>JAVGVS010000010.1:1815817-2415817 GCA_032718565.1 Distichodus sexfasciatus | reverse complement strand
GATACTTCTCCTTTTTAATTTTCTTTTTTTTTTTGGGTGGGTTGGGGATTTGAGGAGGGGTGCGCTGTTGGTGAGGGGTGTGGTTGGTCCCTCTTCCTAAGGTCTGGGGGTAGGTTTGATACTCTTTCTCTACATGGGACAGGGTGGTGGGGGAGAGGGTCCCTTAGATGGCCAGGCGGGCGGGAGGGGTTGGGGTGGGGCAAGTAGGGGCCAGAGGGTAGGTTGGCACGGCGGAGGTGAAGAGGAGCTCATGCTGTCAGCTCCTCCCGTATCTCTTTGTTTCTGCGGACCACCTGGGCATGCCTCTCCTGCACACACACACACACACAAACAAATATATTATTACCCATCTTTTATTCTTTTGGTTCTTTCATCTCCAATAGATCTGTTTATGTCATAAATATTACATGTCCCTTCAGCGCCCTCTTGTGACAGGAAACTGCAATCTAAATCTCCATTTCTCCCCTCCGTTAAATTCTCAATTCTAAATTCTATCACGTCTCCCTGTCGTCCCCATAATATCTCTCCAGTTCTGTCTCGTCTTCAGACCATAACTTTTAAGTGTAAAGACAAGTGGTGCTTTGATTTTGAGCTACAGCTCCTCAAATAAAACTATGATCAAAGTTGCGTCTCTGTTAAATCGGGACCCGCAGACGTTTTAATGAATTTGCTGCCACCTGACGGCCAGACATTGTACTACATCTAAAACAGATTTATTAATGACAACCAAGGACATCCAGCACCTCCCGAATTACTTCAGTAAGCTTTATCTTGCAGTCGTCAAGCTGTAATTTTATGACAATCATTTAAAAAAATAAAGTAGAAAGAACACTATTTTTATCTGTACTTGGTAAGAAAGAACCAGCTGTCCTTCACAGAAGCGCAGCCCCAAAATATATCTGTTCAGCCTCGTCTTGTAGTATAATATTGCCTTATGAACAACTATATAGTAAGAATTATATTTTTACTTAATTTACAGTGAAGTAAATTCAATTCAAAGCTGGGTTTTTTTTTTCTTATTTTTGCAAATTCCCACCTTCTCCTGAAGGCGCTCCATCATGGCCGAGAGAAGGGCGTTGCGGTTCCTCGTGATGTGCTCCATCTTCATGGTGAGCTTTTCCTCTGCCATCTTGCTGAAGTTGCTGTTCTCCTCCATGGCCTTGAGCAGGACGTCCCGCTCATGTTCACGCTTTTCAGCCAGAGCTTTCAGCACCTGAGCCTCTTGGGACTGCGGAGTGAGAAACAGAGTGAAGGAGACATAAGAATGGTGATGGAGATGGGGGATGGTTCATGACATCTGCTTTCCAAGCAGAATTCCTAATCAATAACTGACAGTCTGCAGTAAAGCAAAGCAAAAGAGCTCAATAAATAGCCAGAAACTGCAGTTCCAAATGAAATGGCCTAAACATAATAAGTCAAACCAGGTCAGTAAGATCAATAGATGAAACTGGTGTCCAAGACAATCTGTTGCAGATATGTCTGATGTTGCTTTCCTTTCCACATAACAGTGTTTATTCACTTCAATCCGTAAAAAAGCTGAGCCATCACTCACTTTCCTTCGGTCCTCAGCTGCCTCCAGCTTCTTCTGAATGTCCTCCAGTGAAACATCCCTCTTCTTGGGGGGAGAGGTGATGCTGTAGTTGCCATCAGACACGGGGGAAGGAGGTTTCAGGATCACTTCGAAGGCTTGTCCAGAGGCCCGCTTGTTAATGGGCTTGACCTTCATGTCTGATTCAAGGTGAGACATGTGACCATGATTTAGAAAAACTGCTTTCCCAGAAGGATTTATTTTGATGATGTACTTACAGAAAGGCTTACACAATTAGGAAAAACATCATTGTAAAGCAATAACCAACATTCATTTATCCAAATATCTGTTAATCTGCCTTTACTCAATGCATATCGCAGCAAATGTTACACAGATATACTAAGCTGGTTTTATTTTCCTACCTTCAAACTCGGCCATCATCTTATTGCGGGCCTCTGGGTAAAAGCAGGAGCAGATGAGGGAGACGAGGGACAGCTCCTTCATCTTCTCTTTGTAAGCTGCAGGGATACAAACACCACATCAAACGGAGCCCTTGGCCCAGATTCGACATTGTTGTGTCTCTAAGTGCCTATTTCACATCACACCCTAACACGCTGCAGAAAATAAATATTCACCAATTCGACATAAAAAGCAGCATCAAAGCAGATTCTCACAGGACTGAATTAGCAGAGGCATTGTCTCCATTTTTGTGGGGGAGTTTGCAGTCTCAGAGGAAGGAGAGTGCGTGTGCTTGTGGTAGGAGGCTTGTCCTCAAATGCTCCTGTTTCTCAAAACATTCTTATTCCCAGTAGGAGTCCATATAGTTACATTAGGATGAGTTGCATTATTTATTCATTTTGTAAAAACTACACTGTAAAGTGAGACTTCTTAATCTGTAATATTTTGATTGGGTGACTGGGATGGACAATATAAAACAAACCTATATATTTTTATTAATATATGCAAGACCTCAAATGAAACTGAAACATTGCATATTTTTCTCTAAATGGATGATCAATTTTGGACATCTTATGAAACAAAGGGAGGTTGAACAAAGTTCTGATAAATGGTACATTCTCTCAGGGTAAATGGTATTTTGTTAAACAAAAAAAAAGAAAGAAAAGAAAAAAGGAATATGCAACCATATTCAAAAATATAAATATAACAAACTGTGTTTATTTAAATGTTGATAGATCTCCCAGCAGAGTAAGTGTCAGTTAAATACAAATAAGTTCTCTGACAATTCTGTTTTCTTTTCAGCCCTGATTCTGTCAGATTTGGCATATTTAAATTCACCGTCCCTTGGCGAACGTCACACAGCTGCAGCGACACCTTGCCTTTAACTTCCAGCACTGCCATGAGTGCCTGCATCCAGCTGCTAGCATTGGAAATCTGATCAACTCTCTCAGTATATGATGAACTTTTTAACCCTTCGCTGCACAGTAGGGAAACAGAGAGGGGGAGTAGATGCAGGCGAGGGAGGAGAGGAGGGAGTCGCTCCCATTGGTATTAGATAAGCCCTCAGGCAGGCAAATGGAAGCTTTCAGCTTTTGGTGCAGGGGAGCTTTAATTTGTAATTACCGGAGCTGCTTCTGACTCTGCTGGGTGTGGGGTGGCATCGCAGGGTTTGGTGGCCAAAATTGAACGCTCACGTTCACCCACATCAGCAGCCATTTCCCTTTCAGCTCTTCAGTCAGGAGGAGAGTAGGAAGATTGGCAGTTCAGCGGAGTAGGTAATTCAGGTTAACTGGCTGGTCAAAAAAGGAATCTTATCCAGGGCCTTGCTGTAAATCTGCTACAATTAGTGAGCATGACAAAAGAAAATCTAACTGGTTCCGTTGGTCAAACTTCAATGGCCACGCCCATAGTTTTTGCAAACAAATGTAGGGATCATTGAGGGAAAAATAGGTGAAATGAAGCATCAAATATGAAATATTTACATCTAGATTCCGGTCGTACTCACTCATATAGGTTCTTATGTATCATTATATCAATTAATTTCCCAGTCCTCGTGTTCCCAGTAACAGCGGTTAAAAGATTATCAGGAAGATCTATCTCAAAGACAATGTTGGATACACTCCCATAGCATATCATGCTTTTTGTGCATTTTTAAAAGTGACTAAAAGAGCAAAATGTCTTATTTAACAGACTGGATATACAAGGCCACATCAATAAGAAAATGGCTGCCTTTGTGTGGCTTCTTTGATAATGCATCAGCATGCACACCCTGGAAATCAATAATGGCCCCCACACACAATCACACACACCCTGTGTCCACCACAGCTGTCCAGACCTTTCCCCTCAGTTTAATAGTCTTTTAGAAATCACCCGCAAACAGAAAGGACTGTAGCCTTCAACAAGACAAAATCTAAATGTGTCAGGAAAGCGTGTTTGATGTAGTGGGCATGTGCATATGCAAGATATAAAGTAACTGCATAGATATACAGTGATTTTTCTGCATCATTACTTTGTTTAGCTCTCCTCATTACACATCAACTTTGCCCAAGAGAAGCAAATCTAAAGCTAAAAATGAACCACCCTACATCAAGGCATTAGAACTTAGTAGAAACAAAAAAAACACATATTCTCAATACATTATTAATGCACTTGATTCAAGGAACAGGCTTATATGTGAAATTCTTATTTTCCCTTAGATGTAGGTTTGAATTTGGTCAACATTTCCAGTAAAATGCATAGACATTTCCCCCCTCCAGTAAACCCTACAAACAATATCAAGGGGATTTATAGCTAGCAAAAATAAGGCCCATTGACAAAACCTCATTCAAAGGGATGAAACCATCTAAAAATGACTTCTAAATCTTGAGAATTTAATTAAATGGATTCTGCACTATATTGTAATAGCAAATAATAACGTAATGCACGCAAAGTTATTTCCCTATTTCCCTACAAACACAGTAGAGAGGAGGAACTGTGAGTAAGCCTCACCCACAGTCCCAGTGCCCCAACATTCATCCATCTACAACATGACACACTAGCGCTCGCCCTCTGCCTCATCCACCCACTCAGCTCACCCTCATCTCCAGATACATGTTTACGACCCAGAGCACTTCAGGCCATACACATTTCAATTAGACTACAAGGTTCACAGGGTGCATCCATCCATCCATCCATCCACCTATCCATCCATCCTCTCATCTAGACAGTACTTTCCTGGCCAGGAACACATGCATAATCAGAAGCATGAATAAATCATGCACATAACCTTATTATCCAATTTATGGGAAAAGGTGGTGGCATGAACCGTTAGACCTATAGCTTATGCTCTCTCTGCATAACAACACATGAGCAGTCATTTTCTTTTCAGAGATGCTTTTAGGTTTCCTAAGTATTAGGCCTTTCCATGAATCAAAATTAGGTCTTTAGGTTATTAAGATTTATGATCATAATATAAGATTACCGGATAATGATCCCCTGCAAAAGAAAAAAAAAAGTGTGCCAAATAAACAGGATTCATATCTTATATCTATATGATGTTTTCATATTTTAATGATGTAATTTAAATTTGACGTCAGATGGTAAAAGCGCATCGATGTGTTGGAAGCTCGAGTCGCAACCTATTTGATTCTGACATCTTTGTATGGATGCCGCTGCGTCAAACTGAAATGAGCTACGATAATAAACGAGGTTGAAGCAGAATTGCCTCAAAACCCTTTCAGTCGTTCCTGTCTGTCATTGTTCATATGAAGTCGATCCCATCCAGAGACATCGAGGCGAGTCCGGGATCTTGGGTGGGGTCCGTCTGCATTATGCTGGATGCAGGGGCGGCAGCACCCGCGCCAAGCTTCACCCTCATCATAAAATTACCCCTTTATTGCGGAGAGTTACACGCATTTTCCTTTTAAAACATATTTCTATTCATAATTGTATCAATTAATAAAATGATTTAACACCATTTCGATACCAGCTTTTTAAAAAAAAGGATCCTACGCACTGATATATGGGTACGTACAATAAAATCACCACAATCTGAAAAAGCAACGTGCGTCAAAATGAATGAAAGTGAACTAGAATTCATCGTGTAATTTAATTTCTATTATAAAGGAAAACCAAAAACGCATCAGACAACGCCAGTGTCCCCGTCACACAATCTTTTGTGTTTTAAGGGTGTCGTCTCCTCACCGTCGCATTTCCTCATCCAACCTCCATCCCACAAAAATGATGCGCAATCTTCGTATGAATTCTAATGTATAGTCTTACCGATTGCGGTTTTAGCCATGGCTGTGGTTGTTGGCCGGTGCTGTAGCGGAGCGCAGGTCGGAGATCTGAACCGTGTGGAGAAACAGACCGGGTTTAAGGCACTGAGTCAGCAGAATGAGCCTCTATGATGGGAGACGGAGGGCTGGAGAATTACGAGCGTCTGCGCGCTCCAGCAGATTGGCTACCGAGCGCGCTGATCTCACGCGCATCACCGTGTAAAAACCGATTCGCGCCACGACGTTCACCCACACCGGAGAAACGGGAGCGTCAGTTTGTACGCGGTTCGTTATCATTTTCCATCTTCCGGTTCACTCCATTAAACACTATATACAATATGTTTATCATAGTAAAAATCATGTAAATGTACATAAAAACCTCAATTGAAAACCTATCAATGTACAGTTAAGTACAGAAATGTAAACGTATCTCTTACTGCACATAAATGGTGATGCCCTGGGTCATAGGTGTAATCCCAGCTCTATTCTACCCGCCCAGAACTACCACCATTTAGCACATGGGCAATGCCCTTTACCACACTGCAGTACAGTAGTTTAATTACAAAATAGTGTTTGTCACTGTAAAAGTATTTGAAATTTAAAGTAGAGCTGTGTTGATTTAGAGCCGTTCTTAAATATTTCACTGTATATTTACAGCAGTTGCTTGAAGTGTAGTGACTTACATAGCCTGATTACGGGGACACTTTCCCTGAGGTAAATTATTGTTAAGGGTCTTCCTCAGGGGGCCACTGGTGTAAGTTCTGGAGGTAGGACAGAGCCAGACTCAAATCCATGACCTCTTGGCCTGTAGCTAAGCTTTATACCATTGTGCCACCACCACCCAAAAATAGACACAAACGTGGACGTGATTTGAGGTAAAATGAGCCACATACACAATGTTCATCCAAAAAACAGAATTGAGAGTGTAAAGTGAGGTCATAATTTAGTATTATTTACACCTTCTAGTTCCCTGTATACAATATCAAGACTCTTGAATAAAACCCCATTTATTAAATGTCCAGTACTGGTATTAGTCAGATGCTTATATTACAGTTCCTAATTATAAGGTCAGAGTCTCCCTGGAGCAACTTGGGGTTAAGGGCCTTGGTAAGGGGGTCAGTGGTGGTATTGGCAATGATGGGAGAGCTCCAGTCTGTAAACCACATTTTGATTCATAACCAAGTTTTACACCACTAAGTCACCACCACTCTAAAAAACAAATATGAAACCTTGCCCTGGCACGGAATTGGATCCAGACGTTCCGCGGAGCAGGTGACAGTTTTACCACTGAACCACTAATTCTCTAACAATGTGTCTTGCATCGGACTAAAAATAATAATTGTATGTGTTTCACATTCATGCAAAATGGTGATTGTATGCATTTTCCACCATTTTCTCCTCTTGAAAACAAACAGGACATAAAATGATATGAGATAGATGAGACCTTTGACCTATTTCATTTAATCCCTCTCTCACATGACCATCTAATGTTGGAGGTCTTCCTTCTTCCTATCAGAGTTGTGGCACGGGACAAGCCCTACAGAACATCACAGAAATTGGATAGCGATAAAGAGCATGTTGCCATTGATTTGCTAACTAGAAGAAACGTGAGACAATTCTCTGGAAACATGAATATTACGTTACAAAGACAGCATAATAGTTTTACACATCTGTTTTTAATCAGGACCCACACATTCGCCTGTTTTATGAAATACCAATGGTATATTCCTTAGGAATTTAACAGGGAAAGCATAATCTTGAAAGTGTAAATAAAAACATGCATACCATGACACTTGACAATACACAATGATTTGTTCTTTTTAAGATTAGGCCTAATAAACAGGGTTGGTTGATGTTCCTTGAAACACTAATTAGAGGGAAATAATATAAAATCACATAACAAAAGATGAATATTCCCCATTGTGTGGATCCTGTCATCACTTGCATCAAATTGAACTTCATTAATAACAAGGCTGCATTGAATCATCGATAACCAAATGTGCATGCATGCTTTGCTTTGTCTGTGATGTATGATTTGTTGCCATTTTTTTTATAAAGCACATGCAGTGTTTTCCGAATTCACATAACTTCTCAGAACTGTTTGTTTTGTTTACTGAAATTTATATTTATGCACACAACTAATATTTATATGTATAACTGCTTCATAAAAGTATTTACTTCAATGTTATGCATATTTAGTTGCAATTAACTGTTAGTAAAGAAAATGCTAATGGTATAGGCACATGTAACATGAATAATGTAGAGAGCAGCGTCTGCTGTATGAATAATACACGTTCTACAGTCTAAACACGGCTGGCAATAAAACTGCACAGCATCTTATGGATATAGCAGTACATTATAGCAGACACACCGTAAAGAAAGCATAAATGTTAATTTTTGAAATAGCACATCAGAGGCCATTTAAACCATACAGAGCAAGTTACACGATAGCAGTTTTAATGTACTTGTGATCTGTTCAATCTACTTGTAAATGAGCATGAAAAAATGCAAAATTATTTAAAGATGAATTCTGGAATTAATACAAATATTTACATGAAATCAGGATAAGAATTCATAAAACTAAAGATGTGCCATTTTACATTGCAGTTTGGTTTTCAGCCACAAGGTGGTAGCTTCCACTCTACAGATGGAGCATACACCAGAGGTGGAAAGAGTACTGAAAATTTGTACTCAAGTACAAGTACTGTTACATTGGTTAAAATGTACTCAATTACAAGTAAAAGTACTGGTGTTAAAAAATACTTGAGTAAAAGTACAAAGTACTCTTCTCAAAAACTACTCAGAGCATTAATTACTTTTTAACCAATGGATGTTTTATTGCGTTGTCAATAGCAGGCATTCGATTCGATTCACCAGTATAAAATATCTACGTTCAAAGCACATTTCTCAGATGAACAAGGTATAGAAAGGCAATTCGTTTTGTAAATAAATGTAGATATAAAGCAGGTGTGTTAAAACAATGACAAAAATGTTTTTGAACATGCAGAGAACTGTTTAAACTTTTCCCAATACGCTGCGAACAACAGGCAGGTAAGTGTCTTAAACTCTTAGACATAATAGCATTTCTGTCACACTTCACTTTCTGAACCTTTTGTTCAGTTTCAGCAAGAGCTGGTTTTCGAAATTAACAGAGTCTATCCGGCTTCGTTTGGCTCTATTTTCTCCATTTTGGCTTCTTTGTCTCCAAATCTTCAGTCTATAAATTAGTTTGTACTCCACTGTGTAGTACCTCCAGACACCTGTGCCTGCTGCTGCAGCGGAGTTTATTCTTTGCTTACGTCCTAGATTCATTGGCATGGTCGTGATTACACAGCCTTATTGGCTGCAAAGATGCAGATGAAAGATTTGAATATTAATTCAAATTGTGGGCATACTCAGTAGCGACTTTTGATTTTATAAGTAGCGAAGTAGATAACATGGTGTAAATTGTACTCAAGTACGAGTAAAATTACACACTTAAAAAAACTACCCATAAAAGTACAAGTACCCAAAAAATCAACTTAATTACAGTAACGTGAGTATTTGTAATTCGTTACTTCCACTCCGGCATACACATACACACAAGCAGAGAGGCACACTGGGGAGAACAAGACTATGACAGTTACTATACTGTTCTGGATCTCTCTCAACGGGTTGAAACATTCTTGAGCTGGAAAATTTATTGAGTAGCATGTTGTAAAAGAGCACAGATGCAGTGCAATGTACAGGAGAACTGGGGAAATTAACACACTTCACAAGAAGCTTTACACATTTACACAATCCAGATAGGAATTATACGAATTACAGATTAATCAGTTATGTACAGTATATAGAGTGCATTTGATTTGACATTAACAATATGACATATATATACACCACTAAACACATGAAAATTCTTACAGATATAATTTTCCCAATCATTTAAAACTTTCCCCACCTCAATTTATGCTGTACCTATGTTTCGTGGCCTGCTGTGCCTCTTGACAGCTTATCATTCACCTGCTCTGTGATGTTATTTTGGTTCTTTCTGATCTGCTGAGGTTTTATCTCTCACAGTGAAACCACACAAACTCTGCTCTGTGCCAGATGTTGGCCTTAAAAATCTTTTGACACTTTTTCAAACATGAAGATCAGTTTCTCTTGGTGGACCAGAAAGCATCATATTGGATAAGATCTTTTGGAAAATTCTGTAAATATAAGTGAATATTATCTGTTGATTATGTTCATTACAATAAGCAATAATCCAACATTTACTGATTTTCCATTGAAATCTAACAAGAAAGGGAGTTGAAACAAATTGATTTAAAAGCATCTCAAGCATCTCACTTACCCAACAAAACCTTTCCCCTGACATGGACAACGGTATTTTCTCATATTTTTCTCAGCAATATCCTTGCAGCATACCTGTGTTAATTTTAGAATGTCAACTCATTACTCGTTACTGGGGGTTGTTGCTCCATTTTTAATATATATATATATTTTTTAATCAGGGCACCAAACTTTTTTTTCTCCCATTATAAAACATTCAACACATTTCTGGCCCCAGAACTCACCGCAAAATCCGAATGTACAGCATTCCGTTAAACAAATTAGTCTCAACAAAAACTTAAGCTCCACATCAACACCTAATTCTGAACTAATCCCAGGAAAAGTGGGATTTCCCAAAATGGGATTTCACAAACCCTATACAAGCACTCTTGAACCGCAGTAAAGAATGTATCACTCTTTTATTCTCTCCATCACTCTTCCTCCTGCTCGTGACGCGGGATTACGTCGTGAATTTCCTTCGTAGGGGCGGGAAGCTGCGCTCCTCTTTAACAAAACATGCTGGAACACTTCAAACATCGTTTGGGACAATACGATGCACATCTCTATACAGGTAAACGATTAGATTCCACAGATAATGTCTCGCTTCTTTCTTATTCCCTGTTTATTCGCCTTTTAAGGAGTCATGTTTTTCTGTTGGTTGCTAACACGCGGTTGTCAGTATCACTATTGACTACTAGCTTCAGCTACTACCGGTTTAGATTGAGGAAATAGTGACACGTTTTCATCCTTTGAATAAAACGCGATTTGCGCCATCATTCAGCCGGGCAGGTTTGGACCTGTACGAAGTCTCAAGATTAAGATTAAAACCATACATTTTACTGCTAGTCGTCGGCGAAGTCTAAGTGGAGTCAGCCCTGGAGTTAAATCCCACTTAAAGGTAGTATTGAGTTAGCCTAAGCAACTTATGCTACTCCACGTTTTTAGCAGTCTGCTCGGTTTCATGATGCTCGAAAGAAGTCAAGTGAATGGGAATTTTGCCGCCTGAGTTTGCAATTATACATTTTGGGAGTTCGTATCGTTGTCTTAAAGTGAGATGATGTATCTGAGATGCGATTGTAGATTTTTCTAGAAGCTTGTAAAACGTATTTGTCCGGAGCTGGGTAACAGATGTCAAATAGTGCTGCGCGTAGGAGAGAAGCTGAGACGTGAGACGCGGCAGTAGTTTCGGCCTGAAAGTGGCGTTAAAGAGTAACAAAGTTCATTTAAAAAAGAAAGTCACTGGGATGCATATCCAAATAGAGCATAAGCAGCATAAAAGTGTAAAAAAAATTGAGTGTAATGCAAACAGGTAGATGTCAGTTAGGACTCTCTCCCACCCGCCCTTAGTACTGCTTACTTCATGTACACAAACTGCTGTAGCGTGCTGCTTCGTTCTGGTTACATTCCGATACAGCCCTGGGCAGTATTAAATACATGTGTTTGATAAGGTACTGAATACGTCAGGTTTCACAATATTTTAGTGATCTAACATAGAAACAACATTTGGGTCACACTTATATAATTTATAATTTTACATATCATTACATACACATTTAATTTACAATCTCAAAAGCTCTTTCCCAAGACCTTTTAGAAATAGAAAATGAAAACATTATTACAGACTAATTGATATTTTACCCAGCATTTTTCTAGACTTCTAACAAGCACAACAACTTTTCTAGGACTCTGATGAGCCTTTTCTTTAACATAATAATCATTCCAATAAAAATAGTTTCAAAAGATAACAAATAACTATTAACAACCTTTACGAGCTTTTTAAGGGCAAACCTTTTATTTCCCAAAAGGATTTTAAAGAATGTTCTTGTTCTCGTTGAAAATGAGAAGTTTTCCTTTAATTTTCAGGGAAACGGTTGCTGCATGACATGTTTGATTTAATTGATACATGTTTGATTTTATATTTTCATGTCTGAAAATATATTGTTGTTCCAAATGAAAATTCATAAAAATTGAATCTGAATGAACAAAAAAAACCCCAAGTGTCAAAGCCCACAAAGGTTCAGTGACCCTTTTAAAATCCCTTTGTTTTCCATTTTGTTGAGTAGCTTTATTAGTAAAATAATACTTAATTTTGTTTTGTGCTTTAAAAATGCTAAGAAAAATTACTGTTGGTAAGTGAGTGTGGAGAGATTAAGAATTCCTTAATGACAGTAATGTCAACAATGAGCAAAACTGTGTGCTTTTCCCCCTAATTTTTTTTTTTCATTTTCTCTCATCCTCCAGGTTTGATGTGAAGAAAGCATGAGATTATCTAACTCAGACCAGTGACCCCAGGTTTTTTTTTCTTATACCGTCCTTACTCTCTTGTACTGAGTGATCCTCTGTCACATTTGTGTATCATAGTCTTTTCCATAGATCCCATTTACAGAGAAATAATGGCAAAAGCAGTGGACACAAGTTCCACGAACTCCATGCGTCTGAAGCAAGAGATTTCACTATTGCATGGCGTCTGCTTAATCGTAGGGAACATGATTGGTTCAGGTATTTTTCTGACACCAAGAGGAGTTCTCACCTACACAGGCTCCTTCGGATTGTCACTGGTGGTTTGGGCCATAGGAGGCATCGTGTCTGTCTTTGGTGCCCTCTGTTACGCTGAACTTGGCACCACCATCCGCAAGTCAGGTGCCAGCTATGCCTACATTCTGGAGTCCTTTGGAGGCTTCTTGGCATTTATTCGCCTGTGGACTTCATTGATGATTGTGGAGCCAGCTTGCCAGGCTGTCATAGCCATTACTTTTTCAAACTACCTAATAAAGCCGTTCTATCCCTCCTGTAATGCTCCCTATGAAGCGGTACGGATTATTGCTGCTCTCATCATTGGTGAGTTCCTGGCTCCAAAAAGATTATCCAGCCAGTTTTCTTATTTTATCAAGTAGCTGTAAACTTGTTTTTCATTTGTCTTACTTATTTTTGCTTGTCTAATGTGCAGCAGTAGCCAATGCCTTGGAATGTGCTTATATAGGACAAAGCAGTAGATGCATTGTTGACTTAATAAATATAGCTGCTTTCTAATTTCTTCCTTGTCCCAAAAAACACATTACAGTTAAATAGGAATAGGTGTGAGCTTTATTATTGTAAATATTTAAGAATTAAAATCGTTATCTTTATTGTATGATTAGGAGCTTGTGCTGCTGTGATATTCATAAGTCTTTTATTTGCATCTTGATATGGCATATATGAAATCCTCGAGGCAGTATGTGGGACGAAGGTGTGCAGTAGAACAGAATCTCAAGGTGGTTTTACTGAAAGCAGTCTGGCAAACCTTCAGTCAAGTTTTGAGCTTTGCAATTTTGTGCTGTGGTCCTGGATAAGTTATATATTCATTTCCTCATTCTCTATGATGTTCTCTGCCGAGACACTGCTCAGAGGCACAAATGCTTTTGCTGTTCTTACCCATCACATTGTTTTTGTTATTATGCAAGTTATATTGCTTCATCCTGGGTGCATAATACTTTTAGAGAAACAGTTTGAAAAGATGCCACTCGTTTTCTTGATCTTAACAGAGAATTTCACTCAAAAATGGGCCTCTGAAGTGTGGTATCTTTTGTTGACATATTTGCCAAGGCGAGATAATGACGAGAGGCTGGGCTCAGGGAGGTTGTGGTTTGTTTAATAACTAGGCAGTTTGCGTTCTTGATGGTTCTGACAAGCACACCACTCTGCCTTCTTGTGAGCTCTGAGTAAAACTTGATCCTGAAGGAAGTTTCTTTCCAGCGCCTCGCTACACCTTTTTCCAGAATCTAATCCTTCGGCCTTAATATACGTATAATGGTAACATTGTTAAGGCCGAATAGTAATTTGTTTAATTTGGGCTCAGATTTGACAGTACTTACGGTACTGTTACGGCTGTAGTTTAATTTTATGTACCCGTGTTCCAAAATGGATGTGCTGATGTTGACAAGTTCAGATTCAGAATTGTGATTTGCAAGATTTAGGTACATTGAGGCTCAGAATACACAAGCAGAACCATTTAAGTTATAACTGAATTTATGATCTTGGCTCCTGATATTGAGGTGACATTTCAGACTTTTTAATGTTTAACAGTTTTTTTTTACTGCCATTAAGTAAATAGTTGACAAAGTCTGTAGCTTAAAAATGGAAAATAAGAATGATGTCTAAGTGTAATGTGGAGGACAATTATTTGCATACTTTTTTAACTGTATTTATAGGAAACTGCTTGAAATACATAATATCTGAAAACATGAAATGCAGCGTAATCAATTATTCTATATGTTCATGAATAGGTCTAAATTTGAACATGTGAAGAGGGAATTTTTATGTATTTATGCTGTTTATGCAAGCCTTCAGAATATTACTTTTTAGAGATTTAAGAGAAATGAGAGATCTTTATTGGACACAGATGAGATTTTATTTTAAGTTGCTTCAAACATTTGTGACAACATTCTAAGCAGGACTTTCATAACTCTGAAAACCAGCACCTTTTACCAGAACTTTGAAATACTCACATAATTCCATTGTCTGAACTGTAAAAACAGTTTTATATTGTTCCGTTCATCATTTTCTTGATGGAAATGAATTTCAAATAAATCCACAATCTTCTCTGTCTCTCCAGCACTACTGACTTTTGTGAACTGTATGAAAGTGAAGTGGGGGGCCATTCTGCAGGTTATATCTACTGTGGCAAAAGTTCTTGCTCTTATTGTGATCATCATTGCTGGATTGGTTATGTTGGCCAAAGGTAGGAAGATTCTCTTTTTTTGTTTTAATCATTCTTCTTTCAGATGGAAGCACTTACATTACCCAGTCTTGGTAATTGAACGATTTACATGTGGATTACTTTGCAGGTGGTGCAGAGAGGTTTGAGAATTCTTTTAAGGACTCGAAGTTAAATGCTGGAGACATGGCTCTGGCCCTGTATAATGCTCTCTACTCTTACTCTGGATGGGATACGCTGAACTTCATTACCGAGGAGATCAAAAACCCAGAGAGGTGTGAATATCACAGTATTAATCATTTAATTAATAATTACATTTCACAGTGACACAATGACTTCAACAGATTTGTACTGACGCGTTTGCTTCACTTTTCTTCAGGAATTTGCCGCTGTCCATAGCAATCTCCCTGCCCATTGTTACAGTGATCTACCTGATGACCAATGTTGCCTATTATACTGTCCTTGATGCAGAAACTGTGCTGAATAGTGATGCGGTGGCTGTGGTGAGTGCTTTCTGTGACGGGCACTGATGGCACAAGCGGTATCATTCATTCATTCATTCATTCATTTTCCAAACCGCTGTAATCCCAACTGGGGTCGCGGGGGAACCGGAGCCTATCACGGCAACTTTCGGGCGCAAGGCGGGGACCAGCCCTGGGCAGGCGCCAACACACCGCAGGGCACACACACGCACACACCAATTTAGAGTCGTCAATTAACCTATAACGCATGCCTTTGGACTGTGGGAGGAAACCGGAGCACCCGGAGGAAACCCGTGCAAACACAGGGAGAGCATGCAAACTCCACACAGAAAGGCCCCACGGCCGTCCCCGGGGTTCGAACCCAGGACCTTCTCGCTGTGAGGCGGCAGCTGTAATCACTGCGCCACCGTGCCGCCTGCACAAGCAGTAATTGGACTTAAAAATACTGAGATAGAATACTGACTTTGACATGCCAATGCAAGAATTGCTGGTAATTATATTGTAAATATGTCACGCTCGACAGGCAAATATGAACCAGACCCATATCTGGCTGTGCTGTATTTTTGTCCTGTCAGTCATTACCAATTACAGATTCCCTATTTGTGGTGTTTTATGCGTGTCCTTGCACAAATGAGACACAAGTGCATGCGATGTGATGTCGTTTAACCGTCTGGCTCCAGTAAGGCACCAAGCAGATGGTAATCAGTATCTGGTTAGTGCAGGTCTGCTTTTTTGCTGTTTTCATCTGCTGTTCCACTGATCCACTTAAAGAGGAAGCCAGAGGCAGCCGTCTTAGTCTCTAGAGACGTTTCAACATGATTCTATCACAGGAGATGCTCTGTTGCCTGGTAATGAGCTACTATGTGACAGTGTGGCCCACAACTGAATGCAATTAAACATCTGCTCAGGAATGACATTAGAGTTTGTGTACATTTTTATGAGCCCTTTTTGAGGCAAGAACAGGCCTGTTTTTGATTTGGTTGTAACAACACATCATTTTTTATGAATGAGTTTGTTGCATGTAATTTATGTGTTGCACATGTCTCTACACAGACTTTCGCAGATGATGTTCTTGGTCATGCAAAATGGCTAATTCCTCTGTCGGTAGCCATCTCCTGCTATGGAGGCCTCAACTCCTCCATCATTGCTGCCTCCAGGTCAGTTTTGTTCAGTTTACACCTTGAACTGGAAAAAGGTATATACAGTTTAAAGAATAACGAGTTAAGGGATAACAGTTTCTCTCCCCACCAGGTTGTTTTTTGTTGGATCAAGAGAGGGTCATTTACCAAATGTTCTCTCCATGATCCACATTAAGCGCTACACACCTATCCCTGCCTTGCTTTTCAATGTGAGTGTCTGAAAACCTGTCTTTTGCCAAACCTGAATATTTACTTCAGCATTCTCTAGTAGACACAATACTCTCTAACGCATACTTGTTCATTTCTTCCAGGGCGGAATGGCTTTGCTGTTCCTCTTAGTGAGAGATGTTCTCCAGCTTATTAATTTTTTCAGTTTTAATTACTGGCTTTTTATTGGCCTCTCCATTGGCAGTCAAATCTACCTTCGCATAAAAGCTCCTGAGATGCCTCGTCCTGTCAAGGTGAATTTTCTTGTTGCCATTTTGCTAATCTATACATTCTACAATATAACATGCTGTTTTGTGAGAGATGTCATGCCATTCATCTTTGTGTGTGTGTGTGTGTGTGTGTGTGTGTGTAGCTGAGTCTGTTCTTCCCCATAACGTACTGCATGTTCAGCGTCTTCCTAGTTGTTGTGCCGCTCTACAGTGACACATTTAACTCGCTGGTGGGCATTGCTGTGGCTCTCTCTGGAGCGCCAGTTTACTTTATCTGTGTGTACCTGCCTGTCAGCTCCAGGCCTGCCTTCTTGGGGAAAATTCTTGGTGAGTTTCGCTAGTGCTCGTCTTAATAAAGTGGCTTGAAGACAAAAATCTCAGAGCTATATATCTCATGTTCTGGTTGTGAAGGTAATTATGATATAAATAACAAAAGTGCAAGTTCTTCATGATAAAGACTAGCGTCTGTTTTAAATGACTTCAAATGGTGTGAGAAGTAATCCAAAACCCACTAGTACCATAATTTGATAACATCGTCCAGGCAGGTGATTATCCTTTGGGCATCACTAATGTGCTGTGAAATGGACTTTCCACTTGACAAGTTATCCCTTGCTTTCAGCTTTTCCCATATTTCACCTTTTATGCAACATTGTCAGACCACTCTTTAATATTATTATTATTTGATGGGTAGGAAAATCAGAATTTGACTTTTGAAAGCTTTTATAAAAATATAAAATTCTGTCGAAGGATTCCATCCCTTAATGACTAAACCAAAATATGTTGAGATTTAAGAGTTATCTGTTCTGCTCATCAGTAAGGTTGTGTATTCAAGATAATTTTTCTCTCTTATGCAGATGTGATCTCACTGAACGCCCAAAAGCTATGTTTCTGCTGTTTAGCAGAACCAAATCTTGACCTCGACAACCCACCTGAGATGGACAAAAATCTATGAAGATCAACTGGTCAAAGACTCAGTCTGCGTTCTCTCCTCCTTACGAGGTACCTTGTTTTGTAGGACTGTACCTGAAATATTATTTTTTAAGGTCTTATTTTCGTCTTATTTTAATGCTTCAGATATTGGACCTCCAAGTTCTGTTTGAACAATAGAACTGATGCACTTAGCACTGTCGATAAACCATAAATAAGCCATAAAACTTTTTACTCAAGGTGCACGGGTTTAATACATTGTTACAGCTACACACCAATTCAAAGGGAATCAACAGAGATTTACAAATGAAACATGGAAAGAGCATTTAACAGTTGTTTTTCCACTGCACTTAGCAACTCACTTTGGAACACTTGTTTGCTTACGAGACCAAACACGAAGTTTGTTAGCTCTTTATATTGCTTTTTCACTCATGGAACTACTTTAGGAATGAAGTCTCAGCAAAACTGACAGCGAAGAAAAGACACATTGTATGCCAAATTTTTGGTTGCAAGTTATCACATCTTTTAACACAACTGAGTGAACCACCTGAATTTCAAGTTGTCTGAAATACCAGCATAAACCAACAGGGAGTTGTATTAATTTATTAGCATGTCATATGATAATATTGTAGTGTATTACAACCAGTTTATCTTTTCCTAGATGTCTTCAGAATCAGACTTTTTGCTGAACTTCTGAGCTGTCTAGATTGTTTATTTCTTTTTATGGGAATTATAGTTTGCCTTTTGGCTTAAAGTATGGTTTTTAATATGGGGATGTTCAGAGAGCTAATGTTTACTATGATCAAAATGAAGTACAGTTATAAATCCATTGCCTTTTTTGGTCCATATGTTTATATGTGTATATTTATAGTGGTTAAGGCTAAGGTCTTTTTGTATTCAGTTTATTACATATGTAATCTATGGGTCCTGGAGTTTGGAGGGTCTCTGTCTTTGAAACTGATGCTTCTAAGCGTATATTTTAAGAGCACGTATACAGGTGCATATAGTGTATGGTACATGCCTTACTGTGAGTATAAGGGTAGAATTGAGTGGCTCTCCAAATAGTATCTTGAATAATATCTGTTACTCATTGATGTATTTGTCCAATAAAATTAGGTTTTCTCAGTTTGTGGTGCAAACCCAATAATTGATAGATTAATTGTTTCCAAGCTGTTGACATGCTTCAAATATACAAAGTCAGTACCTGCCAGCATCTCTGCTGTTTAGAGATGTAAATCAATTGGTTGTAGTTTTCTAGAATAAAATTCAAATGAATGTCAAATTCTGGAAAATCTAGGTCTGTAGATCATTATTTATTTATTAACTGCTGCCCATCAGTTCTTAAAGTTTATATACCATCATCAATTATTTTCACCCTTGCCTTTGGATGTTTTGTGACTGACTCCTGACAATATCCTACATCTAAAGATTTTATGTTAGTCATAATGCCAAAGCCGTATAGCAGGGGATCCAGGACTTTTTCTAAAATCTCCCTTCATGTACAGTTCATTTCGTTTCACCTTATCGAGTGCCTGAAAGTAAAATGTGCAAAACTCATATGAAAAAGTTATCTGTAGTTTTTATTCATTGCTGGGCATATGTGCATTTGAGAAGGAGAACCTCTTTAAAGACAGCTCTCTGCAGGGAAGCAGCTCCTGTTCTATGATTTCATCACCAGCCTCTTGGTTCTTAGCCCTCAGGCCCCTAAACCAGATTGCATTCCAGATCCTAACACACCTAAACTAAAAACATTTTGTGGGAGCCTGAAGGCTGGGCTCTGAACCTTTGACCAAAGCCATATGTTTGTGTAAAGATAAAAAAAAGTTGTTACAATGTGTGGTAGAGTTTGAAAATGTAGATGGACTAGTGTAATCTCTGAACAAAGCAATCAAAATGTTAATTCAACTGCTGGAAGTTAAGATGTAAAGTTTATCAACTCTGTTGGTAATCCTTTATTGTCACTACACCAAATATTTCTCTGTGGCCCTTTGAAAGAATGTGCTAGTAAATGCAGTCCGTTCTTACTTGACTCCTGTTTAAATCATGCGGTCTCTTCCACAAGATCTAATTATCATTTTTGCATATTTAGATGTTGGTTTCATGTCCTGTATATTCTCCTTATCTTGTAATTAAGTGTGACTTGCTTGTCATTGAGTGGTGGATGGGTCAACCTCACTGTGGTGTGTTCAGAATCTAAAATTCACATTTTAAAAGCCACATTTCTGTTACCACATGCTGTTTGTTTATTTTTGCATCAAGTCTATGCCTGTCATCGGGATGTTTATCTGAAAGAAATTATTATTAATTTATGACCTAGAATTTCATTTACCAAATAAACATGGAGGGAAAATTGTTTCATTTGGTGTCCTATTTGTCCAGCATTGCCGCCTAAAATATAGTGTATTTATTCTTCACAGAACTATAACTATAATTTTAATTGATGAAATGTTGGGAAAACACAAATTGGTTAAAATTTCAAATTTCTCTTTTCAATTCAATTTCTCTCTTCACAGTCAGATTATGTACTGAGACTGATGAACGCCACTGCAACCAAGCAGAACTGTCAGAAATCTGTAGCAACCAAAACACATTGGCCTGAAAGTCCTGTTTCCATGTGAAACCTAAAATAAAAATATGTAGCAAGGTTCTTCGCTGTAGTTTGATGTTATTTTACGATCTTAGCTAGAAAACAAAAAAGAAAGGCTTACTTTGAAAGTTCTAGATATCCAACTGTACACTGTAAATGTCATTGATACTTGGTTAGTAAAGGGGGGAGAAGGAAAAATATTGTTGTGAGGGGTTCACATGATATTTAAAAATATTATTAGCTAGGGGTTCACATGATTCTGATACTACACACCCTAAAGAAAATATTTACCATTGTACCATTATAATTTGACCAGCACTCAAGGTCAGTGCTTTTAACCATTAAGTTCTGGAATGAATTATCACAGCTTTGTCACCAGACTCCATGTCATTCCAATAAAACACACAAAATCTCAGTTTATTCATTTAAAAATGCTACATACAAGTCTTTGTCTACTTAACCTTTACATTTACACCATGTTGGGAGACACTTATTCTGTTCTATTTGCATTTTCATTGTTTACATGGTTTTACGGTTCTCCTAGGATTCAACGTGGGGTTTAATCCTATGTCTAGAGTCTTATCCTAGAGTTTAGTGTTCAATAATGCTGTGTATACAAACCAAGCCATTTATTTAAGTTCTTTCTTTTGTCAGATGTAAACTACCTTAAGCTCAGTATAGTCAGTTAGGAAAATTAATCTTGGTCGAATAACGTCCAGGTTGGTAAAGAAATTCAATCTTTGTTGTTTTCGTAAAACAAGAGCCTTATTATAACATTTTATTGTGTCTTGAGTACTTGAATTAAGGGCAACCGGACTTCTTAAACCCCATATGACAACAAACAGCAAAGAACAAACACAACAAACAAAACATCTGATTAGGAAGTGGATCAGAATATGGTTACTTAGGTAAAATTATTGTTTTATGGACATGTGTTTCTTTCGATGGACTCTAGCCTTGTACGGTAACCTTAAGATTACCTTTATTTATCGTTTAACACTGTAAAACACTGGTTTTAAGGTAAAACATTGGTAGCTGTGGTTGCCAAAACTTCACCGTTAAAATTACAGTAAGACATGTTCTACTGTTACGGTAAATAAACACTAGTATTGCTGATTGTGTTTGGTTTCACATTTTACTGCAAGTTTTTTTTACCCTCGCATATCACGTAGTTTCCCCCCAAATTAACATGGAAATACTACATAAAATAAGGTTTGTGTCATGAAATGTTAAGGGTCTAACAAATTTACTCAAACATGTCCACAACCTACTGCAAAAATAAAGGTTTGTCAGTACTTTTAACACCGCCAGCTGGGGTTGCCAGCAATTTTATACTATAACGGTGAAAGAGTAAAATAATTGTGTTTCAGTTCACAATTTCCTGTTAAACAACGTTGTTTTGCCTAAAAATGAACATTAAAATATGATATAAAAGTCATCCCATTAAATATAAAAGGTTTCAGTGTAAATTAAATGTAAACGATCTATATCATAAATTACAAATGTTCTCTTTAAATTGTCCATCAATTACAATTTAAAAAAACCAACAGCTGCAATGGCAGAACCTGACTGTAATCATTACAGTGACTATTACAATAAAAAAAAATTATTAGTACTGCTGATTTTACAGTTAGAACCTAGTTTAAAATACCAAATAATATCATAATCTAAGATTGAAAGCTTGAGGTAAAAAGTAAGCTACAAAACAACCACAAAAAAAATCAAACGTTTTTTCATTGAATACTTTCTTTTAATGAAAATGATCTGTGAGGGTGTGTACAACAAGAATAAGAATTTCAAACACACATTCCTCTTTAAGTCTTAAATTACTAATCTCAAGAAACAGTACCTCTCTAAATGGAAGGACATTTTAATGTTATTCCTGGATCTATTAAGATTACTACAACTGGGCAGACAGTTTTCAGATAACATGGCATAAAGTGGAGTGCCGTAAAGCCGAAAATGTACTTTAACAAAGTGGACAATGGAATTCAACTAGTAAAACGTAACAGCAACTTTCAGATCTTGAAGTTAAAATTGTGTTATTAAAACACAATAAGGCAGGGTGTTGCTGGCGCATTCTCAATGTGCACCTCACATGGAGAATGCGCCAGCAACACCCTGCCTTATTGTGTGTGGTAAACTGAACCAACTTAAGAATGTAGTTGAATGTAACCATTGCATTTGGATTAATAGATGACACTGATACCCTTATTATTATTTTTATTTATTTATTTATTTATTTATTTATTTATTTATTTTTCTCAGCAGCAAGGCTTGTCTTTTCGACGTAATGAAACAGATTATTTTCTCCTTCACCAAAATGAGCTAGTAAAATAAGTACCATCTCTGATAGCCTCTTTGAGCAGCCACTGGACTGGGTTCTCTCATTTTGAAGCTTCAGGGGAGAATTTAGGACTTGTTTGTGTTTTTGTACAGAAATCGTTTTAAGGAAGTTTAAGAGTAAAACAGTTTCATGAAACAAAAAATGCCATTCGTGGTATAGCTTCTTTTTTCATAGAATTTTTAAATAGAGTCTAAACCTTTAAACTGAACAAAAGCGAAGTAATGGCAAGATGGAGGCTGAATTTAGTTTATCTGGAACCGTTGCATGTCTCAACAGCTGTAAAATTTGGAGAAGTTCGTTTGCCAGGCGTGTTCGTTGGGTGTGTTCCAAACCACACGTTAATGTACTCATAGGTGCTGATTTATGTTTTTGCCAGTGGTGCTTATCAGGCACACATCTCGGTGAAGAGGGCTGTAAACTAGATCGAGAAATTTAACTGTCACACATTGTTGCTCAGCATTTGGGATCGGCGCCTATGAATGTACTAACGTAACTAGTTCGTTAAAGTAGTAGTAGTAATAATAGTATTTAGTTGCATGCCAGTGAGTAAGTCCGTATTCAATTGGAACCAAATGTAACTTGGTTTTAATAAGTTGTTGTTTTAAAACTGCTTTAGAGATAAAGAACAGTCGTGGACTACAAAGCACTGTTGTAAGTCGCTCTGGATAAGAGTGTCTGCTAAATACTGTAAATGTAAACGTCTGTCCTGATGGTATTTGGATTACTTGCAGAGGTAGCATATATATCCCATTATCAGTGTGTAAATTTAGTTGTCTTAATGTCAGATACCGCTGCCAACTTCACGGTGTTGGCCATTTTATGCAGAAAAAAGGCAAGTATTGATATTTTATTTGACTCATAATTATTATCTTAAAAGAAGAAAAAAAACATAGAAGGCCGATTGCTGAATTGCTCCGACGAAATTCACTCATTTTCCACCAATCTGAATCTGTGTTTTTCTGAATCTGTATTTTTACTTCGTTCCTAATTCATTTACATTTACAATGTGCATCGATTAGAAAACTAAACTGAACCAGCCACCAGAGGGGCTTAGCATTTTTTATACCAAACACATACCAGACACTGGTGGAGAGCAGTAAAGTCCACTAGAGGGTGCTGTTGTGCAGCAGTATGTTTTAGTACTCAATGTTCCTTTGGCATTAAAAACAATTGCCGTTGTGGGTGGAGAAGTGTCATCTCACAGTAATTAAGCTGCTTTGGTTTATAATTGTCAAATATTTCCATGACACACCTCAATATGACATAATGGTATCAAATGTTTTGCTTAAAGTTACTATATAGCTTCTAAGCATGTGCTTTTAGTTGTGTTTTGACATTTGCATATAATGCATGTATGTAATTTAAGATGTCTGTTACTTATCACAAAACAATGGTATCTGAGCAACTCTTGAGATCAACAGATATATTAGTAATACTGATAAATGTATACTATTAGTGCAATCATACTATTAGTACTATTTGTAAGGGTAAATGACATTTAGAATGTGGTCAGCTGTCATATTTATACAAACTTGTCTTTACCCCATGTGGCCAAGTGCTATGGTCTGCTTTTAGTTTGTGCTGAAGCGTTACTTGGTTTATAGCCAACCTTCTGCTTCCATGAGACAATCGGCATCATGTTTCACTGTGTGTAAGTGTGTGTGCCTGTGCAGGTGTCCACGGTCCTGCTCTGAGATGCTGGCCTCAAATAGGTGCCGCTCTCTTGGTCGGACGCAGCCTGAGGTTCAGTGATCTGCAGAGGGAGTAAGTTTCCCCTGACTCATGCATAAAATATAGAGCTGAGGTAACACAAACAGACCAGGAAGATCAGAGACACACAACTACTGCCGGCATCGCAGCAAAAAATAACTGGTCTAAAGAAGCAGTCGAGGGCCGAAAGGACCCATAGAGGTTCTGGTTCTTGGCATAGGGATGAGTTCACCTTAGGGGAGACAGAGGACACGACTGGGCTGACGTTGCTGAATGAGTTCCTGCAGGCACACTCTGGCGCGAGGCCATGGAACTGTCTCGCCGGTTCCACTGGATCCGCAACCGGCCCTGGAGGGTCCGGGCCCGTCACAGGGAGTTCAACAGTGAGTGTGTGTGTGTGTATGTATATGTTTGACTGTTTCTTTTTCCCTTTTCTATTTCTGTTAAATGTACAGGACTGAGACTAGCAGTTTATGCTGCAGTCATACTGAGTGTACCTTTTATGTCCCACTGTACCAGGACCAATAGGAAAGGAGATAACTGACGTAGCTGATAGAATATATATTCAACAATACTTAGATTTAGTGTTGTGAATGTGAACTTGTGACTGAGTACAGTTTTTGCCACTGGAAAGGGTTCTTTACCATACTTGTAGAGTATTTTCATTGAGACTATTCAGTCTTTTGCTCAAATACAGACCAAAATGAAAATGGATTTTTTATTAAAGATTATTGGAGTGATATTTACTCTGGAGTGTCTCTTTAAGTCCTGTTTCGTCTGGCAGTAAGCAGCTCAGTTGTTTGAGATCAGGTGTTGTTCACACTCATGCTGCGTGCTAAATGGCTGTGAGCCAGCATTGCTGACCAGCATAGTGAGCTCATCCCCAGTCGCTCAGACTCTTTGTAAATATAGGCCCCTATCTGAAGTCACCTTAAGTATAATGTACACAGAAATGTGGAACAATGAGATGCCAACTCATTCCTTAATGACTTCAGTGAGATTCAGCTCACTGCTCAAGTTATCTAATCAGTCCAGAGTGAACTGGGATTCAGTGCAAGTTTAATTGAAATGGCGTCAGTGGTTATTGAATGGGATCAAGCTTGAGCACAGCAAGCTAAATTTCTGTTTTATCTCAAAAGATGATTTAAAAAGAGATTTCTGAGTGCCACATTCACTTTTCTTGTTACTGGAAACCATAATAATGTTTTACCTGGTCAAAAATGTCATTATGTGCACTTTTCCCACGTTTCTTTCTATTATTGTAAAAAAAAAAAAAAATCTGGCAAAGTTAACAGAATGCAATATTGTTGTTTACATTTTGTATGAGTGGCAAGTTTTGCCAAAATGTCCAGTGTTGGAGCACTCTTTTTATGTCTTTGTCTCTGTCTTCCCCTCTTTTAACTGCTGCAGTCCACACCCATCTTTCAAGTAGTTTTTCTCAAACTGCACCATTTCACGACTTTTAAAAACTTGTTTTGAGGTTGTGTGTTTGCAGTAAATTTGGGCTTAAATCTAGGTTCTCATTTTTATTCATTCAATAAATACTTCTCCAAAGACTGTTATTTGTCTAGCATTTGAGAAACTGCAAATGCAACAAATCTCTGATTTCTGCAATAGTATTGCGGTACTGTGGTTTCTTAAAGATATCGTGATTGTTTTTTAATTTGGCTTGTACAGAGAGCCTCATCAGTCAGCATATAAAAAATGGGTGTGTATTACTGATGAATGTGTATGGCGTCCAAAGATAACATGAGAAACCAGAGGACGCCAGATATATGTGGCACAGGCTTTAGTCAGAGACTTGCTGTATATATTGAATAATTCAAGCTAGAGATAAGATAGGTTATGATATGGTTACAATAAGATTATGGAGCTCCAGATGTACCATTTACCATTTTATATTGAATGTGCAATAGAGTATTGTGACTCTCTCGCTCCCTCTCTTTTTGGTGCCACATTCAGAGCCCTAATTGCATGGAGTGCAATGCCTTGGCAAAGGGCACACAACCCTGTGAAATTAATCAGATGTGTACTAACTAGGACATGAGATTCTGATTTGGCCTTAACACCAAATCTCCCCCATTTCTGTGTTAAAGAGGGGAACAGTGTAGTCTTCCTGCATTTTCACTACCGACTGAGAAAGAGTGAGTAAGAGAGAGATGAAATCCTATTTTACGTGTGACAGAACGGATTACGCTGAAGCTCGTCAGCTGAATGCCATTGGAAACAGTAGCGACAGCGGTGGCCCCAGCAGCGCTCGGCATGGCTAATTAATGACTGGAGTGTTTTAGCGTCACGGCCCAGGCGAAAATCTCACCTCTCGAAATTCCATATATAACTCTACAGCTGCTGATTACTAAATGTGTCGCACGTATCATCTGCTCAGTGGAATGGTTCTCATATCTAAAACCGAACGTTTGTTTCAGATCACCATATGTTTAGTTTGCATCACAAACCCGTTGACCACAGACTCCGAACATTATCTTTAAGGTGCCTTTTGAGATCTTAAGTCCGCCATATTGGGTGTGTTCTTTGTCTGCTGTGCTGTGCTGTGCTTCTGACACACATATTTCATTCTCTGCAGTATTTTGAAATGCAAAACAGCGAAACACGCATCTTTTCACACACACTCTTTGAATAGCTGTTATACAGACACAAAAGCATTGTGTTGTTGTGTCTACAGGTGGGGGCTCGTCTGTAGCATAACACACTACGAATATGGCCCCCCTCCCATATTAAAAATAATTGTTCAGAACTCCAGTGTTTTGACGGATACACATGTACACACACACACACACAGACACAGGCCGCTTCCAAAATGGGCATGAGCGCTTGGGGGCTTATTTAATTTCAAAGCCTTCTTTCATCTCGGTGACGAGGGCATCTGGGCTGTCTCCCTCACAGATGTACTGGAGATGTTTTTTTTTTTTACCAGCCAGACAAAAGACAGTGCAGTGCAGGGGGGCCAGACTTGATCCTCGCCACACGAAGAGCTTTAAGAAGACTCACGGAGGTGTGAGTAAGGCGGGAGGCAAAAGCTGACACACCTCCACCTCTGTCGGCGTCTGGGCTCTGTCTGAAGCCCCGTCTGCCTTTTTAAAATCCAGTCTCACCTATGGCTTCATCTGTCTTTGAAAGGGAAAGAGGGGTAAGGAAGTGATTAGGAGAAAAGATTATGAGGCATCAGCAGTCAGCCTGACGCTGAAATTTTTTCTCTGTGGTGTGAAAAAAAGGTAGTGAGGATTAAGCTTTGAACTTCGCTTTCCTGCAAGTGCTGGCTGGGAGATAAAGGTGTTGTATCGATCACAGGACAGAGAGTACCAACCTTCATGGGCTTTTAGACCTCCAGCAAAGTTCCTCAGTATATCTTCAAAGAAAAGTTGGAGATAGGAAATTTGTTAGACATATGAAATTGATTTCCTCCATGGCTGACCACTGAGAACAAATCACTTTAAAAGGTTTTCATAACTCTAAAATCAGGAGCCTGATTATGCCTTATTTAATCCTTCCTGAGTCCAAATTCTTGATTATATAAATAAAACAGTAAGGGAAACTAAACGGTTTGCTTTATCTGTTAGATCTTCTGTGGATGCTCTGTTTGGAATGTGTCAAAGCAATAAAACAGGACCTTCGATTCCTGGAATAGCTCCTTTCCTCTTTTGATAATGCTGCGTTTCCGTGAGAAGAATGACAGGGGAGGAAGATGTGCTATTCTTAGCTGGCAATACACAGCGTCTGTCTGCAGTAAGCCGGCAGCTCTAATAAGGGCCTCGACTGTCTCGTCTCCTCAAACAGTGGGGTGACTGCAGCTGTCCACCCACAGGCCGGGTGACACTACTAAAGAACCATGAAAATAGCCAGAAAATCCAGCCTGAACTGTGTGTAAAACTTATGGCCCCACGTATGTGCCAGCAAGAAAACATCCTCATCATCATATAGTTTTTTTGTGTGTTAAAAGCAATTTACGTCATACCTTCATACAGCAGCCTTTGTTGGGCATCTGTAAGGGTTACAGATTTCAGTTATGAGGAGAGTAGTATTTACCATTAAACCAGGTTTATAATTTCCTATAGTTATTTAATTTCAGTTTTAGTAGTGGTGTCTACTTTCTTCCTAGGTGATGTTCTTTGGGTGACCACTAGAGGGATTCACTAAAGTTACGATTCAGAGCAAAACTGCCCACATTTTTTTTTAATCATGACCCTGCAAAGAATAGGATTTTCTCTCTTTTTAATGATTAGCTGATAAAGTAAATCTGGTGTATTTAAATATGTATAATTCTGACATCTGAAATACTGTGTTTTGATTGGTCCTCTAGTCTTCAACACATGTTTTAAGTTCCCTTAATTAAATCAGATCTCAATATTTCAGGCAACTTGCAGTTTGTCATTGTTCTTTGTTTTAGCACTTTACACAAAGTTTCTAATTTTTCTAAAAGAGTCTAAAGAGTCTTTAAGAGGACGTTTAGTAATGATCTCAGAGAAAGACATTCTGTTTTGTAAACGTAAATAAAAAATCTTTTAATTCATTTATTCATTCATTAAACTACATTTCCCCAGTAATAAATACAAAGCAACATATATTACTCATCTGTTTGTGAAAGTTTAAAGTGACTTGTTAAAAGGAAATAATATGTTGTGCAATGGAAAAGTTGCAGGTGGTGAGATTTAGGGAAACAGTGAAAAATGAGGAAATCTTTTGCAATTCTTACTATTTAAATTTCTCTTCCTTTCCCACAGACTCTTAACACACCACAAATGTGACACACCCTGTGGGCAGTCGGGTGATAAAATCTGAATGACTATCAAAGCCATCAAACTGCTTGAAAATGTTAGGTCACATCTACAGTTTCAAAATGAAAACAATGATGAATGATCTGTATATACAGTACAGTTTGAAAGTTAAAGATCCTAATTGTCACGGTGTCATGTGTGTAGTTATGACCGCATGATGGTTTGAAATGGGGCGGTAGTTGTGTCATTTCCTCACAGTTTTTATTATAAATAACAATTTCATCATCAACCAGGAGGAATTTTAAAAGTTTGATTCCCAGGTCTGTTAATGATATATGTATATATTAGAACAAACATGGATTTGATTATCGACCTGCGTGTATTATGTCTTTGAGTGCAGTGTTTCTTCTCATTTGCTCTTTCTCTCTGCTCTGTCTCTCTCTATTTCTCTCTATTTAATGCCTTAACCTGATTTGCAATAGGCTTTGCAAGCAGAACATCTTCCCACTCCATGGCAACACGCCTCTACTGTGCTAAAGCAGTACAGTGCAGGTCTTCTCTGTGTACTAGAGAGAGAAAAAGAGAGAAGACAGCAGAAGCATGATGTGATTCACCCTTACTCCTGCGCTTTGTGCCGTGCTGCCCACATCTTTGCACAGGCTTTATTTTTCTCTCTCTTTCTTTGCATACCTCCTATTCTTGTGTTTCTAGAAAACAAGTCATCTGAGACAACAGCATCTTCAGAATGCAAAAGGACATTATTACATGCATGAGTCAGTCAGGGCATTTAGGTATTCCTCTGCCACATCCTTGGTGTGGGAGGACCATTGTGACAAGCATCACTGATGGCAACAAGCTGAAACTCTACAAGCTGAGGGTTCTGAATTCAACTCTGTTAAACAGACTTAGACAAAAGTGTTTTCATCTGACATCCTTAGTATACTGTATTCTGATGTGCTTTGAAGACTGTGATCATGTCACTAAGTCCTGGTGGCATCTTCGGAATATGACAAGCTTGTGCCTTTAACAGCAGATCAACACTGGGCTTTTCCTGACCGCTCACTTCCAGCACAATGAAAACAGACAGTAGCCAGTGTTAGGGAACATACTTTAAATAGTAGCTTTTAAAGCTATAAGCAAATTGCTAAGTCGCAGCTAAGCTACTGATTTAATATAGCAGTTAGCTACACTACAGTAAAAGTAAATGAAGCTAACTATGAGTCTGCCACTTTTCAACACCTGATTGTTGAAAATATCCATAGTTGTAAAGAGAGAAAAATACATTTGTAACTATTTTGCATTTCGCCAAGCTACATTGCTATTTGTGAGCATTTTTAGTAAGTAGCTTCACTACTGCTAAGCTACTGAAAAAAGTAGTTAACATCACAAATTGTAGTTAGCTTTTCCTCATCACATGAACATTATTGCATAATAAAGAAATCCTTCTTGTCCCCCCTGAAGATCATATAGGTAAACATAGACCTGCACATGATGGCCATTTGATTGTTATTGTTAGTTTGAAGCTGGTTAAGCTAAGCAAGGGGTCGTAACATGAGTTGTTATTAATTTTTTGGTACATCTTGACTGGTGACCAGACCAGATATTTGCTGCAGAAGGTTTGTTTTTATATTGTTATGTACAGTATTTCTTTCCTCAACTTGATGAGAACATCTGCTAAATGCTGTGAAGTCTAAATCACTGACAACTCTGAGACAGAGAAGGAAACAAATGAAGAAATACTACATGTAAATGAATATGTTGACAATAAGTTACAGAGCTCTGGCAATCAGATATAGTAATTGAGAGTATCCAGTGTGCTAAATGTGATAATTGTAATAATGTGAGTTAACAGAACATGGTGTTTACTACTGTTTTTTCAGAGACATTTAGTCATGTGACGACAGTCTCCCTGCTGAAAAATCTGTGCCTGTATTCTTGGTCTCTCTAACTTGCAGAGGATTCAGAGAACAGACTGTGTCACAAGTGAGTCACAGCAACGGAGCCTCCAAATCATCATTATCTTCAAAACAACTCTCTGGTTAGATAAGCAAAGTAGAGACCCAGCTCCTCCTCTACCTTTCCTTCATATTCTCAGCAGTGCCCTGTCCAGATCGGTCTGTCTTCTTATATGAAGCAGCAGTAGGTGAGAGGTCCCAGGCTTAGAAGATCTCACTGAGCCATGACAAAGTGATAGGGGATGTCGGACCTGTTGTCAGAAAACACAGTGGTGTTCCCCGGACTCCTGGTTGTTTTGAAAGCAGGAAGCATGTGGACTCATTGGGGAATGCCAAGCGGGTTGGTTTGGCCATGCTGAATGAGAGGAGAGTGAGAGCCACAGCAGGAATTCTGGGAAGGGGCATTATCATGTAGATAGACCGGAAAAGAGTCTCTTGTCTGAAGTTTTGGAACCCAGTCCTATCAAACTGAAACTTCCCCAGAAATACAGGGAGCTTTTAGGATGACTGTTCCCAGCACACTTTGCTATAAGCCCAGGCTGAAGGAGTGTGATGTTAAAAAGAGAGAATTCATATATGAATGTATGTAAAATCACATTTTAGGAACAGTGCTAGTTTTAAAGTGGTCAAAAAAATTTGTCAAGGTCTGTACTGAATGAATTGATTGTGTCGGACCAGCACTACTGGGGCATGGCACCAGATTGCTCCTGAGTACAATGTGTGCATTTTGCCACCCTCGTCAGGCAGTTAGGTAAAAAGAAAATCTACAGGGCTCCTTTCATCTCCTGCATAACTGGCTTCATTACCCAAATTGTGCCTTGAATTTCCATCAGCTTACACCAGTCACACTGCCATGTTACAAAAGCTACACATTAAGCCACACATCAACTGCAACCTTGAGGATATGGAGTAAGTCTACACTTTTGGCAAACCCTTAGCCACGCCCTAGTCTTAACCAATTTAGATGCACAAATTGAAGTTCTCACATGTTTTTATCCTCTCCGTTGCTTAGTATACTTCTTCTTTTTCCAGTCACCTGCTGGTAAAAGAACGGATGTTGTGGTCCACCGCAGATCACCCTCCCATTGCTTGACCTGGGCAGGCATTGTGTGTGGGTGTGGTAGTGTGTGTCATGCTTGGTTAATATCTACTGAAATTCATTTAGACCATTTAGTCACATTTGCTGAGCAGTGGCATTATCTTAGAAGAATATGTTTAGAAGCTGGATCATTATAGTTTGTTGTTGCTCAGGATGGTTTGCCTTGATGGTTTGTTGTTTATATATATAGACTAAACATATATAGTTTTTTTCTCTCTTAATTCTTTTACCCTCTTGAGTAATATGAAAAGTCTCTGAACTGAAAGCAGAAGTCAGAGCGAAACCTGCTCTGGCCTGCTTCTGTGTGCTGTTTATTGTTGGAGCTCCTTTAGTATAACAGCTGTTTGTCATGTTGCCAGGGACCGTGTTGCCTCTCAGATAGCAGATGCTGTAGAGCTTAGAAACAGTCTGTGAAGTGCACACATGCTGGCATGCTACTGTTTTGGAACAAACTAGCAATGACAGCCAGATTTCCGCAGACAACTTTACCAGAGTTTAAATTAGAACACAGTTATGAGTATTACAAAAATGGGAAAAATAATTAAAGACCAAGCAGGATCATGTATTGTGTACTCTTTGCCAACAAACTCCATAATGAGGATTGTGGCCAAGGAATTTTCATTCATTTTATTATAACAATGGGCTGTCTGTACACAATGCAGTTTTGCACATAGAATTACAATCTGTTTAACCATCTAAACAGTGTATAAATTACTGCCTTGCCCTCATTCTTGCTTGTCTGAAAAACTTACTACAATTTCACTCAGCTATGCACCATTTGCTCAAAGAAGCCATAAAGCACTACATAATGCGAGAAAAATGTTGCTACATGGAAACTATCCCTGTCATTAGAACATTTACTTTAGATAAGACTGTCTGATAACTTTGGTTATTGTTGATGTCTTTGTGAATCAGCTTAATCTGATTATTGACACCAAAGTTTATTGTGAAGACTTTTTTTTTCATCATTCCGCCTCTATATTTACAGGCCTTTGAGTGAAGTTTTTTGTTTTGGCAATTTCTTACTCCCGATTACCACACACACTAGTGTCCTCTGTGGGAAAGAACATTCCACACAAAGACACGAAAAGGGGAAACTCATTTTGCAGCTCATTTCATCTTCCTTCCCCGTTCGTTTCTGTTTGACTGAGAAAGAGCTGAAAGAGGAGACAAAATGTACTCATCTTTGAGTACTGCTTCAACAGTCTGAGAAGCAAAAAAGACCAGAGCCCTGACCTGAATTCTGATCTGTTGCAGGATACAAAACACAAGATGCTGAGACCTTCTTTCTCTGACTAGACAATAAGATTTCGTTTAGAAAGTGTGTGCTGAGAACACAAATGTGTTTGTTTGTGTGTGTGTGGGGAGAGGGCTGCGTGTTTGTGGAGATGCGAGAGCACATTTGACAGAGGGAGGCTGCTCCCTAGGGGTGCAATGTGCTTTCTTATTGTGACTCAGAGCTGTGAGGGGAAGAATAAAGGACAGGTAATGTTTGGTGGTTGGGTGCTCGAGTAAAGACAGGGAGGTCGCTGAGGTAGTTAGTCTGCGAGGTCTTAGTGTTTGTTTTCAGGCCAAAATAACCTACTCCTGTCCTAGCCATTTCTATTCTAAAATGAACGTTTTTGCTTGATAAAATAACTAGGAAATTCAATAAAAAATTTCCCAAAACAGCTTGGGGTGGGTGGAATATGTAGCAGGAGTGTGTTGTTATGTGAAAAAGAATTTGCATTCTTTGAAACACAAAAAAGTGTGCAACTCAGTTTGGTGTTAACTGTAGGCACTCTCAGTTTAGTAAACCCCGTCTCTGTTGGATTAGTGCCTTTGTACTGATATTAGCAGTTTATAGTGAGGCAGCTTTTATCATGGGCTATTTTCTACAAGTGTTCTTACTTGCGGTTGCCTTAGGGCTCCTGTTACCCTCCCATACTGCATTATTTATGCACATAGGCCTGAGGGGCACCTCCCAGCTAGTGCGGACCAGGGCTGAGAGACAGCCTGTCCAACTCGACTACTTACACACAGTCCAACACTCTAGGCTCTATTCTACTGTAGACAGAGGAATAATCTATGTTATTATCTTTCGTGTATTATGCATGTGAGATTATGACTTTCTTAAAAACTGCTGTCTAGCTCTGTTTCAAGTCCTTTATTTGGAGCATGTTTTATGTGAGTTCTGGGGTTTATAATTGCAGTTATATAGCTGCGGTTGTCTGAACTGGCCCCTCTGTTAATGAGATTGCTGTTAGGTCTGTTCCACAGGGGCTTAAAGAGAGGCACATGAACACTGAAGCAGAATTAAAGCATAAGTTAAATCAAACCACTGCAACCTAGTTACTATTTCAGCTTGTCTCAATGGAGCAGCACACATCATTCTTATAGTGAATTCACAGAAAGATGCCCTTCACCAGATGGAAACGTCCTGGATCCTAAGCTTTTACAACATTACATAATCTTTTAGCTTGCATACATACTGTATATAGTAGGTAACCTACCTTAAAAGCCTGTAAAAGCATAGCGGATTTGGCTGGTCAATAGTTTAATCTAACCAGAGGTGCGTTTCCCAAAAGCATAGTTGCTAACTAACACTATGTACATTAGCAACTAACATAGTGTTGCTAACATAGTTAATGTAGCAACTATGCTTTTGGAAAACGGACTCCAGGATGGTAAAGTGGTGGTGGTCTACTGGTAGAATACTCACCACTGAAGCAAGACGTTCAAATACAACTCTCTCCTAGTGCTAAAACTACCACCATTGAGTCTCTGAGCGAGACTCTCAACTCTAAGTTGCACACTGTGCACAAGTTCGGTTATTTGGTGTTAAAATATCTTGGCAAATGAGATTAAGTGTAATCAACAGATGAAGTGAAGCCCAGGTGAAGCAACAGTTTTAAATCAGAGAGACAAAATGAAGAAGGGTCAAAATTCCAAAATTTGGAAATCCTTATTGCAGAACATTCCAAAAATACACCAGGCAGAAGGGGGATCTGGGTAAACAGGACAGATACAAAAAAATCATGTGCCATACACAATAATGCTATAAATGAATTTAAGTGAGCAATTGTCATTGTGAATACAGCAAAGCACAGCACAAGGAAATGTGACCTCTACCTTTGACACATCCATGAAGGAGCAGTGCTTAGGGACAGTACCTTGCTCATGAGTACTTCAGTGGTACATTTACTGGTCCGGGACTTGAACTTGAGATGGTGTTTCACTTTCTTTAAGTAGCCTAAAGCTGGAGAACCTGATGTAGATAATCTATTGCTGTTCTTTAATGTGGACTAGAGTTCAGGATTTGGATCTCTGGTGTGTTCTGGCTCCAGATCTGGATTTCATGATGCTTTCTTCTGGGACCTTCCTTTAACATACATTTTGAACCACTGACCTGAAGCATCAAACCAGCAATATCCTCCATATTTTGGGAAGGGTAAATACCAACACAAACAGGCTGCCAGAAAATTGTCACTTGCCCTGTGAATGGTAGATGGCCCTGCCCTAACATAGGTCACTTTGCACCTCTTATACAACCCCCTGCTGATGCAGCTCATGCTTATTTAGCCTATAAATCATTGGTTGGCCATAGATGTAGTCCTTCCTCCTCCCTTGCACTTGACATACCACACTCGCCATGCTTGCTACACACACCCTCGCCCACACACACACGTTCAAAGTGTGCTCTCTACTTCTCACACAACACTCACACAGGAGATTATGAAATCATCCTGTTGATGAAAGCGGGCCTGGGTGGTGTGGGCTCTCTTCTCTCTCGCTCACACACTATCAGACACACTCATACTCTCTCACCCTTGTGCAGTGAGCAGAACGTTGTCTGCTCAGGCTCCAGCTGACGTCCAGCTCCGGTTCGGCCTGAGATTGAGCGTGTGAAAGCAGTTCGAGTTTTACAGCAGTGCATCACGCTCAGTGTGGCAGCTTAACCGAAGGGAAAAACAGAAACAGGGCGGAGAAAGAATGGCCTTGTGCGACATGACAGAGGATGACCTCAATGAGCTGATGCGTGAGGAGGCTGAGGATGTCTTCTATGATGGTAGGGTAATCTGCGGTCATGGCGGTGGGGTTTACATATTAGAAGGACTGGGAAGTTTGAACAGTTGTTTTGCTTTGTCTTGTGTTAGGGCTGCAGAACAGGGATGAAACAGATCTGGTTAAATGACTTCTTTTATGTCATTTACATGCATAGTCATTTGTGTAAATGCAGAAGGTGAATGTCGTGTTGGTTTTCCTACTGGTCATCTGCAAAATGCAGATTCATTTGTGTGGGTGTTATTGTGTAACTGCCTGAAAAAGCAACTATGCTCTAGCAGATGAGTGGTTTTATCTAAATTGTAGATTTGCATTTTGATATGTAGGTATCCAGGCTCAAATCTGAAGGAAATTCAAAATGTGTGACGTTCACACTATACACACTGCACAACATTAATGATTGTGTAATATATTTAATTGTATTTTTAATTTAAAACATTGCATCCTGTTTTCCTGAGGAGGATCCTACACGCCAATATTATTCTGTTGCCTCAGGACAGTGTTGTGCCATAATAGCATAGCAACTATGAACAAGCAAGATCTCCTTTGTGCATAATGTTTTCCTAACATTTTTTCATTCACATTAGGTATCAGGTTTCATATTCATACATTTGATAATATAGGAAATAAAGTCCATAAATTCTCAAATGAAGTGTGATTGCATGAGCGTGTGTGCCCTGCGGTGTGTTGGCACCTGCCCAGGGTTGGTCCCCGCCTTGCGCCCATAGTTCCCGGGATAGGCTCCAGTCCCCCCCGCGACCCTGTTTGGGATTAAGGGGTTCAGATACTGAATGAATGAATTCTCAAATGTTTCCAGCATACTAATGTTGGTAAATACACAAATGCAGGGTTTACCTCCTGAGAGGGTATCCCATCATTCCACACTGCATTTATTTGCATTGTTTATAAGTATGTCATCTTGCATTTGCAGATAAATATACTGGTGTGCAGGACAGAAAAGTTTTCATTTGCTTCAGGGCAACAACTGTGCAGTAAATGGATAAGGAGAGCTCCAAAAACTTTATACTGCTTCAATTTCTTTGGTTCTTCTGTTTATCTATTTGAACAAAATGCTAATTTGTCACTACGCGCATGAGCACGAAGCACAGAAATATGGCCACAAGGCAGATGATGCAGTTCAAATGAGCTTCTGCCTGTATTTCACCATTCAGTATCAAAATCCAGCCATATCGCTCTACTGGGAGTGATAAAGAGATTGTTTGGGTTGCAGACACAATTAGAGTGTTGAATAATTTACTAAATAACCCGCAAACTGAGAATAATATTATATGAAATTATCAGTCATCTGAAGCATTTAAATGTTCTTGTTTAGTTTCAGTTTGTTTGATCTTGCAATGTCACGAAGTAGTACGGTGTCAAAAAGAGGTGGTGTCATATTATTTCATCACACATGAACTTCTAAATTATGTTGTTTGGAAAAAATGCCTGCAAACGGCTTTGACTTAATGCAAAAGAAATTCATGTTTTGGTGAATATTATTCCACCATTACTGTTCTTTAGATGTAAAACCATCATCATCTGGTGGGTCCACTGTTCATTTAAGCCCAGTGACCTAACTCTTCACTCAGCCATTGAATTCAAAGCATGAGCAACTGAGGACGGAGAGACAGGGTATTCTGGGTGTTATAACATGAGGACAGTAAAATATAAATGTGTTATTTGTTAATCAGATAAATTCACACTGAGTTGTTATAGAGGTATCTATTAGAAGAATTGACATTGACATTGAAATCCCATGTTACATTTGATCAGATTTGCACCAACTATGTTAGCATCTCTCTCTGGTGGTTTAGAACATGACAAATAGAAAGCCCAATAAACGCACAGATGTACAGCTCTAAAAGCCCCTCTGGGGCCTTCACCTCTGGGATCCACCCACTACTGGGATGAATTAAGCGTCCCCTACCCCTCCCAACCAAGTCCATCCAGACCCACTGACCTCAGCTCACTCACTCCCAACAAACTTCAGAGCTCAGCCTTCAAAACTGTTTTCTCATTAACCTAATTCAATCTTGGCAAAGAAAAAAATAGCTGATGGGGTATGGCAGCTTTGTTGTGACAAAAATACGCACAATGGAGCCCTTTGACTCCTTTTTGTGGGCATTTTATAAGTTATTTAGAGTGGCTTTTGCACGTGGCTGCCTGCAGCTCCTGGAGGAAAGAGGGGCGTCTGTTCCCTGATCCTGAGTACATTCCCCTCTAGGGTGTATGTGTGTGGGTGTGTTGGGTGGGATCTTCTAGAAAGTGGACTTTAGACATCCAGATCATCTTATTATTTGAAGGAAATGAAAGAAATTAGGTCAAACAGATGTAATGAGGCATCGTGATGGGAAACATTTCTGAAAGTGTGAATTCTGGATTGTTAAATCTCCCCAGATCACATGAAGCTATATGTTGTATCATGCCCCCAGGCTGTGTCAGACTGTAAATCAAAACACAGAAGCTTGCTACACTACTACAAGCTCTGGCATGAGTTCTTTTCCAAGAATCAATCCACCACTAGCAGTGCTGCAAGCCAACTATTTGTGGACTGTGATAACCTGTGCCATGGAAATGAGCTGTGTGAAAACATCTGCGGAAGAACCTATTTATGCTCTTCTGCTGCAAGTTGGTAACACAAATATTTATCACTGAGTTGTTAGCAGCTCATCCTCTTATCTCGGTGAATTCAGTTACCCATTCTGCCTCAGGTAATGCAAGCAGTTATATATGAGGAAGTCTATGTGATTAAGTCACAATACTGTCTTCTGTCAGTGCTTCCTTTCTAGTTTAATGAGGAATAACAGTTTGTATAAATGGAAAAATGCACAAATTGCTGGCATATAAGGTAGTTGTTGGTTGTTGAGTGCAAGTATGATCTAAGAGCATGTTTCGCCATTGTTTTAGCTGATGTTAGCTGAATAAAGATTGAAACGCGGGAAAGATTTCACACTGATTCCCCATTCAGCTCAGCCCACATTGGTCGTGTGTTGTGTATTCACCCAACACATGCAGAGAGATGCATGCAAAAAGCAGGATCCGGTTTCACAGTTCCATTTATTCTGCTTCTCCTTGTCTAGCTCCATCTCTTAGCAGTGTTGAGGAAACTAGATCCTCTCAGGGGCCTCTGAGAGGAGGGGTCTGGTTTCACTGTAGGCCGCCTGCTCCAGTGATTGGCGACGTACGGCTGTGTGCTGCAGGAGGAGATTTACTGGTGTAGCCTGTAGCACCAGTAGTGGAGATGCTATCTGTAATCCTGTGGATCAGCACTAACCCTGAACTAAGATGGATTTATTCAGCAGCATGGATAGACAATACGGCAGCCATCACATTGTGTGGTGCCTCCAGGGCTCCAAATGAATACCCTACTGTAAAAAGCCTGGCTCAGCAGGTTGCTTTTATCTGGTCATTTTACTTGCAATAAGCTGATGTGTTTTGTACCTTTAGTTTAAAAACATTAGGAAAATATTTGGTGTGTAATTTCCATAATGGATTGCAATGGAAGTGACATGACTGGTTTTCTTAACTTTGTTTTTGCTCTAATGGACTACATTAATTATATTTCCATCAACAATTAATGGTTTCCATTAAAAGTAAATTATCTTAAATGATGTTGTCCATTAGGAACAATACATAACATTATGCCATTGTAAACTACTATGAATGCATGAATTTCAGTAGAAACCACTAGAAAGAATTAATAGATTCTTTTTTCAGCATCAAAACAACCAGAAACCACCATATCACAACCATAAGTCATCTTAAAATCCATGTCTGCCAATAAGGTCTTGAGTAAAGTTAGACATGTACAGTACTAAAGTTTGTTGGCTCATTTGCATCATCAAACTTTGCCTGAGTGAGTTCAGTTTGTAGGAAGAATTTCTCTAATTGAATTAGGGAAAACTTAATTCAGCATTTCAGATTACTATAGTATGCCAAAGCACTAATGAGACTGACATATGCTGTATTGATATAAGGTAATCATTTGCATATTCAAATGGATTTGTATTTTTTAGTAAAGCTTGGCCCATAACATCAGTCTGCAATTGTCTTCAATTATAAAGATTCATTTCTTCCCTAATTGTGCATGTATATTGCATTGCAGATGAGGTTATATTTTAGAGTATATTTCTTTGAATGTGTGTAAGAGTTGAGCATTGAGCGTGACAGTGTGTGATGCTTGAGGGGACTTTGTGTCAGAAAGAAGTGGTCACGGCCTGGCCATGCCAGCTCAGGACACACTCCCCAAGGCAGACAGAACACACTGCACTGCTTCAGGCAGGAGAGAGAGAGAGAGAGCTGTGACACCTACTCCTTTCTTTTTCCTGAAAAAAAAAAAAACCCCAAAATGAAGTACAACAAATCCAAAGAGATTAGTCACATGACATGGGATCTATAGGAACCAGCTTTCTCTGGAACGCCACCATGGATGCATGTATTGCAGACAGCGTTATACATTTGTGTCGCTGCTTTATAATAGAAACAGCCATTGACCTACTTTAGCCTGAATGAGCTGAGCTTTCCACAAACACCAGACTGCGTATATTTTCTTTTTCCCGAACAGCGGCAAAAGACAGAGGCAAAATGGAGGCGTGCCGATGACAGATGAGCTTCTTCAGCGTTCATAAAACCTCTGTATGTTTCAGGTTCTGTAGTGATGATGGAATGCATAGTCCTCTGACCCTGATCTAGAACGAGCTCTGTACCTTCCACCTTTCACCTTAACAGCTATGAACACATCCAAAGACTTTAAAAGAGCTGGTTACACAGATATGAGCTCAAGTGAACACCTGGTTGGCAGCGTACAGGCAGCTGTGTGTGATGTGCGGCTTGCAAGCTACCTGAGGCTACATGTGTCATTATGACCAAAGACAGGAGATGGGCTTTAGGGCATGACAGCCTGTAATCAAACCCAGCCTGACTAACTGAGTAAATGTGCTGCCAGAGAAAATACATACTGGCCTTCAGCATGGCTTCATATTAGAAACCGTTTGTTATGAAATGTATGCTATAAAATTTACCTCGTTTGTGAGCTTTCCTTTTTATGGCCATATCTAATTGTTTATAAAGTATTTTGAAACATAAATTTAATTAAAATATGGATATCAGATTAGCTAGATTATTTGGTCCAAAAATTTTACAAATGTGTTAACAAACTATGAATTAGGGAGAAAGATTTTTTCGAGAACTTTTTTGTGATACTCCTCATACTTCTTTGATACTTATCATATAATAACTATTATATGTGGGGTTTTTTTTTTAGCTCTTTGAATTTTTTACAAATATACTTCTATGAACTTGTGTTGAAGTTTTAATAAGTGTTTTACATGCTTCATCTGTGTGTCTGTATGTGTGTGCATGTCTCATTCACAAGGAAGATGATATATTCTGATATAATATGAGAAATAATACTAAATATTGGTGTGTGTGTGTGTGTGTGCGTGTGTGCGCGTGCAATGGTAGATATGTTTATTTTATCCACTGGGATTAAGGCACCTAATCAGAGATCACATTAGATTTGTAGTTCTGACATGGCTGCAAAGCCCCAGTTTTGTACAGGGCATGATTGCTGCTTGTGTGGAGCTCCAGTATATATAGCTGCTGGCTGGGGGCTGCTGATGACAGCCGTAATTACAGGATGAGCTTCACTGCAGCTGAGAGAGGTGGCGTTTGGAGGTGTCTGTGCTGTACTGCCCACGTCTGCCTACATAGATTCACTCAGCTTTTTGGAATGATGTGACATTTTATAGATGTTCAAGGCTTACTCGGGTTAGCTTTAACCACAATGAGCTCACTGCTAGAGAAACAGCCATCTTAAAAAGTTCCAAAGAAAAAAGTTCCATCTTAAGTGAGGAGTAAGTGTGGGATTTTTAAAATATCTTTGGTAAGGTAATTGTTGGCCCTTATTAACCAGAAGTTTCTAACAAAAGTCTCGTAGGAAAATTAGATGAGGGTTGTACTGTCTTCACTTCAGTTTTGGGTTATTAATTAAGAGTAACAGCACTTGGAGAGGCCATACAGAGGAACTGGTAAGCTCAGGCCTACATTGAACATTTAGTCTTGCAAATTAATCATGCCTGTTCATCTCATAATTCTGCAATCATTAATAATGACAGATACCGACATAGAGGCTCACTTTATACATTTAATAAACTTCTCCAGCCAACCAGATTCTGCTTATGACAATCGGTGACTCATTTCAGTTTTCCTACCAACACATCTCAGGTTCCCTGCTCTGAAATTCCTACTAAATCACTCCCATCTCTTCCATTATCAGTGAATTAATCATAAAATCAATCTCATCTTAGTGACACTAGACTGTGCTCTTACACTGCACCTGAAAGCTAATCTTTCATTTCATGTCTTTCATATTTGATGCCCATGTCTCTCTTTGTTAATCAGTTATAAACAGTGTTTTTTCACAACCGTAATATGATACCATGTTATCGTCCTATTCTTACCTGGAAAAACTCATACTTTCATTATCTTCCTTTTAGATACTCTCTAGACGTCATCAAGCTGAGAACAACCTCACCCCTTCCATTTAGTATGAACTGCTCCTTATTGCCTTGCCCCTTCTTATATGTTAGAAAATCTGGTTGTATTCTTTTAGGGTCACAGGATGTACTCTTTGCTCAGGTGGTAAATCCTTCAATTTATTAGTTACTAAATTGTAGAACTCACCTCGTTCTAGGCACCTATTCCATCATTACATAATTAATAACAATTGATAATTAATAATAATTATGTTGTTCTATGTGGTTTTATGCACAGTCCTAAACTTGACTGGTTTCATGAAGCGTTCAGAAACACCAGGGCTATTTTTGTACACCGCTTCCAGTAGAGGGTTGCTGGAGCAGCCTTTGTTGCACTCTGGCTGGAAAAATTATGCAGTTCTGGGCCGTGACAGCTGAGAAAATAACAAATTAACACCGGAATCTACCACAGCTTCCACACACAAACGCACCTCTCCACGTTACACGCGAACTTTTTTTGTCTGTGGGCAGAAGCAGCGTTAGAGAGTTAATATTTATAAACAGGGCGGCTATGCTCCGCCCACCTCCCATTTCGCAGTTGTTTATTGGTCGGTTGAGGTTGAGTGGGCGGTGGCTACTGGAAATCTAAACGGGAACGCGCATGATTTTTGATCGGATTTTGTCACTCGGTTTGGAAACGACGGGAAGCCGCGCGAAACTGAGAGTCTGCGTGCACTTCCAGTTAGTCTGATGCTGTTTAGAGGTTTGGTTCGAATGGTTCAAGGGCGTTTCTAGGAAAAAAGGATTCACCTGGAATAAGTTTCGTTGCGGTGGTGAGTACAACGTTACATTATTCTACTACAAAACAGAGCTATTTTAAATGTCTTTCACACAAACGAACTGGTCCTTTGCCAGTGTGATGCCAGTCGGTCGCCTCGTGTTTTTCTTTCACGTTATTTTTACTTCTGTCTTTTTGAGCACGTTTTGATGGAGAACAACCGACACTGAGCAGGGTTCAGTGGGTTAGCAGCGACTATTTGCTATGTTGTTTTGTTGAGGGCGCTTCGATATATCGTTTCAGACTTGCCATTAGACACATGGGCATGTGCTATAGTCTCTTAGAAGGACGGCCAGTGTCACGTTAATTAAATGATATTTAACACGTCAGGATGGCTGTTCTGCAGAAGGAGTCTGTTTGAGCTGACATAATGTACTCATGATATACGGGTTCTCTGGATAAGTGCAAGAAAGGATGTTTCGCCAACAATTCTTTTCCAAGTGTTTAAAAAAGTTTCAATACCGATGCATCATACAAAATACCCCTCATCATTATAAAGTGGTTTTTTTTCTATATAGAACATAAACTAATTGTTTATGGTGCATTTTATATATATATATATATATATATATATGTCTTCCTAAGATGTGTATAAGAGACAGATATATATATATATATTTTATATCACTCAGTTTTTACAATTTCGTGCATGCCTAATTTTTGACTGGCAGCAACTAGCTGACTGATTTTAGAAGTCTGCTTTTTAACAATATATACAGTATTGAACAGACAAGCCTTTCGTATCCTGTTGAAGCAAGTGCAGATATTTAGCATTACTGACTACATATGTAACTTTATTTTATAAAGTCAGATTTTCCTCACTGCAATTCCACTTGTACCTCAGCATTGCAATAATAGTTTATGTTCACGTCAGACTTGGTTCATTGTCTAATTAATGAGGTTCCTGTGGTTCAGTGCATGATTTTTATGTGATCAAAATTGGGAAAACATCTGCACTTTGTAGCACAGAGGGATCAAGAGTGGGCAAAAAATACTGTAGAGGTCTTTACTGTATTTGATTTATTGTTGTTTATTAAAAAAAAACAGAAGTTGTGTTTGAAAGAGCAGAGACCTAAAAGACAGTTTGGTTCTGTGGGGCAGTATTTAAGTAGGCTTGCTTTGATTTGATTAAATGTTTGAGATTTGCTCCATTTCCCACAGTGGGTTTGGTCTGGAGGGCATTTAATTGGAAGTCTTGGGGCATTTGGGGTGGGAGGGATGCCAAGACCCAAAGCTCCCAACGTGGTCAGTCACTGCAAGAGACAATTGCCATTGCTCAGACCGCCCACACTTTCAATTTTTTCTTCTTCCATATGCTTTACCAGTACTCCCTTTTGTTTCATTTTGTTCACTTCTTCTCTGTTTGTCCCTCTCACAAATATCATGTAACACAAATTAGAATAAATGTTATTCTGTTTTCTGACATCTAATCTCTCTGATGAAGATCCCCTGATTCAGCTAACAGAAATGAATCCAATCATCTAATGTTCTTGCCTGTTGTTTCAGTGCAATACAACAGTTGGTACAATGGCCCATTCTGGGTACTGACATCATTCTGTGGGGCATAGATTGGATTACAACCAATCCTTGTGGTAGTAAATGAGACAATTTTTCATTGTAGCATATACAATTGTGCTGTGTCTTGAGTATTGGCTAAGAATTAGAATTTAAGCTAGAACTCTGAGAACTCTAGTTGGCAGGACTAGTTGGCGTTTAAAGGACTGTTCATCCCAATTTAAAAGGTGTCTTGAGTTTTTACGGCTGACCATCATTTAGCTAGGTGTGTCCTCCCCATAGCAGTCACCAGACTTCTGGGCGGTATTCGTTGTCTGTTTGTGCCTCACTCACATCTGAAGTTTTTGTCTATACACTTGTGTGCCTTAAAGTGGGAGATGAAGGCTAGGTCTCGTCAGGGTTATCTATGCTTAAACTGCATCTGTGTCTCTCTTGCTCATGTCTGGGCAAATCCCACTTGGAAAGCCCGGCCCGGAGGGTCTGAGGAGGGATTTTTCAGGGGAGATAGATGGAGGGAAGAAGTGGGGGGAAGGGGAAAAGAGGTATTGGAGATTCTACAGAAGAGAGAGAGATGAAAGAGAACTAAAATGATAATACTCAGCTACCCAGTGGTGGTGATGGAGAGGTGTAATGTTTGATGCGTCACAGACACATGACCTTCGCTACATCTTCTTTGTGATTTGCCGGTCAACGCTGGATCAAAACGGCGCCATCATGATATGATATCACGTGGGTTTTAGAAGACATTCATGACTTAGGAAAAGCGCTTCTTTTAGCTATCACTAATTACTGCAAGTGCATCTGAGTACTAAAAGAGTAGGGTGGAATCATGATGTCCTGCTAAAATTGCCCTGCATGGCCTTTTCACTGTAAAAATATTTGACTCATAACATTGATTTGTACTAGGTCTGCTTTATATTCTATTCTATTTTTCCCTCAGCAGAGTATGATATAATTCGTAATCCTAATAGGTTTCTGTTTTTATGACAGCATCCCATTTCTAGCCTGAAGAAATTTGCACAGACTACCTTGGAGGATCAGTGTCGCTTTGTCACTATGTTGCTACAGTGACTGCAGAGGTGTGTGTGCCTGCTGTGTGACACATCCAGACTCAAGTGGATGGAGCAGGTGTTGGGATGAGAATCAGCCGAGACAGGGGCTCTCTGCTCTCTTTCTCTTTCACTCCAAGCAGATGATCTGTGTTTACAGTGGCAGCGCTCTGTGGGTGTGCGACCCCCATAATCCCCCCATTTGAATGAAGTGATCCTCCCCTTTTCTATCTACCACCATGGATACCCGCTTATACCCCGCCCATCCACCTCCCTCTCCCACTACTGCTGTTATACATCCCTAGTAAGATGCATTATAGTACCTTATCCCTCAGATATAAGCTGATAAACCGGATGCTTATTTTTTCCATCTGTGCTTTCCCAGTGGTGAACGCGTATATGAAGCGATTGGTTTACAGGACACGTCTGAAACCCTATTGGCTGAGAGTTTGAGGTTTGATGGTGTTGCCACGTCTAACGGGGCTGGTAAATTTTCTACAGATGCCTGATTGCCTCGATGCCTAATCTGCTTTTTAATGCACATGCGTTTAAGGAGGCATGGTGCTGCACTACTCTGGGGGGACGTGACACACAGCTGGAGTGTTACAGCCGGAGTGATAATGTGGTAGTGCTCTCTGGGCCAGAGGCCACGTTAAGGACAAGAGGAAGCTTGCTCAGCAACAGCAAGCTACCCACTATTCCATAATTATACTTCTTTGACAAAATTAAAAAAGTTATTTAACAGTACAGATTGTGATAGTGAGTTTCACTTTTAAGTGAATGGTTATTTGTCATTGAACACACCAAAGCACTACAGTACAGTGTAGCAAAACAAAATGTGACCTTTGCATTTGACCCATCTGTGAGGGAGCAGTGGGCAGCTTTTTGGCAAAGTAGCTTTACTTGGGTACGGTGCCTTGCACATGAGTACAGCAGTTGTACTTTTTCCAGTTTGGGACTTCCGATCACAGATCCAACTGCCTAACTGTTACACTACCAACTGCTTTAATTAATAAAGGTGTATGCTTTTACATTGACAAGTTATGTAATATTTACTTTAACCTTCTATCTGGGTTATATCAGGCGGTTGTACACACAATAAGAACCATTCTGCTATTTTTGTAGTTGTTCACCATATCGGTACTTGCAGCTATATATAGCTTGACATTGTCTCGATGACCATAGTGACAGATTATGTGGTGAAGCAAAATGTTTTTTTCTATTTGCTACAGCTCAGCTTTGGACTGATTAATGGCTTAATTTGTTATATTTATTTATATCGTTGTTCATTTTGTGGGCAAATTAAAAATTGTTAGATTAGGAAAAGCTGAGTAAATTATAATGTTCGAAAAATCTATAATTAACTTGCAATATTTACCATAATATTTGGTTTAGTTTTATCAATAAATGAGATAAATATTTCCAAGTAGGTAATAATAAAAATACAGTGAAACATCTTTCTCTCTCACACCACATGCTCTTACACAGATCTTGTGCTCAGGTGCTAAATCATAAAAGAGGCCTACCTGCATGCCCTCTTCTGCTGAGAGGTGCCAGGATGGATCCCTGCCTGCATAATTAATATCGCCAATTTCCTGCACTTCAAAGCTGAATGTGTTGCCTCTAGCATGAGTCAGAAGGGGGGGCTTATATGTGTGCCATGGTTAAGCGCAGTGTGAATAGGGGATATTAGCCCAGCTCGGAATTCAGTCAAGCCGAAATCGAGTCAGACCGGGTTCACTGGGTCGACAAATAATCATTTGCATTGCAAGATTCTTTAAATATGGAAATTTATCTCCAGTGACAAATTCTAAAAATGTGCTGAGGATTTAAGGACAACTGTTCCTTGGAGTGTATTAGCTTCTGCAAAGGGCGTCAAGGGGATGAGTGTTGCTTTTCTTGCTTTATCTCTGTTACTCTGCATCTATTGACCCGAGTCATTTGCCAGAGAGTATATTAAGCTGGTGGTGTAATTCCTCACCTTAAAGCATGTGAAGTTGAGAGTCTAACCTCCAGGCAACATTATCTAAGTTGAGAGAAATCTTTTTCCCCCCACTTTTCATTTCTCACTGTTGCCGAAGTGAGCGCGAGTTTGTGTGAGGTCAGGACTGCGTTCAGATGGCCTTAGCATCTGTGTTCACGCTGTGTTTTCCGCACACTCCCTGCGTACAGGAATGTCAGCCCCCACACACATGTCGTCCTTTCACATGTGTGTGCTATAAATACTGGTCTTCCACATAATGCCCAGTACCAAGCCAGGAGCAACGCGCTACTCACGCCATCTCTGCTCTGTGTCACATATCGAGTCATGCCCCAATTTTACAACCACCGTCCTCAAGCCCCTTCCTCCCAGAAGATATGCTTAATATTCCCGGTTTGCTCACTAAAAAATATTTCCTCATGGCCTCCTCTCCCTGTCAGGCTAAGCCTGCAATATCCTGCATCTGCTCCGGATGTGTTCTGTAAATGGCCCTTTCTTTCGTTGAGGTGCTAGAGCGAGAGGTTTTTAAAAGCCTCTCTCTGTTAAAAAAGGTTATCTTTTCTCGGCAGTTTAATAATGAAGTCGTGTCACACAGAGCCGTGTCTCCCCTCTCTCAGACTGCTGGCATTTCCAATGTTCTCAGACCTCTCCAAGTCCTCTTATGTTTTTAAGATTGTGACATTATGAGCCCCCACGCACCCTCTGGCCTCGCGTGCCCTCTTCAGATTCAAACGTCATCCGTTTCTTCTCTCCTTCTCTGGGTTCAGTGGCAGTGGGAATAGGAAGTGACATTTAAGCTCATATCAGCTACTCGCACTCACCCTGTGATAACATTGCAGGGCTTTCGGTCTCCAGTGGCTGGGTTTCAAAACACACACGTTGCTTCTTTATGATGGTCTGATATGAGAGGTGTAATTATGTCATGCATAGGCTGTGGTGAAAACAATTCTGTTTTTTACATGTAAGGTCAGTCTCCGGGGCCTTATCAGATCAGTCATAGAGAACTCTTCTCAAAACCTTGTTAAAGGCATTCAGAAGTATTCATTCACAGTGACCCCAGTTTCATCTGCTCATTTTTCTATGACCTTGAGACTTTTTAACTGAATTAGGGCCATAAACCATAATTCAGCCAATGGTCGTGCATATGTTTGAGGAACACACATCATGTCACACTCATGTCTTTTGTAGTGGTCTGCCCTAGAATTGGCATTTTATTATTACTCAAAATTTTACCCAGTGTCTTGAATAGCTCTTTTTCAAAACAGTCGTTCTAGAATGATTAAATGGTTTTGTAGGGGCAGGCATCTTCAAAGAAAATATGACTAAAACTCATAACATCCTTTCTTTAACTTTATCTTGGAACACTTAAATCTATAAATCCTTCATGGAGAATCACAACCGAGCGAGATTTCATTTTGGCCCATTGGTAGAGAAATTGGCTAAGGAGTTGGCCCCGTGATCAGATGGTCAACGCTTCTTATGTCCAAAAAAGGTACCATTGAGGTACTCATGAGCATGGTACCTTCCCCAAACACGGCTCTCCGGGTGCTGCCAAACCTGCCCACTGCTCTTTCATGGATGGGTCAAATGCAGAGGTCACATTTTGTTGTAGCGCACAGTGTGTTGTGCTGTGTTCACAATGACAGATAATTGCAATTTTGTTCCAAGCAGTAAAAAAGCACAACGTCTTTGATTGAATTTGCCACTCGCCATGACATCACCTGCAATGCAAGAATTGCACTTTCAGACATTACGGTTGCTGAAACCATATGTTGTGCAGCTCTTGTACAAACTTTTACCAACAGGAACATGGATCAGAATCAAGTTCCAGTTCAAGTTCCACTTGCTTTTTTCCACTCTTCACACTTCCACTCTTTTGCAAAGGGCATGTTATGCATACAATGCATAGGTTTGACAAGTAGCATCTTTCTACTGCTTTTTTGTTTTATTTTCGACAGCTGTGTCTCATGGCAAAAACTCAAGAAAATTCATTGGAATAACTCTTTCTTGGGCCGTGATGACAACATAACATGACAGCTGACCCACATACTATGGTTTAGCGATGGCTGTGATTTAGTGTTGTGAGCTTTCAGATGAACTCTAACACGTTTATTTAAATCCCGCCTACAGTCTGGGGTTTTATTGCTAAAACAGGGAAAGCTTATACTAAGCTTATGTTTGGCTTTGATGGTTTATGAAGAGCCTGAGATGAACTCCAGTCAGTACACTAAACTTGTGATGAAATCTAGAGGAAGAAGACAGCACATCTCTTTTGATTTTTGTGTTTGTTTCTTCCATTATACTATACTCCAGCTGTATCTAGTCACAAGTTTTCAAGCTTTTCCACTGCAGTTCTTTGCCGTTATTCTTTCGTGAGTACACAAGCACTCAACGAAGAGCCCAAAGAAAACAAGTGTTCTATTCTGCATGAGGAGATAACAGCTGTTGAAATGACATTTTGATAAACGATTGGAGTTGATTTCCACAAGTTTTTTTCAGTTACGCAGTAAGCCAATATATCTGTGTCCAGCTCTGTTTTCTCATAAACTGTTTGAAAATACCCACTAGCAGCGTGGCGAAATGTGCCATCTTTGAAATGTTTCCCAACACGTTTTAATACATTTTTAACTTTGTTTCTATTTAAAACCTACACCTTCAATACATTTTCCATTAATTGCCCAGCCGTAGTTCTGTTCTGTTCTATTATTTTTATATTCAGTGTCGATACCTCCCCAGGGCCTTATTGTTCGCTTCTGCATTATAATGTCTGGTATGTGGGAATCTATGTTTTATATACTTTTGGGTCAATACTTAACAGAAAACACCTTGAACTTTGTAAATTATAGTCAAACAAAAATAACCATTTTACGCTCAAAATAACCAAAAACACCCATTTACTCCTACAGATGTTCATGTCACGCTCGCATAAAGCATTTCAGGGCAGCAATTTGCCGATTTCGGCTACATCGGCCAAAAATTACAGTCCTCACCCTCTCTCTCTCTGTCTCTCTCTCTCTTCCTCGAGCCCTGATCTCGTGCTGCTGCCAGCAGATTACTCTAAACCCAAATAGGACGGCGTGGTCATTCGTTCACTCCTGTCTTCCTCCTGCAGGCTGGCATGGGGAGAGCGGTGATGTCGCTACATTGTGAGAGCCGGTTCAGAGACTGGCAGGGATGGAACACAAAGGGCGGCTTGAGAGTCCCTCCTACCTTGCTCGGACTGTAGTAGAGCCAGCGCAAAGACAACAGAGCCTCAGAGCTGAATGGAGGTGGAGGCAGAAGTACCATAATGGCAATGTTGTTATACTCAACACGCAATGCATTGTGTGCCGTTGCTATGGGGAACGTTGTTGATGTGGGCATGAGGAATTAGGCGGTTGTTAACACACTGTGGGCTGAGATTAATGTTATTCAGTACCCACCATAACTGCTTCCGAGTGCCCATCTTTTCCGTGTGTGAGCGCATGAGATGCTGTGTTAGTGACCATAAGATTGAGGGGTTAAATCTGGGGGAAAAAAGCACTGAGACCCTGAACTAGGTCCTTAGGAATTATTAATTGTAACTCATTCTGGGTGAGATTGTTTAACGTGCTGTAGATGTTAAGGCAGTTGTTAGCTGTTATTTCTGTGTAGACTGGGTGAATGAGCATTCATATATCCCATTTGCATAGTTGTGAAGAGAAATATTTATGCTGGGTGTTGATAAACTGAAAAATACACTTCTCTAAACCTTACTGTCCTGCCAACGCAAGGAAGACAGTTTCCTGTTTTTGAGCCTTGGTTCCTCTTAAGGTTTCTTCCTCATTCTGTCTCAGAGCCTTTCACTGGCTTTGACGTTTGGCTTGTTTGGTGTGGATTTGCTCCCAAACCTGAACAAGATTTGACTAAAGTTTCTAAACACTGATTCGTCTGCTTCCAAGCACTCTTTTCTTGTACTTTGGCAATGTGTTTTGGATCAAGCAGGTCTGCTGGGTTCATGCTCCCCATGTGGCCTGATGCTACAGTGGATTTGAGAGGATAATCCCACACACTTTCCATTTCCTCAAGGCCTACTCCAAAACACCCTCACACCCTCAACATGCTTGTTGTATATCGGCCTGGCTGGGGGTAGCAAATTAATGAATCCCGTTGTTCCTTGCCAAAGACCTTCACCCTCCTTTCTCTTTCTTTAGGCCCCTGTGCCAGGCTGCTCTAATCAGAATGCTGATGAGCAGGAGTTGATGTCAACCCTCTCTTCCACAGTCTTGGTCCTAGTTTTTAAGCAGGAAACAACATAGAACCTCAATTCAGCAGCCAACCAAACATGCACCAGGCACAACAGTGCAGCCCCCCTCTTTTTAAGATGAGTAAGGAATTTAAATTGGAACATGTAACCTGCTGTGGGCAGTAACCGACTCCCCTGTAACACATCCTCAAAGTATTTCAGTATGACCTTAAATCAATATTCTGATTAAGTTTTACCAAGAGTACGAAGTAATTTACTGTAGTTTATTGTATATTCTTTTGTGAGCTTTTATGTAGAATTTTTCAAAAGGAAAGATTAACAAATTGCACATTGGAAAAGTATTCATTGAATTAACAAGAGTAAAATTTGATTGCAGTTCTGGGTTTTAAATATTCCTTTCTCTCAATTTTAAGTTACAATACCTGTGAACTATTGCACTTATATTTTGTTTCCTAAGAATGGAATAATGGATGGACTCTTTTCTGGCTTGTTGCATGCATACCATAAATACCTTCATATGAACTGAGAATTTGTCAGCATGTTGATAAAAATGCATTCTGCTTTCTTTTGTCCTGAAAACACACAGCATTTTTAAAAATAGTTGCTGTTTTAAGAGTTGTAAAAATAGTTCACTTTTTAGAAGTCAGGACTTTGCATTTATTGTTATTTATGATGTTGAGATGGAGAGGAATGAAGGATTCGTTTATTTTTATTTTGGGACTTATTTTAGACACTTACTGATGTTTTTGCACATCATTTAAAATAACATAGTTCAATAGCCCACCCGTCAAACAGACAATGGCGTCTACTGTCTATAAATAGCCTGGTGCGTGTCACAAAACGCTCTTTTGTCTTGCTTCTCCAAAACAAGTTCTTGTCTTTCCAACGGAGCCTTGAAGCTTTTGTGCATCTCTGTTTTCGGAACGGTGGTGTGTCCGTTGTGCTGCTCCCTGAGAGAGGACCCAGGTGGGGTGTATGGTTACCAGGGTCAACATTCCGGGACGTTTGTGTGCCAATACCTCAGCCTCAACTGTCTGTCCCTACTGCGATTGTGTATTTGCAAGGTCGCTAACTAACATGAATGTCCTCTAATTAATAGTTATTTTGGTCAGAAAGTTCCACAATACTCACAATAACATATAAATACTTCTCTATGAAAAAAGTCACTAGACACTGATTGGTTTTGTGCAGTGTAAATATGGGCTGAAACAGTACGAGAATGAGCTGTAGTGAATGGTTTGTGCTCGGGCACTAGCGCATATTTCTGCAGACGTTCTCATAAACAGCATAACCCATATTTGAGAGTGGCCTACATCTCAGGCCGGTTAGTGGGGCTCGGAGCTGCCGGCCACGCTGAGGCGGTGTCAGAGCGAGCGAGGCAGCGTGTCTCTCTCTCTCCCTCTCGCATCGCTGAGCTTCCTGCCTCACTGCCCCCAAGACAGGAGCTTTCCTCTGCTGTCATCATCCTGCTGGCCTGTGATGCAATGGATGAGGTAACAGCCCACCACGAGAGAATGGCTGTCATAACGTATTTGCTGTACAGAGGTGATTGTAATGCTCTCTTCATGTTGCTGCGTTTAATTGAAACGGGTAATGTGAGCGTGCATCCGTTCCTGCCTCTCTTTTCCACCTTTTTATCTCTCCACTTTAGCTGAAGTGGACTCAGGTGGCATTCAGCCTTTTCTAGGCACCTCAGAATGTGCACCGTATGGGGTCCTCTTTCTCCGCGCTGCTATTTTCAGCCCGCTTTTGCACAAGAGATTAAGTGACTCATCTCTGGCTTTGTACTGCTTTATTGTGGGGTTTTATCCGTGCACTAAGTGATAGTCAAGGTTGGATAGAATTCCAGAAAACAAATCTTACTAACGACTGGAACGTGCCTCCTAAAGCTTCTGTCAGACTGAATTTACATGGAAGCGCTCCAGTCTAATGCATTCATCTAAACCCCCATTTATACCAGTGACCTTTTTTTTCTAACCCAGAGTCCTCTCTGTCTCCCTGTAGGAGTGTCCTCCCGTTTTCCAGAGATCATGGCGGCTGGCACCCACTCTCCTGGAGGGCCCAATGGAATCATCCGTAGCCAGTCGTTCGCTGGCTTCAGCACCCTGCAGGAGCGTCGATCACGGTAAAGACGCTCAACCTGCCCGTCACCAGCATCAACACGTCCTTATGAGCCTCCTTTTTACACCCTTTAGCCATGGAAGCTGTTATCAACTTCTGATTCAGCTCCCTCTTTAACTGTATGACTTCACATGCAGAGACAGAGAAATAAAATGCTTTGCAGATCACTGGCTTTATTAATAATTATCTAGTTTGTACAGCGTGAAGAGATTAAATCATCGTCTTATATTTAGGGAGTGTATGCATGCTGTGTGTGCGCATGTGTGGAAGCTTGTGTGTGTGTGTGTGTATGTGTGGTGTGTGCACTGACTTATCTGAGCGTGGCAGAGCATGGAGTGTGTGGGTGACCCCTAGGCAACAGTGTGTGCTCATTCAACAAACTGGCCTAGATTCACTGCAGCGGAACTTCTTGCAGTGTGTGTGTTGAAACATGTTAGACACTGAAATCAACTGCTTTGATGTTCGTACGTGTCAGGAATGTCACAGTTCGATGGTGATAAATGACTGTCATTTGAGATCTAGGCCAAATATCACTCCCCTGTCTTGCTCTGTGGTTTGGGTTTCCAGGTGTTCCAAAGCGTCGTCATGTTCACACATCCAGGTGACTTTTCCATCGGTTTAAGATTGAACTCATGTGGCTGTAGTAATTTGTGTAAAACTGAGAATATACATGTGATTTATTATTTGAGTAATAACATCTACAACACATTGCAGAACTGGAGCTCATCAGATGTCATAAATAGTCCTCTTCTCCTTCTCTGCACATCATAGCATAAGTGACTGGATATTAATGAGGTTGTTGGACACTTTCAATGTGGAGATAATGATGTGCATAAAAACTAAGTGCTGGGAATCAATTTAACAGTTGTAAGTTGTTAATCACTGCTGGGGCCGGGAATTGTAACATTAACACATGCACTTGAGCTGAAAACTTTAATTTGTTATTTGTTTATTGCAAATTAATCCAAGTTTGACCCAAGCAGTGCAGATGCCTGTCTGTGAGTAGTGGTAAATAGGTAGAGCAAAGCAAATGAAAAGACAATGAAAATAAACTAAGAATGGCAATTTTACTTTTTTCCTCTCTAGAAGCTGGTTAAGTTTTGAAGCCATTTTGTGCAGAGAGGCAATTTTGTGAAAATATGTTGAAGGTAGGACTGGAAAGCTTACCGGGGGCAGAACAGGAAGTTATCATTAAAGGCTCATATGCATGCGGCACATCAGCATCACCGATAGAATCTCGTCTGAAAATCTCAAACAAATTCCACGTAAACATAACACAATTCCAACACCAAACACATAAATAAACAAAGAACAAAAACACTGTGTAGGTCTACGTGGAAGAAATATGGCTGTAGAATCTATACTACTATGACTAACCATGCATACTGTATACATATGAAAGCCGAGACTCCACAGATTATGCAGATAGCCGTATCACCACTCTCCGGTGCTGTGTTGCATCTTCCTTTATTCTAACCCACAAGTGTTACCTTTATAATGATACCAAAAGCATAAGAATAGACATTGTGGTTGCTGAGATATACACATTTTATTTTGGGTATGTTTTGTAGAGCAAAAATCTGTAAAACAGTCTCAGGGCTTAACAGGTTTTAAAGCATGTGATAACAGCAGAATCTAACACATACATTTTTTACACAAATTAATCATATAACAAACTTTGGCCCAAACTTCCACCTATACCTCCAGCACAGATGTTTGTCTGACTAAGGCCTGGTTTATACTAGACATGTTTCTAAATAATAAGAGTGAAAACATTTATTAGAGAGAAAAAGTCGCCTTTTCACCACATTTGTGAAGTTTTGCATTAAGGACGCGGCGACTCACGCTCGCCTGAAATGTGTGATTGAAAGGTCCAAAAAATGGGTGATGGGTGAGGCGAAAGGGTGGCTCAAAATATGTAATTCTACCCACATCGATTGACCGCGTAGGGCGCGTTTTGCAAAGGTAAAGATGAAGGTTAAATACACTTGAATATTTTCTATGTACTCAAAATAATTCAGGTGACACAACCACCACACTGAATTGTCAAAGAGCAGTTCTGATGCAGAGTGTGTGCCCTTGTGTGTGTTTCCAGATGCAACTCATTCATGGGGAACTCAGCAGTCCAGAAGAAACCCACCTCTAAACCTAAGAAGCCCCATCTGTCCGGGCACAAGTCCAGCAGCAGCAGCTCCCATGAGCCGCAGCCCAAGAGAGTGGAGGAGGTGTACGGAGCCCTGAAACAAGGCCTGGAGTGAGTGCACCTCATTTCCTCACTTTAAGTGTGTGCTCATATTTAAGCATCTGCAAATGTAGTAGGCCAAGATCATCTTCGTAAGCGTGTTACTATTCATTACTTGTATAAAAATGTAGTACAAGTATTAAGTGTCATAATTTTAATTTTATGATTTGTGACTCTGCACGGCAAAACCAGTCGCTTGCCGCAACGGAGGTTTCCGAGAAAAACGACCGTTTGTGTTGCGTGGGGTAAAATTTTGGATTTTTTGTTTTTAGTGTTTTGAAACAGTGGAAGGTCTATACTGTACTGTTGTGAATAAATTTCGCTGAAAAACTTACCTTTTCCATCCTAAAAACGTGATTTCCTTGAGGTGAGGAATTCAATTCCAGCAGAATGTTAAAAGTTTCTGTTTTGACCGCTCTACTTCAGTATTTACGGTAAATCCACTGGTTGACTAGCATGAAGATATTTCTCCGGAATCCATCTTCGTCTCCCGAGTTCAGTTAACCTAACGCAGGTAGGCTATCCGTGTGGCTGTGACTGCAGCGTAGGCTACCGTAAATACAAACGTAGCCGCGACCGCACCAAGCGTCTGTGAGTACTACGTCGATAGTCAACTTCAAAGGCAGATTTCTCCGTTTCCCACTTGGCGTGACAGGAGAAACCCGACATAGAATGTTGATATCTCAGTCATATGTCGTCCGATTCATTCGATATAGGTATCGTTTTGAAGCTTGATTTATGCCCTTTCATGAGAATATAATAACTCAAACGTGTGCGACAAGCGACTGGTTTTGCCGTGCAGAGTCACATTTAGTTTGACATTCATACCTTAAAGCACAGAACAATGAACTCAAAGTTTTTTATACTTTCAAGATTAAAATATTTAAATGTTTGCTATTTAAATATTTACATAAACCCCATTTTCATGACACAGTGCCTCCAGATTGTTGTACAGGATACTGCCATTTTTTGATGATATTGTTTATTATTCTTATGTCCATGATATGTACTGTCCACTAATTCTTCTCTCTGTCCTCGCCGTATCAGTGAGTATTTGGAAGTGCATCAAGTAGAGCTGGATAAACTCACCTCTCTCATGAAGGATATGAAGAGGAACTCCAGACTGGTGAGACGACACAGCTTTCACTGTCTGTTTGTCTTTCTTTTGTTTAAATCTTTGTTAAACGCTTTGAAACAATGCTTTCATGACATGTAGGTCATGGGTTTGTGTAAATCTGTTGCTTGTAATAGAGAGAGGTTTCAGCACACTGATTTTGTATCTGTGTGTGTGTGTCCTTAGGGAGTTCTCTACGATCTTGACAAGGTAAGTAAGCGCTCCTGCCTAAAAAAACACTTCACTCCACTTCTTGTGTGTGTAGAGCTTACAAAGCCTGATACACACAAAAAACACTTATATCAGCTTTTTCGAGATGATGACATCCCGCACTCCTAGTGCCAGAGCAACTCATTAAGGCATTCATAACTTTTATCTGTGAACTCTGTGAACTGATCTTGTGTGCTTTTTTTCTCCTACAGCAAATTAAGACCATTGAGAGATATATGCGAAGACTAGAATTTCACATAAGTAAGGTAAGACGTGCTATGTCTCTCACAGGCCTACATGCCAATTGCCGTTATCTGTTGCATTGCTGATTTGTTTTCGTTGCACATAGCTAAAATCACTCGAGCGTTGTGGAATTAAATTGAATCATTCAAACTAAAACATGTTCAAAAATACCAGTCATTGAATCTTAAAGGGGCAGTTGGTAGCATAGGGAGTTCACCCCATGATCGGAAGGTTGGCAGGTTGAATCCCGGACTGGTAAAGGTACCACTGAGGTACTTATGAGCAAGGTACCGTCCCTAAGCACTGTTCCCCGGGTGCTGCCCACGACCCACTACCACCACCACTGCTCCTTCACGAATGGGTCAAATGCAGAGGTCACATTTGATTGTGGTGCACTGTGTGCTGTGCTGTGTTGTGTTCACAATGACAAATTATCACTCACTTTCACTTTCACTAAAGGTCTGACTGCAGTCTGAGGGGCAAGTAGCTCTTGATACTTTTAACACCTTCTTTCCTCCTTTTTCTTATTCCAACTCAATTTGTTAACCTTTTTTCCCCTCTGAACACACCAATCAAAAAGAATTTAAGCGCTCCCCATGCACCAGCAGCTGTGCCGCGGTGTGGAAAGAGACAATTTTCCCACCATTAAACACAAAACCCACACAAGTTCCATATTCAATCATCTGTGCCCAGCTCTAGGTGAAGCTCTCTGCTGGTGGTCCTCACAGCTGTGCGAATTGGAAGCGAAAATGCTTCACTTTGAACACGTAGCTGCATGACAGTGAGAGGGGACTATGGCCAGTGACGCACAGTTGTTTGCAATAATTGGCCTGATTCATTCCCAGCATCCCCCAGGTCTGGTCCTCTTCCTGCTGTGCCCCCTTTCACTCTTTTCACTGTCCTAGTGACACAGGTGGGTGGCTGCAGAACGGAGGACCACTTCTGCTCTCCGGGTAGCCATAGCAACTTGAAGATGGAAGCCAGTACGGAGTGATATGCAACTCCAAATTAGACTTGCGTTCTTTCTCCAAAAGTCAGTCAGATCACTGATCAGACTTTGTTTACCATCCTTGTAATTATATAGGACATTGTGTGACTCCCTTGAGGTAATACTCAGTGCTGATTTGCTCCTGTTTTCCTGTGCGCTCGCCACAGTTTGGAGCTGTCTGTTTGTGATCAGTGCTGGATCTAGGTCAAAGCTGTCCTCCAGAGAGAATATGGACAGACCTCTGATGACTGACTCGGACTGTTAATAAGCGTAAGGAAGTGTGTACATGCATGCTTGCACTTAGATTTAAACGTGTGTGTGCACCCAATTGGGAAAGCAGTGTGTTCTGCCGCATGTGCCGTGGGGGAGCTTTGGGAACGTGTGTCTTGGGGAGTACCTGTAGGGTTAGGGTAAGAGTGTGAGGGAGAAGGGTCTGGGTCTTTTGAGACAAAGCATGTCCTCAGAGACTCCAGAATCTGTTTTTTAACATTCCAGCCCTATCTGCATATTATTTGAATTGCTGTGTTTTATGTATGAGAAGATTTAGGTCATGAAAAAATATTCTGCCCCAGTATATTTTCATTCTGTTTTACTTTAGTTAATGGAAGCAGAATGAGTTAGGCTTATTTGCCCGTAACTTCTTCCTGAGTGGCTTCTCAATGTGTCGTAATGGACACTGACGCAGGGGGAAATGTCCCTAAGGTTTGAAGGATATTGAATGGATTGGGTGTATAAGGGGCCAGCTTTGTTGAGCGGATACGGCAGAAAATCTGTGTGGGTCATGTGGGTGTCCAGACGATGCATATCGTCCCCCTGATGGACAGCATTTAGCAGATCTGTATCACATTAGATTTAGAAGCAGCATTGTGATGGGGTTTCACTAGCGTGGTTTCACCAGTGTGGTGCCTCAACATTGTTCTTGGTCGGTCTGTGACCAGAGTGTCCAGCAAACATGTGCTGCTTTCCACTAGCATCCAAGCTATGCTCAGAGGAGGAATTTTGGGTGTTGTTCTTCTGCAGTTGTAAAGCCACGGGAATGGCCTGGGTAAACCTGGTAATGGATAAATAGTGGAATAAACTTGATTTTACCTAATTACATGAGCTTTTTAAATGTTGTCTCATGGTGCAGTCTCCCCCATCAAAGTCTTTATTAGGCCTGCTGAGGATTAAAGTGGAAGTCCAGCTTCAGGAAGCCGCTCAGCGTGACTAGCACTTCTCAAACACAGCACTCCCCTAATTTTATTTAGAGTGTAGGGAATCCGTAGAGAAAGAGAGAGTGGTTCACGGGTCACCCATATGAGTTGAGCTGTCAACTGCCCCCGAGTCATTCATGACTTCTCATTTCATTGATATAGCTGGTAATTATAGTATTTCAAGTTATTTCACTTTCAATAGTTAATTTTACTTTGACGTTTGATGTTTTTGTTTGTTAAATCTTACGTATGTTAGCTTGATGAATCTCAAAGTTTATTTTAAATGATTACATTTACAGCACTTTGTAATTGCTCATATTTCATTACACTTCTTTTACTCATTTCAAGAGTTTGTGTTGCGATTACTTTAAAATGAAAACGTATGTCTTCATGAAAAATGGTTATTTGAAAAAGATTCACTTCAGCAATTTTCCCTGGTAATTATAAAAATAGATAATGTAAAAATTTCAAAAGTTATCAACATCAACTGACAAGAAATCTAAATATGTTTTTCTGCTTTATCACCCATCTCTACCCTCTAAACACTTTCTAGATGGACATGACAGTCTGCCCAATCAGCATTAGGTGTCCATACCTTATTTTGCTAGCCCATTTCACTTTGTGCACAGTGTAGATTGATGGTAAAAACCGTTATAATTTGCTAGTTATCACTTTCTCAGGTATGTTTTGGCTCAGAACTAAAAGAGATCCCCCTGTTGTGAAATTACAGCATGGTATGAGATTTGAATGCAATTGTGCCAGGGGAAAACATGCAGCAACAGTCAAGATTGGGGCACTAGCAATGCGAGTATGTCCCAGGCCGACACACGTCATAGTTTCAGGGCAGTAACCATGTTCATTACTATGAGATACTTGACAGGGCAGGGCACACAGGAAGTCTTGCGACAGGTTGTGTTGAGCAGGTTGAGAAGAAAAGAGGAAGAGAGGATGTGAGGGAGGAGTACCTCTACCCGTAATCTCTTATCAAAAGCATGATGGGGGGGGGAGCAAAGCCACCGGCTGTTCTTAATGTGGCTAAAAATAGCCCACTCTACTTCTTGGAGATGCTTTTTCTCAGAAATTTCCCACCAAGCACACTGTTGTACATCCCTTTTTAGGGGAGGTGTACAGCATCCGTGAGATTATTCGAGCACTAACCCTTTCAGAGCTTTGTCAGATGAAAGGAAAACAAAGGAAAATGTGAAAAACCTAATGAGCACTGGAATTAGCAAGGGGCCTGTTAGAGGTGATATATCATATCACCTTCCTCAGAATGGATTACTCAGGGTAATGAGCTTGTCCGGTAAACATATGCCTTCAGAGTATTTACCTTAAGATCTGTTTTCATCGTTGAGATGACTAGTGAATGTGATGTGGTTTGGGTTCTAATACTGTTGAGTCATGTGGGTGTTCCTGGTGTCACTGGTTGTAAAATTTCTCTCAGGTCAAATAACTTTTTTCCTTATTAACATACATTATACAGTACGTACACAAATGTATTTCACTTAATTAGTGTGTGTATATGTGTGTGTAGCGCTGAAGTGAAATGAAGTGAATTGAAACACAAACACATGAACACGCCCAAATAGTTTCAAAACACTTTAAAGGGAAGTGCGGGGTGAGTGGTTGTTTTGGTGGGTGGGTGTGTGGGTATGTGTGTATGCAAATATGCCTCTCTGTGTTCCCCAGCTGTGTCATCACTTTTTATAAACATTCACACACCACACCCTGGACTCCACAAAGTTGGGTGTGAAGAGTGTGGTTCCAAACCTCACCAAACACTAATTCAGCATGCCACATCTGTGTGTCTGCGTGTGACTGTGTCTCAGTCTTTTCCTTTGTCCTGTAGCCCATTTTTACGCCTATTAGTTGCATCGCTGTTCCCAGAACAGACTCTGTAGGAAATTCTCCAAACTGCCTCAGAGCAGGATCACCCCAGGCAAAGCACATAACACACAAAGCCCAGTTTGAGAGCAGATGAATGTTTAATCACGGCATTATAAGGCTGGAATAGTGTCAGAAAAGCTGACTCTGCCTTGTACAGGCTTTGTGCATTTTGCACTCCTCTTCCACCAAAGCCCGGCGAGGTCGCTGGCCTCCCAGAGAGGTACAAAACAGCTGACCTCAGTTGCACATTTCTGCCAATCGCAGCTCTGCTCTGTCCATGGCCACGCCCCATTCCTCAGTTACTACTGATGCATGTTGGGAAGCCTGGGAGATCCAGGCATCATGACACATGTCCTGTGTGAAACTGAAGACAGATTCGAAGTGTCACGTTTGTGCTTACATATGCTTTCTTAAAGGCCGTCTTTTGGGAATTTGGGGAGGCTTTTATACATTGTTACGCTACAGATTTTGGGGTGGGGTGTCTTTTATTTAGGAGAATGAGCTCAACTTCAGTGTGTTAGACAGAATAAATGGTGCTTAGGAAAAAAACCCTCTTATTAACGCTGATTCAGCTGAATAACACACTGTTTTGACCACATGGCCCAGAGAAGAGGGGCTTTTTAATAACAAGGCAACCCACATGCATACCACAGCAAGAATGGTTGTAGTGGGAGTGTATGGACTAGACATGGGTGGGTCTTGTTCCCCAGTTTAACTAAACAGATGGGACCACCATCAGACGATCCCACAATTCCACTGACTAAACCCACACACTGTTTCAGCTGGACTGTATAACCCCATTTTTTGGAGGTCTCCTGTTTTCTTGGAACATCCTTCTCATCACGCTCAACTCAACACTATGCGTTTAAGTTTAGAAGCTTCTATAGTTCTAATAGTCTTGTAGTTTATGGCAGCTCAATGGTATGTTCAGTAGGGCGTAACGATGCATTGAATCAGTGATCGCCGAACACTATAGCATCAACCCAAAACAAAAACATTGATCAGAAATTATATTTACTGTAACTTCTCTTGCCAAGAAGGGCAAAGACATCAGCTGGTGTATGTCAAAACATTTATTAAGTGTGATAACTGCTGCCGACGGCCGTAGCTCAGGAAAAAAAAAGTAAAATTATATTTTAGTTGCTTTTTGTGATTTGATGTGATTGTGTTAAATCAGCATATGATATTTACTCGTATCATAGCAGACTTTGTGATATTGGCAGGCATTGAATTGTGCATTGAATTGATATAGTGCCATATTGTCATGAAACTTGTGATTTACAATCCTGTTGTACAGTAACTTAATGCACCCCTTTGGATAATTTAACTTTAATAGAAACAATTTAATCCTGATGGAAAATTAATGATGAAAGTTGTTGATACTTCCTGATTAAATGTGTGAGGAAGAGATCTAAAGTAGCCTAATGGAAACTACTAGGCCAGTTAAAATAACATTTTTAGCAGTGATGACAGTGACCGTGCTGGATCAGAGTGGCCCATTTTCTGATCTGTTTTTGTCTGTTGATTACAGAGTAGCAGTGTATCAATTTTTAATCTCTGCCTCAATGAGCATGCAAATATTTCCGTTTGATTTGTGTCTGAGCTCTGTTGATGCTCTCGACTGCTACTTTCTGACTTCTCTAGAGTAGTCTGAGTCCACTGGAGTAGTTTAGGGAATTTTTATACACTCCCTTTTTTCATTGCTCTCTCTTTCTTTTCTCTGTCCTCTTTTATCCATCTTTCTGTCACTTTTTATCTCATCCCACTTATTTCACTGACAACCTGCTTTTTTACTCCATCATATTCTCTCTTTCTTTCTCTGTCATTCTCTCTGCCTTTTACAGAGCGTTAGTTAGAGAAAAGAACTGGCTAAATAGGAATTTCTCTGTCATAAATCCCAAGCTGAAATGTCTTATCCCTTAGCAAAAAGTAGTATACTTGAAGTTCATTTTATTAAGTATGCTTGAGTATAAGTTTAAGTATAGCGAGTATACTATGGACCATGTACCTTGTAGTGTACTAGAAAGTATACTAATTTGATACTTCTTCTGACTAAATTGGAACATTTTTAAGTTTATAAAAGTATACTTTAAGTATACTTTATAAGGTCATTTTAAGATTACAAAAGTATACTTTTAGACTTTAGTAGACGTTTCTTTATACTTATCAGTATAAGTCAAGTATACTTCACTATACTATTCTTAAGCATATAAAATATAGTATATAAAAAGTAAACTTCAAGTATACTGCCTCAGTTTTAGTATATAATAAGTATACTCGTAGTACACTTGAATAAACTACTTTTTGCTAAGGGCTTGGTCATGTAAACATGGCACAGGCTGCTATGGAGGTCTCTCTTTACAGACATTGACTGTCTGCTTTGTGTGTGTGTGTGTGTGTGTGTGTGTGCGCGCGACTGTAGTCGCCACTGGTATGGATCCTATAAAATGCTGTATTGCTATTTGAATTGAATTTGGCACTAAAGTTAGCATCAAAAGTAGCAGCTGCAATACTTTCTTTCTATGAGTTAGTGTTGATATTCTTTTGTTTAAAGTACTGAAGAGTCCACTTGCCTGTGTGTGTTGCAGGTGGATGAGTTGTATGAGGGCTTCTGCATTCAGAGAAGGCTGAGAGATGGAGCCAGCAAGATGAAACAAGCCTTCACTGCCTCTCCCTCCACTAAAGGCACACGAGAGAGCCTGGCTGAGGTCAACCGCCGCTACAAAGAGTATACAGAGGTATCTTACCTCGCCGACTTATTTACCATAATGTGTTTGGCATGATCATACACCTTCTACATGAGGGAACAGGTTACCTGTACAGCGTTTCCATCTGCAGTAATATCTCAATCTGTTTCTGGTTCACTCCACAGAACATGAGCACTTTTGAGGGGGAGTTGGAGAACCTGTTGGGAGAGTTTCATATCAAAATGAAAGGTAAGAATGTTTGATTGTGAACTGGAGAAAAGCATTCAGTAAATGATAAAAATGTTTATTTTATAAATTCTTTGGCTAACATTCAACTAAACTGTGATTTGTAATCATGATTTCTGTGCTTTAGGCTTGGCCGGCTTTGCAAGGCTGTGCCCGGGCGATCAATACGAGGTGAGTTGAAGTGTGTGGCCTGTCATTAGTGTCACATGCTTTATAGTCATGCACTTCCAGTCCATGTACGTAGTTATTTCTGTAATTTGAGCATACAAATGTATCTCCCTCCCCTTTAATTAACCAACTCCTTAATGTTAATGCCTGGGAACCTGATAAGTACATCAGCTCCATCCGCAACACCCGTTCCCCTAGCAACCCGCTCAGCTCTGAGCTACAGTCCAGCACTACAGTGTTCTCTCCCAGGCCTGGAGCATCGTTTATAATGCTATATAAAACCTAAATTGCTTCTCTGCACTTTGCTGAATGTACTTTGTCATTAATAGCTGTGGTGGATTAATATGAGTGGACAGAGCAGCCTTACTGCACCGTCTCAGCCTCAGCATCTTTCCCCTCCTGCTGTTTGTTTTAATCCTTTTCCTCCTACTTCAGATTTTTATGCGGTATGGACGGCAGCGCTGGAAGCTAAAGGGTAAAATTGAGGCAAACTCCAGACAGAGTTGGGACGGAGAAGAGATGGTGTTCATGCCTCTTATCACAGATCTCATCTCTATCAAGGTGGGATAGCACTTATCAATTCTTCGTTCTCACTCTCCTTCTCTTCTCATAGCGATTTGTCATTTTGGTCTGACTGGAAAAAAATGAAAAATGCTAAAAGGTTAAAGGTTAATGCTAAGAGGTATTATGGGATGCCCAGATCTGCTGTTTTATAAAATCTACAGTCGCCCTTTCTCCTGAAACCACACGGGTTAGACTCCATTTAGTGGTTTAGAATCATATAAAACTACAAGACGTAGGATTTTGGCCTTGCTAGTGCTGCTTTACACAACAACACAACTTTGATGGGGTGATTTTTCATTTCTTATTCATCACATCAAAAAGGACAAAGTCATCCGGGGTGAGGGTGTGTGCAATGCAGCAGCCCTTATGTAAAAATAATGCCATAACTCAAAAGCAGCCTGAGAGAAAACAGACAAGTAGCAAGCAGATCAAAATCTGTGCAAGACTAAATGTTAAACCCCATTTTTGGGTTAGCTGCCAGGTCTGTTTATTTTATAAAGCCACAGTTTAGCAGAATGTTTTCTGATTTCTAGCAGATTTGACAGCCTATTCATATAAAACCAGACAACTTTGCTCAGTCACCAGCCAGAGTGGTGGTGGTTGTGGTGAGGCAGAGGTCTGAGTGGCTGAAACCCAAACCCTTTATATATGAGCTATGCCTCCCCTTCACCCTCCTCACCCATTAATCAGAGCACAGCCCTGCCCTTCAAAGCAGACACACATGCAAGACGTAGGTGTTATTAAACCTCTCAAAATGGTTCGTAAGGTTTGACAATTTTTAGGGGAGGATCAAACTGAATACAGGATGACACTGTGATTTAATGTCTAAGTGTTGCCTCCTGACTGCAGCACTAACTCTTCTGACTCTGTTCCGTAGGTGACCGAGCTGAAGGGACTGGCAACTCATGTCCTGGTGGGCAGCGTCATCTGCGAGACAAAGGATCTGTTCACCGCCATGCCACAGGTGGTGGCCGTTGATGTTAACGACCTGGGCACCATCAAGCTCAACCTGGAGGTTACCTGGTTGTAAGTGTCACCACTTTGCTGAATCTGAGAGTGGGCCTTTAGTACATGCACCCACCTGCTGCACAAACGGAAGCGTGTTGCCCTCTGTTGAGGAATTAAGGCACCTGCAGCACAAAAACATTGAAGAGACGACATTTTGTTGGTTTTTGTTATTTTTCTCATCAAATATCGTACAAATATGCGCTCTGCCTGTTACCAAGTAACCATCTGCTTCTTCCCCCACAGTCCATTTGATGTGGAAGACCTGACCCTGTCCTCAGGTAATGTGAGCAAAGCCACGGCTCTGCAGAGACGAGTATCTGTGTACAGCCAGGGAACGCCAGAGACACCCACCTTCCAGGACACAACCTTTTTTGTGAGTCTTAGTTCTTTTGTGCAGGGTTTTGTCAGTTTGGGACATTACCATTTTAAGAGATGCTTCATACAGACGTTTATCTTCCGTGATATTTGTAGCTCTTAAAATGTATTTGTGAGCAGGTCGATTTCATCCCTTTTTTTGCCAATGTCGCCAAACTATTTTTTATTATTTGTTGTCCTGCTTAACTAACATCACATTTCTTTTCAGTCAACATTCCATGTTCATGTGCGTCTTGTGTGTTTTGCAGCCAGTCCCTTGTTATAATGTCTAGTAGCTACTAGGGGTGTAACGATACATCGATCCAAAACTGGAGGCGTTGATCAGATCCTACATATTAGAGCGTCAATCAGATCATACATATTTTTAAATCACTTCATATTTAACGAGTTCTATTTTAATTAAAAGAGAAGATTGTTTTGTTTAACTGTATGGTTGGGATCTGAAATATTTTAAATGATGTTTTAGTTGCTTTTGTGATTTGATTTGAATGGAAGTGATTATATTAAATCTGCATATGTCTCATATCGAACGTTGAACTGTATTGAACTGATATAGCATCATAACAGACTTTGGGATATTGGCAAGACTTCAGATAATTGTCCATTGAATTAAATTGGACTGTGATGAAGCCCCTAGTAGCAACAGTTAAATAACCACCTTGCCCTCGTACCTTGTACCAACCCCCCCGTTCCTGTTATGTGTGTGTCTGTCCATGTGGGTGCGCAGACGTGGCAGCCCCAGCTTCGGCAGGGTCACCGCCCCTCATTCCTGCACGCGCTCAGGGACACTCTTTTAGAGAAACTAAGACGCAGTCGCTCGTTTGGCGACCTGGCCTCGCTTCGGCCCCGACCCAGATCCAGTCTGGAAGTCTACGTGAGTCAGGTCGCTGAGTGTCCAACTACTACAAATTTGTGCGTGTCTGTGTGTTTGCTGTGTCTCGTTGGTTTCCCAGTCTCTTGCATTGTTTCTGTGTCCCCATACCTGCATGCCTGTCATACGATCGCGACACCATTCCACCTTTATTTCCTTCTGTTGTTTTAGTAAATTTAAGATTTTGGATGAGTGATGATGATGATAATGATGATGATGATAAACGTATATATGATTACCATGCAGTGATATTTGTCGTGACTACATTCTTTTTTAGGCCTTCAACTCGTCCCAGAGTTTGTGTGATTTTTTGTTTTGTGTTTATTCATGCTCTCTGTTCCTCTTGTAAACCCACAGTCCACGCTCCCTGACGACGTTTTTGAAAACGGAGGCTGTGGCGTTGCCGAGTGCAAGCGCCTCTCCTTCACCTTCTCCGACACGTCTGCCTCCAGCCCTGTTCCCGGCCAATCCAACCCCGAGATCACCGTGACGCCCCCGGAAACAGAACGACCTCTTCAGTCCTCTCCATCAGACCGTCACACCGTAGAGGAGGAGGAGTGTGAGGAAGAAGAGAACATCAGCATGGCCAGTGCCAGCGAGGCCGATTCCGAGCGGGAGAGGGAGCGGGAATGGGAACGAGTGGAGGGCCACAGGCCCGACTGTGGCTCTTCTGCGCCCTCTCTATCCTCCGATGGCCAGCTGTCTGCCGTGGGGCCGGAGGATGTGGTGTTCCTGGAGCCTGGCGGTCCGGACGAGAGCTTGGAGCTGAAGCCGGTGGAACTGGACGGAGAGGAGGGCAGCCTGACCAAGCAGCTGGTGAGGAGACTGACTTCGTCGGAAATTCTTCCTGAGACTGGGGCTCTGAGCTGGGCTGGGGAAGGCAGCAGGGCCTTCCTGGAGAGCAGCTTGGAGGAGGCCATCCAGAGCTTGCTGTTGAGGCTGGAGAGCGTGGGCCAGCGCTGCAGAGAGCTGCAGGACCTCGAGCAGGAAGTGATGAAACTGGAGGACCTGCTCAAGGTGAGACATCAGCGTCAGTAAGCTTGTCGAGGATTACTTTCAGGTTGTAAAGTGCCTTAGATTATATATGAAGTTTCTTTTGGTGCAAAATGGGCAGATGGAGCTTAAACGGCAAGTAGGTGACAGGCCTGAAGGCGTCCCAAGTTTGAGTTGAGAGTAGTGATATGCATGTTCTGGTAAGGACGCCATATTGCCTGCAAAGTGTGCACCTTTGAAATTGTCCCATAATCGGAAGACTTTAATCTCCCAACAGTGCCGTGGACCTGCTCACAGGAGTCGATCCTCCAGCCTGAGTCTAACAGTAGAAAGCGCCCTGGAGAGCTTTGACTTCCTGAACACCTCTGACTTCGATGATGACGACACAGGCGATGACGCTGTTGCCGTCTCACGCTCTATGTTTTTCGACATGGAGGCAGAAAGGATCCGGTGCGTTCTTCTTCATCTAATTTCGTCTGATACTGCTGAGTTTGTGAGGGGGTATCAAATATGGTGTGTAGAAAAGATTTTTGTCAAATTTTTGAACATGACAACATTAGATTTCCCATTTCAGATCGGGTATTATTATATATAATTACAGAATATGTATATTAAAGGAAATCATGTGACGTGGGTTCTCAGATATAAAGGAATAAAGCAGCTGGACCTTTTTTAAGGTCTTTGACGATGTTTCACCTCTCATTCTCCCTCTGAAAAATTAAAGAAGCCTTTCGGATGAAAGGTGAAATGTCTTCAGGACCCTTAAAAGAAGTCCAGTTGCCTTTAATTCAGGCTCTCAAATGTGTGCATTTATCCGTCATGTGTTGGACTAGACTAGCTGTGTTTCTAGCATTTTCCTTTTGTAACACGTCTGCTTGTCACACTGCATGCTATGCTGACATCTAGTGGTGAGAGTGTGCCATGTCTGTTTCACAGGCAAGGACAGCACCCGGAGGCTAGGGGTCACCTGAGTGAAGCCCTTACAGAAGACACCGGAGTGGGTAACAGCGTGGCCGGCAGCCCCCTGCCTCTGACCACAGGAAATGAGAACCTAGACGTGGCCATAGTCATTCATTTGCAGTACTGCAACCATCTCATTCAGGTGCATCATTGACATGTACACACACTCACCTCTTATCTTTGTTATCATCGCAACTTTATTGCATGCCTCATTTCCAACTTGTATCACTTTAGCTCACACACACTACAGTAACTGCTTGTTTAAAGGCATAGCACTACCTTTGTGTACATATTAAACAGACACGTACTGACCACTTAATAAGAAACACTTACACTGTAAGTGTAAAGCTAGAGATTACTGCCTTTTCGAGATTTTGACCGGCATTCATTATGATTTAACACAGTCACTTCCATTAATATCAAATACAAAAAGCAAATTAAAAATCATTTTTATTCCTGAGCTAAACCACTGATCAGTCTGATCAGTTTAAAGTGACATTACAATATGTATAATGTTTTCATTCCGGATCCATGTTATGGCCTCATTCTTCATTTAATCCGGGTATTGATGTAGGTCGATCTATCGTTACACCCCTATCAGTTCCAATTAATGCACAATATTTCTAATAAAGCCTGTGATCAGAGTGCTTGCCTTTTAGTCACGAAAACTAATAAATATGTGCCTTTGCAGTTGTTGACCTCTGGTGGGAGCTCTTGGCAGCACAAGTCTCATTTGCGTAAACTCTCCACCCAAACTCTCCTGCTGGAGGAGCTGACGGAGAACAGCATAGACAGACTGGGCAGCATCAACACTGCAGCTGATGGTGAGTCTGTGTGGGATTTTTTGGTAGATCTCTGGTGTAAAATGTGGACATGGTGAGACATTTTCTGTGTGCCAGTCAGATATTTGTTATTGCTAAAACAGTTCTGTGGAAAAGGCTTGAGCCATGTAAATAATAGGTGTGTAAGTACACACTGATCCACGTCGGTATATTGATTCAGTGATCAACGAGCTCATAGCGTTGATCCAAAATGAAAACATTGATCAGAAATCATCTAATTGTAGTGTGAAGTAAGCGCCGAGATGTCAACTTTCGTTTTAACATTTAATGTTAGATCATATTTTATATATAATCTGTATATATTTTTAGGATTTGATATGAATGGAAGTCATGGGGATTAATCAGCATATGATGTCTGATATCAGTTGTTGGCAAATCAATATGATTTGAATCTAATCAAATTTGCATCGTACCAGACTTTGTGATATCAGCAGACATCGCCTCTAGTAAATATTATTCGTCAACACTATATTATCACCTCAAAAACGTCTGGTCTCGTTGGAAGTGAAATAATGAAGAAATGAGAGGTTGCACAGTACTGCATTTGGTAGTGAAGCATTTATGTTCTTTGAAAAAATGCATGTTGCAGTAAAGTTGCTCCAAGACCTGCGTAGTTCCTCAAATTGTGTGTATGTGTGTGATATCAGTGCTACCTGGGCTGGCGGAGCGGCCTTCCCTGTTGGCTCTGTGGTCCGAATGCAGTGGATCGGGCGGTTTGTTCCACACCACACTGGACCGTGCCCTTCAACACATGCATCACAGTTTCACTGCGCAACTGCAGGAGAGTCAGCCTCACGGCACAGACGCAGGTATGCGCCTTATCATCGCAGAAATAATGGTCGCCAGAGAAAAAAGGAGGTGAAATCTAAGCATAGCGGATTAATGTGGGGAATTCAGGAGCAGTTAAAAAAGTTCTGTTGCATTTTCCTGAACTGTGATTTTGCTTGTTCCCAAAATGATGTGGCTTTCCCCCCCACCCTACGTTTTGTGTGTGTTCATGCAGTAATCAGGATGGTGGTGAGTGAGATGGTGGATAGGAGTGAGCTGGCCTCCTCCCCGTGCCCTTCCCTTTCCTCTTTGTCCGAGGATGTGCTGACAGTGTTCCAGTTCCACAACTACGCCTCTGAGCACAACATCACCGACATGGAGCAGCATTTGCTGAAAATGTCCAGAGAAGGTATGAAGGCCACACACACACACACACATTCTTCTATGTCATGTTCTATTGCTATTGTTATGTACAGTAGCACTTTGGTGCATAAAAAGGCAGCCCAAATTGCTTTACGTAGAGAATAAAATAGAGACAAGCAACTAATAAGTTGAAGTATAAGCAGTTGGAGTATTAACAAAATGGACAAATTTACATTCACAGCATTTAGCAGACGCTCTTATCCAGAGCAACTTACATTTCCTAATTTCAGGAACAGTTCCCTTGAGAGCAACTTAGGGTTAAGGGTCTTGCTCAGGGACCCAATGTTGGTAATGCCAGAGGTCGGATTTGAACCCACAGGTGAGTGTCCTACCAGTAGGCCACCAACACCCCAAATAAATAAAAAAAATAAATATTAATAAAAATACTTCTAAAAAATCCAGTACAAAAAGGATACATATCAGGTACAACTAAAAGTGGAACAATTAGATACATTAATAATAATATATATTAAAAGTGAGGATAAAGAAAAGTTTTTAAAAGATTTTTAAAGTAAAACTATTCCACTTCTCTAATTGCTGCTAGTATTTACAGACATGCCATGATTGGTTGTGATGCTGGTTGTGATGCTGACCAATAAGTACCATAGCAGAACAGGGCACATAAAATAAAATAAATAAATACATTTTAAAAAGTAAAATAAAACAAGACACAGATTTAAAAACAATTCAAGAGCTTGAACTTTCTATTTGAAACTTTATTGGTGAAGGAGTGCTGACGTGTGACGTGGTGTTTTTTTGTGCAGCTGTGTTTGCAGAGCGTCTGAGCTCTGGTGATGTGGGATGCTGTATCAAAGAGCTGCAGGAGATGTCTGCCACGTGCCTGCAGCCTCGCACACGCACTCTACGGGTCCTGTCGAGCTTGCTGACCTCTGACAACCCTGAACTCAGCAAGGCCACCGTTGCCTTCTTCTCCACTGCTGCCTCACATTCGCCTTTCAGGTCAAAGGTCCGTTCCTCTGAGTATGTTTGCTTTAGTTCAGTCCCAGTCCTGTAATCCCAGTGACAACACTCAGAAACGGTCAGTGCCGCGACAGCACTTAATCGAGGCCAGAGTCTGTAACACAGACCTACGTCAGGATCAGGGGTGTAATAATACACTGATCAACATTGATGCATCGATTCTATAATCAGCGATCGCATAACATCGGCACAAAATGAAAGTATTGATCAAACATCATAGCGTGGAGCGTCAGCTGGTTTACGGCTTAGGAATAATAATGTCGAAGGATATTTAACTTGAGCTTTTTGATTTGATAGGGATGAAAGTGATGGTGTTAATCAGCATATGATATTGATTGCTGCCTTGTGTATTTAAATTGGTTCATAGCAGACTTTGTGATATCAGTATACATCAAATTGTTGCCTATTACGTCAGTATAATCATAATGCTTCTAGTCAGGACTCAATATTAGAATAACTTAAACAGAAAAAGGACAAGAGGGGATGTTTATGGTTTTGTTGTGGTGTGTGTGTGTTTGTGTGAACAGGCAGTGGATTGCTACACCCAAGCCTTATCAGAAGCAGGCGTGCAGACACAGAGGGCCGCTTGTGTTGCGCTGAGCTGCCTGCAGGTCAGTAGCGCTGCTGAACTGATTTGTTAGCGTTTGCTCCCAATCATGTGTTTTTGTGCTGAAGTGATGCAAGACATCACAGGGCTCTTCTGTCTCTCCGTCTTAGGCTGTGGAAAGCATTGGTGCCGTTGTGTCGCTGTGTGACTCAGCTGATGAGGAGCTCCGACACGTTGCCATAGAAACTCTCCTCACATTTGGTATGTTCACAACAGTGACTGTTTGCCTTATAATCATGCATCACACAAGCCAAGGCCCTGAAAATAGTCACACCGCAACACAACTGATAACATTTAGGGGCGTAATGATAGATACATTTATTCGTGCTGATCCATCCTTCAATTATGTAGTACCTCCAGCACTACAACCACTAGGTCCCTGAGCAAGTTGCTGCAGGGAGACTTTCCCTGAAATTAGGAAATGGAGCATCTGCTTAAAATGCCATAAATGTCCATGTAAAATGCACTGTTCTCTGGGTGCTGCCCACTGCTACTTCATAAATGGGTCAAATGCAGGAGTTACATTTTGGTGTGCTGTGCTGTCGTGTGTTCACAATGACAGTCGTTCAGTTTAATGTCAGAAGATTTTTCTGTCCTTCCAGCGATTCAAACAAGTAAGAAACTAGGATTAAACTTGTGTTTGTGTACGCAGGTGAAGAAGGTCGACTGGCATATGAGCAGCTGGACACAGTTCCGAGGGAAATGGTGCGACTGGGCACACGGCGTGGCAATGCTGTCACTACTGCCTTCTGAAACAACCTGGACGAGGCTCTGACCCAAAAATCAGGACTTTTATTGTTCCTGGACTAGTGCTCATCTAACAGTGAGAACAAAAAAGCAGCTCCTCAAAAAGACTGCTCAGAGCCAGAGCTTCTCACAGGCACACACATGAAGCCATCAGCCTCTGCACAGAGCAGTTTATAGCAGTACAGATTTCACTGGAATTACGGGGGTTGCTGAATTCCTAATTACTCTTTACTACTACTGTTTAACGATCAGTTCATAATCCCGTATTTGCACTGGTTGGAGGCATGTAAATAGAGCACAACTACCTGTGTATTGTGTGGTTTATCATATGTGAACTACCTGAGAGTTTTGCATTTATGTCCCCTGCCTAAATGTCTGCCGTTGAGTTTCAGGGATCTGGGGGACGCAAATAGCTTAACCCTCCGTGTGTGTGGGTATGTGTGTGTGCATGTAAAAGGTATATAAATTTTTAACCCTTGGGGTCACTGGATGGAGTTGAGCTTGTCTGCACCATCTGGACACTTGAAAGAGATGACAAAAGTTCAGCTCATCCAGACGTCACATCAGATCTGCCAGTCACTCTGACCAGTAAGTTTTCGTATGCATGAGAGACAGTCAGCTTTGCTTGCCTTGATCAAGCGTCTTTGATGATTTAAGGATCTGACGTGTTTTGTGCAGAGCAGTGTGTAGTGGGAGTGCGGTGGTCAGCCATCAGTAAGCAAGAGGACATGGTTTTTTTTGTCAGTTGATTTTCCACACTTGATGTTTCACATTAATACGGTACTAATGCCAGTGGGGAGTGGGATCGGAGTCTGTGCTAAGACTGTGTGTGCGTGTGTGCGCGCGCGCGTGTGTGTGTGTGTCTGTTTGCGCACGCCAATGCGTGCATGTTTTTAAAATGCACTTTTTGGTATATTCATTGAGAGAAGTGTTAATTGATTTTACTGTGAATTTGATGTTAAGCTTCAATGAAGACTGGAAGTACAGCGCTCTGTGAACTAGCTTCTGTGCCTATTGTAACTGTATTACTATAAGTCTAATTATTGACTGTGACAATTGAATTTTTTTTATTTATTTTTTAAATTGCTTGTCAACACTTTTTTTCCTTTTTAACAGCAAATACAGATTGTATCTGCAGTATAGGCCTACTAGAAGCTAGATTTTGTGTATATTTAGCCTACTCCAGTATATTATTTTTATTTTGATTGTTTCTTTTTTAAGGTGACACCCTCAAAGAATAATCCTTAATGTGGTTTCTAACTCTTAATTTGATGGAAGTTGGCTTGTGCAGCACAATATTAATTATAGGAATTGGTCATTAACAACCTAAGTGTAACAATGAATGGTGTAAAAAGAGCATTGTTGCTGCCTGGAAATCTAGACCAAAGGAGGAGTTTGTCACTGAACAAGCATATGAGGAGAATATACATTTAATATATACATTAATAATCCCAAAAGATGAAATATTTTTTGATTCGTAGTGTTTGTACTAACCTGTTACCTTGTGATGAGCTACCCTCCGATTCCCAAAGCCATACACACAGTCAAGCCTGTATATGATTAATTTTGTGATCTGCATTACTATCTTAAACTTACCTAAAATGAGGCCTTTTGTCCGTTTAAATATTGTTTGAAGTGTATTTGTCTGTTCCTGAATAATTATTCTCATTCCCAGAGTCAGACTAATCTGACATCAGTGTTCAACAGTTTTCTTTGTACATAAGGTTCAAGTAATGCACATTTTGTTTTATTTAAAGTAATGTAAACGATGTCATTTTCCTTTTTTTTCCTTAAGAATTCCTGGTACACTTTGTTAAATAGTACAGATTAGGCCTGGCTTGAGATCAATACATTTTAGTTACAGTTGTAGAGGGCTTGCCGTATCAATAGCTTTAGTGCATTTGGATTTGAATGAATGCAGAACTTTTGCTTTCATACCTGTTACTCTTGCGTTTACATGACCTGTCTATTGAAAGTGGCAATAAAGTTTATTTTTGCAGAATTATCACAATGAAACATAGGACAGTTGTGGCTTGATATGTTATTGCTTGTATATATCATGATGTATAAAATGGCTACTTGTATCAGATCAATGGCAGCGAGAGTAAGGATCTATAGTCTCACAAAACGAACATTATGAAGCAGTGGCTGTTTTATGTCTCATTATTTAGCATGAACTTTTGTTTTTGGGGGAACCTTCTTTATAGGATGTTAATAGGTAATTCTAGTGCTCTTTCATTAACTGGACATTATGATAGATTCAAGGTTCAAGGTTCTTTATTGTCATCAGTTGCTTTATACATGTACAAAGTGTGATGAGACAGAGTTTCCCCATGGCCCCGGTGCAACATATAGTAACACTGAAACTTACATTCAACAGGACAAAGGGTGCAAACAAGCAACACAATAAATACAATACGAACACAATAAATACAGTACGAAAGTGACGTTTAGTGAAGAGATGGAATGTAAACATCAGGATGTTTGGTATTGCTTAGTGTATGTTTCCAAGGCACAGTGATAGCATCAGCCTCTAAGCAGCTTTTAACAAATAAAGTGCAAGAGCATTACAATACAAAACAATCACAATACAAGCACAATAAATAGACAGAACAATAAATACACAACACTCCAGTACTATTTGACGTGGGGATGTAAACCTTAATGTCCGATATTGCACATGATTATTATACTGCACAGGTTAGATGTAGAATTGAAGACATCATTGGAAGAAAGGTGAATTTACAGTTATTGTATTAACACTAGTGCATCTGAGTGTGCCTGATGTAAACAGTAGACAATAGGTATGTAAAGTGCAGGTGTGAGGTAGTTTGAGCATATGGAATTGTATATTTAGAGAGCTCTGATATTAATGTGCATTCAGAGTCCTGATGGCTTGTGGTATGAAGCTGTTACACAGTCTCGTGGTGGCTGATTGGAGGCTACAATACTGTTTGCCAGACGGCAAAAATGAAAAGAGTCCATGTAGTGGATGAGAGTGGTCCTTCACTATGTTTCTGGCTCTGTTGTAGCAGTGGGTCTGGAAAATGTGTTTCAGTGGGGGTAAGGGCACACCAATGACCTTCTCAGTTGCTCTCACTATTTGCTGTAGTGTGTTACAGTCCAAAACTTTACAGTTCCCGTACCAGACAGTGATGCAGCTGGAGAGAAGACTTTAAATGGTGCTGGTGTAGAATGTCTTAAGGATCGGTGGGGGGAGGCTTGCTCTCTTCAGTCTCCGCAGGAAGTGCAGACACTGACGAGCCCTCTTGGCTATGGAGGTGGAGTTGAGGGACCAAGAGAGGTCCTGTGTGTTGTGGACACCCAGGAACTTGGTGTTTTTCACCCTCTCGACAACAGCGCCGTCGATGGTGAGAGGTGGATGCGGATTGCTGGATCTTCTGAAATCGATGATTATTTCTTTTGTTTTGTCCACATTTAATGACAGGTTATTGCTCTTACACCAGACAGCCACTCTCTCCACCTCGTCTGTGTATGCTGAGATGTCGTTGTTCTTGATGAGGCCCACCACAGGTATGTCATCTGCAAACTTAATGATTTGGTTTGAGCTGAGCGCTGCTGTGCAATCGTGGGTCAGTAGCCTGAAGAGCCGTGGGCTGAACACGCAGCGCTGTGGCGCGCCTGTGCTCAGTGTGATGGTGTTGGAGATGGTTCCCATCCCAGACCGGTAAAGGTACCACAGACCGGCAGAGGTACTGCTGAGGTACTCATGAGCAAGGTAGTGTCCCCAGGTAATGCTCCCCGGGCGCTGCCTATGCTAGCTGCCCACTGCTACTTCACAGATGCGTCAAATGCGGAGGTCACATTTTGTTGTGCACTTTGTGCTGTGTTCACAATGACAAATAATCACTCACTTTCACTTAAAACTTGTAATATTTGGTGCAGGAACATGATTTGTATATGCAGTGTTTAAGTAATGGGAAATTGTGTTATTTATACAGTTTAGTGAGATTTTTGGACGTAGTAACTACATGAAAATATCTTGTATTTCGGACTGGTGGATTAATTGTTGATCAAGTAAACAAATCTCCAAATACACAACCAAAAACAGGAGTGCGAGAGTTAGGGTTAGGGTGCAGTCATAAAACGAGAGAACCTCAGTCTTTAAAAGAAACAATTTACGTTATTTTGTTCGTATTTTAAACCGAGGCAAACGATTAAAAAAAAAGTTTAGAGGCTCTATAGACAAAATATAACAAAAAATGTAAATGAAAGAAAGTGGATGATAGGACTAGACTCAGGCTTATATTATGTCGCCACAACAACAACAACAACAATAATAATAATAATAATATCCGCATGCTGTCACTTTTTTGTCACCATTCGCTCATTATTGTGTTATCGTGAACAGTAGATCATTTGTTTTGTTGCATCATAAAAGACAACGTGGAACCAGCAGTTTCTGGGTTGAACGTCGCTGTGTTTGACCAGTGCGAGATCATGTCAAATGTTCTATCGTCGCTCTTTAAAAAATGTCTCGGTATCAAGCCCCTTCCTGAGGATTCAAAGGAAAATCAGGTACATCCCCGGGAGAAAATTAAAGAGGCCGGTGCGTGTCTCCAGAATGTCGAAATGCCCATAGCCAAAAGGATAGAGGCTGCATATATTATAGGACTGTTGGCGTTCACTGGTGAGTTTATAATAATTGCATCTGGTTTGTATAGATAATAACCTTTGTAGAGCTTTGGCAAAAAAAAAAACACACAAAAAAAACTAAGCAAAAGACCTGTTTTATGCAGGTGGTTATGGTGCTGCAAAGAAGATTGCAGAATTCATACCTGCTATGGTCAAACTTTTGAGGACCCCAAACCTCTCAGAGACACAGCTGGTCCGAGTACTGCAGGGTCTGTGTTGTGTCTGCTACACACACGCCTTCAACCAGGGTGTGGCCCGCAACCAACGCCTGCATGTCCTCCTCAAAGGATTCATTGCAATAGACAGCCACAGGTCTATCAAAGAAAAATGCTGGAGTTGCTACCTTCTCAGCATTCTCTGTTGTAAAGATGTTTCAATGATCCGCATCCTCATGTCAGAAAACATGGAAGAGTCTTTGGAGGACCTGTTAGCCCTGGACTGGACAGGGTGGCAGCAAAACTATGCCCACAGTGTTTATAAGCTCTTGGGTAACTACAATAAGATAACAGCAATCCACAGAATTCTCCAGGAGATAACTTAACTTTATTGGCCATTTGTCAAAAGCCCTGAAGTGCCTTACGTAATCTTAGACAGACTTGGGGTGAAGAAATGTACTCATTGGCCAAAAGTGGTTTTAGGCCTTTACAAGAATCTGTCACTAAGTGTATTCTAGTTGACTACTTTTGATCTAATCCCGATTGTCTCTGTAAGTCAGTCAACTGTTTGTCTGGCTAGTGATGTCAACATTAAAACTTCCATTACACAACCTTGTTTCACTCTAATCTTCAGGGTGCACATGCCCAAACAATGTGAAACTGGACACAGCTTTAAAAATAAAAGATGGCTATTTTCAAAGACTAGCAGAAATTATTCTGTAACTTTTTTTTGAAAAGTAAAATCAAGTACCATCTTCATGTTTAGCTCATGTCTAAGAGGTCTAAGTTAATAATAAAAAAAACAAAAAAAAAAAAACAATTCACGACACAAGTTGAAGATTTCAAATTAACAAATGTACTATGCCAAGTCACTTGATGCCTTAGGAGGCTCAGGCAAAGATGAAAATTTTGCAGTTTATTTGTGTGCATGTTCAAGTTCTACATATGTACAGAGCACAAAGCAGCACCATGGCAATTTAAAAGTATTTACAGAAATGAACATTAAATTTAAAAAAATGCATACTGTTTACAAAATTGCACTGCACTTGTTCCATGTAAATGACTAACAGTTTAGTGCCCAAGTTCTTCAGTTAACCAAAATACTAGTCACTTGTTCCTCTTCTGAGTGAAGGTCATCTACAGTTTCTGGAACATTCTTTTGATTACTCGTGTCCAAGTTTGGTTCCTCATCCTCACTGTCACTACCATCTTCCTCAGATTCCTCATTTTGATCCTTCTCATCTTGATTGCACTCATCATCGTCGTCATCAGCATCAAATGCAATCTCCCGTAACTCTTCCAAGCTATCTGGGCTTTTTCCAGTCAGCCTCTGTAGTCAAATTAAATCATTAGTGCTTCATAAACAGACAAGAAGCAGCCTAGTATTTGGTAGGGCACTTACCTCAATCATGTCAGCCATGTGCTGAACATGCTGTGCCAGCTCATGCAGTTCATCATTTTCTGTTTTCAGATGTGCAATCTGTTCATCTTTGGCTTCTATCTCTTTGTGTAGCTAATGGAAGGGGAAGCACAATGTTTAACTTTCATGCTGGTTTTTCATCCTAAACAGCACCATAAATTACAAAGTTTCAGAGCTAAATATTATGCAAGAAAATGTACTGACCTTTTCATTTTCCTGGAGAACATTAAACAGGGCCTTCCGCCGCTCTTCAGCTACTTCCTTCCAGTAAGCAGGTGAAGGGGTTTCTACAACAAAGTGTCTTTGTAATGCCCACCAGCCATTTAAATGAGAAGACTGACTCAGAAAAATGAGAAAGTTACCTTTCACCATTAGCTCATAAGCTTCCTGAGAGATTCCTTCAGGCTGGTTCTCATTTTCTGCATCTGTAGGTTTTATGGCCACCTCAGCTTTGACCCTCTTTGAGCCTTTCACCTGGTCTACACTGCAAAGCTTCCTCTTAGGAACAGGCTTCACAATCTGAGATTTAAAAAAACAAAAAACAAAAAAAAACCCACACATCAGAAAGGCTGTGGATTTCCAATTCCAGTGGAAGTCTAATTCCAGTGACAGATCTCATACCTCCGTTCTGTTTACAATGTTCTTGGCAGCTGATGGTTGTATGACTTGAAGTGTTCGTCTCTCTGATAATGCACTTGTCTGCACTGTGAAAAACTTCTGTAAGGGGTGGGGAGAAGATAAGTGTTTGATTTAAGATTGAGGACAGCATTGGTTCAAGTAACACAAAACTTTCAAGTATTACTCCAGAAGTGGGGAAATTGCTTCACTTGGTGGAAACAATCAGCCTGAATTGACACTTCCCAGCATAAACAGCATTCACCCGACTCATTCTTCTCCACTTACACTTGTTAAACTGTCGTTGTGAGACAGAAGCAAGTGTGGCAGCTGAGCAGTTCTACATATCTGCAAGCCTAGCGAGCGTGGGAAAGGGGCAGGTCAGCCTTCAGACACATGGGGCAAACACCTCCAATTCCCATGGGCAACCACTGGCCCTTTCAAATCATTGTCTCACTTTCAAATTCTTAAACAAATAATTACTGTGGGAACTTGCTCCAAAAGCTCATTATGGCCAACTACAAGTTAGGAGTTGGTTAATGTTTTTGCACACAGACAATACAGTGGCAGGCCAAGTCACAGTTAACAGGTTTGACCACAAGTGCACAATGTACCAAGGTGTTCTGGTTGGCAATGATTAATTCAAACACAGACCTGTTTAAAAAGGCATCTTACACACGTTACTAAACTGAAACCACATTGAGTTCGCCCCATTTTAAGGTACATAAAGTTGTATAAAACACATGGAAAACACACACCATCACCGGCAAAGTATAATATTTTGGAAGACAGGGAAATCAACTGACCAAGTCTATTTGGACACTTGTCAAAAGACATACACACCTTTAAATTCTCCTGAGGTTTCCCCACTTGCCTCATTTTTCTGGCTGAACTCATCTTTAAGTGTTAGTTTCCTAAGGATGTCAAACAAAAGGTAATCCAATTAGAGACCATTATGATAATTAGGTTTAAATATGAGTAGATAAGAAATTGGGAGAGGATTACAGGTATTTAATTGTTAGTCACTTTTGTATAATCACTATTCATAAATCAAGCACAGCCTGACTACTTTGGCCTAGACAACCAGATTTTATGCCAACATTAGCTGAGATTACATCAAGTGTGTTCAAAACTCAAGACTACAGTTTCTGTATCACGACCTTGTTAGGTTGTAAGGACCTGTGACCAGATGCCCATCTTCCAGGACAATTGTCTGTGCCTCACATTCTTAAAGATCAAAAAAAGGAGAAAAACCTAGCTCACATTTCAATCACCTTAAAGTAGATTATATATGCAGTACTAATTACAATTATACTTATACAAAAAAAGCCATATATACATACAGATAGACAGAGAGGGCTAAACACAAACATTAAAATGAAGTTCTTAAAACCTGCACAATTGCACGTTTAGATAAACGTTAGACGCACAGTTGCAGCGTGCAATCGAACTGTATGATAAACATTCTACGAAAACAAACCAATAATAAATAAATTAAAATTTAAAGGAAACAAGGACAAGCAAAAAACCGCACAGTCTAAAGCCGAGAGCCAAAGGGGGGAACAGAGTTCAACACAATACGGGATAAATTAATATTAGCCTGCACCGTCTGTGTCGTAAATACCGACAAATTAACTTGTCACAGTTTACCTCACCCGTAATAAAGGACAACATATTAGCATAAGCCGCTATTCAACGCTAGCACAACCGAGCAACTTTAAAATCCTTAGTAAAAGCTCAATGAACACGAGGCGCCCTGAAAAACGGTAAGTTAAGCCTCATATACAACTTTAAATCCATCGTGGAGGACATACATGCGTAATCTGAATTACCAAAAAAGATACTTACTTAAACCCAGCGCAAACCACCGAGCCAAACTTCGCAGCAAACACAACGATTTGTTTCCAACAAAAGAACTGCGCGCCACAAGCTTAAGTACTGTCCCCGTCATGTGACCCTGAAAGTCGCGCGAAGGATCCGCCAACCGGATGCCACGTGCTGGCGGCGTGCAGATTTAACACTCTAGCCTAACGCTGGTAGACGATGTGCGCGTAGCTTCACATTACTGCACTACTATTCTGACACACTGTTTAGTAGGATAGTGTGCGGATTGGGGCGTAGTCATAGACTCAATGTTTCACTAAACAGCACAGTAATGAATACTTGTGCTTTTAGTACGAGTACTGCTATCTTCCTGCAATATACTCATTACGACCAAAAGCACCTGTATTAAAAAAAACACTATAAGTAAAAGCACAATAGCACAGATCTTCGTACAAACGACCCAGAGTACTAGTTACTTTTTAGCCGTTGTTATTTATTGAATACACATTCTGCGTCATTTTCTAGTACAAAATTTAGTTATTTGTTTGTGAAGTTTCTGAGAAATGCTCCCACTAAAATGCCATGGTTACTAACAATCACACGAACACGGGCAAACAAAATGCCAATTAAAACTCTTGAATATTATTTCAGATTGTAGGCGTACTCAGTAACGAAATGTCTTAATACTTCTGAAGTAGATAACTTCATTTGAAGCAATTAATTAAATTGCTTGAATTTATTTGCTCAAGAACAAGTAAAATTGCAGACATAAAAATACAAGCCTTGAATCACAAGAGTTAAACAGCAGCAATATTTCTATCACGTGAACTTTTAATTGTGTTGCCAAATAATCGTTTTTGACGCTGGTGAGGACGATAACAATTAAACCGAGCTTTTTAATCCTATGTCGTCTTTATTAAACCACTGAAAGCTGATGTGCATTCCACGTATTATTTACATTTTTCCTTTTTGCAAAACTGTACCAAACATAGTGAGATGCGAACTCAGATTAAATCTTTGACTATATGATTCTGGCTCTTACCTTCCTATTATTTTCCTGATAGCCCCATCAGAAGATACGCAATGACAAGTCAATCAAAAATAAAACGTCACGTTACACCCATTTTCCTGCCCGGTGGAATGAAAAACTAATTCAGTTCGCATTTTGCATAACCAAATCTACAAGAGTAGTCTATTTGCCATAACTTACGCCAGTTTGTGAGTTCTTGGAAATGTTCATTAAATAATAGATGACAAGTATATGGTTACGTTGTTACGTCTCATTTTCTATTCACTTGTACTCTATTTGGACTCTTTCTAAATATTCAAAAATTTGATTTCTATAAAACACGTTTGTTATTTATTTTTATGCAATATATAGTGCACTTCGCGGGGATTTCGGAGTCATATGAGACGCAATGGGTTCCTTTTAACGACTTGGCAACCACGCAACTTCAGAACTCTGTGACGTTCTTCGCCGCCATTTTGAGTTGTTTGTTCGGCGAGAGGCGAGGTCTTGTTATTCTCCAGACAAACAGGGATCAAAGGCCGAAGACTCGGAGACACGCTCGAAAGACATTTTACACACCTCTTTTGTCATTATGGGTCCACCGCGAAGCAAATCTAGCCGTTTATTATTCGACAGAAGGGAGATTTTCACTTGGTTTGTCAATTTATCTTGACATGGCATGGGTGGTTTGGTCGGTTGATTGTGACGACTGAGGAAAAGCTCGACAACAACGCCGCGGAGAGAAACCCAGCGGGCCAGCCAACGAAGCTTCCACACGGATCGTTTATTTGAAAGCAGAACGAAGTCGCGGTTTCATACCAGAAAAATCACAGCCGTTTTAGATCCACAAAATAGTCACGCTGTCATGGCACTCAGGCGAGTTGAGTAACAATAGTTTGTTAGTTAGCCCGGCCTGCTAAGCTAACCGAACTATTCACGGCACATTTTCACGTTGTCTGCTGGTATAGCGCTGTCCGACATATAGAAAAAAGGCAGAAAATGTAACTTGGACCGTTAAAAGTTGTTTAGAACGTTGTCAAGAAGCTCTTAATCAATGTGACGTGTAGTTGACGTTAAGCCAAATCGGCTGTGGTTGTGTGCGCTAATTTAGCTAATTGGTCACGTTAGCAAACCAGCCAGAGGCCTCAACATGGAGAGCCACAGCAGCGGCGGCGCTACAGCAGACCGCGGGCCAGTTTCATGGCCTTAAACCCCAATATGTCCAGCGGCCTCTGTCTTACTACACCTGGTGCCAACGCCTCCTGGCATCCTCATTTTCCTGCCATGGTAGCCTTTATCCCCTTTCATTCAGTTGTGCGTTACTGCGTCGATACGAATTCAAGCAAGATGGGTCGTGGCGCAGACTCCAAAGTCCGCAGTAGTCAGGTCTCCTAAGAATTCTTACTTTCACTAATTAAAACAAGTTTTAGGTATCCAATTTGTTCAGCTTCAGCCAAGGATAGAACATCTGTTTCCAAAAAGAAAAAAACAAACAGTCGGCATGGATTTAATTTCTAGAAGTCATTTGTTTTGCCAACGGCATCTTTAAAATGCTGATTTAAATTGTTGGTTTAGATTTTTGTAAGATAAAATTTGGCTAGCGCTTGATCTTTTGGGGTAATTAAAATATGATGTAATTTACAGACAAGACAAATTATTAAGCCCCGTGTGCACTGCTCTTATTGATCTAAAATGACGTGATTTCAGTTTGGGATAATTTTCTTAGAATTAGTGAGTTTCAGAGCATTACGCACAATTACTTTATGCAAATATTAAAACGCAATTTAAACGACGTTACCTACTCTTAAAAGTCCTCAAAAGGAAGTGTACGAGGAAAAAGAATTACTAGATAAAAATGGGAGACCCAAACTCTCGACGAAATCAAACGAGAAACCGACTCCGGGCGCAGCTCAGAAAGAAACGGGAATCCTTGGCTGATCAGTTCGACTTCAAAATCTACATTGCCTTCGTGTTTAAGGAAAAGGTGAACTCTTGTTGTTTCCTTCACAGAACTGGAATGCACAATATGTTATAAAATCCAGAGACAGAATATTGCTCATTGACTTATTACATATTTAACAATCATGTTGTAACATATTATGGTATTCATTTGTGTTAGAAGAGTGACAAGTTGTTCCACGGAGACTCAGTGTAAGTGGGATAATGTAAGCTCTGGATAAGAGTGTCTGACAAATGTATTTTGCAACCTTTAAATGTTTACCAACTGTTTTTATACAGTGTTTAATAGGAGTTATAAACATAATAATGGCTGAGCTATTTGCAATTAAATAATTGTCAGTTAAGACAGTAGTAAGTAATACACTTGAAATGAGATTATACAGAGGTGTTGAAGATAAATAACATTTGTACAAAACTGTTTTTTTGTCCAGCTGCAGTAAAGTCCAGCCATGTCCTTTCAGTCATATTATGTCTCTTTTGTTGACAGAAAAAGAAGTCTGCTCTTTTTGAAGTGGCTGAGGTAGTGCCTGTCATGACCAACAACTATGAAGACAATATCCTCAAAGGAGTGAAGGATTCAAGCTACTCCTTAGAAAGCTCTTTGGAGCTCCTTCAAAAAGATGTTGTGCAGTTGCATGCCCCTCGCTACCAATCAATGCGCAGGGTAGGTAATGAAAGAGTGAGAGAAATACGATTTCTGGTTTAAAACAAACTGAAAATGTCAAAAAATCTTTTGGCATGTTAGGATCAGAAGTTTAGGTGAAAATACTACTATGAGAATTGATGTTTCATTGAATGATAGAGATGTATTTCTCTGTAATTTGATTCAAGCTTTCTATTGCTTTCTATTTATTTGATATATTTGATTTTAAATGCTGAAGAATGTAATTAACTTGTGTATATAGTTTTACTTGCATGATTGTTACTATGTATAATTACTACAATTGATAAAATAATTCTGCAGTCTGACTCTTGTCCTGAATATGTGAAGGATGTAATAGGTTGTACCCAGGAGATGGACTTCATCCTGTGGCCCCGCAACGATATCGAGAAGATAGTCTGTCTTCTGTTCTCCAGATGGAAGGGAGCTGACCATGAACCATTCAGGCCTGTTCAGGTGAGACCTCTTCCCCTCAAAATATGAACTTTACAGATGTCCATATCTAACACATTATTGGCGTGTTTCACCTTTTGTAGGCCAAGTTTGAATTTCACCATGGAGACTATGAGAAACAGTTTTTGCATGCTGTTGGCCGTAAAGACAAGGCTGGAATGGTTATGAACAACCCAAATCAGTCTGTGTTTCTTTTCTTGGACAGACAGCACTTGCAGGTTGGTTCTTGTAAATAGGAAAAGTTTAGATAAGATGTTTATATTGACTGGGAAAATAAAGGTGCATCATTTATTGTGCTTTTTCTGCAGACTCCAAAAACCAAGGCCACAGTTTTCAAGTTGTGCAGCCTGTGCCTCTATCTGCCACAGGACCAGCTGACCTGTTGGGGGGTGGGAGATATCGAAGACCACCTCCGTCCATACATGCCAGATTAAGAGAGACATGGAAGACTCACAGATCCCTCAGTTGAATAGAATCGAAGTCGTTCTTGGAACTCTCCTTTTTAATTTAACCACTCATTTTCATTCTAAAGTTAATTTTGTTTTTTCATTTAATGTCCCTCTTACCAGCCAGTTTTGGTTTGCCCATTTACCCTGTCCTGATCCTGTCTGCTTTTATTTGAACTTGCATGAACATTTTTGAGTGGTTTTCTTGGAGCAGCACTGTCAACAGTACCTGTGTCAGAAGGAACTCTATTTGGCGGAAATAAGAAAGCAAACCAATGTCCGTGGTTCTTTTAATATGAGCCTCTTATGTTGGACTGGTTCTGATATCAATGTCATAAATAGATACTTGTCTCTGGTTTTGGGGATAGATTTAAAAATATGACAATCAGTAACAGGTGAGTGAGCTGCCTGCATAGTCTTAGTGGAAAAGGCTAATTCTAGGTGAACAATGTTCAGTTTATTTGGTGCAGACATTGCTTCTCATTCATTTTCAACTGCCTGAGTTTTGCTGGACTTTTGTTTGTCATTCCTTGCCTGTATGATGTCAAATGTTTCATGTTTTGGTAATTATTTGAAAGAGTTGGAGTTATTAAAGATTCTTTAACATTCTTTTCATCTGAGAATGTGAACATTTAGGAGACAAAGTCTGTCAGGAGGAGTTTTGGGGGTTTGGGTAATCTGGTATTCTTGAAATCTGCTACCAGTCAAGCAATTCATGTGTTCTACATTCATGCTACAGACACCTAGTTTTGTCTTAGGTGGTGGATACTCCATGGGCAATTAATGCATAGATTCATGTACTTAAATTTATTGTGGGAAAACCTTAATTACTTCATTAAACTTTTTCTTTGGCAAACCCCATTTATGAGTAGTAGTAATTGCAGTGCTTGGAACTTGGTATCTGTGCCAGCTGTACTGGGAAATAAAGTGTAAAATCTACCTTTCCCCTATTAAAAATACCTTAGATCCATATGAAAGATCAGTGTGTTCACGATTTACTTATTCTCTTAGTTATTAAATAATACCCATATCCCAGACATTAAAAATCTCATTGTACTGTTATATTTTATTTTCACATGTATATACATGACTTTTTGTTCTAGTACCTCAAAATTAATTAGCTGCCAAGGTGCTTTGTGTGTCTTCCTTGAGCAATTAGTTTCCCTGTTGCTTTATTTGTTAGATCCACTGTAGCAAATGCCAAAGTTCTTCCTTGTTTCAAAACCTGTGCTGTGATTAAGATATCCTCTCCAATTTTGGCTGCATTCATATACCTGTTAAAAACAAGGTCACTGTTAATTGTAAAAAGTCAAATGTATACTTCAGTGTGCACAAATATATGTAGGGCTTATTCAACTACAGAACCTTACTACTTTGACAATCTGAAACCTTCAAATGCACATACTTGCCTCAAGACATGCAACAAGCTTCTTACTTAATGACAAGAAGTTAGACTTCTATCTAAGCAAACTAAGCTATGAGAAACCTTGATTCTAAGTAAAATTCATAGTTGTAATTTGAGATAAATTCAGGTACAAATACAAAATTTGGTTTTAGCACAAAATACCTGATATGTGAAAAGCTTGTTACAGTAAGTCATCCAAACGGATTTTCATTCTGTCTGTTCAGTTAACCAGGGAAACCAATTTTAGCAATAATCTACTGTGGACTTAAAATAGGGAAACCTATACGGAACTGAGACTTGATGGTCCCGGGAGACATTTCATTGCATTTTCCTAAAGGTAGACAGTGGCTACAGTCAGGAAGACAATGCACGTTTAACAATGGTGATTCACTTGCCGCAATGCCTTAATCATTTCTATCTGCCAAATGAGACAGATATGTGTGCAGACATTTTCACAGTATCAGTATCAGTTTAAAGGGGGTTTAGTAGTTTTTAGAGTAATGACAATCAACCGATGTGTGAGTGAGCAGTGTTTTAGTGGACAAGGCTAATGTTATGTGAGTGTTTATTTGGTGCAGATATTACTAATGATTATTAATTTGATAAATTATTTTTACAGGACATTTTTGACACACGGTGTTAATTATTTCTTATTTTTGGTAGAGTGATTTCTGATGAGTTGGAGACATTAATTATTATTTTCACCTGAGAAAGAAATGGGATTTTCACGTCTCTAGAAAAGACTTACGTGATGTTCATATCGACGCTGACACCCGGTGCGCCTCTCTCTGTGTACATAATGGCAGTTGTGGAAATGACATCGACCAGCGTTGCAGTGAGTCCGCCGTGAAGCGTTCCGCCCCGGTTCGTGTGTTCCTCCTCCACCTTCATCTCACACACGACCTTACCGGGAGTAGCAGACACGAGCTCGATCTGGTGCATATTTGCATTGTTTAGCGGTTTTTACATGAAACAACTACATGATACATGTTACATTACGATGAGAGTCGTAAGACATACCAGTAATCAAAGTTGTAAGATGGCAAGGTTAAGGAACGCACCTTATTTAAAACGCGGTCAAATCCAGGACTGTCCACCATGGCACGCATGATATGCTTCAAAGAATTTAAAGACAACGAAACCATTGCTTTACTTTATGCTATATAATATTGCGAAGAAACGCTGTCCCGAACAGTTTTTGGAGAAAGTTGAATGACAACATGAACTACTTCCGTTTTTACAAAATAAATGTCTACGTTATGTGAATTTTGTGACATCTCTTTGTGGGACAGTACTGATAAAACCTTGCATTTAATAAGTAAATTAAATTGTATGTTTATTGTGTATATGTAGTAACTTTATTGGTATCATGATATTTATTTATATTTGATCAATCAAGAGAACGAAGAGCCTTTATTATGACGTTTCCATTGTGTTCCGTCACCGAAAAATCTCGGTCGGCAACATGAATTTTTTTTTTTTAAGTGGTCGGAAACAGACAGGAGACTTGATAGGAAACATCGAAGATATAACATTATTTAATTGGAACAAAAGAAGAAAAAAAAACTTCAAACGTTTACTGTCCAGGCAGGCACATCAAGTTATTTTTATACAGGTTGTGCACATTTGATTAATACTTTTCTAAAAGAGTAAAAACGAGCCGTAAAACGTCTAAACATTTTGATCACTACACGATTTATGTATTTTTTATTTAAAATAAATAAAAAAAGTTAACGAGTATGTTAACCGCATACAAACTGGCCCGGGACTAATCATGTTCCCTATTGCAGCTGTCGCTAGATGGCGTTTGTGCCACCGACTCAAAACTGGCGGGGCAACTGCGCATGAGCGCCCCCCTCTCACTTTATAAACACAAACTGTATGATCGGAGAAGCCATCCAACGGATTAACGCAAATCGGGTAAGTGAGATATTTTGGTTAGAAATGACTGAGTATGGGTAAGGCCGTACCTGTATAAGTTTAATCAAAGCTGTCGTAAGTTTACGCTTCAGTGCATGCCGTTGTGAGGTAACATTAGCGTGTAGCTAACGCTCCATGCTAAAAACAAACTCGCTAACGGAGTTGAATGTAGAGCACAACGTTGCTCATGCTCGTGTCAGCTGCCTTTAGCTCGCTCACTGTCTCTCTAAAAAGGTTCTATGACATGTAGCATCAACCACAATGTGTGATATCTTTTTACCTCTACGTCTCAAAAACTGCCATCCGTCACAGCTCAGCAAGTCACTTTGGACGGAGGCTCCCATCCGCCTAAAGACCCAATAGATTCGGCTCAGACCGAGAGTTAGCTAGACAAGCTAGTTAGTTGGCAGGTGAACGTTAGCGGTACTAGAATTAGATCGAAATGTTAAAATGCTAAATGCTAAAGTTGCACAATATATAGCTCCGAACTCGTCAACCTTTTGACTGCTTGATAACGAAGGAAAAACGTGATTAATACCTTTTCCATGAATAATCTATGAGGGAATTTTACTCTGATTTGAGGGCTCATGGATCCTGTCAAGACAGGATCGTTTGGACTTAACGTTCAGCTACTTTTAATATCATTTTATAGTCTACACCTATGCAACGCCCTGCAAAAGACACAAGTTATTCTAGAATGATGTAGTTGATGATACTGTGGTGTTTCATATTACAATAACTGAAAAAAATGTGGTGCAATACATTGGTCATTTTTTCCTAGTATCTGTATTCACACAGTAACTCTTTTATTTTAGAGAGATCAAGTTAAATACACTGTATGGTCAACATGTGCTGCACGGTACTGACACTGCAGTAGTTTCTCTGTTTTTAAGAAGGAATAAAATTTTATTTATACATTCTGTGATGTTATGTGCATTTTTAGAGCTCTTCCCTTAGTTGATTTCATTTCATTGATTTCACTCAAGTCTTATAATATGTTTTATTTTATCTTGAGGGATTTTCACCAGTGGAAGTGGTATCTTAAACAGTAAAGTCTTCCTGGTGTTGGTCTTTCAAATGTTTGACTGTCGTCTTAAATAAAAGGGATTTTTCACAGTTTGTCAGTTTTATTACAGATCAATAATACAAATATATTTTTTATCATATTATCCCCATAATATCATTTTTGTGTACATTTTTCATTATGATTATCTAAACACTCTTAGTGACCTTCTTAGCAGTGTGAGTTAAATGATAGATTTGTTTACTGTCGTTTCTTGTTATCTTTATTTTCTTTTGGATTTTTAAACAGTGTTTGAGGATTGTTATTTCTCTTTCAGCATTTGCATACTCATTAGTTCATAAGATTCTAGACACACATTTCTTCTTTTTGACAGAAGCAATCATGGGGAAGACATGGTCCCACCTGCCTAAGCAGGCCTGCCGTGACGAGTGCCATGATAGTCTGACCTGTTCACCCAAGTACAATGCAATGGAAACTGAGGAGGTCAAGAACGGTGGTGATGTGTCTCAGTTCCCTTACGTGGAGTTCACTGGAAAGGACAGTGTCACTTGCCCAACATGCCAGGGCACCGGGAGGATCCCACGAGGTAATGTTTATGATAACATTTAGAATATGATCAGATGATTTGGTTTACAATGTTTTGTTTTGCTTTGTGGTAAAGATATAGGTATTTATGGTTGTAGATTGTGAGGATGACTGTGCAGTTAAGTTATTTAAGCAATTTTTTAAATATGTTTGAACACAGGCCAGGAAAATCAGCTGGTGGCATTGATTCCTTACAGTGATCAGAGACTGAGGCCGAGGAGAACGTGAGTTTCTTTGCTATTCTAAACTTATTTCATTCTGTTTTTATGATGTTAATTTTAATCACACTAACTAAACTAAGTTTAGTTAGTCTAGGTTCCTTTAGAAAACCATCTGACTCTGGATATTAGTGAGAAATATGTTTTAACAAGAGTAAGAAATATGTTTTTAAAAATGCTAACAGGAGCATATTTGTACAAAAACATTTTAAACCACCAATTTTGTCATTCATCAGCTCAGTGAAATAACCTGCAGACATTATTATGTATTTACATAATATTATTGTAATAGAATAATAGTAATGCATTGACAACTGCACTTTGGAAGAGTTTACTGTTCTGTCTTAAAGCCTTGAATGCAGTGTTTCTAAATTTCTAGGTTGAGCTCTGTATACAGAGTTGTTTCATGGTGATAATGTGTATATTTCACAGAAAGTTGTATGTGACCGCCTCAGTTATCGTCTGCCTGTTGCTTTCTGGACTGGCAGTATTCTTCCTCTTCCCCCGTTCCATTGATGTGAACTACGTGGGAGTAAAATCTGTATACGTTACCTATGACGAGGCCAAGCACATTGTGTATCTCAATATCACCGTAAGCTCAGCAACAGAGCTTCAACAATTTTTTCTATAAGCATATATATATATATATATATATATATATGTATATATATATATATATATATATATATATATATATACACATTGACTAATATTATTCTCTTCTTTCTTATTGTAGAACACTCTGAATATCACAAATAACAATTATTATTCTGTGGATGTGGCCAACATCACAGCTCAGGTGCAGTTTTCCAAGACTGTGATTGGAAAAACCAGAGTCAGCAACATTACCACCATTGGACCCCTAGACATGAAGCAGGTGGGTCTAATGTCTGAGGAATAGATACTGTAATTAACATTTTCCCAGAATACAGTTACCTTCTGCTAGAATCCATGTCTGCCAGCTCTTAACTTACATTTTTTCTTGTTCAGACATCTGAATGATTCTAAAAATTTTCTATCTGTGATTTTATTCAGATTGATTACATGGTGCCCACCACTATAGCAGATGAAATGAGTTACATGTAGTAAGTATCTGTGCTGTACTAAAACCATAACGCATACAATTTTAACACTGTGACATAACTTATCCTTAAATAACTTATAACCTTATATAGCTTATAACCTACTTTATTTTTCAGTGACTACTGTACACTGCAGACCATTAAAGTGCACAACATTGTGGTCATGATGCAGTAAGTATTTCTCCATGAAGGATATTTCCTGACGTGAAGTAATAATCGCCACTCACAGCTAGGGGTGTAACGGTTCTCCGAATTAGTTTTTGAGCTATGGTTTGTTTTATTCCTCTTTTTTGTGGGACCGGAGGGCAGGTATGGGGTGAATAAGAAAAAAAGTAGGGGAAATAATTCAGAATTTTTAGTTTTATTAACAATGCTGCAGCAACCCTGCTCATTCTGTATTGCAACTGAGATGATAATTTTTTTCCAGTTAGTAAATATTTCTTATACTAGGATATTTTGATTTTTTTATAATTATAATTGATTAATCTTCATTTTATGACTGTGGAGGCTATAGGCTTGCCTCTATGTGTAAAACCGTTATTTAATTTACCCCAATAAAGTGAGTGCACCACAATAATAAATATTAACAAAGGAGAGATCCCACAAGTGTATTTTCTGAAATGACACAGGTCTGATGAGAATGACGGCGATGAGTCTGACAATGCTATGCTACCCAAACAATGTTTTATTGTTTTACTTTTATTTTAGATTTAAGACAGGGCGGTTTGCAATTTCATCTTTTGTCATTCATATTGTGGTTTTCAGTTTGGTTTCGGAACCTTTACACCGCTACTCACCGCTCACAGGGTTAAGATGAAGTAAGAAGCTGATAAACTGCTGTTTTTGCTGTTTGTTTGCAGGGTAACGGTCACCACCGCTTACTTCGGCCATGCTGAGCAGGTCTCTCAGGAGATGTACCAGTATGTTGATTGTGGGGGCAACACAACGTTGCTGCATGAGTACAACTTAAGAACTCCAGACTCAGACTAGAGCTGGTGCTGAGGGGCCATTGCACTCTTACTTTTCCTTCAGTTATTATATCATTCATTATACTGTCGGAAGATTAATATGCGTTCCTTTGCAAAAAAGGGTCATTTCAAGTCTAAATAAGTTATTTCATATTCAAACCTCCCTGACCTGTTTGAGGTGCCACTTATTTTTGTAAGACTGGGTCTAAAACCACTGCAATCTGATCCACTAACCAGCTGTTAAGAATTTATTTTCTGTTATTTTGACAAAAAATCTCAAGTTGCAAATACTATTTCTTTAAACCTGTGCACCATTTTCATCACTCATCTTGTCTCTTTGGGTTTCCTGTTAAAATGTGTGAGGTTTATCACGCAGAAGTGTTATTTCTGTTCTATAATATTCGTTACCAGTAAATAGGATGCTCTGTTTTGTGATCTTTTGTTGGTCTATTTAAGTGTAGTTTGTACATAACACAAATATTTATTAGAATACTCATTTACCTCCTGTCACTACTGAACCCTCATTGCAAGGATGGAGCAGATTTACAGGTTGTATCTCATGGTATCCACTAGAGGGCGTGTGTGTGTGCGCGCAAAATTTCTTTGCCTGGGTTCCGTCGAAAAGGCACACACATATAACAGTGTGACACTGTTTCTGAAAAGATTTGACCAAGCAGCCGCATTTAAGCTAATTTATCTCACAGGACTAAAAGTGTTGTCAGTATTCGGATTCAAGTCAAACATTCCAAAGACTGCACCACCAAGAAAATGATATACATTCTGCAGATTCTGTTATATTTGCAAAGCTATTGTTTGGGAGCTAGATGTATTGCTCTGTGTTGAATTAGATAGAAGAGAACTTTAATACTAGCACTTTAATAATGTAATTTTAACATTATTTCCTTTGGATGTGGTTTTAAAAAACTTTTTTTTTTAAATAAACTTGTATCAGAGCGATTCTAAAGGGGTCTCCTGTAAGTAAGATCTCTTTGGTGAGAAAGGATATTAATAAATATAAGCAAATCATGACACTGTATTTTGTGGATCAGTTTGGTTTTAGTGGACATTTTCATAAGCATTACAGTTACCTGAACATTTCTGAATCGGAGGTGCAGACTGCCTGTTTCGAATACAGATGCATTTGCTGATTATTTTCTTATTATTAAATGAATGCTGTGCGCTAGTATTGATTGAACTATGTTTTTCGAGATTGTAACCAACCATTGTGATGTGCTGTTTGTTCAACTTCAGCTTAGCTCTCAAAATTCTACAGAAAAGATAATAGGCTTATATAAACAAACACATGTGGACACATGCAATTTTGCAGCATTGTCATCTATAACCTTTATTTTCTTGGCATGAATAAAAGTCTGAATCTTCTTGTGACTTTTGCATTTTAATTCACTTTGTGTTTTGAGTTACTGCACGATAAGATAAAAAGACACCGGTGCATTGTGTGCTTGCCTGGGGCATGACAGCGTGTGTCTACAGCAGGCAGCAGGCGACTACGATGGCAAACTGCCCTTAGGCGAGTGTGAAGTGTTCTGATCCTTTACAATAGTGTGACTGCATGTTCCACACTGCTAAAAATGTGGTTATCCCTTCAACAAGAAGAATAAATATGCTTTGTGCGGTGAGATCTAAAATCTGAAAATATTTAGGCTAATCATTGGGTTACGTGATGAGGTGGGATGGGAGTTGGGAAGCTTATTTTCAAATGAGTTCTGCTTGTTTGACTTTCTTTGGAACTGTGGCTAGTGGTTAGTCCATGTTTACTTTAGAGACTTCTCAGGGGGTAATCAGATTGATTATCTCTGACAACTCAGCATCTTCGAGTCAGGAAGCAACATCTTCCTGCCAACACTTGTATCAGAGGGGGAGAAGAACCTGCTGCTTAACTGTCCAGTAGCAGGTTTGAATCAAGAAGGAGAAGGATGGGTGCGAATGACGATGGGGAGAGGTGGAAATATTTTGGCAAAGGTGTAAAGAGTGAGAGGGAAAACTAATACTTTAGGTTTGGTCTTTGATAACAAGGTTTAACAGTTCTAAGGATATTATCACATGTGATGCGAAACTCATCTGTCAGGCAAGACAGTAAGGTCTTTGCTTCACTCCTTCAAAAAGGCAGAAACTTTTAATTCTGTATGACTTTACCATCTGGATCTTAACACAGCATTTCATAATATTACTCTACGTGACCTTCTCTGCAACCATTCGAGTTTTTTACAGTCATAACACAACTGATGCAGCAGATTAGCTAATTATACATTAAGGATCGGCATGAGTAGGTAATGCCTAATCTGTGTAGAGCAGGGGTTCACAAGGACCTGCAGACACCAGAAATCCTCTTCCCTTTTTGCTGGAAATAACAGTTTGGTCTTGCAAGTCCTCAATTTTAACACTGTCATTTTAGTTCACTTCCTTTCATATGTTTTAACTGGGTGGATCATACCTATCATACCTATTACCATACCTATTGCATGAAAGGGATGCAATGGTCCACAGGTCCACAAGACTCTACAGCTAAATTAATTTTAAGTTAAGTTTTGTGGGTGTATTGTAAAAAGAAAAGTGTTCTGTAGTGAAGGTCCTATATTTTTGCATTAAAAATTATGATTCCAGATGCATCTCAGTTATTTCTGCACATGATAACTCTGGATATTATTAATCACATGTTACTTTTGTGTTTGTGTTTCAAGATTTTGTATTCACATTTGTTCTCTTGATGCGTTATGTATTAAAGAAAAGTGCGCAACATCATCTTCCATGTTAAATATATTTATATTAGCATACACAATTTATAGATTAGATTTCCATTTTCCATAGTAAAATGAATCATGTACATTGCCTTTTAAGCCTGTACAGATGTCACAGTCCTCTAGCTTTTAACGGATATGGTTTTGCATGTGTTTTGTCATGCATGTTTTGTTTTGCTTTGCTTCACTGTGTGACTCGTAGACCAAAAATGATAAGATAAGGCCAAACTATATATGCATTACAAATTACATATATATATATATATATATATATATATATACATATATATATATATATATATATATATATATATATATAATATATATATGTGTGTGTGTGTGTGTGTGTGTGTGTGTGTGTGTGTGTGTGTGTGTGTGTTTATGTTGTTGAACTAAAGGTTAAGATGCCACTAGTGCCTTGACCTTTTATGTATCATTTTCATTTAATGCCACAGTGATGTACAAAGAGTATAAAGATGGACTGATCTATGAGAAAGTAAGAATACTCTCTCTAAACCCCCCCCCCCCCCAAACCCCGTTGCCCTTTGCACACCTCTCTGTGTGTTGTTTCACTTTGATGAACACACCCACTTGCTCTCCAAACTCTATAAGTGTACCACATTGCTAATATTGATTCAGTCCTGTCAACCTACAGAGCAGCAGTGTGTCCTCATTTTCTCAACCCTCCACTCAACACACCCAGGCTAAACACATCCCCGGCAGTCATGGTCCTACACCACAAAGAGTTTGAAAAGGCTGGCAAGGCTTCTGGTCTTGAGATCTGGAGGATTGAACACATGGAACTTGTTCCAGTGCCACAGGCTCTGCATGGCAAATTCTATGTGGGTGATGCTTACGTGGTCCTCCACACTCTTAAGACAAAGGATTCCTGCTTCTATGATCTGCACTACTGGCTGGGTGAGCTTAAAAACATTTGTAGATCAGAGCTAATATTTGAAAATCCTATAAATAAATAAAAGTTATAAATAACTTTTACTGCCTTAGATTTATGAAACTGCAGTAGGACTAAGGTGAGTAAACCTGTTATAATGATGTTATTAAGACCAGTTCATGCAGAGGATGTTAATATAGTAAGAATGTAAATTGTGTGTAATCTTCCCTCTGTGGTTACAGTGTGCTTATTTGCAAATTCGCAAATGTGAATTTTAATCATGTGGATTTGACAGTATCAGACAGAAGTTAAGCTGGTGAGTTTAATAAGATAATATGCGGAAAGCTAGATAGGCTATGCTCTAAATAACCTGGCTGTCAGATGAACTATGTTATTAGACTTAATAATGCATATAAAGAAAGCTGTAAAATTAAGAGTAAGTTACAGTCCACGGTGCATTGAATTAAACGCTGAGAATTAACATTATAATAGCTGTATTAAAACACTGTTTTTAACGTCACCACTTTGAGCAGCAAGTCAATAATGCCAAGACCTCTTGTCCTTGCTTCTGCTTTGCACTTACCATGTCACCCTGAACTTCCTCCATTAAGGATTATTGACTACTGAGGATGTAAATGGACTCTTAATGGGTTTTTGTGTCTATCATGTCCTCATCCTCCAGAATGATTAACCCTAATGCAGCTCGCCAGATAATAAAGAAGAACACACTCTGCCTTTTATAGAGAAATGTACAGTTACAGAGTCCACACAAATGACACAGTGCACTAAGTAGTTTTGTATGAAAGTGCAAAGTGTGAAACCTGATGCTACAGTGCTGTCTGTAAGTGTTAACGCAGCCGCTCATAAGTGTGAATACGGACATGCCCTGCAGTTTTAACACTCAAATTACTCCTAACACCAAATGATTCTTAAGCACTAAAAGAAAAAGAAAGATTGTTGTATGTGTCGTTTGCCGTCTTTTCCAGGTAAAGAGTGCACTCAGGATGAAAGCACTGCTGCTGCAATCTTCACTGTGCAGCTGGACGACTATCTTTCAGGGAAACCTGTACAGTATCGAGAACTTCAAGGCTGTGAATCCACTGCTTTTAGCAGCTACTTCAAAGGAGGGATCACATACAAAGTAGGAACACAAACCTGCATTTGCGTCTTACACTTACTCTCTAGCTTTCTGGCATCTTCATTATGACACACTCTTTTCCAGTTTATCCTGCACTTTTTTTGGCTTACAAAGATGAACTGTTTAGAAATGAATTCAAGACACTGGTCCAGGACCAGCAAAAAGTCTGGCTCCTCACAAAATGTTCCATTTACATAGGATAACTTAATGCGCTACTGTGCAATTTATAAAGCAAGGATTTGTACTGTGCAGGCAAGACTGATTCATATAGGAGAGTCTCTGGAAGAAAGAGGAGGAGGGGGGAAGTAGGAAGTGGAAAACATGGCATGTTTGTTATTTTTCCAGGCAGGAGGTGTGGCATCAGGCTTCCAGCACGTGGTCACTAATGACCTCAGCGCCCAAAGACTCTTCCACGTCAAAGGTCGGCGTGTGGTCAGGGTCACTGAGGTGCCGCTCTCCTGGACCAGCTTCAACAAGGGAGACTGTTTCATAGTGGACTTGGGTGCGGTAAGGGTGCCAAAATGTCACAGGTGTTTTTAGTCAAACATTCAGAATTGTTCTTATTTGTAACTTTTCCATTTAGTACAGAATTATCACCCAGTGTCTCAACTCTCAAGGAATATACAGTACAAAAGTTTGAGCCACATTACTATATATTTTGCTAAGAAAATTATTTATTTTGGGGGGGGCATGTGCAAACATATATGTTGCTATTACTCAGTACTACATTAAAATTTTGCTTTGGAAGCAAAATATGAAGAAGTGAAGGGTGACTCAAGACCTGTGCAAATATTATACATACAAAGTGGTCAGTGTGTATGTGAAGTTGGTGGGGCATGATATTTGGTTTAATCTGAAGAATTAATCCCTATCAATGTACTTAAATACATTACAGCACTCAGAGAAAAGACTACAGATTATTTAAAAAACTCAATTATACTAGCCAGGTTCTATGATCCTTATACATGTCAAGGTGCATATAAAACAGTGAGCAAACCAACTGCATAGAGACATGAACCTCTTTTTTGAACGTTGACCCAGACCAACTGCCAAAAATGTAGTAGGTTGTACAACAGGGTGTCTACCGTAAGTACTCTTGATTGAGGATATAAGTTTGATGATATAGTCCAAGGATTGTTTAGAAAAGATAATTATTGTGGTAATGTAGTAACACTCTGAGTTAATATGTAACATGGCAATCATTATGATGCCTCTGATGAGACATGAAGTTCATTATAACAGATAAATGACATCAAGATGTCAATCAGAAAGGAAAATTAATACCTTTGAATTCAAGTTGTTTTTAAAAGAGATGTAACTGCAGCTAAGTGTGTTTGTATTATGTTAACATGCTGTCAAAATTGAAAGGGTTAAAAAAAGATGCACAAGATGAAGCAAAGAGCAAAGATTGATAAACAGGTTATGTACCAAGAGTCATGATTTGACATCTCTCCCTGTGTGTGTCTGTGCTTCTCTACAGGTTATCTATCAATGGTGCGGCTCCAAGTGTAACAAATTTGAGCGACTAAAAGCCGCCCAGGTGGCTGCTGGTATCCGGGACAATGAGCGCAAAGGTAGAGCTCAGCTTGCGATTGTAGAAGAGGAGCATGAATCTTTGGAACTGATCAAGGTAACAACACAAAACCACAAAAGTTGCAAAGAGAGTGACGGAGCTGGATGTGTTCTCATATGAAGACAGCTCAGCTCTGTGCAGACGAGTGAGACTTTATTTGACATTTGCCGTGTTATTTTCTTTTGCATGACATAGGTTCTTGGTGAGATGCCAGACCTTCCAGATGGTGATGATAATGATGACAGTGCAGCTGATATATCTAACAGGAAAATGGCAAAACTTTACATGGTAAGAAAGTGTGCAACTGAATGGATGTCACACACATACAAAAGAAACTCAGATCAAAAGCTCTTAAATGGAGACACACCAATAATACTGTTTTTAGGTTTCTGATGCAACTGGGGAAATGCAAGTGACAGTTGTTGCCGAGGAGAATCCCTTCTCCCAAAGTCACCTGTTGACTGATGAGTGTTTCATTTTGGATAACAGCAAGAGCAATATGATCTTTGTGTGGAAAGGTAAACCATGCCAAATTGTCCTCATGACTTTGCTCTACAAACACTCAATGTCTCAATGTCATACCCAAAGTCATACTCCTCAGGGAAAATAAACAAAACCATAATCTGCCTAAACAGGGTAATTTCTTATGGAGACATCATATATACAGTATATAGTTACTGGCTGTCTTATGAAGTTTAAAAAAATTAAATAAATTTCCTTTCATGAAATATTTTGATTTCTTAATGTGGATAATTAACTCGTAACTAAACTCTGCTGAGTAAGTAGAATTTTGCAAATCTCTGAAGTCTCTATATTAAAAATGTCCAATCACTCATGAACTGCATCTTTATCACAAGTTCCAAGGTCCCCAGTATTTGTTTAAATCAGCAAAAACTGGCTATATATGTGTGCTCATGAAGTGTATCCACATAACTTGATAAAAAAAAACATGCCTGAGTCAAAAGCCTCAGTTTTTTTCTCATCTTCTCTGTTTGTTTTGAATGTCCTACTTCATCTTTCAGGCCGCAATGCAAACCCTAATGAGCGAAAACAGGCCATGAAAACAGCAGAGGGATTCATCAAACAGATGGGTTGTCCAGCAAACACACAGGTTTCCAATTTCATGAAAATCTATTGGTCCATGCTATCTAAAAGTCATGCTAATAGTTGTCACTAATCAGATTAATAAAGGCTTAAATAAGTGTGCCTTAGAGTCACTTATGCCACCAATTTTATGCACAGATCCAGGTCCTTCCAGAAGAAGGTGAAACACCCATCTTTAAGCAGTTCTTCAAGGACTGGAAAGATAAGGATCAGAGCGAGGGCCTAGGAAGGGTTTATGTCACAGAGAGGATCGCTCAAATCCAGCAGGTGGAGTTTGATGCCTCCAAACTTCACGAATCTCAGCAAATGTCAGCTCAGTACAACATGGTGGATGATGGCAGTGGAGAAACACAGGTGAACTCCACATATTAACTTCTTTGTGTATCTATGTGTGTGGAGTAGAGTCAGAGCACAGACAAGGGAAATCTTACAAATCCTGAAACAGACAATATAAAAAAATTCTGACAAATTCAAGAAAAACTAAAGATACTAAAGATATAGACTGTACATTCATTTAAAAAATACTGTTTGAATACTGGTGTATGGTAGCTGGGAAGTAGGCTGAGACATGTTATTTGATCAGTGCTGCAGAGGAAACGTAAAATTGTCTGGTTGTGATGGGAGATAGTAATTGTATGTCTGTAAGAGAAGTTGTGTAAGTATAGGATAGGATTTTCTCATTAATGATGTATGCAGAAGTACTGAGGTCTGATATTTTATCATTAGAACTGTCGGGGTGATTTTGAAGTGGTAGATGTGTGAGATGTGGTGTGGGAGTTTGAATGTGGAGTGTCTAGTTGTGGAACTGTTAGATGTACAGGAAGTGCTGTGGTCAGTTGTGTTAAGGTTATAGTCCTCATTTCATCATTATGCACTCTCAAAAGCGAAATAAAAAGTCTAAAAGATTGATAAAGATTTTTAGTGGCCTTTATTGAGACGCGATGCAATCACATTTGGTGTAATAAAAAGGAATTACATTATATTTAATGTCTTCCAGTATTCACCACACATGTCCTCCAGTTGCTATGCACCACAACTGTGGTTGCTAGGGCATTATTGTTTGTAGAACAAAGGTTCTGCAGATTATATGCCCTCAGATACAGCATTAATTCAGGCTTTTTATAGCTTTCAGTCACGAGAGGTTGAGGCAACACATTATTTCCATGTTACAAAACTGCAACCTCTTATTATCTGAATATATAAGAAAATGTGGACATGCCATAACATCAGTAGAACTGCATCAGTAGTGTTGCAGTACTACTGGCCTGAAATCAATTTTGGTTTTATAGCATTTTATACAGCATCTGTTTCATGGCAGGATGTAGTTTAGAGAATCTCTGTCAGAGCTGAAGTTATGACAGACTCCACCATGTGTAGCCTACTTCTAAAATATATTTGATGGTTACTCATCACAGTGATTCATCATCACTCTTCAAATTACTTATTAACCAATCGCTCATCAAAAACAAAATCTATCAGAAAAGATTAAAGGATCATGTTGAATAAGTTGCTTCGTTAGTGCTGATCACACTTGCTAAGGGTTCAAAACATAGCATATCTAAAATTAATCATTTTATTATTTATGGGAAAGAATCAGAACATGGAGACATGAAACCAGAAAAAGTCTAACTCGGTGTTTATGTTTTAGTAGGGACCAACTTACCAGTGTCTATTTTTTTGTTTAATGTTCATTTCTTACCTTTTTTAGATTTGGAGGGTAGAAACCAGTAGTAAAGGAGAAAACAAAGTTCCTGTTGACCCAAAGACATACGGGCAGTTCTATGGTGGAGACTGTTATATTATTTTATATACATACAAAAGGGGACAAATCATCTACACATGGTAAGACTGACATAAAGTCGTATGCGGGTTTATGACAAAGCTTTTAGGGATTTTTTCAGTTGTATTAAATGTTTTGCCCATGTACTCATTTTAGGCAGGGTTCAAGCAGCACCATAGATGAATTGACTGCATCAGCCTTCCTCACTGTGGAACTGGACCACTCTCTGGGTGGAAAGGCTGTCCAGGTAACCTGATGTAGACACGCCTGTGAAACAGAATAAGAAATACTTTAATTTAGAACCATATTGGAATAAATTATATTGAAAGAAATTTCTGCAATAGTACAGAACATCGTTTACATTTACAGCATTTATCAGAGGCTCTTATCCAGAGCAAAAACATTTCCTGATTACAGGGATAGTCTCCCTTGGGGTTAAAGGCCTTAGGGGCCCAGTCGTGGTAGTTCTGGCAGTAGGATTGGCCTGAACCGACAATCTCTTGGTCGGCAAATACCCTGTATCACTCATAAACTAGTGCTTGACAGTAAATGGCACTTTTATTGTAAATCATTCACTAGCCTCGTTTTCTTTTCTTGGTTTTAGAACAGTGCTATCTTGTGGTCAAAAGTGAAGTTGCAACATAAAATCGAGACCGTCTGTACTAATCTATGTTTCATGAACAACGTTCAGGTCCGTGTGACACAGGGAAAGGAGCCAGCACATTTACTGAGTGTGTTCAAAGAGAAGCCCCTGGTTGTGTATAAGAATGGCACATCCAGGCAAGAAGGACAGGCACCTCCACCCCCAACCAGGCTCTTCCAAGTTCGCAGAAACCTTGGCACCATCACACGTATCTCGGAGGTGAGCTCTGACACATGCTCTGACACAAAATCTTTCCACTCTTTCTGTTTTTCAGATAAAAGCGGTGAATTTTGTGAATGAGATCCTCACATAAAAAACGTCTTCACAGAGCCACAAATCTCAGGTTATTTTGTATTTTGTCAGTCATTTCCTCACCACCACCTAAAATCTCATCAGCCTTTGTCACTAAATGTTGTGCACAACAGGTTGATGCCAAGGCCTCCAGTCTGAACTCCAATGATGCCTACATGCTAAAAGTGCCAGAAGGAGATGGATATTTGTGGGTAGGAAAGGGGGCAAGTGAGGAAGAGGAAAATGGGGCAAAATACATGAGTGAGCTCCTTCAGTGTAAATACAAACGCATCCTGGAAGGTCAGGAACCAGGTAATAGAACATCTCCTGCTGGTTGTTTTCAAAATAACAACTAAGTTATGAATAAATGCATGACACCATGGTCTCTTTTTTACGTATGTTGTTAATCATGCCATTTTTAGTGGAGTTCTGGAAAGCTCTGGGTGGAAAGACAGAGTACCAGACATCAGAGAGACTGGAGGACAAAGCTATCACGCACCCGCCTCGCCTCTTTGCATGCTCCAATAAAACAGGCAGATTCATTGTGAGTACTTAATAGATGGCTGAAGTAAGACATTTTATTACGCGATAATGAGTTAATCTCCCTGTTTATGGCTCATGCTCAGATTGAGGAGGTACCGGGTGAGTTCACTCAGGATGACTTGGCAGAGGATGATGTCATGCTACTAGACGCCTGGAATCAGGTAGAAGAAATATGAACATTTACATAATCATTAGAACAATCAGACCTAATTTATGTCAGTTATGTCAATGTCTTTGTAAAGATTTATACATGCCTACAATGTAAATAAACACTGGACCGAAGTAGTAACAACAGTAATGAATCACTGTTCTAGGTGTTCATCTGGATTGGAAAGGATGCCAATGACTTGGAAAAAACAGAGTCTGTAAAATCAGGTGAAGATTATTGTGCAGTTTCATAAGAACCAACTTTTAATGCAATATAATATCATTCTACATATGAAAATGAAATACTGGCATTGCTAACACAATGCAATGTTATATTAAATGATTGAGACAACAGTCACTACAAATTCTACTGCTGAATTTCATTTACTCACCAGGACTGTCGTATCAGAAATAATCTCCAAACTTTGGTGAATGTGCACTAATTTAATCCAAGTACTATACAGTCCACAATATGGTAGATTTGTTTGCTGATTTTATGAAGCAGTAAATATTTTAGTAAGTATGTGAACAATAGAACACAAAACAGAGAACATTGCAAATGTATTCTGGAAAATCAACAAAAACCAATACAGACTAACAATGCATAAAACAAACTTGGAAATATCTTTATTTGTTCTATTTTGCAAGAGTTCAAGAGAAAAGACAGTGTGTATCAGTTTTGCAGACAACAGTAAAGTACAGAACAAAGCCAGAATAGGTCTATTGTCTAAGTCATTTGTTTGGGGTAATGACGTAGACAATGAAGTGAGGACCTTTAAAGAAACGGTAATTTACATTTCTGTAAAAAATGATGTGTCCCTCTACAGCAAAGACGTATATTGAAACAGACCCATCAGGACGTGACAAGGGGACCCCCGTGGTGGTAGTAAAGCAGGGTCATGAACCCCCCACCTTCACTGGCTGGTTCCTGGGTTGGGACTCTTCCAAATGGGAAGCCAACGGTGTGACCAAAGCAATGGAGACACTCCAGGCCAAATAATACCTGCAGATAGAAGAGATAAGTTTTAAAAGTGGTCAAAATTTTGTGCAAGATGTATCTAATTACAAAAGATACACATTGTTATCATGCTTCAGCTAAACTGTCAATATGAACATTATATTATTACATATTTCAGTTCTACATGCAATAGTTCACTCTCAGTTATGCAAAATATATGGATGGTATAATGTTTATGTTAATGTTTATGAAACTATCCTATGCTATTTTATTCAGCTAAAGTTTTAATGATTTTGAATCATTCTTTTTCTATATGCTTTGTATGGATTTTGAACAACGCATGTAATGCAATTTATGAGACTGCTTAATAAAATATAAAAATGTGGTCTCTTTTACTTTTTGTTTTACACTTTATTCTACGTGCAGCAGCTGCCTGATTGATTAGCTTTGTCTGTAATAGTTCTCTTATAAAGTAATTGAAGACCAATATCTTAGATCATCATTAAATGCAGTTTGTCAGCATGTTTTTATGTTGTCCTTCTAACTGCCACTAGATGGCGGAAATGTGTAAATAATCAGTCTAAATCTGAATACCTTTATCGTTTTTTGCCAGTTCCACATTATCAGTACAATGAAAATGTCTGTCGATATTGAATCTACATAAGTGGAACTCAGACGTTTTGAATACCGAGGAAATCTGGGATTGTGTATTCGTAGACACCAATAATCATGTGGCCAGTCTGGGCTGCTGTTTATTCGTTGTCCCATGAAGCATGTGCTAATAGCTGGTGATCCATGTGATAGCCTAAAATCATCACAACTGCCTTTAGATGGAGGCATCAGCTTCTGGATTAGCAAGAGACACGCTTCATAATGTCAGTAAACGTACGTGACTCGTTCGTTCCTTTATTTTATGTGAGTTAAATTTGCGATATACGGCTACTGTATATTTATTTTAAAATATCATGGCATTGTCGCAATATCGTCATTTTGTTATTTCGGCCTGCATTTTCTTTTATATGAATAAACTATATACAATTTAGCAAATAACAACAACCATGCTCATAAATTGAAGTAAAACAACATTTAATGTAGCACAAAGTGAATGTGGTACAAAGTACCACAGCTACATGATTAATAATAATAATAATAATAATAATAAATAATAATAATAATAATAATTATTATTATTGTGTGTGTATTATTGTTGTTATTGTTGTTATTGTTGTTGTTGTTATTGTTTAAAATAATAGTAATACTGGACAAATGTGTGTTAACACTTCAGCCCCTAATCTTTGACCCTAAAGTTATTTACAGTTACTATAACTACTGTATAATAATAATAATAATAATAATAATAATAATAATAATAATAATAATAATAATAATAATAATATATCACCGTCCAGTACACCTCACGAAACCATCAAATGGTATATGGAATCAGTATTATTATTACAAATAAAATGACATAAAAGAAGCAAGAGCAAAATATAGTTGGACGCCTCTCGCAACCTATCAGCGTGTAAAATCCCTGACCAAACGGAACAGGTGGTAGATGGGCGTGTCATGGATGAATGATAGACACGGCTCTGCACCAATCATCCGCCGAGAAACGCCCCGCGTTGCCAGTGAATCTGTCCAATCAGCAAACGGTTGAAGCATCAACGCTAGAAAGAAGCGGCGGGCGGCTCGTTATAACGTCCAGAAAAGCAGAGGCTCTGTTGAGGAAAAGGTGGTGGCGCATTCAGCCAGGACGGGAATAAACCATTTTAAGAAAAAGCTGGCTTTGTTATTGAAGAATCATTTTACTTCGAGAAGAGGATATATCAAGCAAGGTGGGTGTCAGGTTTTGGGTTTCGTACACAGCTGTCTTTCATCTATAATGAATGTAGGCTACCGATGTATATCTAACATTCCGAGTATTTCTCGATGTGAACCATGACTCCTGCCAAATTTATTCCCGGATCACTTCTTTTTAGCAACAAACTAATTTGACATGGTTTAATTTAAGAGGATGCGCCCCTCCCGAGTGGCCAGCAACAGTTCCGCCCAATAATATTCAATAAATAACGTGCAACTTGTCAGGTTTAGATTTTCTTCATCGCTGGCCAAACAAACGTGCTTCCTCCCGTTTTACCCTGCTGCGTTTACCGAACGAGTAGCACGAATAGAAAAGGGGGGATTGGGTTTTTGTCATGTATTTCCATCTTAACTGAATAGGAATCAGCCTTTGGCAGTACATGGAATTAGCGTATGAAACCTGTGCGCGATCCAGTGGCGCTACATGTGCAAATGCGCTGGCGCGCTCCCTGCTGCTTTATTCCTCCTTCATCCACACAATCCACCCAGGTTACAGCTGTGTGCGCATGTTAGAATGATAAAGAGAAAGCCGTGCCCACTTTGAATCAATTACTCAAGGAACTAACTCAACTGTGTGTTTGTTGCAGGTTGCGGAGTCTTGCTGCTGGCCTCACTGCATCAGCTCCCTGTTTCATCTGGTTTCAGGTTATAGTGCTTGGCCTCTTGGGGGGGAATGAGAGAAGCCTTGTGAATATTTGGTGAAGCAGCAGCGCCTCCCTGTCTCTGGATTCCCTCTTCTTCTGCATTCGTCCCCTCCATCGTGGCATAAACGAGATGGGGAACGGATTATCAGAGCCCCACGCCATCTTTCCCTGTTTGCCATCTTTCCAGGCCCTGCATATTGTTATTTTAGGGCTGGACTGTGCCGGCAAGACCACTGTGTTATACAGGCTGCGCTTCAACGAGTTTGTGAACACCGTCCCAACCAAAGGCTTCAATACAGAGAAAATCAAAGTGTCTTTGGGCGGGAAGGGCCGGACGGCAGCCTTCCACTTTTGGGATGTAGGGGGCCAGGAGAAGCTGCGGCCCCTGTGGCGTTCCTACACGCGGTGTGCGGACGGTCTGGTGTTTGTAGTGGACTCTGTGGATGCAGAGCGCATGGAGGAAGCTAAAACGGAGCTGCACAAGATCACGCGGCTGCAGGAGAACCAGGGCGTGCCTGTGCTTGTGGTGGCTAACAAGCAGGACCTTCGCAGTGCTTTGCCCCTGGGAGAGGTGGAGAGGCTGTTGGCACTGAATGAGCTGGGCAGTCACACCCCTTGGCATCTGCAGCCTGCTTGTGCCATCATTGGCGAGGGCCTGCAAGAGGGCCTGGAGCGTCTGCATGGCATGATCGTCAAGAGGAGGAAGATGATGAGGCAACAGAAAAGGAAGAGATGACTTTTGGATGGGCAGCGGGGAGAGCAGGAATGGCTCTCGCCTCAGGGCCGGGGCTGCTGATGACACGGGCTGCTGTCGACCTGCGTGATTGTGCGCTGGTGGATCGATCGATTTTCAGCAGACTGAGTTTTATCAGTCTGATGTCGCTGGACAAATACAGTTCAGAGATGCAGGACAGAATGTTGAGCAGCAAGCGGACTCTATTGATTTGTCACCCTGGATACTGGGGGGTGAGTGTTCCGGGTCCACTCACTGTGGGTGATCTCTTGCAACTTGTTACACCAGATCAGCAAACATATGGTCCTTATGAGGGTAAACACTGGAAAGAGACTGTTAGTCAGATCACAGAGGGCTCATTTGATGTCCCTTAGCCTCAAGGTTAAACATTTGTTGTATCAGTTTTTACCCAGTGTGAATTAATGGAGTTGAAAGATGGATTACCAAAGCCCCTGTGGAGTTACCTGTCCTAAAATATCAAATGTACACAATCAGGTCATTTGTCACTGTTAATATGATGAAAATGGGCCTTTTCCCTGTCTTTATTGTTGCACAACAGAGGTGTGGTTTTATGTGGAGCCAAGATAAGCTTTTTGAATCACCAATTTGGGAACACACAAGTGTTTTATATTGAATTGGAATGAGGGTGTCTCACTAGCCAAAACACCTTCAGTGTGTTGGCTAGTGCTTCCTCTAATTATTTTCCCAGGTCCTCTTGGAGGTGCTTTCTCTCTTGGAAGAAGTAAAAACCTGGTGTCATTTGTAGTTCTATATACAATGTGTGCTTCCCCATACATTTAAATGCACTTTAGCAACCCCTTTTTGTAGTTTATGAACTTGTAACATCAGATTTTTGTATGGAACCATAAAGAAAAAAAATGTGACATTGCTTCAAGTGAAGCATTTTATATAAGTCCTCGGTTGTTCCATATTCAAGTGTCATTTTGTCACTCTTATGTGCGTGTGGTAGAGGGATGTTCATATTTATGTGTCAGAATTTATACGCCTTGAATAAAACAACAGCTACACTCAAAAAAAATTGAATGTTTTGAGTCCTGTTGACCATGTGTTGTGTGCTCAATTACTTGCCGGAGGGTTTTGTTCAGCAAGTTATTGTAGTGACAGCCGCCATTGCCAGAACCTGCAGATATTTGTGGCATTTACAATCCTGTTTCCTAATCTGATAATGATTTGAGGAACTGTATGAATGAGTCACTGGCTTTTGTCTGTGATATGGACGGATGGCAATGCTCCATGTTTAAACAGGTGAACTTTCCAGCTGAATTGTATGTGCTCCACCCCAGGCATGTGATGCAATAAGGTGGACTTTCCCCCCTTAATTGCCATATTTTCCATGTGTCCTCCAAACAGTAGATATGTACCAATCTCTCTCCCATTATAATCACAAATATATAGCTATATATAGTGCTGTTTGTAAGAAATTAAACCAAGCTTCATAAATACAGTAAAACAAGAAAATGATCTATTGGGTTAAGGCTGGGACTAAAAGATTTGTGAGTCTGAACAGTTAATCATAGACTCTTAAACTGTTTTGGGTTTGACTGTTTGTAGGCTTTAAGGATAATATAATACGTTCAGATCTGGGTCATTATTTATATAACTCCACTTACAGGACCACTTACGTTTTACCTCTTCATAGTAAAGTAGTGCTCTGGGGGCCTTTAATTCTTATAATAAACAAGACAAAGCCACTTGCAGCTAAACAGGGTGGTACGCTCTTGTTCAGTTATACACTTGGGGAATGTGGAAGTGCTGTGTCTTCACATTTTGTTCTGCTATAACATGAAGAGCAGAAGCGTGATTTGAAACTTGTCAGGGTCTGATCATGCATGGTTTTGATGGAAGCCCCCAGTGAGCCATGTGTTGTGTTTGGAAAGGATCTGGCACAGCAGGTTGTGGGACGAGCATGGCCTCTTTCTGAACAATGAGGTGCAAACACGGGAAGAGAGAGCTTTCCAGCAGCTGATCCATTAAAATAGGGCCTCTGCTAGACTTGTTTACCCTGGTATGTGTTCCTGTGAAAGTTGAATCGTGTAGAGAAAAGAGCAAAAGTGTGGGGTCATGTAATTTACCTGTAGACCGTCTTTGTGCTCCAGGCTAGGCCGTTAATGGAAGGGGAAATACTGTATCATGCTTCAAACTGAGGTACGGTTTAGGTAATATGCAAACATATCTCCTACATGGACCATCTGGGATCTTACACCATAGCCTAAGTCCTGTTTGGCACTGCTACATGGAGGCACATCAAACAGAATCTCTAATGCACAGCATCTTTACATTTATTATAGCAACAGGCATCGAGGCTCTGTAACAAAGTGTGCATGGCTCCAGGGCTTGGGTGAAGGCAATGTGATCTGACTGTTTTGATTTGTTTTGAACACAGCCCTGGAAAATTGCACCTGACAATCTCTGTTTCACCGCACGCTAAGGAATTTTAATGAATTGGAAAGTACCATGTCCTTGTGTTTTTACCAAAAAAAGCAGACACGCTTATTAGCAGTGCTGGTTCAGTGCGGGAAGCTGGCATTATGCCTGGTGCCCAGTAGTTTGTTCTGTTAACATAGTGCTCAAGCAGGCCTTGGTAGTTCCCATGACTATGAGGGGGAAATAAGGCTGGTTTATCCGGAAACTCAACACTAAGGCTAATAGGTTAGCCGTACCCAAACACTAATGTCACCCTTCCTGTTCCATTGCAGGCCTGTGGCCTGTACGCCTTTCCTTTTGATCTTGTGTCGTAATTAACAGAGGATTAAAGGCTTCTGTGCGGGACGGTGGAGTTTAGTCTGTACCGCATACTCCCTGTTCCACCTCGCCCCTCCTCAGAATATGCTGTTTCAGTTGGCTCTTGCATGGCACCATGCTACTCTGCTTTGTCATAAAACGGCCTCTCAGGCACATCACAAGGCAGCTTAAAGTCATAAAATGCTTTCCATACAGTTATTAGGGTTTTTTTGGGCGGAATGTGGGCGGATCGTAACCTTTTCTTCCACAACAGATGCTGGTTGCCAATGATTCACAGTTTATCTAAGCAAACTGATGAAATACACAGCACACTGTACCTCAGAGTCTCTGGTCATTGCCTTTTTGATCCTGGCCAAGCATGTCTTGCAAAAACACCTTGATATTGAGAGTTTGTGAGATGAAACTCAAAAAATGAACTGAACCAATTAATTAAATACTCTTGTCACAGGGTGCGTTTCCCAAAAGCATAGCTGCTAACATATTGCTAACTGTGTTAGCAACACTATGTTAGTTGCTAATGTACACTATGTTAGTTGGAAACGTAGTAAGATTTTGGGAAACGCACTCCAGAGCAACTTATATTTCCAATTACATTAACAGTCCCTTTGGACCAACTTCAGATGCTAAATGGTGGTAGTGCTGGAGGTAGGACAAACATCCTTGTGTTTGGTAGACAAACATCCTACCATTAGGCCACCAATAATAAGCTTCATTGTCAGTTTCCTCTGCCTTATTAGGCCCTGGTTGCTGTGATCACTGAGGCGATTAGGAAGATTTAGTGCGAAAATGTGGTCAAGGTAGACAGACAGGCTCCACACTTTGAGACCAGAGTGGAAACATTTCCTGTGTTGGGAGTTTGGGTTTGTTGAATCAAACAGGTAATAAAAAGAAACGCTAATGATCAGTTTGTTATACCCTACTCACACGGTTTAACTCAAATCTGCCTGAATCTTAACTTGAGATTAACATATGTTGGACGAGGGAAGACTATCACAGATGTAAGGCTGCCCTAGTGAGGTGTGAATGTGTGTGTGTGGTGTGAACAGCCCAGGGTGGGGTTTGGTTGGGCCAAATAAGAAGGGAAAGCAGTGAAAGATAAGTGTAGAACCACTCCCAGGCTTTCCTGAGAACGACTCTGACTCCCACTTGCCCTCTCAAAACTGCCAGAGCGTGACGTAACAACCTCTCTGCTGTAGATTGAATATCTTGGACACTTACATAAAGCAATTTTCTTAATATCTTTCGTCTCTGATGCAGTTATAATTAGACAAATTTAGGAGGGGTACTTTTAGCTGTGAAATTACTGAGCAGCCACGTCAACTATTATTGCGATATAAAAGAACAAAATTAATAATTAGAGTCATTATGTGAGTAGCCAATTATTTGAAGTACTTCCACTGAAGCATATTCCAATGAGCTCTATTTAAATGGTACTTTTCAAAATAAAGGTAATTACTACAGGCAGGCTTTAGAGGACGTTATTACATTATATTACATTATATTCTGTGCATCTTATTACACTTAAGTGGGCAGTAGTTTATTTTACCTGTAGAGCCAAACCCAGTTGCAGAGTTTTGGGTCAAAGAATATAATTCAATGAATTATTCTTAGTCATATATAATAAAACTTGCAGTCTAATTTAAACACATTTTAGAAAATCTAGATTGACAGCACATTTTACATCTACATTTACATCTATGACTTGGCAAGTAAGAAACTGCATTTGAATTCAGTTGAAGTTAACACCAAGCCCTGCAGGCATGCCTTTTGATTTGGGTCAACGGGTGCACTATAAACCAAAGATGATAATGATGTTAATGAAAGAAAGCAAATTTGTACTTCAATTAGATACCATATACTGTCGTAACAATAGCTCCTAATCATTGTTAACCAAATTATTTACTCAGGGTCTGATCCCTATTAACACTGCTTTGACTCAATGAGCCCTATATGTGATATGAATGATATGTGCCTTCAAAAGCCAGCTACAGTTAAGCAGTTAAATGAAAAAGTTAATGGAGTGGAAAAGTTACTTTCTATTTGCTATTGCGTGTAGCGTCAAATGGTGAATTGGCGCGTTCAAAAGCACTGTGTGGGTATGTCTTCGCGTGTCATTTTGGACAGGATGCAAAGCTGCACACCACCTTGTCCGTTTCCTCAGCTTTCCTGATTACAGGTCAGAGTTCACCAACAGAGATTCTGAAACTTAACTGTATTAATGTGGTTATTCTGTTATTACCATTAGTACCGTTATTTACACTGGATTTTCACAATGAGTGTTTTCATTGCACATTAATCCTTGCTTAAGTATTTTTAGTTTCTCTCAACTTCTGTATAGCATTTCAGTATAGTGTTTTTTAATGTGGATTGTTTTTCCATCACACACAGAGCTACAACATGAAAAATAAAGGGCAGGCGCAAAAGGGTTGATTTTGAATTTGGTATTCATGTGAGTGTGAGAGTGGAAGCAAAGGAAAAAGAATAGAAAGAGAGAGAGAGAATGTGTGCAAGGGTATTTCCTCAGTATGTCTGACAGTTCAAAGCTGTGCAGCACTTTAAGGCTGTTCTCAGTGGAATCTTAGAAGTATTCGATTTGATCGTGTTCTTTGACTGTCCTTCAAACAAGGTCAAATGAACTCCGATTCCCAACAACTGCCAGGTTTAATTCAGACTGTGTCAGTTAACACCAAACCCAGATAAACTTCAGGCAGTATCAGAGAAATTTAAATCCAAAGTATATTCTTCTGAACTACATTTTAAAATGTATAAATAATGAACAAGCATGAGGGGACAGCTGTAGCCTCATTATGTAACTTAAAGTGAAAAAACCCTGTCTAACTAGCTTAGTTCTATGCAATTAATTGGCATAATCTTTAACAGAGGTTAGTGATTTTAATGAGGACTAATCTTGGGCTTGCATGACTTTGTCGAGGCTTAGTTTAAGGAGCACCCTGACAGCTCTGAACCCAAACACATCTTAAGTGAACTGAACACCAGGAAAGTATAATCATATTAGCTCAGTGTGGCTGTTTATTTATTTTATTTGCTTGTCGTAACATCGACATCCTCTCTGCTGGAAAAACAGGATGTGATATGTATAGTTCAGAAATATGTATTTCAATTCATGGGACGTTGTTGTTAATATAATTAGCCTCACAGTGCATGCCATTGTTTATCATGCATGGCTCCAGACAGCCAGCGACAGCATTTTCATTTGAGAGCAAATTCCCCCAAAAATTGTAAGGCTGCCTGAATACACTTTCTCTGGGTAAACACTGAGGAGGGGTGTAAAGGCTAGTAGTGGATACAGGAATGACGCTGTTTTGTCTCAGAGGCCTTTTTGTTAGCAGAGAGGGTGGGGATGTCCTGAGTTTCCTGTCATGGTCTTGCGCAGTCTGGAAAGTGCTGAAGACAGTGGCAGTATCCTATTTTGATAAGAAGATAGAAACATCTGATGATAAATGTCTTGCTGCAGACAGAGAGAACCATTACTTCAGCATACATTTCCGTCAGTTTTCGAACCCATACCAATTCATTACTGCTTCCACAATAATGATAATATAACTAAATAATACAAAACCGGGAACTTTGCTAAGATTTGATGGTGATTTGTCACATTTTGTTATCAGTCAACAGTTGTGCTAATTACACACTGAATGTAATTAGCATAAAAGAAAAATCATGAGGAAAAACAGTGACCTTGAAATGTAAACTACTTGCTGTAAGTGATGTTTTCCCCCAATGTGTTTTCTCAGAAATTATCCACCTGTCAATCGTGTCTTACATAACCTGTATTTACACTCCTCTTTCTCCACTAGGCCTTGTCTCTAGGCACCCTCTGCCAGGCGCACTTGGGAAATTGTGTCCTGTCATCCCCACTGTTAAACATTCAGACATTTCAACAAACAACTCAGGCTGAAAGATGCTCTGCATATGAGCTTTTTTAACAAGCATTTGTCTGCTCCGTCCTCACCTACGGAACACTAGGCTTCTTCTCAAGCAGCACTGATTTGCCTGACTGACAATCGCGACTGGAAATTATTTAACAACTCCTGGTTCTCATTTGGCTGGCTCCTGCTCACTCGACTGGGGTAAATGTGGGCCTTGCGGCGTTTTACTGACAATGCCTATGTTACACAACTGTGTTGGCATAGCGCTCCCACTCTGCTCTGTAAAAATGGCATGTGGGGATCAGTCTAGATCCTGTGGGAGTTGGGGTGGCGTGACAGACATGGGAAGCAAAGTACTTTGTTGCCAAAAACCACTGTTGTGGCTCCAGATATCCCAAGCCCAACTCACTGTGCTGGGGTGGACATGGTGATGACTGATTGACAGTTGTCAGTAACAGTGATGTGTGAATAGCTGTGTTTGTGTACAGGTAGGTGTCATGTGGAGGCTGTTTACTGGAGTGAACCAATAGGATTATCCTCTCTGCAGGAGAGAGCTGCAAAGCACCGACTCATTATCGCCTGTGACTGGCATGAGGAAACGAGCCGCAGTAATCTCAGACTGCACACCCTCATTTACCCTGAAAACACTCTAATGGCTCTGAGTCAGACAAATAAAACCAAATCAACAAATTGTGCCAGGAAATGGTGGTGTTTTACTCGTTTGTGTTTAAAAATGGAAAACCCTGGGAGGACAATGCATATGGTTTGTCACAGTGACACAAGCTTATAGCTGCGAAGAAAATGAAAGAGCAAAATAAGAATTATTGCCAGTTGAGGAGGTTATGTAACAATTCTGGGCCTGCTGAGATGGATGTAGCTTCTTTTATTTATTGGAGCAGCCAGGAAAAACACAATGTGACAATGAGAAAGCGGGGGGGGGTAATTTCAGACTCATCGGAGGATAAAAGTTGAAAGTTGGTGAAATGATTTAGCGGCGACAGCATATCTGTTTCCTACAGGTTACATGAAGTCATTTTCCTGTCTGTATCTGCACTGCCCTGTCCCATGCACTGGAGAAAGCTTGACTGGAAGCCAGCAGGAGCCACCTGTGTTGTTGTAAGACACCAAAGGCCAGTTTGTCCTTGTTTTCTTGGCACAGACGGTGCAGTTATGTACTCAAGAGCCCTGGGCACTGTCATTGCCCAGAATAATATTTATTATAGCCTTGAGAAATAGCTATTCTTCAGACTATGCTACAGTAGTTCTTGAAGTAGAAACAAGGTAACCTCTGCTAATGGAAAAATACATTGAAGTATTGGTCATAAGAAGTTCATTATACAGTCAAAGTATTCATTGCTGGGCATTATTTTCTATGCAGTCACACATAATATATTGGGTGCATGTTTTCTCATCTTCTGATCTGCTGTGCTAATTAATATATTCTGTGCAAGAACTTGGGGGGAAAAAAAAACTCATGAACAGCATGTTCAAATTCAGCCATGCTATAGAAATTCATTAGCATGGCTTTGTAGAATCAGAACTGCCTTAGAAACATGTAAGTTATACTAAATATACTTATGATCAAAACTGACATCAGCTTTCAGTTCAGACTGCCTTTGTTGCACTACCTTTTAGGTCTTTATCCTTTGTCGTCTTCCCTCGCACCTCTTTAATCAATGTGTTTTCCTGTTCTTTCAAATTCCAACTTTCCAACATACCTTTTCCTCTTTCCCTCCATTTTCATTCACTTCCTCACTCTTTACTGCCCTGTACTTTTCTACTCTGTATCTCTTTTCCTGTTTTTTAAACACTCCATTTTTCTGCCTTTTTAGTTCTTCTCTTTCAAACTTATGAAGGCTTTCAGAGCTGTTTCACCCCTCAGCTTTTAAATGCATTTATTACAACATGTTTCTCTATCTCTTGCTTGCTTGTTATTATGATTACTGGCCTGCTGGTGTGAGAACAATAGCAGGACAGGAGATGTTTTCCCCTGTCCCGAGGTCAAGGGGGAGGATGGTGTTTTGGCTCTAACTCTATGATTAACTAACTATGATTGATGATGACCAGAACGGAGTTGACTGCCTGCATTCACTTCTCAATCCTTTTCTCTTTTGCCAAATCTCATTTTCTAGGAAGCCAACCACCACCTTGTAAACAAAACAATTAAGAGTAAGCATTCTAATGCGTCCTTTGACCGAATTTGGTCAAAGTGCACTGCAAACTGCAACAGGAAGGAACTCCTGGTCACCTTTTTAAAAAATGTGTTAGGAGAAACATTAAAGCATGTTTTTCTAGTCAAAATTCTGTCATGCCGTATTAGCACAACTGGTTTTTTGATGATAAGCTCAGCATGAGCTTAATGAGCAGCTTGTCGTTTTTGCTGCTTCATTCTGCTTTAGAGCCAATGACCTTTCCCGACTCCGTTTTCAACACAAACTTAGAGGTTGTGTAATCCGACAGCTGTGGATCCAGCAAAGGCTTGTGGGTAGGACCCTCACTTGGCTGAACCGAGAGCAAGGAGTGTTCATCTGGACAGAGAGAGGGAGCATGTGATCTGGTCTCTCTCTATCCCCACCCCTTGGGGTATACAACTGAGCTTCTTTGCGTCACTGTTTCCCCGCTCGAGGGGTTGGCTCACCTGTCAGCATGTACGGAGACAGACTGTGATAGGAAACAGCTGCTGCTTCCCTGGTTTATTCAACTCTTCACAATTGTGGACATCAGTGTTGCTTAAAGTTTAACAGATAAAGACATCCCACTGCCACTGTTTGATCAGAGTCTAAAGATATCAACTGGTCTCTATGAAGGATATTAGTTGTGCAACTTGCTTCTGCATGCATCAACTGAAATGTCAGAGGTTGTTGAAGTCATTAAAAATATTACGTACTGTTATCTTTTGTCCTTTTATCATCCCAGTGTTGATACTCTATTCTCCCAGCGTTGTAGTGCTATTAAAATGCAGTTAATGTTCAGCATCACTCTGGCTGTCAGTGTAAATCAGTAAGTAGTGTAATCAGTAATCAGTGTAAATCATAAGTAAATAGCTATATTGCTATAGTGAAATTAAATGTCTTTGTAGATATGGTTGCACACTTCAGAAGAGAGACCAAAAATGTTCCAGTGCTTCAAATTCGCTTGAGTTTTACGTCAGCATGGCAGTCTCATGGGAGAGGAGGAATAACCCAGCATCCCCTCAACTCCCTAACGACCAGAGCAAAGTCCCTCATCACTGACTACCGTTGGAACATTTAGATCCCTTTCAGCTACTGTGTGTGTTTGTGTGTGTGAGAGAGAAAGATTCCAAGATCAGACAAGACCACTGACCACTGTATGCAAAGAGGGATAAAAGAGTCCAAGAACGGAAGGGAGAGGGTATGTCTGTGCATAAAAACAGAACATACAGTATGCATGTGTATGTGCTATGATGATGCACACTTCTGCTTCAAACACACACAGACACACAAATACTTGACAGAGATTTCTTGGCAGAGCAAGTTCAATGCACAATACCTATGGGAATGACCCCCTTTCTGTGTGTGTGTGTTCATGTATTTATCGCATTGTGGGGAACTTTTTGTCCCCTAAAATCACTTTATCTGTTTTTTTGGGCTTTGTGGGGACTTTTGAGAGGTCCGCATGAGGAAAAATGACTTTATAGAAAATGTGTTTGTTTGTGTTTGGATTAGGTGTAGATGTAAAATTATATACATCTACTCATTATGGGAGTGTATGGAAAGACCCCACAAAGATAGTAATACAAAGATACTGTGTGTGTGTGTGTGTGTGTGTGTGTAATGCAATGAGTGTAACAACAAAACAACTTCCATGGTACTTTGATAAATACAAATCCTAATAAAATTCCAGGAAATTTGAAGGGAAATAAAATGTATATAAATATGAAATATACTCCTCTTTAAATTCCCTTAAATTTGGTTAAAATTATAATTTTGTTAATTTGAAGAGAAAAATAAAATTTAAGAATCTTGAATAGATTTCACTCCTAATCTTGCCCAATAACTAATAATTATCCGCTGAGTCACTCATACAAACCATATGGCCATTAAAAACTGAGTCGGACAAAAAGTCACAAACATTTATTGTGAAACTAAGTGCGTCATTACAAGCCACCAGTTTTGCTGGCCTATAGCAGTAAACAAGGCGAGGTTTCTTGTTAAATATTGCCCCAGGCTGTGATGTGAGTTCAGGCAGATATCGTATAATAGGCTCAGATTGACTGCTCAGGAGTAACATTAGCAGAGGGGCGGAGAGGAAGACATGATGTTGTTCTGGTTCCATGGAGTGTCAGGGTTCATCTACGTAAAGATTGTTAATAGTTCCCCAGCTGAACTGAGCATAGAAAAGAGTTGCCCTCCTTTTTCCAACTCCCTTTATCTCTGTTACTTTGGCATATCCGTTTGCGCAGCCTCCCAAATCTGGAAGCGTTACAGCTGTGCGTAATTGCTCTGTAGTGCCTGAAGGCAGATACTGCATCTTTTTCATCCTGCCATTGCCACAACTAACAATAATCACTCGAAAAGCCAATTATGAATCCCACGGCACTTGTAGAAACTTGCGTTGTGTTGTAATCTCTGTCCTGGATGGTAGTGGTACTGCAATGAGACTCAGTCCCAGTTATAAAACACCTACTCAAATATAAATGAAGTAAATGATTATTTTTCTAATACCATGTCTTGTTCTTATGTGTTGCAGGGGTAGAGATGTTATAATACACCTTTACGCTCATTTATTATAGATCATAGAACAAATTATCCTTATTCAGATGTTTCCCACGTATCCATGTTTGATGCCTTGGGCTATGGAATTTCAAATGGTCTTTAAACAGTTCTGTACTGGATAAGAGTAAATATTAAGTTAAGAGGTCAAGATACAAACCAATTTATTATATTATAGAGTTTACCTGTAACTATGCTCATATTTCTTTTATGGCTCAGTATATTCATGCTATCATGTGAAAAGAGGTACAACTTTACTGTTTTTATCACCATCACTGTCTAAGCCTAGATAATACCACAAACTAGCAAATTTCGCATAAAAAGAAAGATGATTAAAAAGCCCCATTTCAACCCTGTTATATCTCAAGTGGATTTTTCATTTGAACACCTAACTACAAACACACACCAGTCAGAGTCATTGAAGGCTTTGTTTATGTCAACACCTTTCCAAATACATGTATTCTTTCTCACTTCTAAGCAAAGATTAGCAGATGTGTGGTCTTAAGAGGAACACACTCCACCTAAGCCCGATTCTCTGATGCCCTGCAGCTTGGTGTGGAACCAACATCGCTCTCCATTGAGCCAAAACTCTGTGGGGGTAAATCCCTTCCCAGCTATCTCAAGAATGTATGCTCAACCTAAAATAATTACTGCCAAAATCCCACATCAACATGTGATCACAGATGCAAAAACATGGTTATATTTACTCTAACTACAACTATTTCACACTTCATAGACTTCACTTTGTGTGTGTGTTTATTTATTCAAGCTTGGGGATAAAATGTGACCCAATAAAGAGTTTAGATGTGTTCCTCTGAGTGTTTGTCACAAGGTAACGCCTGTGTGTTTTGAGCTCGCATCTGTTCCTGCATACTCCGCCCTAGTAGAAATTCAGCTTTAATTAACCTCATACTCAAAATATTGGCATTGCATTATTCAAATCTCTCTCTCTCTCTCTCTCTCTCTCTCTCTCTCTTTCTCTCTCTCTATTTCTGGTGAAATTTACACAGCCTCAGAACTACTCTGTAAATAGTTCAGGTGTAGCAACGAGTGGAATCATGATGACAGTCTTAATAATAGTCTTAATATGCTTAATAATATTAAATAATGTGATTAAAATTCTATATGACATGCAAAAACCATACACATCTCTACTACTGTATTTATTTACATGAAGGGTGTTAAAATTGTGTATGAAATTTCTGGACATGAAAGTACTGTAGGTAAATAGCAATTCAATTCTTTATTTGAGTAGCAATTCATAAATGAGTAGTAATACTCATGCAGTTGTGATGAAATTAAGATTTTAATATGTACAACTTTTTCCAGAGATTCCTTCATTGCTTTATGTCTGGTTCCGTTTAGCCAGAAGACATTCCCTCATCTTATGCCTTATATTCCCTTATCTCTTTTTCAAATTTGTATTGTAATTCTGTTTTATTTTAATTTTGCTTAAATTGCACAGTCAAGAGCAGATCAGGATACATTTCACTGCATGTTGTACCTGTATAATTTGCGTGTGACAAATAAAGAATCTTGAATCTTCAATCTTCAATCTTGAAGACTTATACTCCCTCGGGTACCATAAGACAGTTTCAATTTGAGCTTAGCTCAGTCTTACTAAGACAGTGACACTTGTGCCTTTACTTTGACCTCATAAAGGTCTGTGCTCCCAGTCAGCACATCCTGTTCATTTGATTCCATTGTTGTGGGACGCCCTGAAGCAAATCTATCAACAGACTGGACAAAATCCATTTTAAAATGTCTTGGGTTCAGGTTCAAGTTGAGTCAAGTAACTTCACCTGATTGATCAAGAGTTTTAAGTGAATATGAGAATGTCTTCCATGACACACTCCCATGAACCTTTGAAAGTGGTATCTGTTTTCTCTGATGTATAATCTGTATCATTACAATAGATGTGATTTTCACTCATTTTTTTTCTCTAAAGCATATTTCATGCCTTATATTTTCACCCAGTGGAAAGTGGATTTCTCTCTTGAGTTTTGTGTCTTTTCAAGTGCCTTAACCATTCCATCTGAGAGAGTTTCGCCTTTGCACTCTCAACCTGGCTTGGTTAAATTAGGGTCTGGAAGTAGACTGTCTGTTATAAAGTTGTTTATAAAAAGTTTATAATTATCATATTTATTTATTATAAATTTATTATAAATATAAATATTATAATTTATATATATATTTATATAAATTTAAATACTTGATGTTATATAAAATATTACATTTTTAATGGGTGTGGCATTATGACCCACTTCTGACACTTTAAACAAAGAATAAACTTTGAATGATAGTATTGCTGAGTCATTGCTGAATGGTACGTCAAGTGTTACAGGTGGTCATAAAATGGTCATAAATTTATGACATTTTGGCATCGAAATTTGCCTCATCGAGCAACTGATTTTGATGCTAGTAACATTTTAATATATTTCATCACCACATTTATTGTTAAAGGTGACAGTTAGTGAAACTCACAGGCATGTTAGGGAAGGGCAGTATTTAGTAAAGGCTGAAACTGGTAGTCGAGTGTGGCACGGACACGCCCCCTCCATAAATATCCCATATAAAAAGGAAGCCTTCATCTACAGGCTATTAATGGCAGTGCTGCCGCTGCTGCTGCTGCTTCTGCCGCTGCAAGTTCCTGTTCCAGACTCCAAATCACCACCTCATTAATCTTTAGATGAATACTTCTCCCCTGTTCTGCCGGCTCCCCCCAGGCCTGCATTGCTCTGAAGGGCTTTTTAAGAAGCCATACTCCATCTTCTTACTCATCTTTAATTATTTGCCCTACTCCTTCAAATGCTTTGTCACTATTTTGTCTAGAACAATGTGTTATGTAGCTTGGAGCTAGTGGACAGAAATATCAGGCTTTGGTGTAAGTTCTGAGTCGGTGTTATCCAATTATTATCTCTCTTTTACTGCTGAAGCCCCTGATGAGAAGGTGTGGAAAAGTCTTATTGCTGAATAATATATCATAGTATTATAGTATATATAACAGAGTAATATTACAGATGAAGAAAGATCAGTTGTTTTCCTTCTCTCTCTTTAAAAATGTAAGCTTAGTAAATGATCTACAATATTCACAAGGTAAACACAATATATCACAATATTTAAGGAACATTTTGAAACAAATTGGAGACAACCACATGAACCCCCTCACAAACAAAACAAGCAAAAGAAATTAATAACTAATTCCATCAAAAAGCTAAAGTGATTACTGTTGTAAATGTAATCAGCCACTTCATCAGTAATCTCATGCAGAAAGCTGACAAAAAAGATAATTCAATGAAAACCTAATTATACCAGCACTAACTATGTCATCCATTTATAGATCAAAGAAAAGTTGGCGCATTTCAGCTTTCCTTTACTCTCACGAAATGAGACAGATCGGGGAACACTTTTTTGATGTAGGCTGAAACTCGCTGAAACTCGGCACACAGGGTGGCAGTTTGAACCGGAGCCAAAAACCTCCGCAGCCTCATTAGCCAGGTTTCTCCGTTATTTGGATTGACAACAACAATGCAGTTTTGTCAGCACATGTTTTCATACTTTGATGATGACATGTCACCCTCAACATGAGGAGGCCATTACTGCATTCTGCAACCAAGGGCAAGAGGGGAAATGGCAGTAATATGGAATTAAGCCAGGCTGAGATGGCGCAAGCAGTGATCCCCCCACACCAGCCCATCGCATCACCACCACCACAACCCGACCATGCTTGTTTAACATTGTCTCATGAATTTTCACACTGTGACCCGCTGGACAAGCCTGTTTTTTTGGGTGAGGTGTCTGGCAAAGGCAGGTTAGTTAATGCCATGAATTCTGACACATGCCCAGCTGCATTCATCCTGCCTTTTCTCATACCTCGTTTATAAACCATCAGCAGCTCCAGATCTTACATTCACACATGGTATCGATGAGTTCACTTTGTATGCCATTAGCTACCTATTAATCATCTCTCATGCATTTAACTTTAACTTTTGATCAAGTAATCAATCAGATCCTCAAAAATGAGGATAAATTTGTAAATAGGGCAAATTAAATTAGTTGGAGGGACTTTCCTCCAACACAGTGTACCACAATCGATCCCTTGAGCCCTAAGCAGACAACACTCATGCTGTAGCTGAAGTGTAGAAGTGTCTGAACGATTTAGCTGCTGTTAGGGACACAATAACCTGGCATGTGAGCAAGAAAAACCCGAGAGAATGGGCGGAAGGAGAGCCGCGTGGAAACAGGAAATCTGAGGATGAGACTGATGTCAGACTGAACCTCCTATGTATTTTTATGCTATTTCATATAAAACATATTTTGGACATGTATTGGCACAGTGTTAGTTACATACATGTTGGTTATAATAGTTGTCATATAAATATATTCTAGAGCATGGCCATTAAATTGCAAAATAAGCAAGTCCAGATTTTCTAACTTCACATCACATCTATAAACTAACACATCAAAAAGTGCATTAAAAACAATAAAAAACTATTCGTTTTGCCCAATCTTAAAAAAATAAACATGCTGTAGCTCTCTATGAGTGATTTTTTTCTCATTGTGAATGCACCACAGCACCACAACAAAATGTGACCTTCTGATCACGGGCCGAACACCCCACCGTTACACCACCAACTGCCCCAACTCAATATTGCATCTATTAGAACCTATGTCAACATAAATATAACAAACCAAAAATAAGCTAATTCTTTGTAGCTGCCTGAATATAACTTTTTTTCACATGCTGCCTATGTTCAGGTTTTTGAACAAAATGCATAAAAAAATGGGAAAATATCTGTACTGATCACCATTTCTTAACTTTAAGATTTTATTTAGATTTGTTTGCACTTGAGATGCACTGTAGAGTTATGTATTCATGGTCTGAATGTAGGAATTCATGTAGGAATTTCGTAGGTTTTACTCTGCATTTCTGGCGGGACCACAAGTGGGGCCACTAGGAGATTGGTTCAAGTTTGGAGCTGAGGTGACAATTGTAATAGTCTGGATGTTGTTACACAACATTTATTATTGGATTTATAGACCTTTAATATTTTCATGTCATTTTCATTTCATTTTCCTTTTTTTATTTACTTTTTTCATTGTTACTTTTACTTTTTTTTATGTATGTTTTTACACAAAATACAGGCCAGCATGCAGATAGGCATAAAGAATGGAAATTGGAGCAGGTCAAAATTAACAAACTTTAATGTTAAACAAACAGAAACCAAACAAACCAAAACTTTACAAAATATAACAGATGCAAGACAGCCAATAGATTAAACCCCGTAATTAAAACAACACCTTCAGCACTCGGGATATATAAATCATGTTCAGTCCAGATGTAAAACCACAATAACATTTCAAATTATGTAACAGTATGAGGATAGAAGACATTAATTATAATTAATGCAAAATATGGCAATTAAATAGTTGGTACACCTGTATGTGTGTGTATGTATGTGCCTTTGCAAAGAGTTGAAGAGCAGGTTTAACAATGCAACTCCCATGCTGACAGATGGACTGTGTGTCTGCTTGTGTGTTGACAGGCTTCACTGATGCAGGACTCTCTCCATTTGTGTGTGTGTGTGTGTGGAGTGTGTGTGTGCGGGTGTGCGTAATTGGGCAAAGAGGGGTGGACACGTCAAGACAGCGCACAGCAGAAGACACACAGGCAGAAATCTCACTGACAGCACACAGCCTTTGCTGAAGGTCACATGGAAAACACAAGCAGAGAATGAATGAGGTCAAAGTCAACAGACAGCAGCCACCACAAACCGCAGAAAACAGAGCTGCCATCCATGAAACAGTGGGACAGGTGGACACCTTAAAGCCCCACAATTATCATCTATCATAAACTGAGGAACAGTAGCCAAGTGACCTTCAGTACCTGAAAACCATGTCTATTAGAGTCATTTCCAGATCATTGCCAACACAAAGAGTCTTGTGAGGTCTATACAGAGCCTTTAAAAACTTGACACCTCTGACTGCAATATACTGAATAGGACAATTAGACTAAATCAGAAAGAAATATTATATGGTAGTGTTAGGTGTTAGTGTTGGTTCCTCTCAATATGATCCTAATGCAAAGCAATTTATTAAATGCAAAGTGTACAGTTAAGGCGATGAATTCACGTGCCTCTGTGTTGCATGCCATAGAAAGCGGAGCCCCATCTAAGTCAAACAGCCAGCTGACATGACCCCTTATTGCTGCTTCTATAGATAGGTCCCTGGGTAGAGATTTATGGCCAGAGATCTAGGCATTTCTAAGATGGGGAACTATATGGGTCATGGCTAAGGCTTGTGGATGTGTGTTTCACTCTCATCAGCAGTGTGCCAGCGACACTCATACTGCTGACAACACGCCTCTCAACATAATCCTCACAAACATGTCAGAATCTCAATGCCATTAAAAGCAAGAGTGACCAAAGCTGTGACCCTCAGCACTTGATTGTGGCGGGATTTCCACAAACGCAAATAAAGTAGCTGCAGGCGGCAGTGGAGTAGAGTTAACTGTAAGCTGCTTGTAAAAAAATAAATAATGTGAGTTCATAAATAACACTTTTTCCTGTGTGCTTCAAACAAGCTTGATTGTTTTTTTTCTGGGAACCAAATTCAGTAATATATATGCAAAGTGTAGAAAATTTGAGCTGCTTTGATTTTGGTTAAAACTGCACAAATTTCACAAATGCTGTCTACAAAATGTGTCTTCTTCATTTTTAGCCTCTGTCAGCACCGGGTTGTTAAAAGTTACTATGCTCACTCGTGGTGACACAGAGAGCATGCTATCAAACAGTGTTTGGATAAAGAGGGATCACTGATATCACACACTGAGATTTTTTCCTCGTAAGAGGAAAAGGAGTGCATTGTGTTTGTATGGGTAAGTCTTTAGTTTCCCCTAAGAATTATTTAAAGTTGTTTAATGTTTGTTCTATAACTGAGATTTAATATAAAAAATTGTTACTTAAATTAAGCTTAGTGTAGGGGGTGGGTATAATTTAGATCTAGCTATGAAAGTCAATAGAGTTATACCAAAGATAACAAGATATGACTGTGATTTCTGTCTCTCTCCTGTCTCTGTGAGTGTGTGTTGTGTGTGTGTGTGTGTGAGAGACAAAACTGAGAAAAAATTAACCCTAAAACTGATCCACAGTCTACTTGAGGAAATCTACCTAGTGATAAACTAGCTATGATATCATCACTTCACATGCCAACCTAACTGTATTGCTCTAACTGAGGTTTGTGCATATGTGTGTGTGTGTGTGTGTGTGTGTGTGTGTGTGTGTGTGTGTGTGTGTGTGTGTGTGTGTGTGTGTGTGTGTGTGAGAGAGAGAGACTCCCTCTTAATGCCCCTCATACCAGTCAAGCATATTTGACACCACTACTTGGAATGGATTTCATTTTGGCATTCACGCTTACCTAATCAAGATATATCAGGTCATTCATTTAATAAATATGCAGGTCAAAAAGCAGTGTCTAAAATAAGCATAGCCAGCAGATGCGATATGAAACTCAGCATAATCCAGTAGCAAAATAAACCACCCAGTGCTCCTAATGCTGTAGTCCCTCACAATATGTAAATGCCATTTTGGGGCTGTTTTAAGCTGGTATTTGGAAGAGCACAAATCGGACAGAAGGGCTCTGTGTGTGTTTTTGTGTGTGTGTGTGTGTGTGGAGGTGGGGCAGAGAATCCTGTACTCCAGAACTCATGCTGGCAGACAGCTAAAAGGAAGAAGAAAACTAAACCATTTCATCTCTCTCTCTCTCTCTCTCTCTCTCTCTCTCACTCTTTCCATCTTTCTTCTTTCTTATCTCCCTCTTTCTCAGATGTGTGAGCAGGAGCTTTGGAAGTAGGTCAAATCTGTGAAAAGAAAACATTCGTCCCCGTAGACAAGCACTTGATCACAGCATAGAACAGTAACAAAGTAAACACTAAACAGTACTAAAGAAAAAATGCAGTAGTCATCATTATACACCGTCATACATCTCCATATGGTTGCCACCATTCATTTCCAGACTTTGTCCTGCCACCCAAGATCATCAATAGTTCTGTGTAATACAGTAAGTGTTTAGTTTGTGTGTAGTGAACCAATGTGGATGGATATTAATTTTACTTCAGACCTTCGGGTCAACACACAACCCAAATGAAGTGCCAGTGACTTGAAGCTGGTTTGTCAAAGGTGATCCTTCACTACCTTATCCATTAGCAGAGAGGGCAAATTAGGTAACAGAGTGACAATGGCATTTCTCTGTGCTGTTTGCAGTAATGAGCTCATGTCTGTCCCTTCTTGTGGCTCGGAGAAGCCTGCTGGCTCAGAGTGGGAGATAATCGCTACACAGCCATGTTTCCTCTGATTGTGTAGCCCACACCCCCTCCACCCTACTCTGCTGTATAGCTTCGATAAGCTGGCTTGAGAGTGTCCAAGCAGGGCCTTTCCCTTATAATGTGTGTGCGTGCATGTATGCATCCGTGTGTGAATGCGTTTGTGCATGTGTCTGAAAATGCTGGTGTGCGTGTGCATGCTTGAGTCTGCATGCATGAAAATGCCGGTATGTGTTTGTGGGAAAATGTAAGCATGTGTGTGTGCCTCATACAGTAAGACCAGATGACCAGAGAAAGGACCAGCTCCATGGTCCTCCTCAGTTGTCATGGAAACACTATTGCCTGTGTGTAGCAGAACAGATCAAGGCTTCTGTTTGTGTTCTTGTGCTGTGTTTAGACCAATCGCCTGCTTGGGGCTACTGACATCATCACAGAAGCATCCACTTATCACAACCAGAACCTCTTTTATTCCACGGTCCTTGTAATTTACATGCCATTTTTGACTGCCGACTATTAGAGAGCGCGACACAGGCATTTGGGACAAACACTCAACAGTCTTGTTGCTTTATTTAACACACAATGTAATACAGGATGTACAGGAAAGTATGTACATTGTCATGTCTATGGTGATAGCATGTGATTATGTAAATATAATGGTAGAATAAGAGAGTCGTAAACATAAATTTCAGGTTATTCATATAAAAGATGAAGGGAAATGGATATCATAGTTGGGTCAAAAGAACATGATACATGAATGCCTTGGAATTGCATGTGTTGCATGCTTTGCTCTGTTTAATATATTTTAAAAGATCTTTTAAGGGTATTGATTTTGGTCGTGACTGATTTCTCATTTGCATTCATTCATTATCTGAACCGTTTAATTTCAGTTGGGGTTGCTGGGACTGGAACCTATCCTGGAACTACGGAGTGAGTCAGGGCCCAACCCTGGAGCGGGCTCCAACACACTTCAGGGCACATGCTACATTTACACCTATGGGGGACAAGTTAGAGTAACCAGTAAACCTACTGCACATGCTTTTGGACTGTGATAGGAAACCAGAGCACCTAGAGAAAACCTACACTAACACAGAAAGACTCCTTGCTGAATGGTTCCCCACGGCCAACCTGGGGATGGAGCCCCAGACCTTCTTGCTGTGAGGCAACAGCTGAGATCAGATTTTTTTCATGAAATTGTATTGTACATTTCTTAAACACTTGTTTGTGATAGCTGTATTAAAATGTATTATTGACAAAGGATATTCTCTCATTCAAGTTGTGTTGCAAATTGCCCTGGGGTTGTCATATTAATCTACTTTTGAGATATGCTCTCTGCTTAATTTGCTTAGTTTTTTGTGCTTACAAAATATTTCTTACACTTAAAAATACACAGAGCATCCACCATTTTCACAAAGTTTTCTGTTTTGTTGAGTGGGATAAAAAGAGCTGTCACCTTTAAAGGCATCTGCATGCTGCCTCAAGGTGCATGAAAAAAATAAAGAAAAGAGCTACAGCCAAAAAACAAAAAAGGCAAAAGAGCTACAGATTTGGATGAACTAATCCCTCACAACTGAATAGAAAACATTAGGACAGCAGGGAAAACAGTAGGCAATAGGACAGTACTTGTGGGATCAAAGGGAGACACTGTTCTTGTGGTATTTGAAATACTTCAGACCTAGCCAGGGGCATTGTCTGATCCCAGACTACAAAGTTATATTTCCTGTTCTTGGGGGCCCATTTCAGGTAACTTTTTCATTTAGCTCGCAGGCTGAAGTATTGGTCTGCGATGAGGATGCCTTTCCTCCAGAACTCACAAACAACAGCTACATCTTCTACTGATTAAAGACATTTTCCGTGTATGCCTTATGAGTGGTCTTTGTATCTGAGTTGTTTGTGTACAATAAATCAGCACACTGTGTATTAACCGGCAAAAGATTAAACATGCTTAGGCTAAAACAAAAGTCCTACAGTTGCTATAGCTGTACAGTTCGTTTAGATTACTAACACTGGTTGAAGTTTAGAGACACTATGAACCTTTCCAGCTTTTGTGCAATAGTCGGTGTGATCAAGTTCTGTTACATAAGGCACTCTTACTGTGATTTTCCTTCTATGCGCTGTCAATAAAGGTACATTTTATGTCCTAGTGGATAAATCTGGTGATTGTTCACTGAAAAGCTCAAGATGTTCTTTAAAAGCATCATATAATACCTTTAAGTACAATTTAATGATTGACGTAGTTTGAATGATCAGAGGTGTATTGTTCCTCTTAATGCACTATTTTTGCTGAGGTCTTTAAAACTTCCTTGTTAAATACAATTATAGATCAGTTCAATTTTAAAATGGCTCGTGATGTTCATTTGCCCATTGTTAATATTTCCATACTGGTCGGGGATTGAAAATGCCATAAAATGGCTTTTATCAGGATGTTTATTTGGCCTAAAGGATTTTTTTTTCTTTTTCTAGAAATGTTCAGGCATAGAAATAATCTTCTTACTGTCACTAAGTAGGAGACAGAAGGTCTCGTCCCATTTATGGTGGATAAGGGACATTCTCGTGGCATGAGAGCAGGTGTGTCAGGGGCTCCACCCTCATTTAAACCAGAATAGGGCAGGAGTCTCCCTACAGGCCATGACCCCCTAATGGGTTCATGTACCTAAAGATCAAAGGTCACTGTGATCAGCATTAGGTGGGAGGTCACTGGAAGCTTCCTGATGCCTAAGGGAATGACCATTAGTGAAGTCTAAGGAACTGCCGCTGCAGGACGTTTTTTATTTTGACTAGAGTTTAGTTTAACTGATGGTAGTGTCAGGAAGGTCTTAGTTTCAGACTACAGTCTCTGCTGAATGGACTTTAAGTGATGGTTCAGTGCACTATGAGTTTCAGAGATCTGGCAGAGGTTGAATGTGCAGCTGATGGTAGTGGTTCACTGAGGCTGTGGCTGACTAAATTCCCAAATAATGAAGAACACAAGCATTGACTGGACGATTTGGATCAAGCTAAATCTGTCTTTATTTAAAGTTACAACCAGGCCTTTTCACGAAGAACTTTTCAGGTGTCTAACTCAACAACCTTAATCCTTCTTAATCGTGCTGTGGTCAGGGTCTAGCCTCAAATCTGGCAAAAGAACATGTGATTGAGAAACGTTATGTGGAACTACACTTTTTTCCTCTTAAAGTGTCACACTACAGTTGGTCATGTGATATTTCCCGTAGCTTTTCCCCCTAGAGAAAGGTGGGGATTGGGAATGGTACAGAGGGTTTTTCAGGCAGTAACCTAGTTCTGTCATAACAACACCACTTTATCTACTTCCTTTATAACCTTCAGCAGAGCAAACTCCAGAGAATCTGCTGGTTTCATTAAAATGCAGAAAATGCATGCTGACAGTGAGTGTACAAATTAGTGAAGATTCAAATACTGAATTGGGATATAGTTTAAGATTACATCTTTTGTACAAGCATATGCAGAACAATGCTGATTTATCAATAGAAAGCAACACAAAATGCGTCATGGGTAATGGACTAACAGTAAATAAGCATTATGTGATTAATAGGACGGAGCAGAAGACATTAGTGACACACAAACAGTGATTACAAGTGCCCTGTAAGGGAAAACCATCAAAATGTGTATGTGTATGTGTGTGTGTGTGCGTAGGTTGGAGGGCAACATAGGTGTGTATTTGTGTATGAGGACGATATATCCCTCGGCATAATTATATGTACACAGCACCACACATCACTTCAGTGTCGCTCTCCACAGGGCCACCCGCTCTGTCGGCAGGCTGTATCATTTACACTGCTGTAATAGAAGTCATGATCCACAGTCAGCTCTTTATCCAGAGTGCATTGCTCTTGGGCATGAGAAAAGAGAGAGGCGTCCTTGTTTATATTCATACTGCATCTAGGTGACACAGCACTACACACAGTCATGCTGTTCTTAAGCACTGAACCATCATGTTTAATTTCATTACTGTATGTTCTTGTCTGTACACAGCACGTGCAGATCTGGCCTTGGCTCTCATTATGAGTCACAATTAACCTTGGGACTCCTTTTTTGGCATAAATGTCTTATGTTGATGAAAGCTACATGCTATGTCTAATGACTATATGAAAGATCTTTGATTTTATTGTTTTTCTGAAATGGGTAAGCATAATATCAATTAGAAGTAGGGTTTGTGTGTTTGCTGACACTGATTGCCACTCATCTTACTCTGCATGATGGGAACAGTAGAATCTGGGGTACATTAATATGCACATGCGAACACACACAGACACACACACATACAAATCATCAGGGAATCGAGATACAGAGCTGGTCTTCCTTTCATTTTCATATTTTTCTCACAATTTGAAACTGAAAGTTAACATAAAATTGCTGAAATTGAGATTACACATCTTTAATTCAACTTCAAAAATACACAACCTGAAAAGTAATTGCTTTGTTTTAACATTACACTGGATGGTAAAAAGAGTATTAAAATGCTAGTGCTAATGATTTGGGATGTTGATCCCTTTTTACACAGATGTCATAGGCCACCTCCCCCCAATTTACAGACCCTTTTCATCCTGGTATACAGTGCCTTCATGTATGGTCAGGGGTCACTGCAGCATTGAAAGAGAGCTCAACAAAGACATGCAGTGCAGCAAATTGTGACATGTGAAGAATATTCCGCATTAGTTGACTGAGCATTAATATGTGCTACTATGGCAAAAATGAGGGGAATGACCCAGGATACAGATGCTTTTCCTCACAAAGTCTTACCTGCCAAACAGACTGACCTAAACACTTAACCTCAAAATCACATGCATTATTCTACTCAAACTGCATCAAATCCCAGCACAAAGTCAGGACAAACACTTCCATTGAACATCAGCCAATAACTGCAGGGAAGTAAGTGTAAATAGTGCAGTATTGTGTCTACATATTATAATATGTGTATTTGCTTATAGATTCATTAATAAAGAAGTCCATCCATCAGGCTAAAAAGCAACTGTGAAATACAAAATTAAGTCATGCATGTTATGTATATGTGTTATGTATGTCAAAATCTGGTGCTTTTAAAATGTTGTATAATCCTTTATCATACACATGAACCCATATATGACTGATTCATTTATGACCTGAAGGTTAAATCTATTTGAATGTGTCACTATCTAAATGTTACTATCTGTCCGCTTCAGTAGTGAGCTTGCTTGAGTGGTCCATTAATCTATGTCTGACCCTGGATGAAAAGGAACAGTGATTGTCACTATTCGGTACCATCAGAGGTGTGTGTGTGTGCCTAAGTGGAGTGTGTAGAGGGAAGCATGAGGATGTCTGTGGAGGAGGATGACTGTGATTCCCTAGATGGACCCTTATCTCCCCATCATAACAAAAGCAATCTGCTGAGGCTTATAGCTGCCAGATGTGGAAAACAAGCAGGCCAGACTTTGGCTACTGGTCACTTCTGCTACTAAGCTGATGTCCTTTGCAGTGTCAAAATACATTTTCAAACCTTTCAGTGATTTGCCTTTTGTTTTCATCCATTCTTGGTACTGCTTTTGGGACAGTACAGCGAGAACCTGGGATGAGGCAGAACCAAGATCTGGTAGATGACATGATGGAGTTTTCCTGAAGAAGCTCTGTGGGCCTGCTGGATGTGTGTTTGAGCATGCAGAAGTGGAACTCCACCAGGGGGACTTCTGTCAGTCAGCTCATCAGCTTCTGTGCACTGAACCCAGCAGGACGAAGTAGAGAACTGAGATATTGTTGTGCACAATGCAACATTGAGCCCCATGGGAACCCCTGGGGGCACCCGTGAGGATCTGCAAATCTATGAATCACTTTGCCTCTGAACACCTTCTCTAGTCTCTCTCTCTCTCTCTCTCTCTCTCTCTCTCTCATACACTCTTGCTCTTTTCCCCACTTCTCTCCTTCTCAATTTTCTGGTGAAATTTGCTCAGGCTGTTTCTGGGCGAATATATTATGTGCTTGGTGCTCTTGCACATCCTGTGTTAGACATCAAAGCAACCTCTGCTCTTTTACCCTCTCCCTCCTGAAAACTGAGGCATTTAAAGTGAATAGCAATCACCTCTGTTCCTCTTCTTCTTCAGCTATACCTTTCCCTCTCTGTTCCAGCAGTAACCATGCCAAAACATTCTCTTCTTCATTTATGTCTTTTTCATATACCATCATACTTTTAACAGCACAGTACATCCTATTCCTTTGTTTCAACCCGCAGCATATGTCCAGCAGGATTGTTCTTCAGGAAATCCGCACATGTCTGAGAAATCTTTCTCTACACACATACTTCATCACTTTAATATGGTTGCAGGGGGGTTTTACTGTCACCATCTGTTTCACATAAAAAACAACTGCACCTAGTAAGATGACATTGATCTCTCCTGGTCTTATGTGATACAAAAGGTTCAAGTAAGTATTTTATCTCTGTACTCCCTGTTTTAGTTATATCCTCATGGAACTGGTAGTGCCTCCTAATCATTTTATGTTGTGTTTCTGACTCGCTCAAACCTTTTACACTGGAATCACAAAATCTCCTTCCCTTTCACTTACAGTACTTCTAAACAATTTAGCTTGTCATCTGAGTTCACCCTGCCCTGGCACCCAGCGGTGATCTTCCATACAGTCTCTAAATAAATCAAATGGCCTCAAGTTTATAGAAGAGAAGACAATAGTGAGGCTGCAAAATTCAAGTAATTGAAAATTCTGTTTAAACTTCTGTTAAATTGAATCATTACTGCTTCAATGCTGCATTTGCATTAAACACAGTTAACGAGAGAACAGAACCCCATTTTAAATCAATATCAACTGAGAAGAGCTGGCCCCGTTCAATTATTCAGCATCTTCAACCCAAAATTGCTAGTTTTTAGACTCCTGCAGAGCTGGATTTGATCCAGTCGTGAACCATATGTGACTCAAGGTTCATCAGCATCAAAGTATTCTTGGATGTTTGGACCTTCAGAACAAAACTAATCACAGACCAGGATTAAAGAACAGTCTATCCAGCATGACACATTCTCTCTCATCATCTCAACATTTTCTCTTCTAATATGAATGTGACTCTCATGCTGGATGTTTTACACAAGACTTGTTGCTAAGCTTTTACAGGTAAAATTATCAGACAAGTGACTTTTATCCTCTCATTAAGATCATCCTTCCATTTTGATCATTGCATGATATCCTGTTATCTATAAAGATTGTCACAAACTAAAACACAATGCCAAGTGCTGAGAGAACTCTGAGTGTCTAGTGAAGCAGATTGAAGGTTTTGAGATGCAGTTTGGCCTCAGGGCCGCATATGTGCAGACTCCTCTGGGTACTGACCCAGGATAGCCATCATGCAGAAAGCACTTACCCCCACCTGCACACAAATACTAAAAGAATGCATTTTATGCTCGGTACTGCATTATTTTCCAAAGATGTTCTTGTAATCAGAGTAGAGAGGCCCACAGGCAAGAAAAGCAGGCTTGCCATTCTAAAAAGAAGAGATGGGATTTAAAGTGAAAGCGGCAGGCCGTGCTGCACTTAGGGGTCAACTCTTTAGTTCTGATCAAGATAACAGAAGAAGGGGTGGCACTTCCAAACCCATGTCTGCCTAGAGATAGCGTATTAGTGGATGCTTAGAATAGATGTATTTGTAATCTGCTGTCCTTACCTAGCCTTAACTTTTAAGCATTATCTATGACTAACTGTGCTGCCACTCTGACAGTACACAATTGAACTTTTATGCAGTGCTTCCATCTAGTGGTAGTTGCATATACAACATAAACGATCCTTTTACTTTCAGGAATATCTTGGAAATAATTATTTGGAGTATGAATTTAAAAATAGCGTGTAAGAGTAATAGTAGTATGTTACTTTTATAAAAAATAATTTATGAGCGATTTTTATTATAGCTCTAAATATTTGCTGTTTTCCAGGTTTTTCATTGACAAAACTTCCCACAAGGGGTCGCCGTGAGCTTTTCTTAATATATGTTGTAAGAAACGCCCAACGCTCCAAGAGACACCGTAAACGCGGTTTCACAACAGTGTGAAATCTTGAAATATGCCGCAATATTAATGATAAAGTTAGCGTTAAACTCAATGACATGGACAATGTGTAATATAGTACTTGCTGCATGTGATTTTATTTCGCTGCTTTGTGTATTGCTTGGCAAACAGGAGTGACTTCAAGTAAACAAAGTTAATGCCACTGATGCCAGTGTAATCACAGAGCTATTGGCTGCATTACCAGAACAAATTAACAAGTTAATGTTAAAAAACTGTCTGGCTGGAGGACAGCCTCAAGTATGAAGTCATGTTTAATTCACCCAGATAAAGTGCAGCTCCACTTTCTGGCCTTTAACATGGTGCCACTCTCCAGCTTCCATCAGTCACCACCTGCAAGCTGCACTTTAGCAGGAGGCTTGCTGGTGGCAGATTGCACTCTGGTGTTAGAGTACATTTTTGGTTGACCTAGATCTTTAGATTAGACCTACACTGTACATGGTAAAATTGTCCTGGAATGAGTGTAACAAGACAAATATGACCTTGATTTCCTGATTGCATGAGTGTTGGACCGCTGAGCACATTTTATATTTATGCTTTGCAAGCAAGTCACATATTTTCTTCTATCAAGTTAGGCCAAAAGCTGGATTTATTATTGTGATTGAAGACTTCTTCCATTATCCACTGTGCACGCCAGCAGTCAGCTTCCTTCCACTCACTTCTACAGTAAAACTGTATCAGGCCCAGATGTTATTACAGAGCCCCTGCAGAGGATGGAATTGAGACTGTGGAGAATCACTCAGATATTGCCAGAACCGTAGAAGGCGCTGCTATTATAAATATCTGTTTTTGCTTAGCTTTATAGTAATTCAGTGGTACACCTGAATGAGAGCAGCACAAATTTGAAAGTCAAATGTGGTCAAAAAACTGGTTACGGATGTTTAACAGATCTTTAATGTAAAGCAACATCATTTTTTCCAAGATGATGTGGTCATGTGAAAGTACACATTTTATTCTCTTTAGACTGATCATTCTTTTTATTGGTTTTACATATGCTGAAAGAGAATACAATAGTGATGCCAAAATCACTCCTGGTATGTTACAGTCCTGCTAAAATGAATGTTTTTTCTCCTAACACTCTGCATTCAACTCTTGTTGAATTCAAGTCTTGTTAGTTAGCTGATAAGTCTGATAAATTAGAGCCATTATTTAAATATACTCCTCTTTGGCTGTTCAAGACTAGAGTTAACTTTTAATTAACTTACAAACTCAAATATTTCTTTCTTTTAAAATGTTAAAAATAATAATTTTACAAGCCTATAACAATGTTTAATTCCTCTATGAGCCAAATGAGTTCTCGTCTTGCCTTTATATTTTTGGGGAAACAGAAGTGTTCAGATTGCTCCATGGCTAAGACCAGAACTCTCCCCGGTGAGAGATAAACCCGGCCTGGCGTGTTCACATTCGGATTAATTTGACATGTTTTATGATCCGTGCTGTTTGTCTGAATTTTACCCCACGCACTTCTGCAGAATGAGAGCAGGAACCAGTAGAATCGCCTTCAGGGAATGGCTTGTGTTTTGCCGTAGCGAGAGCAATGAGAACGGAACACGGTGTGGTTAGCAGGAAGTGGTGATGCTGTAATCCACAACGGCTCCTGTGCTCCAGAGCTTCCACACACGTTCTTTCTCTGGCAGTTAAGCCACAGTTCATAATTCATTTATCACTTTTGCTCCTCCTGTATTTAAAATAAACAAGAAAGACTGAAGCGGCCATTCAGTGCGATACTTTTTCACATGCCTGTGTTCTATAAAAGTGTCCCAGGTTTGCAATAAAACTATTCTTGTCAAAGAATACTGGAGTGATGGAGGAGAAAGGGTAGGAGAACACAGGAAGTAGATGATGGGAAAGTTGAGACAAAAGAGGAAAGCTGAATGTAAATATGCCTGGGGACCTGCAATCAGCATATTATAGAGGTTTTTTTTTAACTGAAAGAGTAATTTACAAGATTGCTAATGTGGATGCTTCTAACAGAGTGACCCACTGTTTCCTCATTTAGGATGTCAAACCAATTAACATTATCTCTGGAAATTGGACAGAAACCTTATGACCCTGCATGTGTAGGGGTGTGTGTGTGGACACTGAGGGGTTAAGGTGGTGGCCAGGGTCCAGAGGCCTGGAGCAGCTGCACTCGTGACTGAAAAGAAAACAGGGCCGAGCGGAGCCTGTCAGGCTTCTGATGTACGACTTGTAATGGGATGTTTCCAGGCCTCCTCTGTCCATATGGCTGCCGACACGTTCAGAAACACCCACCGCCTACAGAGCCAGGGACTCTCAGAGCTACATCTGGTCCACAGGCATGTGTGCACACACACACTTCCTTGCATGTCCTTTTGTTATGATAAAATCATAATCTTGGGATTTTGATTTTAGTAATTGCACAGGTGGGAAATTTTGACACATTGATGGGACAAGTACTTAAAATTTCTGATTATATGTAATTACGGTATGTATTCATTAACTTTAAATTCTAGAACAGCACTAAAGAGTTATAACAGTTGCTGATTTTATAGTAGTCAGTAAACAATAAACCATTTACCATTTAGCCCACAGCCAATACAACTAAGTTGATTTTTTACTAGCCATACACTTGGGATCAGCATAAACTGTTCATCCAAATAAAACTACAAATAAAAAAGGCATCCTGGAACTTAATCTATTTAAAATTATGGGTCCATGCAGGGCAATTGAAAACTCTTACATTAAAAAGGAATTCTAACAAGGCACATTTCACAAAACAGTAGTCTAGTGAAGTAAAATAAAAATATTTGACTCAAAATGCAGCCTAGCAGAATAATAAAATGAACGAATGAATTAACAACCATTTTATGAATATTCTATTTCTTTATTTTAATTACTCTTTTAATTTTTTTTGTTGTATTAATCCAGTCAATTTCATTTTAGTTAAGTTAATTTTAGCATGGGGATTTTCAACCAGTGGGCCCCAGACTACTTCTTAGTCTGAATGGCGGCCCCTGGGACAGAACCAGTTGAAAACCCCTGTTCTAGTGAATCAAACCCAGAGATGACCACATCTGTATCCACCTCGTCACCCCAGCAGCCATGTTGAGCGCAGCCTCCTCAGGGCTTTTCCCCCCACGCTGGGCCAATGGCCGCAACTCCTCTTACTCTGCAGCTGTTTGTCTCACCACGCTGACAACACTCCAAACTCTCTGGGAAATCACAACACGGCTGTTTCTGTTTGCCATATCCGCTACAGTCACTTCGGAAGAGCTACTCTGAGTAAATGTCAATTTGAATTTATCTGAAAAGGAACTGAAATAGAAAAAAATGCATTTCTTACTCCAGATTGTTCACAAGGTTCCCAGCACACGCACATATTCAGAGTAGATCTGATTATGGATCTGTTCATTCAGTATGTTAAGTTCTGGAGAGTGAGGGGAGGGTCCCTCTAACATCAGGGAGCAGCAATTTCAGGCCCTAGAGGGGTTTCATCCCAGCAGCGAGAAGGACTGGCCTTTTCCTTTCTAGCAGAGAGACGCATACATCAACACCGACACAGTTGGCTGTTCGTGAGCACATCCTCTCAGCTAAACGCTCCCTTACAGCATGAGCCACTGTATGGCCTGTCCTTAGAGGGGTTGATTCTGGAGGACTCACAGACCTGCTCATAGCTAGTGTTGATCAGCGCAGTAATTATTTTATTCAATTCAATTCAAAGATTAGTGTCATATGTACAGCGAACAATGAACAATGAAATTCTTACTTGAATGTTTCTCCACAGACTACATACAATTGACAACAGACACAGTTAACATTACAGCACAAGGTTTATCAAGTAAATTTAGACATTAGACAATGCGACATTACAATATGATAATGGAAATAATCCAAGTGCAACATATTAAACATGGGATAGTAGAGCCACGGAGTGTAAAGTATGGATATTGCAATGCAGAAAGAAGAAGAAGAAGAAGAAAAGAAGAAGAAGAAGAAGAAGTACAGAATTATGATCTGAAATAAATTTTGCATGAATATTACAAAGTACAGTTGTTTTGATGCCATGCAAGTTTGTTTCCTCTGTAAAACTGTGAAAAGGCATACTTTGTCAAAAGTAAATCTATCTATCTATCTATCTATCTATCTATCTATCTATCTATCTATCTATCTATCTATCTATCTATCTACATACACAGAGTTAAATATAAAATATTGTCATTATCCACTAAAAATTTATTGATTATAAGTGGATAAAATTGCTTAGTGTATTTAACTCCCATATAGTGTATTTATCAGCTACTATGCAGGAAACAGAGTGAAAAAACTGGAATCAACTAAGAAAAAAATGACAATTTAAATTATTTTCCTACATAATGCGGAACAGTCTGCAGTGTCACCATCTACGACAGTGTGTGGACTGCCAGGCAGGTGGGTTTTTATGAGCCTTCTTCTGAAATGGCTTCAAATGACTTCACTGGTGGGTCAGGGCCAGCTTCCATCAGTTCTTGTGGAGAATGGGTAATTACTGAGGGAAATATTGAACGCAGCCTTCAAAACCACCCAGCCAGGGCCAAGTGTTACATCATTAGAGAGCAATCACTCCACACACACACACACACACACACACACACACACATACACACACGTTCCTAAAGCTCAAACATTCATGTGAGAGTCTTGTGAGTGCTGCCACTCACTCAGTGGAAGCAGAATGCAGAGCAGATGTCTGTCACCCAGGTTTATGGTCCAGACCTGGTGGTATTTTACTGAGAAAACTCTCGTGTCTAGCTGCGGTGACACCATAGACATATATCATAATGGCTTGGCTTTAAGGTGCTGCCATACCCATGGACTGTTTTACTCTGGGTCTTTTATAACGAAAGCAATTAAATGCTGTCCCATTCTGCCATTCCAAGCCTATGGTCTTACCCACAGTTAATCGTCTGGAGCGACTTCAAAACACCCTTCTTGAAGCTAAAGCCATGGCCATTCACATCAAGCGACCAGATATTATATTGTTAATGTGTATATGTATGTTTTATTCTAAGTAATGAGTTCCCACATAAATTCCACTTCTGTTGGGTGAAAAACCATTATGGCCAAAGAGGAGGTGCCAGTGAGGAAAATCATGGACAAACCAATAAGAAAGTCCACACGAAAGTCAATGCAAACACAGCATGTTCATATTTAATGGCCAAAAGTGATTTTCTCTTAGTTGAATATGTGTATGGTTTGGAAACATGAGAGTAAGTTACTTTCAAATAAAAAATGTGATCTGTTGTTTGTTGGCCTATAAATATCATATCTTAATATCTACATAAAGTAAATATTACAATAGCAATATAGTTTTGGTGTAGTTTGTCTCCTTTCTGTGTGCTGAATTATTTTACATAAATATGAACAGAATAAAATTTCAAGATGCTTTATTTAGACAAACATAGTTAAGTACAGTTATTGTCTTGATTATATATTTATGTCAAGTAATTGAATGTCTCTTTTAAAGCATCCTAGAAATGTCCTATGTATATATTTATAATCTTATCCATAGTCATAAACTTTTCTATACCTTTGATCTTTTTTAACCAAACACATAACATATTATACTAGCTATTGATCTATGGCTTATGTTGTTATGAAACAAAACCATTTCATTTCAGGAAACAAGTCACTGCCAAACAGCTCTGTCCTAAATCTTTTATGCATCCTTAATACCCGTGATCTGATGAGTATATGGGCGTTGGTGTCATATAAACCCTTTGGGGAGGAACTCTCAGTAGGTTTTATCGCCTGAGACAGTGCACACAGCAGATGGGCTGAAACAATGAAAGCCACATCAAGTCTCACGTGTGAATCGCATCACTATTCCCATTCTCGTTAGCACCAGACATGTGTAATTGATTCCAGATGTGGGATGGACTGAAAGTTGAGGATGCCGAGTAATGAGGGGGTCGAAGGCGAGCTGCAGGCTGGTCCAGATGCTCAGATGCCACACACCCTCAGCAAAGCACTGCAATTTTATGGTCAATTGGCTGCTTTAGCTGAGGGGACAAATTGCACATACAGAAGGAGTCAGGAGAAACTTGAGCAGATTTTATAGTGAAATTGACTTCTCAAGAAACACCCACACACTCAAACAGACAGACAAAACAGGCACTTATACACACACTCTTACACATAATTACTACATGTAAATAAGATTTTTTCTAATCTTAACTTCAGTCTCCAAAAACAAATCTTTTGACTTGTTTACTTTTTAAATTAAATGCTGGAATTGTTTATAAAAGCATTTTTAACTTATGATGGCCAGATGTCACACTCATTTATAAAGACACACATTTTATTTATTTTTTATTTTTTTACCTCTAGAGACAATCATGTCATTTCAACTATACTAAAAGCATGTCCACTTTATACACACGCACCCACAAAGCAGACCCCATAAGTAAACTTCCACGCCAGAATATCCCCTGGACAGAGGGAAGTGCTTTAAGCACTATTTTATTTTAGTTTGTCACAGCATAGCAGTAAATAAGCTTATGTGATCTCTCCCTTTCAAAGAGTAGCACAAAAAAGTCAGTTACTTTCTGGAACTAGCACTCTCATTTCACTATCTAACAACTCCCTGTTCTCCAGAACTGCATTTTTATAGTTTTATTTAAACTCTCATAAGGCCACATGACCAGGACTCTGGAACAGTAGCGTGTTGTAGATAGAATTCTTTTGCCGTACTTTGACAAACCCACTACACCGGCTCAAAAATTCCACAGATTCTACAAATATCACTTATGCAATAGTGCAGTTTTCCTGCACAGAAAAATAACTAGTTCACTAAGCAAGCTTAACTTTAAAGATTCAAGTTTTATTTGTTATGCACACAGTTACACAGATACAATCTACCCTGATCCATGGAAATCAATAAAATGTGAAAAAAGAAATGAAGAAGTAACGAAGATGGAATATAGACGTGTTTCACGACAGTAGCTAAATGCACAATAGTATGATGCCAAGGTTTGACTGTTTCCACTAAATACGAAGCCTTTATAAAGTCTTCCTCCTCTTCTTAAAGATGTTCCGTGTTATGTTTTGGCATTACCTTCTATAATCATTTCTACTGTTGTCTTGTTGAAACTCATAACAGATGTGCGATCAACATTCTGTCACTTTCTAATTAGTTTTGAAATGTTCAAACACATTGACCAACATTAATTCCAATGCCATTTTACTTGAATCTGATTGGAGTGGAAAATTATGACAGTTGCAATTCTTGCAATTACACTGTTTTATTTTCAGTCAGTTTATTATTACACTACATAAGGCAATCATGGAAGAGGCATGCCACACTGATGGCAGTCAAACATTACCTAGATTAAGTCTTATAGGAAAAGTGTCAGAATCCCTCAGGAATGGAAATGTCAACATGCTAGACCAAAACAACTGTAAACCTGCTGGCAACATTCAAGTAGAGTATAGATATGGGTATTTTGCCTGAAAAGCTCTGGTGACTGATGGAGCTTGAGGATAATTCAGACAGGAAATGGTTGATCATACCACACAAATATTTTCCTTGTCCTCCCAGACCACCTGCACAACCTGGCAATGCCCAGGAGGTTCTGGGGGAATCCTTGCAGAAGACACTAGCTCCCTCCTGGGCATAGGCCTGGATCAGTCACATGAATTGAGATCACAATACATTTAGTATGCCTGGGCAAGATGGCAAATGTGAAAGAGCTGATTCAGTGAACAGCACACACCTAATATGATTTAGAAGATTACCTCCAAATGGCATGTGTTTAATCAAAATCAAAAGTCAAAGTAAACTTTATTGTCATCTCTTCTATATACTGTACAGATATACAGATATACAGAGAGACGACAAGACGTGGCTCCAGTTTAAACAGTGCAACAAGAACTAGAGAGAACAAAGAACAGATAGGGCACATGGAATAAACAATATATAAATAGGACACAAAATATACATTTTAAGCTAGAAGTGGAAATTGATTGACAGTTTTCAATATGAAAGATTTCGATATCCAGTCTATTAATAGAAGTTTGTTCTTAAAAAGTCTGACTGAAATTTAAGTTTGTACAGATATAGCAGCATTTTTGAAGAACCATTCTGTGCAATACTTTTCAATAATGTTTGCAGATATAGTTAGTTAAAAAGTGACCAGCGATATATACATGTTTAACGGTTTAATATCTATACATTCCATTGAATATCATTTACTGAAAATAGTTTGGTGTAGGATAAAGTCTGTAATCATATCAACATCTTGTCTTCTTTAAAATGGCTCCAAGACACTTTTTTAACCCTTGTAGCATTGCCTTTAAACATCTCCAAAATGACAGATTTGTATGAATTGAGGGATATAAACTCCTTCAGCTACTGGAGTTATGATTAATCTGATGAAAAATATTCTATGAGATAAAACTGTGGCTGTAAATTTCAGTTCATTCCCTCGGCACTGCAGCAAACTGCAAAAACAGACACACATAGCGAGTACACACACCCACATGAAGTGAAAGAGTACACTTGTGCAACCTTGTGTAACAATAAAGGCTTATTGTTTGAGTTTGAGTAGGAGACACAGGTTGATTGTATCCTTGTGGCCATTAAAGCTTCTCCAGAACTGTTATAGGGATCACAGCTCCTCGTTCTGAAACATAAGTCCTCTCTGGGCGGCTGGGGGAATGTCTGCTGGACGATCATGCAGCATATTAGGGCTTAAGAGGGATTTTCGACTGACTGTAATAATTCAGTGATGAATGTGTTTGTAAAAAATATGTTGATTAATACCAATGAAAATAGTTGTATTCATAAAAACAGCTGGACCATTTGATTCTCTTTTTTTTGCTGTTTTGGTGTTAAACTAATACCTGCAAAAATCAACAGCATGTTAAACAAAACAGAATTTTCTATCTGGTGTGACCTGTTTCAGAGGCAAAGATGACCTAAGAAAATTGTGGAAGTTATGATAGCCAAATTTTATGGAACTACAAAGAGAAAGTATGCCTTATATCTTAAGTGAGGCGTGTTATATGCTTATCTTAATAGTTACAGAAAAAATATAAAATAGATATTAGCAGACACCTTGATATTGATGTTTTGGTAGCATAAAAATGCAGTATTGTGCCATCTTTTGTTTTTATTGACGTACTGTAAATGAATAATTTATTGTTGTTTTCATCCTTAACTCCCTAAAACCTGAGCCAGAGTTTAATATTTCTGACTGAGACAGTAATAGCTTTTAAATAGCTCTTTATGAAGTGATCTATTGCAGCTTTGACTGGTTATTGGTTTTAAATAAGGCACAGTACGTTAAAGTAATAACTTTCTAATTGTACTGTGTTGATACATTTCTACCGTTCTATGCATGTCTTTAAGACTCTTTCCAGACAGGTTTAGATTATAAGTTAGTTATATACCTAGTTCACTAACTGTAACACTAAAACTCCTTATCGTGTTACAACAGACCTCACATTGGATTTTAGTGGTTGCTACAATATTGCGTACATTTTAAACTAAAAGGGTGATTTGAATAAATATACTTAACAAATAAAACTTGCTGAGATTTCATTCTTCAGAAAGAGTGAAATTAAAATTAAAAATAAAATTATTTGAGAGCTACCGGGAAAAACAGAACTGTTACGAAATTATTTTGCTTTCAGTTTGATTCAGTTTGATCTTAGAACTTTAAAGGGCTTAATCAGGAGCTCAGCACCATGTGTTTGCTGCCATGCGCTTGGAAGATGAAGGTGGCGCCTTGAAAAACCACAGTGAGGGGCGGAGGGTAAGCTGTGAAAATTAGCCTTTTTTATAGACTACTTCTTATTCTGACTGAGTTTTATTTGATAGGGAATGATGGGCTTTCTGTGAAAACAGTTCATCCACAGCTGGTCGGCAGACAGCGCTGAGCCCAAAGTTAACTTCCCCTGCGCAAACATGTTGAGCTAAAAGATGCATTAACTTGGCATCTCAGCTCATACTTGGGACTAATTACATGCTCGTAACATTTAGTGGGGCCTAGACCTAATGATGGACCACCCATCTGTCTCTGAGAATGTTTTTTGGCACGTCATGGTGGATAGGCCGCCACAATGAGGGAGCGAATTCTCAGTTTCATACTTTAAGTCCAAGGTTATCTTGTTCGCATGTTCTGTGGACGGCTCAGACTGGGCAGTGTTGCAATAAAAATGGAAGGGGGGATTTATAGCTGTAGAGTTTATAGGTGGTACAGTAATTTTGCTTTTTGACATTGAATATTTCACCATCGCGGCAGAGCCATAACACGTGCCAAATGAAATAAACAAAAAAGCTATACTTTTGCTGTCTGGGGACAGGATCAGTGTTGTGTGAGATAAACAGCACTCAGATGTGTTTACCGTGCCATATAAGTTTTGGCTGGCCTTGAAAATGAATCCAGCCCAAAGCCCAAATGTCATTTTTATTTTCTCTTGTTGAAGTGTTTTTTTCAGTAGTGGATGCATCATGCAAAGCCACCATCTATCAGTCAATACTCAGAAGTTAGAGTTTTTAAACAATTCCCTAAGTTAGATGGCACATATAAATAATGTAGCTGCCAGAGTTTCAAACATCAATGGCAGACAGCTGAGGCTGCTGTTGATCCTTTGCTGTTTTTCCCTTTCCCTCTGGATGGGATGTGGGAGAAGATTGATGCGAAGTGTCACTGGAGGGAAGTGGGAGTGGCCAGACTTCGGTAGAGTGCGTGTCCCAGCTCTCCAGCACAGCAGGAGGCCTCGGAATCTGGCAGACGGTATTCCAACCTCTACTCAGACAGGGATATCGGGAATGCCACAGAAACTTGCTCCCTGAACAAGGAACGCTGAAAGCTGCAAAACTGCTGCGTTAAACTAAGTTTGCCTCTCCGGATGCTGGGCAGCCACCACATCAAGCAAAACGGATGTCAAAAGAAGACAACATTATGTACTTAATTATACATCAGCAAATAACCGCCTCCCAAAACCTCACTCCTGTTCACGAGAGGAAGAATTGGATTTACACAGCACCACATAAGGAATGCGGCCCATGTGTAGTCACCAGTGGTATCAAATGAGGCATTGATTTGCAATCTGCTGAGTAACTGGACGCCTTGTCAGTCACTTTATCAATGGGGTGTGAAGGCTTTTGGTATTTGGCACATGAGCCTCCTCACGCCGGGTGCCAACTTAAACAGCAGCCTAAGCCCCAGGACACTGGACAAACCGTTTGCTGTCATCACAATACTTCACGCTGTCTCCACCACTCCACAGCCAAAATGCAGAATGAACTGGGTTTTTTTTTTCTTCAAAGGGTGAAGCCAGAAAAACACTCTTTAAAAGTAGTGTTGACCACATGATGAGAAAAAAGCATATGAAGATCTATTTTAGTAATGCATATAGTGGCTCACTGATAATTCTCATAACACAGGGTTTAAGGAATACATAAAGGCAAGCATTGGCATGTAGCCCCCTGGCTGGAGAGTTGGGGATTAACAAACTGGATCGTCCACATTTTCACACCTGCATTTACCACCCACCCAGTTATCAATGATAAACAAAATCAATTCCTCCCTGTGTCGCTTCACCTTGTAAGGCTCAGATCATTCTGCAGTTCCTTAGACACTAAGGTCCTTGATGTTTTGTCATTGTTTAATTTAATTTTAATTAATTTTATGCTATGCCACATTTAGTACCAAACTGCAGGTAAATCTAGTATGTTTGTTAATATTTTATTCCTGTTTGCTGGTTTGTACATGTTTGTTGTAGTGTTTTGACACCCTGGGACAGGACGTGATACCTCATAATGTGAGGTCCGTATTGCATATAAGCTTTTATAATTTTTGAATGTTCACTTTTTCATTCAATTTTAAAATTACAAGGGGTAATGGCTCTGTTTTAAAGTATATTAATATATAGAAAAAATTAAAAAAACTATCCAAGTGCAAAGTGAACAGAAGGCTAAGTTGCTTTGAGCATAAACTGTATAAAAGGGCAAAAAACAATGGAAAACTGGAATTTTCCACTTGAAATTTAAACTTAATTTATACACTTTTTGTACAGGCTTATTCCATATAGCAACAAGTTTTTTTAAAAAGCAAACATTATCACACCAGTATGCATACATACCAAGTGACTTTCCACAGCGTAAGGGGACTGGGCTGCCGCCGGTGTTATTTTGCAGCCCCTCGGGCCCGGCTGCAGCACAGTCTCTCCACATCCTGTGCGTTGGCCTGCTCGTGTCCCCCTCCAACCTGCACAGCCAGGAACTTCCAGTCAGAGACCAGATTTATGAAGGTTCTCTCTGCCAGGGGCTCAGCCCACTGCAGCCACACCAGGTTTGTTCTTTAAACAATAATATCCAACTGCACAAGAAGGTTTACGCTCACTTTTGCCTTTCTTCCTCTCACCATCCCTCTTCTCCATCTTTTTCTTTCTCCTCATTGTGAAACAAGGAAGTATTCTGTGCATCAGAACTTAATTTCAAGATTTAAACTTACGTGATCATTCACCAAATAAGAATAAAGAAAAGCTTTTAATAATGTCACAATAAGACTGAAAAGTGATTGGAAAAATGTATTAAAACCATACAAATGTATATATATATGTATATATATATACATGACCCAATCTGCCGTAATGAGTCGGAAGTTGGCATTCTATTTATTTAGATACAGGCCGATTATGTTGACAAACATCAAAAATATTGATTTTTCCTTTTTGGTCTTATATGAAATAAAAGGTCTTCAAAATTAATCTGGTCTCCAAAAAAGAAAAATCGCTATTTTTGTGATGTTTTTCAACATAATCGGCCCGTATCTAAATAAATAGAATGCCGACTTCCGACTCATTACGGCAGATCAGGTCACATATAATGGTTTGATCGTGGTATTGGTGGAGGTAAATATAAGAGAGAGCGCTCAAAAACTCCATCAAACCCTGTCTCGAGAAATAACAGCAGAAAGGATATGAGATGTGACTTTCATCCTACACCTTTTATGTTTTTCAGTTTGCTCAAATGGACCCAGTAATTCCACTTTCTCTTTTCCTCATTTACTTTCTCCTGTTGCCTCCCACTCTAACTAGTGCTCTTTCACTCTCCATCTCCCACTTTACAGCTATTCTGTTCCGGATAGTTTAACACATGCCAGACTTCGACAGAAATGTGCGGAGGAAGCAGGGGTGATGAAAGACCAGTCAAAACCTGCAGGCAGCCACCATTAGCAGATGTGGCTTTCTCGTGAGTCTAATAATGCAAGCAGACACCGAGTCCAATATATTTGAGGTGATTAAAGTGGATCAGGCGCATTTATCTGGGTTCTTATTTTTTTTTGGAGAAGAGGATCAATACTGAAAGAGACACAGGTGTGAGGACCCCAAAACGTTCCCACATGTTTTTGATAAATGAATTGCGGTGCTTTTCTTGGCTGTGAACATGATTTGTTTCTGAAAACCTTGGGTCACGAGGTCAAAAGTCACTCATCCTCCTACACAGGAAGATGTGTAACAGGATTATTACATGAGTGAATGAGGACGCTGTATGGGGTTTAGTGTGACCTGAGGCTTATAGGGCCAAACCACTCTCCTGTTTCCTTTACAAGACTCTGTGTGAAGAGAAAATATTCTATATTTCTCATCAGAAAAGACTATCACCATTTACCTACTCAATTCAGAACTAAACTACAAAATACAAAATAATTAGTTTTACATATATATTGTCATTAGAGATTAATTGTTTATACATTATTGCCTCATGGCTCATGCTGTTTTATTGAGGATGCCTTCTAAGATGCCCTCAACCATCACAAATCTCACTACACAAGCCTGTTATTTTAGTGTCAAAAACTATTTCTGATTCAGTATATAGAAATTGTTTGCTAGACAGCATTTCCGTAAAACAACAACTGCAATCTGGGAATATTTCAGAAAAGCTGAACTGCAAATTCATAGATAAATGCATTTCTCAATGTTGAGAATACAGCTTTTCTGGTATGCTTTACAGTAAGAGCTCTTTTCAGGTTGAGTGGTGACTATCGAGGTCTCCACCACATGCTTCTGTTAAGAGCTCTAGGTCCAGGCAGTCTGGAGAAAAAGAGTCGGTCACTCAGGTTATACGTCCCATGGCCTTTGTTTATGGTTCGGCTAAATTTTACGTCCTTCATTCCAGCTCACGTTTTGTCATCTCTGAACGTCTGTGACCGCACCTGTCTGGGTATTAAAAATCGTCAAATGTTCGTCTTCCAAGTCCTCTTCAGTCTACCCTGCTGTTAAACTGGCCTCATGCGTGGTAAAATCCTCAGCTGAAGAAAAGTTCAGTTGACCAGAATGTTTTTTATTCAGCATCCATAGACATGTACCATTCAAATAATTCTTTCCAATGATGTTTAGTATTTGCTGATGATCACAATGTTTAGAACACATTACTGTTGATTTAAAGTAAAACAAAGAAGGTGAGATAATGCACTGACACACTAATTAATATCTTTGCATTGAAATCTTGAAGAAAGGATATGAAAACAAGCAAGTAAAAAATAAACAATAATCTGTATTTAAAAGATTATATTCTATATTTGCTTTTACCTGTCCTTAAGAGAGGTTTTCAAACTGGATCACATGTAGGTATCCTGCATGTATTGGAACATACATACTACAGTGATGTGAGGAACATTTGAACTATTTATAAAGTCTCTGTTTTCAGAGACACAGATAAGATGATCTAAACAGTGAAAAACTCACAGCAGAACATGTTTTCCTTAAAACATCTGGATAGTTTCATTAATTTTTTTAAAATTATTTATTAGTCTTGAATACTCATCTGTTTTTCAATTGTGAGTTTCTCACAGTTCAGTGATAAATTAAAGTAACTGGATAGCTTGACTTTCCATAATACACCCATCTATATTGCTGTAACTTTAAAGCACAGTAACTTGAAATATATAACAGGGCCACAGTTAAGACATGACTTTTAAATTCATCATTACAAAGTAAAATCATTTTATGAATTACCAATAAGGCTATCTATATGGAAGTAAATAGTATTTGGTGTAATGATCTGAAAATTTGTTCTGTCTGGGCCTTTTTCAATATTAGAGTAATTAAGACTTCTTTTAAAAGAGGCAGTAATAATATTATAAATACACAGAGCCGCCTAAAATCCAGAGTAATCCGCAGAAACAGTGTAAAAACATTGTGAAAATGCATAGCATCCTAATTCTCAAAGCTATTATAACTTATTATCATTGACCTTGGAGTTAGAGACTTGTCTTACTTGTATTTCTTTCCATCTCAGCGAAGAAAAATGGGTGTCTCCTGCCAAATTGGTCTCCACTGTATGTCCAAATCTGGAGCCCCCAAGAAGCTAATAGATGTCAACACAGTATTTCTGTTGGCATATAATTTCACAAAACGCAAAAGCCCCCACAGATGGGAGCTTATACAAACCTAGTAACATACTGTTCTGCCACTTTCTCAGGCATTCTCATCAGTAAGTCTGGACAACAAAGCAAATGCCTTGCATAAAGACAAATATTTCTCTAAATTAAATTGCATTTTGCTCAGCTGCACTAAAAATATTTGGTGTACTGTTTAATGTCAATTGTATATATCTTACAGATATTTTCAGGTTTATTGAATTTTTTGGTTATTGAATGCATTTGACAGTAAAGGTATGGAAAATGTGAATTTGCATGAATTCAGAAGATGTCACATGTTTTCTTGGTGCATTATAGATCAAAGAGGATGCAAGTCTGTCAAAGTCACTACTTGCAAATATAGAGAGAAAGTCATCCAAAATGAAGACCTTAATAAAGAGCAGTGGTTAGACGTGTTCAGTTTTTGCTCAGCTGCAGGTGTGCAACTCAGCACCGTTCCCAGAATCTAGCACGTTTTCTGATAGGATCCTATCTAGGACAGCACATTCACACAGTGTTGGTACAATTCATTTTTCTTGAGGAGATACAAATGAGTAAAAAAAATCCCCGGCCAAACTTTCTCTCTGGACAGAGAACCTTGTATAATTGCCAAACTGACCTCTGAATTGCAAATTTCACAAGCATGAGCCTTATGACCACACCAGTCCGGTGAGAATGTGGGTGTTATTTTCTACTGGGAGTGGGGGTGTTTTGGATCTGAGACCATCTATGCACAACTTAAAACAGATCTCCCCTGTCCACATGAATTTCCATGCCTGCAGAGAAAGGGAGCTGGACCTGTTATTTCTCATTGCATGGTAACTTATATCTGCTGTAGCCTTCACAGTAGCTACAGCTGTTTGACTTGGAATCCGCCTGAGGGTTAAATGAGCAGGGTTCAGAATAAGTGAAGATGTATAGAGTTCCCCCGCCTGGGTATGATGTGAGGATACACGAGGAAGAGCAACTCATCATTGCTTTCTCTGTCTGTAGGTCAAAATATGAAACTCTGACCTGAAATAACCCTTTGAGGATACTTAATAAATTGAAACAGGCTATAATAATCTACACATATAGAATACCAATGAAATTGTTAATGACTTCTTGACTTATAGATGAGCTGGTGGTCTTCGGCTGAGGTCAGCATATGTTTTCAAGTGAATTCAAATGACAGGAAAGTTGCAGTGTATCCCTAAAGGTTGACTGAGGAAAAAATTGATTGGATCACACTGTCAACAGTAACATTCAGTTGCCCATATAAAAAAATTTCACTGAATATAAGTTGGTTCACATAAAAGTCTGCAAAATAATTTTTTTAGAAGTTCTGGGTGTGCACATGACAATCATTTGGACATGATTGATAACAACCGAAGGATGCACATTGTTGGGGAAAAATGTGAAATGTTCATTTATTTCTTCATCTCCTGCAAAGATTAATGAACATTCAGCTTCGAGATCTGTGATTTATATTTCATCAGATGAATCATCAAGATTATGATAAGTTGTCCTCTTGAACCTCAAACATTAAGCATTTGACTTGTGCCAGATAGTTAGACTAATGTGCATTCACTTCCAGACTACAGGTCTTGGACTATAGTCCAGTGTGGAAAATGACAGCATTTGCAAAGCAGATGTTTGTGTTTTCTGTCAAGCCTTATGTTTTGGCAATTTTTTGCCTGAGTGCTGAGAATAGCACAAAATGAGTGTCAAATGGTATACAATTCTGATTAAATAGATTTACAAAGTAAGAATTTGAGTGTTTGATTATTATTATTTGTCATTGTGAACATACTACAGTAAAGGTCTTTCCTATGAATATTCTAATGTGGTCAAATGATATACGTTACTGTGCAAAAGTCTTTTTCATATTTTGCCAGACTTTCTTGTGTTAATAAACATGTGAAGGGTGGCTCAAGACCTTTGCACAGTGTGATACAAAGGCAGTAAAAAACACAAGGGTAAACACAGAGCACAGGGTAAAGTGAGTGTGTTGTGTTGCAGTCAGGCATTGTTAAAATTTAATCTTTTACAAATTAAATGAATGCTTTTATCCTTATAGTAAAAGTTAAGTGCTGCTGATCCCTTTGCTACACGTCTACGATTGTTTCCATCTGTCTGCCTTTTTATAGAATAGCTGTATTTATAGCTTATTTGTCTATAAGTCATTTGTAATGGCTTTTAATTTAAGTGATCAAATAAATCTCACACAAATACACACACTAATAAAGACAAAGAGAGAGGCGGGGGTGAGGGTTTATATCAAAACCTGGCACACTTGCAATCCTGTTATATTTCTGATTGCTCCTTTGAATGACCATTTTTATAAAGACTATATTAAAATCTTTTTTGTTAAATGTAAAACATATGTTTAACACAATAAATAAGTACATTGCTTTTGCGGATACTATCACTTTGCTTGTACTGAGAAATCTTGACATTTTACTTCACCACTTAATAATTTTCTAACTTTAATATTAAACTCAATGTGTTCATCTCCTCATTGCTGCAGAGGTCATAAGTGTGACATAGTGTTTTAATGTTCCAGGTGTGAAGTCACATTTTGCTCTTTCTTTTAGTACTTGTCCCAGATCTACTGTAGTAAAAGTCGCTGTTGCGCCAATAAATAAGGCTCTAAATGGACAAAACAGCTGTCACTCATGGTCCCCCGCCAGTTTATTGGAGGGGTTGTGGTTTCCTGCATTTCGTCATTTGATATCATCCGGCCATAATCTTAAGATTCGGAACAATTTCCTGAGCCCTAGACGAATCCTGATTCTCGGATACCACGGTTTAAAACCGCACTGGATTTTGGATATGGGGTTTGTGTGAGTTGCTATAATAATTTTTCCAAGAGCAAAACGAATTTAAGCTCCTAGTTAAACTATTTCTGGGGTAGCTTTAATTCACCTACAATGTGACAATGCCGTGAGCAGGCCTATATTATGAATTCAGTTTTTCTTTAAACCCGATCCACAGTCTTCAAAGGTGAAAAAGAATAGTCTTAGTCAGAAACTTTGTCACCTGACTTCTGACTTCTGGCTATGTCCCCAGGTCTGCATCTTAAGGGTCTGTGACGTTGGTCTGATCTCCAGGTTGTGCTCAATTATTTGAATAAACATGTAGTGGTTGAGATTTCTCACAGACAGCCATTTTTAAAATTTCTCCCAGATGCACTTGGCCTTGATCCAGACTGTCTGTAGAAACTGTGAGAAACTCTAAGCAGACGTAGACTGTGGCTGCTTTATTCACAAGGCATGTCTTTCACTATGGCAAAAGGGTTGAGTCTATTTAAAAATGGCAGCGTTTCATTATCTACACCATGTTGATGAAAGATATAAGAAAGATCTGTTCTTCGTGAGTTCAATAAAGCCTGGCCACGCTGGGCTACCACACTGAAAATCATAACAATCACCGTGGCACTGAGTATCGTAGCTCAGCGAGCATCATCCGTCATCACCTGTAGTTACACTGAAAATTATCCTAAATCATTTCTTCAAGAAGTCATGCAGACACCCAAATTCAATGTGGAAAAGTCTTCAGTTGGCTATGTTGTTCTTGGCATGCCACGGTGAAATGACAACATTTTCCTTCCTGCTAAAAGAAAGCCGTTCCCAGTGGGGTCAAGGTGGAGGGTTCATCCAAGATCAAAAGCAACGTAGGCCAAAGGTATTCAACAACAACAGCAGTTTTATCTTTGTCTTGCATTGCAAGTTCTGACTGAACTTGGACAAGCCAGAGACTGCAAAAAGCCCAGGGGGACTGTTTAAAACTGGACGATCACTCAAATGTAATAGGGAGAGGAATTGGTTTGTCTAGCACCACTGTGCAAATAAAACTAAACCCTGAAACGTATTGCATCAAGATAATTATCTTGGGTAAAATTTGTCAGTAACACAACCAAGTTCAAGGAGATTGCATTTTCCTTCTGCTTTTCATTGTCATACCATATATTATTGATGTTCAACTTGAGACCAAGACTAGAAGCTTGACTATTTGAAAAAAGCTACAATCATTTTGAGTTTTGAGTTCTGAGCCTTCAAGAGAATCATCTTTGCATCAAATAGTAAGAGGCTTTTTTTATAAATTATATGTCAGGGGCTACAATTCACAAGAGAAGAAATATCAAATGTTTGATTCACATTATAGTGTAAGTGATCTAGTTTCTGATATGTCATATATTTTGCATGCACATATTGGTTGCCTTGATTTGTGTTTATTCACATAACTTTTATTGATTCGTCTGTACAGGACGACATCTGCCAGCCCGCATTCATCATGTCTTTGTTTAGACATGGCTATGATCACTGCAGCTGGGTACTTGGCAGTGCCTGAGAGATCATAAATATATTTCCCAGTCATTTCTTACAGCCACGAATTGTTCCCTCAAGGGGATTGCTTTTTGTCCCGCTTTGATCACTGTATATCATATACAAACATCTAAATCGGAGGACTAATCAAAAACGTCTTGCGCAGAGGAAAATGCATGGCTGGCTTTGACCACAACTGAAAACAAATCCACTTAGCCTGGGTTTTGCCTGTGTGTCAAGGGGAACAGCAAAGCCGCAAATCAAATAAGTCCAAACTTCTGGAGATATCGAATCGCCAGCTGCTCTCGTATGAGTGAGGAGGTTTCAAACATCAGGCCACTTGCCAAAATGCCACTCTGAAAATTAGGATGCATGCTCACACGGTAGTCATAGAAATGCCAAACCATAATATTAGTTTTTCAACATGGCTTTCCATCACATTTACATTCCATTATGCTCTCTAAGGTTGATAATATTTTCAAGAAAAAAAGTACTTTTAAAGGAAGCAGAAGAAATAGCTTGTAACAACCCTGTGGTTAATTTATTATTGTCATTGGTGCAGCAAAACAGAGCTGCAAAACCAGTTTATTCAGAAGGTAAACATATTAGATTGAAAAGAAGGAATGAACTACAAATCTAAGGGAACAGGTCAGAAATCAAAAATAAAATGTTTTTTGTATTATGTATACTCACCCGCTCACAAAGATTCTTCATGTTAGCAGGAATTATGCAATGCAAATAGCATGAAAACGAAAGGCTATTGTTGAAATATTTTATGTATGTTTCATTTCTGTTTTGCCATAAGCATATTTTGTCAAATTATGGTAATTAACTAAACAGCCAAGCACACTACAGCTGTGGTGCAAATGAAGCTCAATATTAATTTAATTAATATTCTTTATAGAATTGCATTTAGTGAGCAGGGACAAATACCAACCAGTTTGCTTCAATGGCTAAATTTGTTTATGACATTGACCATAATACTGCATCATTAACACTGTTTAAATCAGAGTAACTACAGTAGCAAACAATTAAGGCAATAATTAAAACAGTGCAATTTTCCTCAAGGCACTTGTGGAATGTTCACAACATTCTTTCAACTATTTACAAAATTCAAATTCAGATCTACTGTGACAATGTATTGCAGGTCTCCTTTTCTATCCAGTTCCTCATGTTTGCTGCATATTTTAGTAACACCTCAGAGCTAGCAGGTTTGTATGGCAACTTCCTTCACAATTTTCCTAACAGAACATATCAGAAGAAATTCTTTCAACTGGGCCTTGATGAACATTTGAGGAGCACAGTCGATTCCTGAGGAAAAGTGTAGGGTTCAGGATGTTCTGGAAATTTCCAGAACATCATAAGTGAGCATGCTCAGAGCTCTGGTCACTGTCGTGGCTGTCGTCCTCGTTTCCAGGAGAGCCAGCGGGGTGGTGGAGACCCATCATACCAGCAAACTCCGAGGGCAAGAGCGTTCCTTTCTTCACGTTCACCAGTTCTTTCTCTCGTGCCGCAGCTCCCTGCTGTCCACCTTTCACCCGCTTCCACTTCATTCTTCTGTTCTGGAACCACACCTTAACCTGTGGAGAGCAAAATGTTATTAATTCAGTCAGCGGAATTGAAATCATACTGCAGTTGAACACCATATAAACTGTACAGTACTTTAATGACAGTTCAGTAAGCCTATCTATGACAATTTGCTACTGCAAGAGTTGGTAAACTGGCTAATGATATACAGAGGCCAACTGTACATGATGTTGACTTGCTAGAACTACATCAGGGAAACTCAATGCCGTTTCTGTGGCTACGTGCATGAGCTGGTGTGTGATGATACTTTTCGAGAAGGAGTTGTTTTGGCACGTAGAACTCCACCTCCCCACAAACCCACCCCCAGCACTCACTCTTTCAGACCACCATCACCGTCGTGTGACAGGTCTGTACGTAATCTAGATGTGTGTAGGTTTGTGCAGTAAGAGCAGATTTACAGGCTATGGAGCCCGGCTAGCACGGCGCTTTGCCATCTCACATTTCTTCGCATTACACAACCCTTATGGACAGCAGGCACAACACCTCATCTCCTGCATGTCGCTGTCGGCCAAGCAGAGCTTTCTGATTCAACTTTAAACCTCTTCTTGCTCGCAAGTCTGCATGAACTCTACAATGCCTGTTGGCGCTCATGGTGTTTTTCTCCTCATGTGGAGGTGTGGTAACCTGACTGGCGCTGCGGGAGGCTAGCGTCGGGTGGCTAGGCTATTTCCACCTGGTCAATAATGTGCTGATGCATGGCGCCTGGCAGCCCGCTGGCCCACGGCCCTGCTTCCTTTCCCTGACTCGACAGCTCGATCTGTATTCGTGTCTGTCTGTGATGATTAAGCTGCTGCCTAAAACGGTCTGAACGGGTTCGGACTCTGAGCTGGTAACCTCCCCCCACTTATTGGGGACTCTATTTTAGGGAGGGCTAGTTATTTATGCCTAAAGATTGCAGGTATTTTTGGATGAGATATATGGTGTTAGCTATTAAGCAAATACAGAAATTAGAGCAGATTGGATTGCCATGGACAATTTAGTGTTATTTGAGGACATCATTAATATTCAACAAACTGTGACATGTGGCAGATTTTAAAGGCTTTTAATTGGATCAAAGGGCGTCATAGAGAATTTTGGGACATATTTTTGGAAAACCTATGAAACCAATACAAATGTTGTCTCAATTAATAAACATGCCTGTGATGTTCACATTGCCAAGGTAAGCCTGCAAAGTGACATTGCAAAATGAATGTAGCTGAGTGAAAAACAACAGGAACTTTGAACAACAAGGGACGGAATGAATTGAATTTGCAAAGGGACTGATCATGATAATTAGTTACATTCCAGCATGAGAACCCATGAAAAGGAAGACGAGGATGTTACCATGGGTGAGGTCCAGCATCAACCCACACACAGATTTATTGGACATGTGAAGGGAGTCTTTGCGAGCCAGGGTGTGGAGGAGTGAGCAGGGAAAAAGAGGATGAACAGGAAGATTTTGAATCCTAGGTGAGTTGTCTGGCTTAATGGACTTTACTTTAGGCCAAGACACTCAAGCTGCATTTGTCCTAGAGCGGCCTAGGCTCATGGTCGGGTGTGCAAGATTCCAGTCTGAGGCAATTGTGCTCATGCAAGCAGCTGTGTGATTTATGCCGGAATATAAAAAGAACCATTTCAATGTGAAAATGGAAAGGAAGCACAGTGTTTTTGAAATGTTTGCAAGAAAAATCATGAAATTGATTCAAGTAATAATACTTGGAATGCTACGGACAGTTTGATATTATTTGAGGGCCTTCAGAATATTCAAGAAAAACAGTGTGAAATGTGCCCTTGTGACCAGAATTTAAAAAGCTTTGTATGGGGTAAATGCGGCAATAGAGGAAAAAAGAGAAATTTATTACATTAATGCACATAGTATAAATGGGATTTGACATACATCACCAAAATCATATAGCCTAAACACACTGGCACAAACATACACACTGTTATTTAAAATCTGTATCATGCAAAAAAAATCACGAGAGCAGTATAGTGAGTTGAAAACAATTAGCTTCAGAGAACACTACTCACTGCTAAATATACAGAATGCTTCTGATTACTCACATATAAATTTAACACAAAGTAAAAACATTTTAACATTTGACATTTTGTTAAATATAACAATTTTCTTTCCATTTGAAAACAGTTCCTGTAAAAAATCATCCAAATCAAGTCAGACACAATAAGTTACGTACTTGTCTTTCTGTGAGGTCAAGGTTGACAGCAATTTCGTAACGTCTGAGCCGTGTGAGATAGTTGTGGTGGGCAAATTCTGACTCCAGTTCCCGAATCTGTTCCTTTGTGAACGCTGTGCGTTCTTTCCTGGGCTTACTGTTCACGTCTGACTTATAGCTGCCGTCTTGGGAATCTGAAATGAAAAACAGAACATTTTCCAGCTGCAGGGGAAAATAGAACACGGACAAAAAAATTAAGCAAAAACGAAAAAGGGACAAAAAAGCAGGAGGCTTGTGTGATAAACTCCAGGAGCCAAACCAAAATGAAAATAAAACGAGAGCTAAACAATTAGGGGGCAGTCACTTTTTATTATGGCGATATTGGTCATGTGTTTGGCATGAGCTGGAAGCGGGACGGGAACGGAGACTCTCAGACCTGGCCTAAAGCAACAAAGCTCCTGATCAGTCTCCATTCCACAAAACCCCTATGTTATTTTGTATGGTCTTCTACTCACCAAATGTAAAATGTAATGCACTGAAATATTTGTCTTATTTACACATTCAAACATTAATGCAGGCTACTTGTAAATATGGAAAATGTGATATTATTTTTATTAATGAATATATTGATAAAAAGATAAGATAAAGATAACTGAGAATAATGTGGTGGATACTTGTGTTTGTAAACATTTTGCATTTATACATTTTGTATTTTTATTAAGTTATATATTAAATATTTGTTAAAATAAATGCAGCAATGATATGTGGTGTGTGTGTCTGTGTGCGCACCTTGTGTGTGCGTGTTTAAAAACTGAGTCTTTATTAAGTGTAACATTATTACTGTTTAAATTATAATGTTAACCTTGATGATATGTGCCTGTATTTGCAATGCTGAGGAAACTTTAACAACTGAAAACAAGAATTGTTTTCCCAGATCTCTATTTTATTTTCTTTCTTTTTTTTTTTTAAAGAATGGTAGTAAGAAATAGCAGTGCACCTCTTTGTGTCCAAAACTGGCACATTCGGTACCAATACATTAAGAAGGTTGTAATTTTCTTCACATTGCTTTAATGTGGTGACATCATAGCATGGCTTCAAAAATTATTTCTCCCCCTGAAATTAGAGCCGCAGATTTCAGCCCTGTAATGGTGCTCATATGCCTTTGTGAAAACACTCTTGAAGGTTAGCTTTGGTTGAACTTCACAGGGATATTTTGAATATAACAGTTCAACGCGACAAAATGTTGGATCATAATTTAAGGTCTGTTCTAGCAGAAATGGCTTTTCTTTTTAACTGCCTATCTCCAATTCTTTGAATAATGTATGTGCTGTTAAATTGGAAAGTGGCAGCCGATGGTCTGTTGCTCGATTATGTAGGTAAAATTGATGTAGGAGTGAGAAATTCATTGCAGTTTTCTAGTTTGGACACATTTGAAGTATACCCAGACATATAATGCTGCAATATTCCCAAAGCTGTGTACTGCAACATTCACATTTTACATTTAACATTAATCTTCTGAATAGCCTGTTACAGGTTTGGCATATCACAAACCCTTATCACTTTACTATGTGTGATATATTACCAGCTGTTAAATGAAAAGCATGCTGCTTACAACACCTGCCAGTAGAATTAAAGAGAAAAATGGATTTAGGATAAAAGCTTTTCCACTTGGAACCTTTTGATAATCTCTAGTAGTATCCTAGTGATCCATCAGTCTCTTCCACTTTTATTGTAATCAGACTTATAAAGATGTATTTAGAGACTTACATTTATACTTCTAGTTCCATCCGTTATAAATACAATCTCATTCTCAGTGTATATAAAAACTTTTTAATATCCCGTATGTATAATTATTGTCAATTATGGAGCAATTTCAAAGTTTTTGATGTCCAATAGCTATGTTGCCGTACTGGTCAGGTTGCCCATTTGATTTTACCAGATCCCTCCACCACCTTCTGTTGAGGCTGTAGCTTGAAAAAACGTACATTGCTCATTAAGAGATCTTTTCAAAATGTCCACCCTATATGTTGTACTGAAAAATTTTCACATTTATATCAATCTATAAACTGCCATATCACACCTCTTTGCAGTAACACTAAACAGGATCTTCTTTTCTAAATGCAACGCACATGTTTGAGGGGTATCAAAGCCCAGGTGTGTGCAGTGCATGCATTTTAAAAGCAGTTTCACCTGTAGGCCATTAAAGTGAAATGCCAGAGTGAGTTATACCTCTAAGACAGATGATGTTAGAGCAACTCACTGCAGTCACCAGACCCAGCCATTAAAACTCAACTGCACCGGCCACACAATTTACACTTACATGTAACAATAGCGGAGAACAGGCCTAATTAAAAGCAATGTTTTTTTGTTGTATAACTCTGAATTAATATGCAAATGTAGTTGCAAAAAGACCTAACTAATAAATATACAGGTTACATTTTGTTCATATTGAAATTTACAATACGGTTTTTGGGACATTTGCAACTTACTTTTTAAACTAATAATTAAATAATGCATAGAAATAAAATAAATCAAGACAAAAGAAATATTTGCTTTCAACAACTTTTTAAAAAATTGACTTTAAAAGTGTAATAGGGATTTAAATGGTTTAAATTAGAGATGAAAAGCATGTGTGCGGAACACTTTTCTCTTTTTACCTTAGACTGCTATATGTATTATAGCGTTAGAATGGTTAATTTGGGTTAAAATGCATAGAAATGTAATGATAAATCAAGCAAAGAAAATATGTCAACAGGTAATTTTATAAAAATCAATTGGCATTGTAAAAACTGTTCCTATTTCTCAGTCTTAGTTCTTTTAAAGTGTCACACATTTCATTTTGAAGTCTATAAAATGTATGCGTTACAGAATCATACCACCATACATATTTACATGCAAATTTATTTAAATGATTGTGGTTCAGCTATTTTGATTAATAATCTTTCTACATTATGCATTAAATAATATTTGACTCTTACGGTCGCTTTAGAAATATCCAAAAAAGAAAACGAAGTTTAGTCAGATGAATTACATATTGAGGATTTACTACAAACATATTAAAATGCATTGTATTTTGCATACTTTTCACATCAAAATCATGTTTCAAAAATAACCTTTGAAGTATTATTGCTTAAAAATGTCTAATAGTGATTTGCATTATTGTTGCAAGTTGTAGTAAGAGAAGGCTATGTAGATGTTATGTTTGCTTACCAGGACTATCACTTTTCCCTTTACTATTCCTCCTCTCTGGTTCTACGGGTGACATGGTTTGCCGCCCGAAGTCCCCCGTCATGCACGGTGCCCCTGCAGGATCGCTGTTGCCCAGAGTCGTATTTGCTGGGCACAGACCCTGGCTACCTGTTCCAACAGAGTTGCACATTTCTGGTGCCGAAGTGTCAGGGTGCGGGAGACAGACATTGTGACGGGCAGCACCAGGCGATGGCATCTGCTGGACATGCCAGGACGGCTGAGTGTGGTGCGGATGATGCGGAAGCTGGGCAGGGTGTCCGCGCCCGTGCGGTCCCCCGAAGCTCCCCTCCTCTCCGGGGTAGCCACAGGGCGGAGAGGGTCCTGGTCCTGGCAGGTCGGGGTATGAGATGTGATCGGAGCGGCCATGCAAGGCCAACGACGACTGGGCAAAGGCCGGGTGCAGCGCCTGACCCGGAGAGTGCGGGTTCCGCAGACATCCGAACAGAGAATGATCCATCTTGCTTCTTTCTGCCACAAATCCACACTGAAATCCAACACACTACACTCTGCCAGCAAGTAAATAAAGAACTTTCAAAAACATAAAGCTTCCAAGAAAAGTACTGGGTGGAATGCTGCTGGAGAGAGGGTGGAAGAATAGCGGCAAGGGGGGTGTGTGTAAAAAAGTTCGGAAAAATCACAGCTCTCGCTCCTCAACAACCCCTCTCACCTCACACCCGCGGCTCCCACGATCCAGGGCTCAGCGGTAGAAGGAAGAGGGAGCAGGCGGCGATGAAAGGCAGGGCCTCCGGTAATCCTGAGCATGCGGCCCCGTTGCCAGGCCCGGGCGAGGGTAAACACACACAGCCTGCTAGAAGCTGCTCGGGTGACAGACAGGAGAGTGGGAGGGATGGAGAGTGTGTGTGTGTGTGAGAGGGAGAGAGAGAGAGAGAGAGAGAGAGAGAGCTATCCTGGGCCTGAGTGTATGGAAAGGGTACTTCCAGAAAAGTGGGAAAGCAGAGAGGAAGAGAGAGAGTGCGAGAGAATGGGAGAGAGGGGGGTGAGCAAGGAGACGAGGTGGAGGGGAGGATGTTATATATAGGGCGTAACGTGAGAGGGAGGCTGGGTCACTGGCTCCTTGCTACTGACCACATGCTCACCATCTTCCTCCAAAAAGCTAAGGACAATAAATCTGTGGCTGGCCAAGCAGGTCTGGCCTTAGGGAAAAGTGGGCAATTTATTTTGGACCTCAGCTATCTGACCCCTACTGGCACATTTTCTAAGAAGTGTATTGCATCAGAATAAGGGGCCGAGATGCAGAATAGGGAGCAGGGGGCTGCAGCACAACTTGATTGTATGAGCATTTGGGTAACTGAGTTCACAAAACCACTTACTAACAAATGTAGTCATTGTCATCAGTATCACCATTATCAGTGGTGTCACCATCCAAGAAACAGGTCTACATCAGGTCACGTCTACATTTACATCACGTCTATTTTCTCTGTTGTTGACTTGACTAAGAACCGTGCAGATGCAAAACTTCTCTACAGTCCACAGTTTTCCAACTATGCATACAGTACAACAGTGGGAAAATAAACCCGACTTGTGTGAACTCCAAATTTGTTTATGATGTTTAATTAATTCATGGTGCAACGGGTTCACTCTTTAAGACTCTGGAGTGACTGTCTCAGAATGAGTTCCAAAACACCAGTGCTCTATTCTATTACATATTTATTGGAGTTTGGAAGACTACATTTCTCTCTTCACAAAAATTAAAGAGTTTGTTTGCCTGTCACACAATCCATGAGTGTTTAAAAAAGTGCTAAAAATTCATTTAACAAGCAACGTCCCCACTACCACAGGGAAATTCCATAATTAAATGAATGTTATTTAAATCAAAAGCTTTTTCTACAGTATAATAAAAATAAGTTAATTTGGAACAAATGGATGCTATTGGTCAGAATATTGCTTCAATTCACTTTTTCACATTATTTTACTGTTTTAATTTCATTTTATTGTCTGCCTTTCATCCATAACGGAACAGTATCACTGAACTCCATAGAAGTAATGAAATGTCTTGTTTAATGTGGTGAAAGTGTTGCATGCTTATGAGCTGACATGGCAAAACAAATGCAGTTTCATAAAATAAACAGGACAAAACATTTCATTGCCTTCTGACACTTTATTTAATTACTTAATTGCAAAATAATAGTCAGTGTTCTGTGGATATCATTAATTCATTTGCTACAGCAAATAAATTGGCATATATTATTAATAACTTATTTTATATTACTAAATTCACACATACATTATTTTAGTTTTTGGATAATAACATTTTTTCAAACTGCCTGCATTTTACAAGCCTTATTCTAAATGAAAGTTAGTAGGTAGGTAGTGTTTTTTTTTTTCCGCAGAAGTGAAGGTCAGTCACTGATTATTTATTTATTATTGATCACGGAATGTGTCACTTTAAGATACTCTATGTAAGACAGGCTTTATGTGTGTATATATATTGATAAAAAATAAGTAAATATATATGTATGTATATATATATATAGGTACACTTGCACAAAGTCAGGGATTTTATAGGATTATAGTCATTAAATTATTTTGCAGTCATTATATTATTTTGTAGGATTACAGATCTGTGGTTAGTTCTCCAAGATGTTTGGAACAACCTACCAGCCGAGTTCCTTCAAAAACTGTGTGCAAGTGTACCTAGAAGAATTGATGCTGTTTTGAAGGCAAAGGGTGGTCACACACAAATATTGATTTGATTTAGATTTTTCTTTGTTCATTCTGCATTTTGTTGATTGATGAAAATAAATGATTAACACTTCCATTTTTGAAAGCATTCTTTGTTTACAAGCATTTTCACCTGCCTAAACTTTTGCAATTACTGTATATATTATATTATATTATATTATATTATATTATATTATATTATATTATATATATTATATTGCTCCTTATATTATATTATATTATATTATATTATATTATATTATAATATATCTGTTGTGGCTCATTTCATGGATTTTTAGCCATTCTTTACTGCCCATCCACAAACCAATTTTTTAAAAAGGTGTAAGCCCAATCTAGACAGTTTGAGAACTGCTGTAGCCCCAATGTGTATATTTTCCTCAGACTATATCATCACATATACCAGGGTACATATACATCCACACTTCCATTTAATTTAAACTCAAATAACTAAACGTGCATTGTTCTTGCCGTGTCTCGTGCTGTCTGTGCATGTTGTCACCAGGCTCGTGAAGCTGAACTGGGAGAGGAAATTAGATTCATTTTGAAGGAAATGGTTTTAGCAGACCTCCAAAATCTGATGTGGGTGTTGTTACTGCTCACTGCCTCTGTTTGGCACGGCGGAAGTGTGTGGGGTAGTCCTGTACCTAATCCCAAAAAGAAAATCTGGTGTTTTGTGTAACAATTTGGCCAATTAGCAGATTATGTAAAAAGTAATCTGTGAGCCCTGGGTGTGTATTAATGCTCCTTGCAGTTTCCAGTTTTGGCATCAGACTGTGCCGCCTGGCGGTGCCCCCACTTGGCTCTAGTGGTTATATGACTCCTGGCTATAGATTTCTTCCTCTTGCTCCTTCTCTCTTTCTCAGAGGGTCCCAGACCTAAGCCTCTGTAACAGCAACTGCTAATTTGACAGGTCCCAGAAGAGAAGGGAAATTCTGCAGGTGAGTCCTTTTGACCTTGTGGCCAACTGTGTGTGTTTGTGTGTGTGTAGACGTGTGTGTGTGTGTGTGTGTGTGCTGATGTAGAGATTATGTGCACTCTAAGCTCTGCTACAACTGTACATTCATCCTGACAGCCAGTTTACCATAGATTTTTGTTGACTTTTTGGCTTTGCTGAGGCAGCAACTCCTCCCAACCTGTTTGTGTAATCAGAATATAAAGACACATCAGTGCTGCTAAAAATAGAACTGATTGTAAAAGCAACATTTATAATTTCCAAATTAATTGGTTATGTATAATAGAAATGTTTTAAACAATTTGGCCAGGGTAACAATATGTTGTTATTTCCAAATTAGGTTATTAAGGGATGCTTTTATTCTTATTATTATTGTTTAATTAGTGTTAAAGTAGTAGTAGTCAAATTTAGGACTATATATTATGTTTCTTTTTAATATTCAATTATATTTGTTAAATAAAAACATCTAAATAAATATTCATTCATCTGATTTCACCCCAAAGCCTAAATCTATTAAAATATTTTTAACAGCCAGTTTTGTTGAATTACAATATATAATCAACTGTATTTGTTTGTTTGTAATTATACTTGCATAACAAATGTCATCAAAACATACTATTTTGATATTTATTATGCTTGTGGGCCGAAAAATTGGCGTGATCTTTAAATCTATTTTTTGACACTGCACAGTGGAATAAATATGAATAATATGCCATTGTCACGCTTTTGTTTTGAATGATTTTTCAGTGGTTTTCATTCAAACTATTTGGGTCAAAAACACCAGAAGAAACTGCTCGTTGGTGAATAGGAGCTTTTTGAAGAGTCTGCCACCTGAAGAGTTTCTCTTAGCATAGTGCATTTACAGCATTATATGAAAACATATTTTATGTAGCATTTCTAATTTTGGGTTTTTTAAACTTTGAATTAATTTAATACTTTTATATATTGTAGCTGGGAAAACTGACTACACTGCATACATGACATTCAGAATTGCTTTGAAGGTTTGCTTACGTTAATGAATCGTTGATAATCATTTGCATTGTAACTTTACATTATATTTCTGGCAAAATGTAACACTGTATTGGTCTACAAGCTAAACTGAGTTAGTTTAAAATGTAATTCATTATAAAACCATTTATAATTTGTTATTACACATAATAAACTTGCTATTTACTTGCCTTTTCTCTCTCTGAACAAATATTTTAACTTGATTCTTTGCAGTATTAATTTTTGTCTTTAGATCTTATCCAATCAATCTAAATATATAAACGTATGTTGTTATGTTTTATTTAAAAACACTTTTTCAACATTAACTTTCCATATCTTCACTAACCCTATACGATATTTACAATTTTATTTAATGTCACTTTTTAATTCACATTAAATGCCCAACAGTTTTTGATGATTATGTTCATTTCAGAGACATTCTCTTTGTTCTGCTCTAACTATCAATTATTTAAAGCTCAGCTTCACAGATTAAATGGGCAAATGTTAATCAGGAATTTGATAAAATTATACACATATTTATATTGTCAAATCAATCTAAATATATAAAGAATGTGTTATGTTTTATTTAAAACATTTTCAATAATATCCACTTGTCCTTACACTTAATCCTACTTGAATGTTACAAAATTTTATTTAATGTCACTTTTGAATTCACATTAAATGTCCAACAGTTACGATGATTATGTTCATTTCAAGAGACATTCTCTTTGTTCTGCTCCTAACTATCAATTATTTAAAGCTCATCTTCACAGATTCGTGGAACAAAATGTTAATCAGGAATTTGAGAAAATTATACACATATTTATATTCAAAGCGCTAATGCCATAGATTGCACTTACTCTGAGACTGAATAGAGATTTAAACAAGATCTTAAGATATATGCAAGTGGATGCCCTCTACTGGCACTACCAGTAAAGACATCCAAATACCAATGCAAATCTACAGTATAGCTGCCCTTTGACCTATAGGTCTGTTAAATAATTTAGAGATGCTAAATGCATTTACATCTTAATTATATTGTACATACAGACAGGTACATTAGTCATTTTCTGCCCCAAAGAAAAGCCTGAGATTGTCTATCTGACAGACTGAAAAGACAGATGCTTCTTCAGTCAGCCTCAAATTACTGTATTTATCATCCGCTGGGGTTTTCCAAATCAAGCCCTTTTTATACAACATCCCTACAAGGTTGGAATGCTTTGTTTGGGCAGCTAATGACTGCTTGTATTTTACACCAAATGTTCAGCTTTTGTTCTGTAATCAAGTCTTATTTTTGCCCTCTAAGCACTAATCCTATTTAAGGATTAAGTGTAAACATTATACATGGCCTGCCATGATGATGTTAATTCCGGTAAATAAATGTGCTTTATACTAAAAAACCCACAGCTAAATTGCCATGAATTCACCATTTTCTTTACTAATGAGCCATATCGTACCACTAGGTTGTGTTTATATATGAAACTAAACCACGACCTCTGGAAAGTAGCTGAAAGTTAATCCTGGGAAAATAGCTACATTTGCCCAGCTGCCGTCATATAGCTCATTTTTCTTCTCCTGTCTTTTCTTTTAACTGTTAATTAATTTGCTCATAGCATGGGTGGGCCCTTAGTAGCTTCACATCAGTGTAGTTCCATGTATATATACAGTATGCACAAATTGTGATGCAAATACTGTGAAGTTGACCAGTATATATCTATATATATATCTCAGATATATCTGAGTGCAGCAGCTTTAGAAGTGCTTAATACTGAGCAGGATCATGGATGGATTTAGATATATGTATATCTAGCTTGGATTTAGCCTATCTAGCCTGGATTTAGATATCTGTATATCTAGCTTGTTATAGTAAGTAAGAAGTAAAAAGAAATAAAAATGAGAAAATTTCCGCAAGAGATCCACCTTTCAAGCCATGGCTACACTTCTCTTAACTCAAAAGAGTGAAGTAATATCTTTGTGGAGCAAGGGGTCTAACTCATCCCATCCAATCTGGCCTGCCTCATTTTACTCACATCTGTACTGGAATCTACTAAATCATTTACTTGAAAAAGGCTGGCATACGACAGAACTCTGTGTTCCTGACAATTCTATCTTTTCTCACATCCTCAGTTTAGTATTGGATTCTTAAAAACACACACAACCACTTATGCATATACTCTAACATGGATGAACATTGGCTGGGTCAACAAAATGGATTCTTACATTGCAGCGAACTTGGAAGACCACTGGTTACAACTATCATGAGGTAGTTTCTGGGTTTGGCATGCCTTATTTTCTATTTTGTAGAAGAAAGTACTAGTGAGTAAAGGATTCCCACATGAAAGCTCAGACAAAAGAATATATTTTCCTTGAGGTTTATTATTCACTTTCATAATTATACAAGTATAACATGAATTATAAAGTGGTGAAAAAGAAAGACAAAAGGTGATGAGCATTATTAAATGCTGATAAAAGAGTGTGGAAACTAGGTGTTTTAAAGTTAACATTTTAAGATCAGGTCTGTATCAAAATGTGATATTGACTTAACCTACTGGAAATCATATGAAAAATTATCTGTCCTGTATATTTTATTCTGCATGTATTAACAACTCAAGCCCCAATAATATGTGTACAGCACCATCTAGTGTAAAGACAAAGACTATTGACATTTTATTAAAATTGTAATTAAAAATTTCCATCCTCAGGTGTCAAGCTAGTCTATGAAACAGGGAGACTGCGCCTCCATCTATCTCTCTTATATATAGGCATCAAGTGTAAATTTAAACTGACAGGTCAGCAAACTTGGATTAATTTGGATTAAGTTTTTATATGTTTAGACAGAAATAATGAGGTTTTTACAGAGGTTTTACCAGAGTGTTTTTCAAGCCTCCCACAGCTGGAGAATACATTCCCTTGCTGGGCCAACCATCCCTTCATGCCCATCCACAAGTTCTTGGCAGTCAAATACCCAATTACTCTACTACATGAGGGATTTTCTGGATTAATCAAAATGACATGTGACACAATCAAAAATAATTCTGAATATGAGTTGATGTGTCTCAAACTTTTACTCTGATATGAGGTATAATAATATAGAAAACCCACTGAAACTTCACCATTGCTAATTGTTGTTTTCAATAAAGCAATGTTTTTAATGGGGTCTAAATCCAGATACTTTTGTCCGTCATATTTACAAGATGAACATACAAAGAACCCAGTGGGCCCAGTTTATTCATAAGATATGCAAGACATTAATTTTTTTATTACCTGAAACATTCATTCATACATTCCATCATCTGAACCGCTTAAGCCCTATTGGGGTCGCAGGGAACAGAAACCTATCCCGACTATGGAAACGTGGCGGGGGACCACTTGAGCAGTCAACACACCGCAGGGCACACACACTCTCATTCTACCGTTACAGGGGTCAATTTAGAGTCACCAGTTAACCTATATTGCATGCTTTTGGACTGTGGGAGGAAGCCAGAGCACCCTGAGAAAATCCATGTGAACACAGTGACAGCATGCAAACTCCACATAGAAAGGCCCTATGGCTGACCTGGGATCGAATCCAGGACCTTCTCGTTGTGAGGCGGCAGCGCTAACCACTGCACCACTGTGCCGCCCTGTGCAAGACATATTAGACAAATTAAGGCAACAGTACTACAATATATGTGCAATCAAACTATGAGCACTACAATCCCCTAAAAAAAATGTATTTGCTTAGTAGGTGACTTCCATTCCCCATTACAATGTAAACTAACAGTCCCCTGGGGCAACTTGTAGAGATTTATAGGCCTACTGGTTGGCCCTGAGTGGTGGTTTTGGAATTTGAACTAATATTATGATAACACTGTTGTGCAGCATTGTCGAAAAATATATATTTGTATGGTTTTAAATACATTTGACATTGTATAATTATATTATATTAAGTTTATATTGGTCCATTCAAACCATGAGAGTAATGTCTATACATGCATTGAAATTTTACTTCCTTTTATTATTTTTGGCACTTAAGCATCATAAGTCATTTTAAAGCCAATAGTAAGTCAGTAGTATAGTATAAATTAAAGTCAACATAATTGATGAAGCAATGCAAAGTAACTTTGCTACATTGGCGGCACCCTTTTGCTGTATTGCTTTGATTTGGCTGATGACTGAATTAATAGTCACTATTAAACAGTGAGATCAAACACAAAGCTCACAGTGGAATCATGTTGATGTTTTCTCTTATCAGATTCATATTATTTGACTTGGAATATTTCCCACTCAAACAGACGCCTACATGACATGCATAATTACATGCTGCTGTACATGTTGACACAAAATTCAATATTGTGTGTACAATGCTTGGTATTACAAACGATGGATACAAAAAAAGAGATGGAAAAAAAATCATAAAAAACTGAAATGCTTTTGAAAGTGAATCAGGCTGGAATTATGTTGTGGCTTTTCATTCCCTCAGAATGACTGCATAGTGTGGAGATCTGCCAGAATTTTAAAAGCATTCTTCATTCTATTTCCCCATTAAAATTTGTGATGGGTAATGTGTAGGATTAAATATAGTTTGGCCAGTCCTTTTCTTCATTGCCATTCCCACATATTCTCACTTTTCTTTGACATGCTCAGTCATCACTTTTATACCATGAGGACTGAGACGCATTAAACATTCACATCTTCTAGGGTTAGAAAGATTCCAATGGCATCTGAAAAGAAGGAAAGTATGTAATGTCTGCTTAAAATGGTGCCGTATTTCTTACAGTCATAGGACTAATACCCAGGCCAAACGTCCACATAAAGTCTATGTTGGGCTTAAATCTCGTTACTACACTCAGAGCAATGTTGTTTCAAGAGACCTGTCAGCAACATTCGAGTTATTGCAGCTTGAAATGATCTGAAGACATCAAAGTAGTTTACTGGCTGTGAGAAATTCTCAGGCAATTTTAAATAGGTTAAAGTTATAAGTAAATGAAAACTATGCAAAGTCTGGTTTTCATTTAGGGAGGAAATCGTGCCATATAATAGGGCAATTAACTAACAGTCTGATATGAAATGATTTATGATCAAAGGTGGGAGCCAATGCTCGCCTGGAGAGGGCGTAGAAGTGAAATCAAGACAAGGGAATTCAAGTTGTTTTGTGCCCACCTTTCTTCTTGTTTAGTTGCAAAGGATTTAGTCAATATTGAATCTGGTTTCATTATACCTTTACAATTAACCAGGTGAACTAATTATTAGTCCAGTCTGCCAAGGATTTTAAAAGAGGAAATAACAAAACTGGACAGGCAATGAACTTGAAGAAACGAGATACTGCATCCTTTTTGTTAGATTTTACAGATACTTAACAATCCTCTCATTCAGCAATAAAAAGATCAACACATTGCAAGTTAACCATAATTGCTAAACTTTTGTTACCAAGCCTGTTTGCAAATCTGATTTTTTTTTTGCAGGAACCCTCAGGAAAATGCAGAGGAGTGTCATCCAGGTTCGTTAACCATGGTCAGAGATTTGCTTTAACTATTTAAAATCAGTTGCAGACTTGGACTATTAACTGGCACATCTGGTTAATTGAACAAGTCGAATGTAAGCCTAATGTATAATGACTTGCTGAAGCTAGATTTTTATGTCCCTGGAAATTAGTGCTTAAAGATAGAGAATCTTTATTTATATATATTTTTTAATTTATACATTATTTATATATTAATTATTTCCCACTTTAACATAATTGAAAACACGTATACACTTTTTGATTTAACAAGATTTTTATACAGGGATCAGAGCATGTAAGCGGGGCTGAGCGGCGAGAATTGCTCACGTGGTTGTTTGCACCGCCCGCTCCACCGCTCCCTCGCGTCAAGTCACTCCGCTCAATTCCGCTCTTTTCATCCCACGCTCTCTCTCTCCTATTTAAAAGAGAGAAAAATAATCGTCATATATTCATAAGCATAGTATTTTCTATTGAATACATACATAAGCCTTATATTCTAATAAACGTAGAGCAACTGCAACATAGTCACTCAGTATAGAACGTATTTATTTCAAACAAACATAGCCAAGTACAACAGCAAACATCCAAGTTTTGAACACATATTATTTACGCAACCACAACAAACTAAAGAAATTCATACGCGTTTCATGAACTTCAAACATTAAATGAACCTGTAATTATTATCGTACCTTAACATTCATTATTACGGTGTTAGTGGTATCGGAGCGAAACTGAAGTGAGCGCGCCGACCTTTAGATATAAACCGCTTCACTTCCAAGTAAATTCCGCCCGCTCAGCTCCGCGCTCATGCTCCACTCACATACTCTGAGGATATAATTTCTTTTTTATTGAATTACTGGACTGTATACATCATCTGTCTTTGTCACTTTTTTTGTATCTCCATTAAACTATTAGACACCTGCAGGGTCTTTACTATTTACCTCTAGTCTCTTATGGATACTAACTGGTCATAGGTTGTGTCGTAAACGTATATTACCATATTAAACATTACCTCAAAATATGACAAACAAATGCTGTGCTATTTCACATGATAGTATTAGACCTATGATATAGCCATAGGTGTCAAACTAAAGAACGGCTTACAAGTACTAGGTAAAAGATCAGACTGTCCCATCACTCACAAACAGTGAAGGAGAGACATTAAAAAGACTTCTAACCAGTCTAAGGCCAGCATAGAATAAAGCTCCCCTGCATCCCTGTGCCTGATCCTATTGAGCTGAGTTTCAGCGTGATGCAATGCAGGCAGCCAGAGAAAAGCATTGCTGCCAAGCATGAGGTCACAAGGAAAGGGAACAGTGGTGTCATGTGGTTACACACATTCATTGCTGTCACATAATACTTAATGAGGAACAAACATCACTTTTTTAAAAAGCTGCATTTCCTCTCTTCCTGGATCAAGTATCTTTCTCAACAAAAACAGTCTCGTGTACGGGATATGCCATTACCGTGATGTGTAGTCTCATAGTTACCAAAGGCACAGAAGATCAGTGAAGATGCAGCACTTAAAAGCAGTCTTACAATGCAGTCAATAGACTTTGGCAATGACCAGAGGCAGCCTAACTTAAAAGGAATCATGTACTTTTCACACTGATGTGCAACGCAGTACAGAATACTATGTAAGATTTTAAAGAATAAAACAAAATTGGAAAAAGGGGAAAATGTTATGGAAAAAAAACCATAAATAAACATGAGGCCTCTACTTCTCCTTCTCCTAAAATTCAAGTTTAAGGGGTTTGAGCACATACTATGATGAAGTGCTAAAGCAAAAGGTTTCCATTGAGTGGAACTTGGTCAGTGCATTCCCCACATCAAATACTGCACAAAATAACCTTGTTAAAATCATCTGCTAGAGGGAGCAAACCTCACAAAGTTTTATGCCTGACAGACTTGATCAGTAAATTTCTGTGAATCTTTGCTGATTTAATACAGGACCATGCACTTGAAAATGAATGTTGGTCTCAGCTAGACCCCTGTTCTTTTTGCATCAATTTTAAGACATAAATGTAATTAAATTATAGAGAAAAGGTGAAAATATCATTATGTCTACAACAGACATGCTATGAAAATGAAAGTATGATTATCACATCCCATCTGAGAGTCCTATATAAGCCCAGGCTTTGACAGAGCGAGGAAGGGAAACAAAGTTGGTTGAGAGAGCCCTGGAAGCTCTCTGGCTGCAGATGTTGACCCCATCTGGCCCACCCACATTGGACCAGTCAGCTCTGAGGCGATGAATGATGATGTCACTAAGAACTCAGGTCAGCAGACAAGAGGAAGGGCTTATCATCACAGATCAGCCCTTGAGCACAGTCAGACTCTAATGCATGTGTGCGCACATACACATACACTGGTAATTTCATCAGAACAGCTGTGCAGATCAAACCCAGTCAGCTACATGGTCCACTTCTACAGCAGAAGGAAAGACACAATTGGACTTCATGGATTCTAATCAAGCCCATGTCTCCTCTTATAGTGAGGATAGTGTTCCACTTCTGCAATCCAACAAAAGTTTGATGATTTATTGCCCTTTGTGAATGTAAAATAATAATAATAATCTTTTCAAGATGAAGGTAGGACATTTCTGTTGTTTTCATTGTGTCATGGCAATCTTACAAAATATAAACTTTAGAGATTTTAGAATTTCTTCAGACTTTATGTTACCCTCACAAGAACTCTTGCGTAATTCTTTTAAATTATACTTTTTTATGTTATTAATACATAAGCTCTTCTTTAATGCAACATAATTGCTAAGTTAAAAGGTAATACCGCAATGGTGGTAGTGCTTGACAAAATAAATTTGATCTGGACTTTGGACTGAAGATATGTGGAACTTTAATGCTAACCTCTTACTGCACTTCCTTTTAGAAATCTACTGGCAAAGGCCAGTAAAGATGGCCGCCACCACATGCTCATGATTTGGTGCATTGCTTAAGGATTACATGGGAAACTTTTTGGACCACTTTGTACTAGTCTTGGAGTCCAGGAATCCAAAGCTGTAGCTGGGAAACAGATATGCATCAATATTAAGTTTGCAAGAAGACAATCATTATCAGGCCTTGTTTTCACCTGCCATCGTCTTAAGTAAGTCTTTGTTTAATGCCTGGCTGTACTGCCTCAGAATTTAAGCTAGCATTGAGAAGTGGGATAAAAAGACCAAGCCAGTGTAAGTGGGATACTTCAGGTACAGAGCAATAGTGCAGTGCAGAGCAAAGCATTGTGAAATTTTTGTGAACATTTTTTCTGAGATAAATATAGAAGTTCAAAGACCAGAGCATTTGCTTGGCAGGTAAAGTAGCTTCAAAACTATGGTGATTAATTGACATTCTCTTTTTTGACAAAACTTATGCCAGCTGCTGTACAGTGGGGCATGTAATGCTTCAGTTGATGGAAAAACAGCCTGTACAGCCAAGAAAACTCTTTCTGTCTTTCATTCGGACCATCTTAAGGTTTCATCATAAATAAAATATTAATGATTAAAATGTGTACACAGAAATGTAATGTGCCAAGTAATCTGAAATCAATACTTAAACTAACCAGAGTGGACATTGTTGTGGAGGACGTATATAATGCTAAGACACTAACAACTCAGTCTTTCTCTTCCCTCCCTACTTCAGTGTACCCAGAACTTTGAGAAAGCAGTCCAAAAGATATGTTTGTCAGGAAACATGGATTGTGGCATAGTAGCATACCAATATGCAAAGTAACTTAACCTGTTGTATAACAAGATCTATAACAATATACAGAATTAGCTAAGTTAATATCAGCTGTTCTGCAAAGAAATTGGAGTGAAACAAGTAAACTGTAGAAAATAATGAAAGCAGACAATTCTGTCACTGAATCTCTTATCACTGAACTGAAGCGCAACTTCTGAGGCATAACTGAAGGCATCACAACTTTTATTAAGCACAATTACACAGGCTACTTTGAGCTGTAACTTAGGATTTAACATTGAACCCATCTAGGCATCCCAACATGCAACAATATGGGATGTACTATGTGTTCTGACACCTTACTACTGGAACCAGCATTTGCAGGTATTTGAGCTATGGTAGCTCTTGTACAACGCCTCCAGCCTTCACTCCTCACTTGCAACAATGAGCCTTGGCCAGGAACACCAGTGTTCCTTCCTTGGACTACTTTTAGTACGTTATGACCAATGCACAGCGGGAACATTCCAAAAAACCTACAATTTTGCTCTGAGTCAGTTGTTGCACCATGTCAATTTGGTTCTTGTCAAGGTTGCTCAAATGTTCACCTGCTAATATGAACCACTCACTGCCAATTTCCTTTGCAACAGGAAAATCAACGTTATTTACTTCACCTGTCAATGGTCATAATGTTATGGCTGATTGCTATAATAATTCAGCTAGTTACCAACCCATACTTAATCATTAAAGACATGACCAAAGAAGGGGGAGTTCTGCAATCTTATCTTATTTGCATTTAGTTAACATAAAAATGAAAATTGCATAGGAACTCTGAATAAATAGGATGTGTTCAAACATAATTTTTAATCCAAATTTAATTACATTTTAAGCAGTGTTTAGAGGAAGTGATATAATGATGTCAGTGCTCCAGCAGTAGTTTGAAAAATGATCTATTCTACTCAGTTTTTATTGGGTAAAAACATCTTACCTTTAACAGCATATTTACCTTTATAATTAGTCCTGATTAATATTATCAACTGTACATCTAGACATTCATCCATTTAGAATTGCACCACTTTGCAGATGCAGAATACCTACGTTACAGTAACAGTTTTTCATAATTGCACATAATAGTCAGAACCAGGAGTCTGCTGCTAAGAAGCACTGAGAGACTTTTGTTTAGTGAGTGATGGGGAATAAAAGCATTTCCCTGGAGCATCACAGATGAATGTGAAACATGTGGACCTGCATTTATACACGTTACTCTCATTTCTCTAAACATATTATTCTGTGCTGACACTTTCAACATTCACTTCAGATTTCATTTGAGTTAATTCCTTTTCTAGTCCTAATTTGACTTTTAAATATACAAAAATTACATTAGATAAGAATATTATATGCTTGCTGTCCTCTGTTTATTTCTACAGAAGAATGTAATTTTACCTACTTTATGTACATGCACACATGCCCTTCATGAGAGTGGTTGCTGAGGGTTTTCCAGACTTGTGAAAGACAGGATTAGCATTGTGGCTGGGCTTGGCTCCCTGAGATCCTGGTCTGGCCTAATGCCTGGTAATAGCTGGAGATTATATCATGATTAATTGGGCATCATTATGGTGGGGATTGTTACCACATGCACACTGTTAGATCATTCCTCAGCCCACACCTGCAGAAGTGAGCACTAAAAACTTTCTTCCTTTAATAATGAAATTCGCAAGCACAGTCTGAGTAGGTCTATAGGTCTATAAAATCTTATCATTATCTATACCATGTCTATATTTTGATTCCTTCCTATATTTTCATATTTCTTCGTATCAGAAAGGGATAGTTTCACTTTTAATCATTGATGTATTGCTGTAATTCTCTTCTCACTCACATCAAATCCCACATGGAAACCCACAGCTACACACATGTGATAGGAAGTTAGTACCAGAAACGCAACCCTTCTGTTGTAGCCCTCCTCATATTATTTAGCACTGTTGTTTGCTTCAACAGTTTTCTGACCCTATTTATGGTGTCTGCATCATGGTGATTATGATGCATAATAAAGATTCATGGATCAAAGGGTTATCGGTTCCTTTGTGGTTATTTTTTGAAACTCATCTGAATCTGCATGCCTAAATTGATTTCCCAGTTGCTTACAATCTGGCCAAGAACTGTCAAGAGACTAACACTCCTCCACTCAGTCATGATACTACAGCTTGCATGTGTGGCACAGTTACACTCGTAGATTTCTCTACATAATCCAAGTGAAAAGATTGAGATAAAAAGTGTGTGCAATTTGAACAACTGGCAAGCCCTGCTGTGATGACAGTGTGGGTTAAAAACAGTAAATTGCAAGAAGTAGCTAAAGCTGAGCTCTGCCTGTAGCTGTGTAATATGTAGCGGACAGAGATTTACATGTTTAGACACTAAGATAGACAATGATACAATGAACCAAAGAAGCAAACATTGGCAAAAAATGTAGAATTTGATATTTAGAGGTTTTTTATGTGGCATAACTAGCAGTTTATCACAGAACATGATTATGATGGCTGCTTCATGCATATCCGGTTATCATAAAACCCTTTTAGATTAAAAAACACTCAAGATTGTAGTTAGTAATTGTTATAAGTTAGTAAAACTTAGTACTCTATGTTCCCGGGAGTAAGAGATACTCACTGCTGGCATAAAAAACCTCTTGTCACTGATCTGTTGCATATTTAATATATTTTTAACATCCCTAGGTTTCGTTCCATTTATTTGTTCTGCTGCCTCACTCATCAAACTTTGATAATGATACTTTCTTTTGTCAAAGCTGTTGACTTTGATAGGATTGGTTAAAATTTGAGGAAATATGTTTAGATATAATGCCAAATCACACTGCACTTCTCTAGAGCACAGAACATTAACAATCTTTCTACAAAATACTATCTCCAAAATAATACTTCTGTTTACATAGGTGAAAATGAGAAACGTCTAATGAATGGTTGAAAAAATTGCCTCAAGGAAAGTATGTCATTGTGTAACAACAAAGCCTTTTGAATGGAGACTGAAAGGCCGTAGGACATAATGAAGCTTTCCAGTAACATTTCACCACAACAGCACAGTTACTGCTACTGATATGCCTTTGGCTGAGGGTATCCCCACGCAACCGTGCAGTATAGATTTTCTCACACAAGCAGAAAGGACATTCCTCTGTGACTAACACCTCATTGTAATCATGTACAGGTGGGTGCTTTGTGGGGGGGGGAACATAAACCATATAAAGCAATATTAAAATGTATGATTTATTGTATTCTTCACAACATAAATGCTTTGTCAAAATTAAAATTCATAGAAAGTGTATAACAGCATTATACAAACAATTAGTATAAGGATAATATTTGTACAAAGATAATATTTAAGATAACTACTATACATTTTTCTATTCAGAAAATACTGAAAATAGATACAAATATTAATTTAAACAATATCAGTTCAAAATACAGATCATGTTTTTACTTTGCAAGTACTGTCTAAATTCCAAGTTGAAATGTCTAATTGTGTGTGTGTGGACATGTATTTATCACATTGTGGGGACCTTTTGTCCCCTAAAATCACTTTTATCTGTTTTTTTGGGCTTTGTGGGGACATTTGAGAGGTCCCCACGAGGAGAAATGACTTTATAGAAAATGTGCTTGTCTTATTTGAGAAACGAAAAAAAGGTAAAAGATGTGCTTTTGGTTACTGAGGTTAAGGTTAGGGTTAGGGTTAGGTGTAGGTGTAAAATTATGTACTTTAGTTATTATGGGAGTCTATGGAAGGACAGTAGGATACTCACAAATATAGTAATACAAGACTCTGTGTGTGTGTGTGTGTGTGTGTGTGTGTGTGTGGGTGTGGGTGTGGGTGTGTGTGTGTGTGTGTGAGAGAGAGAGAGAGAGAGAGAGAGAAAGGACAAACTTTTTGCATGGAGATGTGGGGGCAGTGTTACAGTTACAGTTACATTTTAAAATACATTTGTATATGTTTTAGTGTTAAACACTTGCTTTTGATTGATCATTTATTACTCTAGATTAAAATTTAATATATTTCTCTGCAATTCAATATGGCATAATTATTAAGAGACTATAGAGCTTGTTGACCTTTACTGCACAGTGTCAGGACCAAATCGGTTATATTTTACTACATGTTGTATAACTGTGTATGTGACATAAAGAATAAAGTATTACATAAAATATTAACACACGTACGTTTGTACAAGAGTCCATGGCGATTTTTAAAAAGAGTTAAGGTGTCAGTACTCGTCCAGTGCAACAGGAGACTATGGGCGTGAACCGATTTCCACTCCGAGCACAGCTTTATTTTACCTTTTTTCGTTAGCTCCCTGCGCCTCTGCAGTTTTGCCTCTGTTCTTCTTGACTTTGGCCACGTGGGTCGGCTGTGTCTTCGGCGCGGACTCGTTGTGCTGGCGCGAGTAGCGTTTACATTTGCACGAGGTCACGGCGGCGATTTTGTAGGTGCGCGTGCTGCCGTCATGGCACTGCAGCCTGATGCGCTGCGTGCGCGTGCGGTCGGTGACGCAGCGCCATTCCTGTGCGTCGCGCCGAGCCCAGTAGCGGCCCGTGTAGCCGCCGCCGATCCAGTTAGGCAGCAGGTGCGTTGGGAGACATTCCCCCGCGCACACCAGCTCCTTCACTGCGTTCATGCTCGTGCACTGGCCGTCGGATATGTACTTAGTTGACCGGAGCTCCCTGCAGCCCACCTGGCTCTGATCTGGCAAGAAACAATAGCGCATGTCCGTTAAATCGAGTGATTATTTGTCGTTGTGAACACAGCACAGCACACAGGGCAAAACAACATATGACTTTTCAATTAAAGGTACGTCAGTCGTACCGGGTGCCTCAGTAGTACCTATAGCGGTCAGGTAACTTTCTAACCTTTACACTACCACTGCCCCATGTAGAACAAATATGTTCCATTTCAAATTGTTGCCTAGATAGTCAACATTTAAGAGCAGCAGTTGTGTGCTCCACTGACTTCCACTTTAGTAGGTGTGAACTACTTCTTTTTTTTTAATCAAAAGCTGAACGTAATTTCAGACTGAATTTACCACTGATTATCCCAAAAGTGGAGGGATTTTGGATCACCATCTTCCAAATTTCTAATTGTGAGGCAGAGTTATTGCAGAACGGATGGTAAACCCCGGTCTTGAAGGTCAATATCGAGCAAGGTTTCCATCTTCATTTGTGCTGGATATTGACCAACAAGCACACGTTTTTGTCTTTTGGATAGGTCATTCGTGTGATATCAAGGGAATGAAATCCCAGAATGAAATAGGAACCAGATTGGCTAATGCATGCTGGTTGGAGCCTCAAATCTGAAAGGTCCACAGCAATAGCCAATGAGAATTCAGACCAAAAAACATAGTCACTTTAGAAGCAATAGTGAGGACATGGTACACATGCTTAGAGGAATTGTCATGGCAGGTTTTGTGACAGGTTTCTTAGTGAGAATGAGTCATGTAGCGTTGTGATCTCAAATATTTTTCGCAGTTCATTTCTATTGTATAAACCAGCCTGCCCAGGCTTTTCAACATCTGTTCAACACTGTATTGTTTTTTTTTGTTTGTTTGTTTCATCCGAAGATTAGTTTGTAAGTACAGATAATCAGTCATTTATTGGTTTCATTACCAATAATTATAATTTTAAAAATATTTTCTTCAGTTGTCAGAAGTGATTCTCGTGTTTGAAGCTGCCTTTGAAAAAGAACGCAGTTCAAATGTGACCATAAACAACTTAAAAGACGACATTTAAGGTCGTTAAGAAGAGGCTGCGGAGGGGAACGAAAAACAAAAAACAAAACAGTGAGATACCCACCGATTTGCTGTCTACTGTCCGCAGATCTGTCCGCATTCCGCGCTCGGTTTAACGACACATTGCTTGGAGATTCCTGGAATAGAGATGCCGATGCCATATTGGCACTGAACTCTTCAGTGGCATCATTTTGGAATCCTTGGCAGCTCTTCAGTAAAACGCAGAGGAAAAGAAGGATTTGGCATCCACGTGTGTTCAAGGGCATTTTGTTAGATGACGATAGGCTCGGTTTTGCGTGCTTGAGGATTTCATGAGGGACGAGATGTTACCTGTTCCTCACATATTTATATACCCGCCCCTCTGTGGTCAATAGATCGTGACTGGAGTCAGAAGTTGGGTGTATACTTACTTTACAGACACAGAATACCGCATTAAGTCGTATATATGATGTGCACTGAATCATGTAGCCTGTTCATCTTAGTGAATTAGAGTGCATATGCATAAATAGGTACAATTTTATGCCCGCTTTTGATCACACCTTCAGGACATAAAGACCAAAAATTACAGAATACTCGCAGAGAATCATACAGAATGCTTTACAATACACATACACATTTTAACTTGTGCAGTAATATGCATATAGATCATTTGCAATGTACTGTATGCTTTGCTTCAATGCAGTCATAAAATGATGCATTGTATGCCAAACACCATCAATGTAAATGTAAGTGTTGTTACATTCTCTAACGCCTTTTAATATTAGTTTGAGATTGAGCTCTTAATTTAGTTTTCTGACATAGGGTCTGTCTTGACAAGTTTATTATACTCTGTCAAGAAATATTGAGTCCCCTTTTTGTAAGAAAAAATATTTCAATGTCAGAATCAAATGAGATCAATTATAAATTAACAGATGAACAGCTTTTCATAATGTCCATAAAGTAAATTAATGAGTATGACTTTCACAAATAACAAGAACATTTAAAAAAAATGTAAGTTGTTGAGTATTTAAAAGGGTAAAGTATGTAACATAATTTATAGTTCCTACAGGACATATTGTTGTTTTTAAGGAACATTGCTATATGCCACGACCTGAAGAGTGGAATATCTTGCCTTTTGCTCCAAACAGTACTCTAAAGCCCAACAAACCTGTGAAACATGATAGGCTTGGATAAGTTTACCCCAAAATTATCCAAACAGGTGTCTCGATGAGCTCACCAAATGAAGGTATGACACAAATGGCAGAGGGGCAACACAAAGAGCCATGCTCTCTCTTTATCGTGCCGAAACTGTGTAACTCTCCAAATGACCCAGGGGTCTAATTTCATTCTTTCCTCAGGCTTCTACAATCAATTCATTTTACTTCTTTGCTGATATACTACTTTGATTTCAGTCAGTGAAGGCACATTAATATTTTTCAGATCGTGCATAGCTGTCAGGGAGTGCGTCCTTCATGTGTTTTTCAAAAAAGCCAGCTGTCAAAATGATCTCTTGTTACTTAGAAAGCTCTGTTAGTGATATTGTTTAGAAGGTAGGGGGGATGTTGGGAAGTTCTGAATGTCCAACCTCAGGGCTTGGAAAATGGAATATCAAAGCCATCCGATACAAGGTGGCATGCGCTAATTTCTTCATCTGAAAACCGGATATTTGAGATAGTCCTTTCATGCTCCTGTAATGACTGTGACAAAGTCCTGGATGGTGATGGAGGAGGGGGATATCTCTCAGGCAAGACGGAGGAGTTTACAGCACTGAGTTATGGGCATATTGACATGCGACATGACAAGAGAACACTAAATAGACCTTGACTTGCCTACAGGTTGAGATGCTCCCCTGGGATGAGCGGCAGTGGAGACAAGGAACAAAGCACTCAGGAAAAGGTAAGAGAGCTCTATAGAATCTTGCATGAGTGCCTTAGGAGGTATGCAACAGGACCAAGTGTGGGAAAGTTCACGGCGATGATCCAACCAGTTTAAATCTATCATTTACTATGAATATTATTGATAATGTGGATATTTTATTCATCAATTGTTAGTAATTCAATAATATTACTAGTGGTTATGATGGTCAGAATAAAGCTGATGATTTTTTTAATTTAAAAAAGATTATTATAATTTATAATTCTTCTAAATTCTTGTAATTCCTCCATGTTTCATTCATATAGCAAAAGGTCCCAAAAAGCCCAACTGGATTTGTAAACACTGCAACGAAAAAGCCACTATATAACAGCAAGGCTGCTCTCATTTTGTTTTCAAAAGAAAAGCTGCCCTCTACTGTTATAACGCCGACGCTACCCTTAAGGATTCTTTTAATGTCAGCAACAGTGAAACAAACTTTTTGCAAAAGGTAAAAGTTTTTATTCTAATATACTTTCAACCATAATTGTTAGTTCTGCAACAAACTATTGTACTGTGTAATAGGATTAACAACAAATAAAGTGAATTCAATAATTTTTTTTGTTCTAGAAAGCAAACAAAGACAATTTATGAACAGACATATAGATAACAGAAAATGCAGAGATCACTGCCTTATACTGTTGCATTAATCATTCAGGCTTTGTGAAACAGAATCATGTTCCATGAAGGAACCAAGTACATTTATGTACAATAAATACATATGCACCTCTCAGGAAAACAGTTGAATTTATGAAGCACCACAGGAATCTAGCTTTATTATTACTTTTAACATCTATTTTTAAAGTAAAAGAATCTGTCACAGTCTTTACCCCAAGTGTGACCTTTGCTTAAGTCTCGGATGGATCATATTTTGAAGGCTCATGTGCCGCCAAACCCAAACACAGCCCCAGCAATGAACTATTGTGGCCTTCTATGTGGACACTGTCGTCACCTAAAAAAACAAATGTGGAGACTTTGAGTGAACAGCAGAGGGTGCACTCACCTAGATATGAATATCAAGCATGAATAAGACAGCTTCAGCTTCTGTCAAATCATTCACTGCTTATTTAGTGCAGTATGTGCACAACACCACAGATTTTTTTAAATCAATTAAATGTTAAACTTTTATTCATTATTATTCAATTATTAGTCATTCAGGCATAAAGGTTGGATTAGTGTATAAAGTCAAGTACAGACCTAAACTGTGTGCAGTCTATTCTGTGAAGTGCATTTCTGTTAAAAATTATTTTCAGTATACTGAATAATTAATTCTGATGCTGCTGTGACTATCACCAGGAATTAATCTGCATTATTCCTTTATTTTGACAGGTAAGTCTTCATTATAGCTATATCCTGTTAAGACCCAGAATAATGTAGACCAAAAATCCCAAACAGTGTCTGATAAATAATAACTGGACATGCACAAAATTTAGTATGAAAAGTAATTAACTGCAAATTGGAAGGTCAAGAAGACATTAAACATGCTCAAAATTGCAATTGCATTGCAGATTTCCTTGTCTCTACAATGTATGTAAGATTTTCTGTTGTGCACTACAATCATGTCACTCTGTAAACTACAAAATAAGATGAACTCAGGCACACTTAAGAGTAAGAGAGACTGTGCCAGTAATTTACCATTGTCAGAGATCACACTGATTGTGGAAGATTCTGTACTCTCAAATGCTCTCTTCTCCCACAGGGCTCTGCACATTTTTTTGTGAGTAAACCAGTGTAGTCTCTGACATGATTCACCACAGTAGACAACCTGAGAAAAAGCATAAAGGTAATAAGCATTCCAATTTAAAAAAAACGTACACATAGCTGTGTGAAATAGTCATTTACATCAATAATTAATTTGTCTGTTAACAATTATATATTTCAACATTCAACATGTTCTTCTTCAAGTTATTCTACAGTACTAAAAAGCTTTTTGCAAAAAATAACAGAACCGTTGGTACCATTTTACAGAAGGAACACTTATTTTCTGCCTCTTTCTCTCCACATGTAGCACAGATCTGGGCATCCTTCATGGCCATCTGCCCTGTGAGAGCCTGGGTCAGAACTGAGAAGGCTGTGGCTTCGTTCCCCTAGAAACAACCATACAGTTGCTGATTGTGATGCAGTTTGTTGCTACAAACCCATCAAATTAAAAGGATCAATTTAGAATGTACCATTCCTTTTAAATAACACAAAACAGTACATTAAGTCTTTAGAAAAGAACAGCACTGGAGTTTTCACAGGTTTATAGGAGGTCATAATTGACTGTGGTGTATAGATGGAATGTAGAGTTTCGCTAACCATTGCAACAGGAGCTATATTTTGGATCAGATGTTGCAATAGAGTTGTCTCACAATAAGGAAACTTCTGGATACATTCCTGAATAAATTTCTCCTGATTCTGAGGAAAGCCATCCCCTTCACGCCCTTTTAAAAGACTGTAAAACAGATTCAGATTACTTCCATCAGTGGAACTGACATAAAAAGGTGAGCAAAAACTGTTGAGAAAATTTTCATTGGCATCATTGAATTGTGTTTAATGTTGATGTCACCTTTTGAGGAGAGCATCTAATTTGCCATTGTGCTCCTGCAGGAATGCCAGGCACTTTTGCAGCACACAGCTGATGTAGTGCATCTTCATTGCCAGGGCCTCGTTCATGTCCTGCTGCTTCACACACTGCTCACACAGCAAGTCCATCACACGATAACACTTCTCCAGAGCAATAACATCTACTAGCAACGGATTTTCTTTCACCAACATCACCATCTGACACAGAGAGGTGATAGAATAGTGGTGTGAAAAAACAAAAAAGTGAGGAAAAGAGAAAATACAAAGAGATAATGTGGTAAGGATTAACAAGGTCCACAGTGAACAGTCACAGTCCGAAAATGTTCTGCCATCTTGACCAGCCTAGCAGTATTCCAAGACCAACTACCTATCAATTTACACATTCTCCTGACTCAGCCAAAAGAGGTCTGACAATCACAGTGAGAACCTCAGCCATCAAGAAGCAGTTTGTGAGATATCTCAGATGCCATATTCCTACCACTATGAAGCATATTTATGAGGCTACCTTGAATTACACTGTTTCCATTAACATTAGTATTCCTTTATACAAATGTTTCCTTAGTTCTTACAAAATAGCATAATTAATTTCCTCTGGATTTAAGTTAAACTTCATCCCCTGAGTCAAATGTATTGATCTAAGATTTATCTTTACAAAAGTGGAACATGAGTGTTGGCTGCTGCTTCATGATGTCACATTTGCATGTGTATGGAAACCTTAGCCAAATCCAACAATTTCCCATAATGTTCTAAGATAATCTATAAACATAGTAAAACAGTGTGGACTACATAAACACTTTATACCTTAACAGGGTTGAGGTTGCTGGTCATGATGATTTTATGTAAGGGTTCCACAAGTTTTGTTGGCAGAATTGGTTTATTCTCTCCACCCTGGGGTCTGGTGTAGTACTCCAGTCTTGTCCGGGAGAAGAAGTTGTTTATTACTGTCACACAGGCATGCTGGCCTGTCCGAAAAGACAACATTTAAAAGGAATCTGGTCAATATTCTACTAATAGCTCACTCTGTATGTGTGTAAGAGTTTATATGGTGAATTTATATTGCTAGTTTATATTTCACCAACGAAAGCAGCCATTTGTGCTGCAGTCCTTCCCACTGAGTTGACTAAGTTTTTATCTGCTCCAGCATCCAGCATCATCCAGGTAATTTCAACACTGCCTTAGAAATTGAACATTAATATTGAGGTTACAATTCAACACACCTTGCTTGCCTATTTTACAAATAAAATGTTATTTTCCATTGATTACCAGAGAGTCCAGCAAACATTAGAGCAGTATAACCATGCTCATGTTCATTACTGTTGACATCAGCTCCATGCTGCAGTAACAGTCTGCATATGTCTGCCTGCCCCTTATATGCAGCATGCATGAGTGGAGTCATGCCATTCTGGTGGAAGGAATCGGTGATGAGGAACTTATAACATGTTCATGCAATTAAGACACATAAACTATACATATATGAACATTAGAAACATCAGTGAATTATTGGGTCGTGAAATTTGAATGTTGGTGTGCGATGTTGTTTGACATAAAAATGAAAACTCCATATTTCATTATTCGTTGTAGCAACCGGTTTGAATATAAAACTCCCTGTGTATAGCCATTTTCTCTACAACAAACCTGCTGCATGACTCATAATCTGTGCCGCTTCTTGGCTTGAGCTGAATGACTGCGTTGGTGGTGCAGACTGCAGATAGAACATCTGATTTTGACAGGCAAGAGATTCTTCAAACAATCTAGTCCATTCTACCTCTGTCTGAAAAGCCTGATTAGGCCTGTACTAGAGGTTACATTCAAGTGTCATCTGTACATTATGAAAACCCCTTAAAGCCATGTGTTCATCACTCAGGAGTCTTGGCCATATGCCTGCCTCACAGTGAATAACATGTGCTGACAACTTACTCCACCAGGCACCACTCAGCTTCCAATGAGAGCTGTTCACAATTACACATTACATTAGCTCACAAGTGCCCCTAATCAGCAGGTTAGGTGTCATTGATTTAATTGTGGAATAAATTTCAATTCAGTGCAGATCACTGGGCATTAAAGAATGTCTAGAGATGCTAGAAACAGTAATCAATTGTGCTTACCTCATCTAAACAGTTAACTCGAACTTCTTTACAGTTGAGAAGCAAAGAGACTTTCTCCACATTACCTGCAATACAAAGATCTTTTGGATCCAAGCCATCAAAACTAAAGTAATGGAAGTCAAAAATCAGTCAAAAAACGGTCCTTTGGCAGGGAGCATTTTATTGACATGTATAAGTGCTCAATACGAGGACTTTAACTGTAGAATCATAGTTAACATATTAAAATATAGTTATAATGGACCCAGTATGAGTGAAATAAAGTTATAACAGCAATGACACCAATAATAATGTGTAATTATAGGCAATACATTTTAATATGTGCAATATTTAATCATGCATAGAATAAAAATGAAGTTTTTGAAAAGCACGGAATTGACACACTGATTAAAAAGTTGATCCATTTGTTATTAGTGTTAATTTAGTCTTACTATCATAATTTTGTTGTAGTCTTAATTGCAATAACTAAATACACACCTGAAGCAGCAACTTGTAGCATTTCTTTTTCAGCAACTGTAAGATCACCCCTCTTTCGATTAGATGCTACCTGCTGGTCCATCATGCTTCTAATTTCTTTGTATTTTGAAATCGCAACAGCCTGCCTTACGTTTTTAGCAAGTTAATTCGTTTGGGAGGCCAAGGTTCTCAATTTATAATACAGCCCTTGCAGTATGGATCATACCATTTACGGCGCGGAGGGCGTCGCTATAATAATTGCGTGAATACGTGCATAATAAAATGTGTTTGCTTCATTTAGCTAACTATTATCCTTTTTTCCACTTAAAACGACTTTCCCCCCTAACTTTTATAATAATTTTTATAAAATCATTTATGAACAACAAGTGTCAAACATGGACTGCGCCAGTCGCGTTGCACTCAGCCTGCCTCCGCTGCTCGGTAAGTGCGAATCTGCGCTCACCGCCGCTGGAAACAGGTTACGTTGTTGAAACCCCACAGCCAGGTAACAAAACTCTTACGACAGTGCAGTTCGCAGTATTTATAACCGAATGTTCGCGATATGTTCTACAATCTAACGACAGATTCTACTGCATGCTGTTATAAAAGGTTAACATGTTGCTTATTTTGTCTAGAAGGTCCACTGGTATAAAGACCAAGTCTGGTTGGTTTGGCAATAGTCTCTTAGTGCAACAAACTTTTCTTCTAATATTGCTTTTAATGCCGCCGAATAATCGCAGTGGATAACTTTATAGAGCAAGATGTACAAGATTACTTGATTTTCAGTTACTATACAACAATTGAGTATCTCAAGTCACAAACTCTTGTTTCCAACCTAATTTTTTAACGGAATTTGTATATCCCGCTATCGAGCAATGTTTGAGAATGTATATGCTCTACTTGGCATATACAAGGGTTTTTTATTTTTATTTAGAGGAATATAATTTTCAGGTTAATTGTCACCTATAAAGCTGTTAGCTTTACTTACTGACGTGACCACTCTGGGGCGCTTATTTAGTCTCGGACCAACTCAGCATTTTACGCTCAGTATCGAGCCGCGGTGCGCGCTGAGAGTTACTGTGCTGTGCGCATTTATTACACTCGTTAAAACTTTCAGTCCTGAAGCCTTTGACTACTTTTGTACCACTGTAAAGGGTAGTCTATACTTCACTTTAGGGGAAGACTATATGTGTCTCTCTCAGGGATGAATCGTGATCAAGCTTCATAGAAAATTTGTTACTCCACAGCCAGTTTTCTCCTTGTACCATGAACACCACACACTCAGACACACATACGCGCAGTCTCTGTATTACTATCTTTGTGAGGTCTTTCCATAGACTCCTATAATGACTAGATGTATATAATTTTACACCTACACCTAATCCTAACCCTAACCTTAACCTCAGTAACCAAATGCACATCTTTTACCTCTCACACACATACACACACACACACAGTCCTTTTATTGTATTTATTATTTTTACTGCCACACTCCTCTGCCCCCGCACCTTTGATGATGGAGTAGTTCGGTGCTGTGTGGGAAGCAGTTATTTTAAGTGGCACAGTAAAGGCTTGTTTATGGGGGTTGTGATTTTGGATTTGAAACTGAGATGCAGTGATTGTGAACCACAAAGGAAGGATAAAGTATGCATCCGATGTAGGATTATGAGTTATTCTGTATATCAGTATAGTAAATAATAAATGTAAAGTAGGAATCTTCTCTCAACGTACAAGAACGTTTTTACACACATTATTTCAGATACACAACCACTGACAATATTGACTAAGCATTTTGTACAGTACATAGAATGTGTTGTACACAGTTCAAAATACGAAAAACAGGAAGTATTTTTGCAAAGTGAATTGTACAGTATGAACCCTGAAAACAGAGTAGTTTTAGCTTATTTAGAATAGATAAATCATGCTTAATAAAGAAATGAACATGTGATCTTGCTACAAGAAAAAGTGGAAAAGAAAGTTTTGTTGGTCTTATTGCTCGATTAAACAAGACATGCAGTTCACAGTCTTTACATTATAGACATTTCCATGTGCATTTATGTGATTACCAGACATTTGGATGATGATGATTATACTTGGCAATAGGGCTAGAAATACTCATAATTAGATTCTGTTCATAGATTCCAGTGAAATCAGTACATTCATTGTAATTGTAATGCGTGCACCTTAATTTCATGTTAGCTGTCTCTGTGTAGCCTCACTGTCTGTGGCCTGTGATCAGACATGTCCTTGCTGTAATATGACACGTGTCCTGGGCCTGAGTGACTGAAGTTTACACTGTCGGGGATGAGCCTCTCTATATTTAGCGCAAGCCTGGACAGAGCAGTCACTTTCTGCCGGAGCGCTCCGTGAGACACACAGAGCTCACACTCACCCTCACTCTAGTAAAGCAAAACGTACAGCTGGTAAGCTTTTCAAACAGCACTTCTGTCTACACTTTGGAGAAGCTGTGTGTTAAGTGAAGTGTTGCAGTGGCATTTCAGTAAGGGGTTGAAGCTTCTACATCCTTTGCTGCTATTGTTTTTGACTGTGTTAATCATGGATTTACTTTAGAATGTGACATTAGGGATTTATGTTGTTAGTTACAGGTGTTACAAATGTTGTCGCCATCTGTATGTAGGCTTTGGAATTCTCATACTACTTGAATAGTTCCCCTCTTTTTTCTTCTTCTCTTTTTAGGACTTTTATGAATACCGGTAAGCAGCAGAAGCCAGTGCTAACGGGCCAGCGGTTTAAGACCAGGAAAAGGGGTGAGTTTGTGTCTGTTTTCAGCACACACTTTTTTTTTTTACCTCTAACACATTGGTGACACTTTTGACTGAACTATGAACAATCATGAGTTTTGCCTTTTGTAGTTAACATTTTTCATTGAACTGTCATTTTTAAGTTCTTCTGAGGCCCCACAGGCACACATTCACGTAGGACCCTCAGGCATGTACCACCAGGCATGTGCTGCAGTCTTACATTCACCATTGCTGGGTCTCTATGGCAGCTCTCTCGTTTCCATTAATAGCCTGTTTGTGTTCAGCAACATTTGCTGGCTCTTACACAACTTTAGGCCCTGCTAAGGGCCCCTGTCACCTTGCTATCGTTGCCATTCCTTTGCCTCTACAAACACAAGGAGGAATGACAGCTGCCCACACCGTTTCAGATACACATTTGCAAAAAGTGTTTAGCTGGTTGGCAAATGTTTTTGTGTAACAGGGAATTTGCATCACACTTTAAAGATGTATTTTTATAGGGATGACTGAGATTAGTCCAGATGTGTGGCATTACAACTGAATAACTTGTGTGTGTGTGTGTTTTTTTTCTTTTTGACCATTTGATTCATCATTTTTATGAACTGCATTATCTCAAGTAAACTTAGGACATTCATATGTGACTAACCTTTAAGGTAGCAGAAAATGAATATATATGCTAATACCAGTTAATATACATATAAAATATTTTGGTATACTTTTCTCTTTTATGCTTTGACAGCATACTGTGTAAATGTTGAGTTTTAATGGAGCTGGAGTTTTGATTGAATCTTCAGCGCCTAGTAGTCATTGCAGTGGAATTTTTGCTCTGAGATGAATTATGTAAATATTCATTTTACTCTGCTCCTACAGATGAAAAGGAGAAGTTTGAGCCCACCGTTTTCCGAGACACAATTGTTCAGGGCCTTAATGAAGCCGGGAGTGATCTCGATGCTGTAGCCAAGTTTCTGGATGTTACTGGGTCGAGACTGGACTACCGTCGCTATGCAGAAACCCTGTTTGACATTCTCATTGCTGGGAGCATGCTGGGTAAGGCATAGAGTATCTTAGAATGATAGTGGGTCCCATTTTCCTTTATTTTTGTTCTATATTACAGGATGTAGGACATAGGAATACATATTATATATGACATAACATCCCATAATATTCTAGTTTTATTGCACTGCAATAACATAGAGTACATGTTCATTTTCCTCTTAGGAGCACTCTTAAAAAAATATGTTAAACATAATATGTTTACACTTTTGACACAAGAAAGATAGTGTCAAGAAAGATAACATAAAGATGTGTTAACATGTATAATATTACCACATGTGCTGTCCTTGGTTACACATATTGTGTTGAATAAAACTACACAGGACTATGTGTAAAAAATCTGACTTTTTCAACACAATTTTATTAATCATTAACACAAAATGTGTATACTAAAGTGTTACACATGATTTTTGTTATTTTTTTACACATCAGTGCTAAGAGTGCTCTATTGCTAGCTAATAATCCTCTCTTAGCAGTGCCTTGGCCACCAGGTCCTTTTTGTTTCTGTATGACCCCCTATATTTAATATTTAATGTCCACATAGGATATATGTAATATTCACAAACTTAAGTGATGTCTTTCTGTGTCCCTGTACTACACATAAGTAACTCTGGAGAGGGTTTCTGTAAATTACTCTGGGGAAATACACAAAACATTAAGTGAATATGGTGATATCCCTAATAGTATTGAATGTGACAGCTGATTATGATTGAGCTTGTGGTATATATTGAATTCTAGATACTGTTGATTAAATGCAGTGCCACTGCTGCTGTGTGTGTGATTTCACATGAACACTGAACACAGTCCTAGTTTCAACAAACACTCTACTGTAATCTATCTAGAATTAGTTCAAATTCAGGCACTGTCCAGGCTGTCGGTGTCAACCCAGCTGCAGCTAAACGGTTTACTCTGAGTCTATATAAAGCCTCAACTCTAATCAGAGGCAGCACATGAGTACAGAGAGAGCTCAGCCAGCTAGCCTGTCAACAATCAGAGCATTATCTCAACCACAGTTCCGGGGCGTATAGATAAAAAGCACTGAGGAATATAACAGGTATATAGCTCATCTAAACTTGCTAATGTGGCTAACAATGAATAGAAGCACCAAACCACCAATTACATTTCTGTCATTTGCGTAATAGTAATAATTAGTGACAGTTCACATTCACTATTAGCAGCACTGCACATTTTAACTGAACTTTTTCTTTTAATTCACTGAGATAAATACATTTTAGGCGGCTATCACTAATACAGTATTTTACGAGTACACAACCTGACAAGCTTTTCTTCTTACCAGTAGTTATTTGTGTGAAGCAGTTATTTTTTCTGTGCTGTACTATTTCATGTGATTCCACGGTTTTTATTTTCTAAACTTAGATGTTGTACTCCTGATTATCTGGCGCAGTATAATTTGAGATGAAGACTGGAGACTGGAACATTCCAAAATGTATTGTCCAGTTTTCATTGTTAGGAATCTAAGCTTTGGTTTTGCTCTGAAGCATCAGATTCACTGGATCATTAACCGTGTTCAGTGATGTGTCTGTGGCTTCATTCCTCAACCTGTTATGTTTACATGGTTAAAGCTGATCCCTAGTTTGTCTGATCACTCTGGACTGGTTAGAGGACACACAGTGTGAGGTAGCGTTGTATAATCCCCTAAGAACAATTGTCCACCAGCCACTGACCGATCATTATAACATGTCTGTTGCAAATCAGAAATACTTAACCTACACTTAGCAGGCAGTCATGATCAGCTGATTATAAATATAGTTGTAAATGATTGCAGCATAATTTTTGTCTCCTGACAGAACTTGGACTAGACCTAATGGCATTTAATTTGGAAGGTATTGGATGGTCTCAACATAATTTAATGAAACTAGCAGAAGTGTGCATTAACATTACCCTTTGTTTTTTTCAGCTCCGGGGGGAACGCGGATTGACGATGGGGACAAGACCAAGGTGACGGAGCACTGTGTGTTCACTGCTGAAGAAAATCACACTGCTGTCCGTAATTATGCCCAGGTAACATTTCACCTAACACTTCTTCGTTGCTAAATTTTATTAGATCTGCTTATTTTTCCAGTCCATTTGGACAAATCTAGAATGCTGGTCATGCTATATTATTTCAAAATAAGCTCCAGGATTATACTGTTTATATTTTGCAAAATGATTTACACCCTAAGCATATTGTAGAGAGTGCAGTTCTTTAAGTATTCAACACCAGTCTGGAAATTAATAAATTAATTCCTGTTACAATGTGCTTATCTACAGGTCTTCAATAAACTTATCAGGAGATACAAATATTTAGAGAAGGCTTTTGAGGAGGAAATCAAAAAGGTATTTGCTTTGTCTGTGCCTTATGAAGATATGTTAATGGAATTATGTCTGTAGCATATGGTCTGATGTAAAATGTAAAGTGTAAAATGTTTGCATCTTTAATCAGTCATGTTAGATGAGTTATAATGTTAAAAAATTATAAGTATAATAACTACAATAAGAATATTTAAAATTGTGCTGCGTGTGTGTGTAAACCCCCACAAGTCTGACACAATGGAGTGTAGATGTGATACCTGGTGATTTCAACACGTAAGCCAGTTTGTGCACAATAAGGTGTTTCCAAGACAAAATAACCAAACCACATAATTGCAGACTGTTGACATTCAAGTCGGTAAATGCTCATTATATTCATTAAATTGCTGGTTACTGTATAATTAAAGATAGCTTTTGGGGATTAATATTTTCTTTGTTATTCTTTAGAATTGCTATGAGGTCATTTGGAGAGACCCAAACTAAGATTAATTATATTTTCTGTTTCCCAGCTGCTCCTCTTCCTGAAGGCCTTCAGTGCATCCGAACAGACCAAGCTGGCCATGCTGACTGGCGTTCTGTTGGCAAACTGCACACTGCCACCTCCCATCCTTACCAGCCTCTTTAGTGACAACATTGTCAAGGAAGGTCTGTCATTTTCCTTGTGTCGTAAAATGTATTCTGCTAATATGCAAAAAGATTTAACAACCCAGATTACTAGTGATTTAGTTTATAGCAATATATAATATCGCCTTAGACACACTTGACACACTAGTAGTCATTTTTGTAAAACACTTTTAATGCTGTTTATGTGAAATGTTGATTGACGAATGTCAAATTTCAATAACACTGTAACTAGTCAATATGCTGTAAAACTGCCATTACATTTACAGTTCCAGGATCTAGTGTTCAAAATTCTTTGTGTCCTGGTGTTTATTTCAATCATATGAGCATCTGGAAGTTTTGCTGGATTGAAATTTAAGGTAGATGTATTAGAGATGTGTGCATTTGTGAAATTGTTGACCTGCTGTTATTTCATTCCCTCTGTCATTTTGTCACATAGGCATTGCTGCCTCCTTTGCCATTAAGCTGTTTAAGGCATGGATAGCTGAGAAAGATGCCAATGCGGTGACTTCAGCCTTGCGGAAGGCCAGCCTGGATAAGAAACTCCTTGTAAGTTTCATGTGTGTGCCTTTTAGGACAATTCCTGATGAGCAGAATTCTAACAGATAAACAGAAATTTGGGATGAACAGATATGTGGAGAGGTTGCCATGGAAACATTCATCACCTGGTTATCAAATGCTTTAGCACATCTGAACATTCATGACCAGAGGCATGTTCTTTTGGGGTATTTGTGTATTCCAACCCTTGTTCCTGGAAGAAAATGTTGGAACACAAAATTGCCACATTTCTAATTTACTACTAATAGTAAATCTAATGGTAAAAATTATATTAGTATACACTTTGTTTTCATCATAAATATATTAGTTGCTTCCTTTTTGAAATTTAGCGTTAATGCATCTTTTGTTGCTCTTTTTACAGTTTTATCTGTAAAAGCAATTCTGTAATTACTGAATGTTTGGATAATAATTCATAATGAAATTATGTTAATTATTATTAGGGAAAATCTAATACATTCCTACTGTAAAGCAAGCAGTATGGATTTATACCTATAATGATTCCAATCTTCTAATCTACTCAGGAACTCTTCCCTGCCAACAAGCAGAATGTGGAACACTTCTCTAAGTACTTTAATGAGGCCGGGCTGAAAGAGCTCTCAGACTTCCTGCGTACACAGCAATCTCTGGGCACGCGCAAGGAGCTCCAAAAAGAGTTGCAAGAACGACTTTCTCAAGAGTGCCCCATTAGAGAAGTAAGCATGCCTCCAGATTTGCCCTCAAAATGTTTTTTTATTGTTACTACCATTTTTGCATTTGATGTTTAATTTCTTTGTGGCAGTCAGTCATAAATTCAGGTTCATTTTATTGTTGTCTGACATTATTGCCTTCTCATCTGGCAGACAATTCATACAGAAGCAAAAAATCTGTAAATTGTTTTTTAACAAAATATAAATGCTGTGTTCAGATTGTGGCATATGTCAAGGAGGAGATGAAGAGGAATGGACTGCAGGAAGCAGCTGTGATTGGCTTATTGTGGTCCTGCCTTATGAACGCAGTGGAGTGGAACAAGAAAGAGGAGCTTGTCACTGAGCAGGCTCTTAAACATCTAAAGGTAGTGTTACCATACTGATATATTCAAAAAGATACTGTAGACATTCTAAACTGAACAGAAGCTCAGCAGAATGAAAGTTGCTCATGAAAGATTTTGTAAGAACCATAGCTATATTTTGAAATTGTGATGCATAGGACAGTGAATGAACTTTTGACTCCTTGACAAGAAGAAACACCATACCAGATTCTGTTTGGCAACTAAAAATGAATATAAATAAATCTATGTAAATAATTATATTTTAATGTTTACTAAACCTTACCCTGGAGAACCCCTTACACAGTGTTTTCCAACCTTCCACTTACTTAACAAATCCTTTGTGTTTAAAAACAGATGTACCCATGCACATAATCTAAATGTTTTCAGTAATCGTATCTTTCTCGTATTCATTCACTAATGAACACAATTTACTTTGCAGCACTACTCTCCCTTGCTGGCTGCATTCAGTACTCAGGGCCAATCAGAACTGGTCTTGCTACTAAAAATTCAGGAGTATTGCTATGACAACATCCATTTCATGAAGTCTTTCTCCAAGATAGTGGTGCTGTTCTATAAAGGTAACTATTTACACAAAATTATCACAGTGCATTCTGACCTTCTTAGTGTTAAAATTGTTTGTGTTTCTGTTTTCTCACTGGCATTTACACTTCTCCAGCCGATGTCCTTAGTGAGGAAGCTATTTTGAAATGGTACAAAGATGCCCATGCTGCCAAAGGGAAAAGTGTCTTTCTGGAGCAGATGAAAAAGTTTGTGGAATGGCTTCAGAATGCAGAGGAAGGTATGGATATGCATACATGTTTGAGGTTTTACAGTTCTGTAGTGAGCAAAAGCTAATTTGGAAATTTCACGGACAAAAACATGCTCACGGTATGAATATGTTGCATTTTCTGTGGCAGAATCTGAATCAGAGAGGGAGGAGGATTAGAAGATGGAGTCGTCCTCTACTGTTTGTGGCCAGCCTCCACTGTAACTGCGTATTGCTTAGTGAGGAAAGCCCTAGACACTCAGGCACAACCTAGGGAAAAGCCATGGACATGAGTACATGAGACATCACATAGACAGCCTTTTAATAATACACAACACACAGACACATACTTTTTGACAACGCTGTTCAGATGCTTTGTGGCGGACATCAGCTTCTGCAGTAGATTTTACCTACTTCACTTGTGTATGTCTTTGCTTTTTATTAATAAAATGTTTTTATAGATACCATCTTATTTAAAACGGTTTAATTTATTATCCAGAACCCAGGATGTTTTGTGATTAGTAACCTTAATGCTAGGAGGTTTGGTCATAAACATAAGGGTTTCTTCTAAAAGCTCATATAAGGTATTTATAATTAAGAGGTTAATGTTTCTAACAACACTCTCATGCACAGATGGATTTGACAATCTTAAATAAGCACAGATGCAGATACAACTGTAATTTCACAAATGTAATTAATGCAACCTGTGAAATCTGAAGTGAATGGTCTATGAATTTATGACAACAGTTAGAGAGCAGTATAGTCTATAATAAAGAGTCTCCTCTGATGTCTTTTCTAAAAATAAGTTTGTATTCATTTTGTAAACTAAGTACACCACAAAAAAGTCTCAACTGTCTTACCATTAAAAGCTATACTCACTATATGGCAATGGTGTCTTTTACACTACCATGTTAATAACGCACAAATGTTATTAAATAATATTCAAGTATATGTATATGGTGTGACAATAACATAAACATAATTGTTTTCAGATACAAAGCAATAAAACATCAATTTAATCCTTTAATATGATTATTTGTAAAAGTTCTGCAAAGCTTAAAGCAAATATACTGTAAATATGTGTGTAATCAAAGCAAAGACTATATTTAAAAAACACGTCTCAACATATCCTTGTCGTGATTTTTTTAAATTAAATATGTTCGGGTTTTATGAGGTGGGTGGGCAATAAAATAAAAAACACCGAAAGAATATTGAAAATCAGTCAACCTCTGCCCAGTTTAGTACAGAGATAACCTTTACACTCACTGTGTAAATTCAATGAGCAGTGATTATTTTTTTAAAATATATATATATTATGTTAGGATAACTATGACGCATTAATGATTAAAAAAGGTAAAGTACTATGCAAAAACGAAGTGAAAATGCGCTTCCTACTTCCGGCACATTTGGTGACGTCACGCACTAGCTACCCAATCGTTGGTTGAGTTTGTGGCAGGGAAGTGGCGCCGATTTTCCCCATTGGCGTGTCCATGGTGTGGCTCTTGTCTTGCGTCAGAGAAGAGGCGAGGCCCCGCCCCTTCCCTCTGCTATCATTGGTGGCGCGAGCGCTGTTCCTGTTGGAGTTGGCGCGAACGTGCACGCCGGCGCCGAAACAAAGAGCGAGCTGCAGTGCCGCACGCTGATGGTTGACTCTCGTTAATTAGTTGTTGGATATTTTAGTGCGCATTATTCCCATTCATTGACTCGTCATGGCCGATAAAGACGGTAAGTGTTGTTAAGTGTGCGAAGAACGTGTATTGGTTGTCGAAAATATCCTATTTAACATTAGCTACTTAGCTTTGCTAATCGTAACCTCGTTAGCTAACCATTGACAAACCAACGCAGGCCCGCTCCCGCCATATTACCGTCAACATTATAAACACGGGCTTCGTGATTTAGCGTGTAATTTCACGCCACATCTGGGCAGAAATGTACCGCTGGGACGGTCACGTTGAATCAAAATGTTTCATAAATACTTTATTTAACTTGGCCCAATGCAGGCTAATGTGGCTAGCCTTCTTTGACGCAAACCAATGTTGGTTGAATGAGTTAACGTTAGCTCGTTAGCACGTCCCGGCTAATGTGATTTTTTTTGCGAGGCGGAGTCTCGGTTGTAAGCTGCTTTCTATTTAAACTTGGTTTGTAATGTTTATGATACGCGTTTATGCTTTCCACAGTCAGCTGCATGTTTAGTTTGACTGCGAGAAACTTTCACTTGCTTTATCAAGACAGCGGGGTTTGCAGAAACGTTAGTGCAAATTTGTAGATAAAAAATCAATTAAAATACTTCATTAAGTTAATATAATATCATGCTCTCATTACATTTTAAGTTAATATAATATCATGCTCTCATTACATTTTTAATACGTTAAAGTTTTACATCTAGTTTATTTGCCCAAAAGTTCATTTGCTGTTTTTTTTTTTTTCTTCCTTTGCCTCTGTGTTGCAGCCGCTTTTGATGACGCGGTTGAGGAGAGAGTGATAAACGAGGAGTACAAGATATGGAAGAAAAACACTCCGTTTCTGTACGACCTGGTGATGACCCATGCGCTGGAGTGGCCCAGTCTCACTGCACAGTGGTTGCCAGATGTCACCAGGTAGATATATGTTTTGTGTGCATTCCCATTTTATATTATTATATTTTATAATGGCGGGGGTGATTTAATGGTAGAATGCTAACCTCTAGACCAAGATGTCATTGGTTTGAATTCTACTTTCAGCACTACCACCATTGGGTTTTGAGCAATACCCTTAACCCCAGGTTGCTCTCGGGAGACTGTCTGTTAAATTTGGAAATGGAAGTCGATCTGAATAAGAGCGTCTGCTAAATGCTGTAATTATACCCATGATGTACTGATGCATTCCTAAGTTAGGTCTTGCTCTCATCTTCCATGCTTAAGATGGTTGCTAAACATGTACATGTTAATGGTTTGGTATCATTCTAAGTTCTTACTCGTGAAGTAACACCCACCAAATGCAGGTGCACTCTACAAGGGCACTACATTGTTTATCGCACAGTAGAAATATGCGTTTAACAGACATAGTTTACATGTGTGCAACATGTATAAAAATGCTTTATTTGTGATATTTAAAGATTTTCCTGTTTTTGTACAACATTTATATTGCCTTTTAAAAGCATTTGTTAATATATTATATTTTAATACATTAGTTATTATGCTTAAGATGACTGCTGGGTCATATTTTAAAATTCAATGCTTGGGTAATCATCTTATTCCTGTATCATGCAGGCCTGAGGGAAAGGATTACAGCGTCCACCGACTGGTTCTTGGGACTCATACCTCTGATGAGCAAAACCACTTGGTCATTGCCAGTGTTCAGTTGCCTAACGATGATGCCCAGTTTGATGCTTCACACTATGACAGTGAGAAAGGAGGTAACGTGAGCTCTTTATTATAACGTGACAGATTTCATTATTTGATGTGTGCATGTTTTATGAAGCCTTATTTTAAATCCCCATTTCAGAGTTTGGAGGCTTTGGCTCAGTGAGTGGCAAAATTGAGATTGAGATTAAGATTAACCATGAAGGAGAAGTGAATAGAGCCCGCTACATGCCCCAGAATCCTTGTATCATTGCAACAAAGACTCCCACCAGTGATGTGCTTGTGTTCGATTACACCAAGCACCCATCCAAACCTGGTATGAACGCTTACATGTTGTGTGCTAGACTAATTCATTATCGAATGCTAAAGGATAATAGGATAAATTTCTCATAAATACACTGTTGACCATTCACTGCAGACCCCTCCGGTGAGTGCACTCCTGATTTAAGGTTGCGGGGACATCAGAAAGAGGGTTACGGCTTGTCTTGGAACCCCAATTTGAGCGGCTGCCTCTTGAGTGCTTCTGATGACCATGTAAGACAAAATGTGAAATTTGAGTTTGCTCTTCTCATTGTCAGTATGTTAAACTGGTTTTCTTTGCGTTAGATCTAGACATGGATTTTTAGTTCTTTTGTGATTGTATAAAATATTAACTTGACCAAAACAGAACATGCTTTTGACCTTAAGGTATTCTTTCTTTCCTCAGACAATCTGTCTATGGGACATCAGCACAGTACCTAAGGAGGGGAAGATAGTTGATGCCAAAACTATTTTCACTGGACACACTGCTGTGGTGGAGGACGTTTCCTGGCATCTCCTGCATGAATCACTCTTTGGATCAGTGGCAGATGACCAGAAGCTTATGATGTATGTCAAATGTTTGTGCATTTAGTTCTGTTAATGTCCTAATGTAATCAGTTGGGGCTGTTATCATGATTGCATTTTGTGGGTTCAATGAATGTCTGCTTAAAATGCTTAACTTTGTTTTCTCTTAGTTGGGATACACGCTCCAACAACACCTCCAAACCCAGTCATGCAGTGGATGCCCACACTGCTGAAGTCAACTGCCTGTCTTTTAATCCTTACAGTGAATTCATCTTGGCAACTGGCTCTGCTGACAAGGTAGGAATTGTAGACTCTTCTCAATTATAGTTCTTGTTCAGACAGTGCTTACTTTTCTTTGCATGGCAAGCCTTAATTTGGTTCACTCTTTTTCAGACGGTTGCACTCTGGGATCTTAGGAACCTCAAGTTGAAACTGCATTCCTTTGAGTCGCATAAAGATGAAATCTTTCAAGTATGAAAATGTTTCATGCCAAGTTGATTAATAATGGGCTTAAAGTTATTGTCATCAATTAGTTGACTCTTGTGCCTATACAGGTTCAGTGGTCACCACATAACGAGACTATCCTGGCATCCAGTGGAACAGACAGACGACTCAATGTCTGGGACCTCAGGTGAATGTACTTCTAATTAACTAGACTTTAAAAATATGATAAAATAGTAAGTTTATCATGAGTCACTGCCTTTTACCATTTGACTTTTTTTTCCTACAAAAATACTTTTTCCTACAGTAAAATTGGGGAGGAACAGTCTCCAGAAGATGCAGAGGATGGCCCTCCTGAATTACTGGTGAGGGATCAAAAACAGTCCTTGCATAACATCTAATAAGATGTCCTTTATTAAACTTTTTCTTCTTTGATTTTGGATTTTCTTCTCATGGTAGTTCATCCATGGTGGACACACTGCGAAGATTTCAGATTTCTCCTGGAACCCCAATGAGCCATGGGTGATCTGCTCTGTGTCTGAGGACAACATAATGCAAGTCTGGCAGATGGTGAGTAAATCAACCTTGCTTTGAGTAAACTGTTTGTGAAATGAAACTTTTTGTGTGTTGTGTGCAGATGTCTAACTTGTCGAATGGAGAAAAAGTTCCAACAATTTGGCTTTGTTTTTTGTTGTGATTAGGCCGAGAACATCTACAATGATGAGGACCCAGAAGGAGCTGCAGACTCCGAGGTCCAGGGATAAAGATCCATGTGGAATGTTTAGCCCCCCACAGTTCACTGTCTTCATATGACCATTTTCTCTACCATCTCCTAAAACTGTGAACTGCATCAGTTACACCACCAGCTGCCCACGCGTACATAAAATGAGGTTAATTTCCCAAGGAACGTAGTCCTTTTTTATTTGTAAGAGTGTATTTTTCTAAGAGAAGTTGGCTGGTCTTGGTTTTAATTAAAAACTGAAACATATGACCTCCATCCCTGACCCTGCCACATTTTTTATGTCTTGTTCACCTGTTATTCTTGAATATAGTTTAAATAATTGTTTGAGTGACTTACACAAAGTACTTCACCATGGTCAAATTTGCGGTGACTGTCAGTAGAAAATATGGGGGCTATGAAATGAATTATTCTCAAATGTATCATTCAAACCCAAGGGCCCACAGGGTTACTTGTGCACTCTTTTATACTGTTTTCAGTAACAGTCTGGTGAATTCATTTGTTTAATGTCTTTAATATTGTAAAAAAAAAATCCAACACATTTTGTGGCTTTTCTGTGTCTTTTATGTCCATGCTGTTGTACAGATCATTCAAAATAAACTGTTTTTTCCACTTATTTGATTCAGACATTACAATGGTTGCACCATGTGACATCTGGTTTATTTAATTCTTGTTTATAACTCAAACTGCTTGTAATAAAGTGCTTCATCCATCTTATTTTAGCTTCTTATCTAAGCTTGCCTAGTGCCGTTAGTGCTTTAGTTTTAGCATGATGTCCTAATATGTCCTTGTTTTCTCCTGTCTTACTCATGGGTACGAAGACTAAGCAGCAGCACTCACTTTGTATATAAAAGCTTCATTTCATTGACTCTGACACATTACCCAGTCAACACTTCAGGTACTTCTAGAATGTTCTTAGCTGTACTAAAGGCTAGGTTTCAGAATCTTGTCAAACTTGGCCATGCATACCTTTATGATGTGACATTTAAGAGAAGCTTGTGCTGGCAACGAGTATTAGGTGAGGGTGCAAATGTGTGTTAGCTAAGATTTCCATTAAAAACAAGTTGTGACTACACTTTATACTAGAAAAGTAGGTTTTACAACAATACCAAACAGTGCAAAACATAAATCTTCAGTGATCATGTTTTCTCTTCTAGAGAAATGTCCTGCGGTTGACGTTTCTCTGTGCTCTCCCTGTGAAACAAAATGTGAAATGAATAGTTTATACAGATGTTTGTAATTTAATAGCATGTTTGTGTCTTCTGGGTTGCTAAAGGTTGGTATAACTTGCTTGTATGAGTACAGCTGCTCTGCCAGATTGTTCTTCAGTGCCTCCATTTCTTTTATCTTATTGATCTGGATCTGAAGCTCAGTTTTCAGTTCTCTGCTGTTTTCCTCCAGCAAGTCTATTGTCTCCTAAATAAGAAGGAAAGTGGATTAGGTTAGTGTATTGATCATTTGCACCATAAAGCCACAGAGGAAATTAATTAAATCACCTACCCCTCTAAAAAAAAGCCTAGTCAAAAAGGAGGGGGGAAAAAGACTTAATTACATACTCTGTATTGCTCCACATCTTCTTTCCTCTGTCTCTCCATCAGACGGATTCGCTCTTCCAGACGGGACCTTTGTAGTGCCAGCTTCTGCTCTTCATCTTTAAGCGGCCCCAGTTGGGCCTTCAGCTCTTGGCACTGCTCTCTTGATTTAGATAAAGCCTCAGCACTGGTTTCACGTCTTTTTAGTAAGGCCAGAAGCCGAGGCTCATACCATTCCTCTAGTGCTTTAATACCTTCCTGAAGGTACTGCTGTAGGTCACTGGAGGCCCGACGACCCTGGGACAGGTATGAGCGTGTTTTGGACTTGCTGGATTCTTGGGTGAAGTTGTCCATCTGACTGTGCAATGCCTGAAGCTGATCCTGGTGTTCAAAATGAAGCTGGGCAATCTCCTCATTCAGCGTCACAATATGGGATTTCATCTCCTCCTACATACACAGATTTATAAGTAAGGATACAATTATGCAGGCACCGATTTTTTTTTCAAGCCCTTGAGTAAAGACTGGGTCAATAACACCATTGTAATTGTGTAATGTTTGTCTATGTCTATGAAATGTCTAAATATCCACACTTTGCACTACCTTTGCTCTGTTTAACTGCTCCACGTCTTTTTCCTGTGTTGCCAGATCCACCTGGCTCTGTGCGCAGTCCCTTGCAGCAATAAACAGACGTCTCTTGACCAGTCGTATCTCCTCATGAAGACCTTGCCTCTCTATATGGGCCTTGATTAGGGAGTTCTGGGCTTCTCCCAGCTCGTCCCTCAGAGCTTGTACCTCCTGCGCCATTGGCTTCTCCAGCTCTAGAAGTTCCTGCACCAGCTCTTCTCTCCTGCGTTGTAGTTGGTTCACCTCCTCTATGCAACTCTCAAATGCTGTCCCAAGCTCTTTTATCTTTGAGTTTGCAGACAGCTCTGGCACTGTTTCAATAGCACACTCTACAGCCTCATCTACAGCCATGGGTACTGCAGTCTCTGGAATAAGTTCTTCACAATTGCTGATTTGCTTTAAGCCATTTCTTATTAGCATTTCCTGGCTTTCTATAAAGAAATCTGGTGGAGTAGATTTGGTCTCATGGCTGGCATCAAAGTCATCTAGCTGTGTTAACATATGTCTCATAAGATCGTTAAATTCAGCTTGAAGTGCTTCTCTGCATTTTTGCGAAAACTTCATGGAATCCCCAGAAGGAGCAAGAGCAGCCTCAATCTCCTCCAGGCAGTCTTCAAAGTAGTCATCTTCATCTTCCTCAATAAATAATGCTTCAAGGTTTCTCTCAGGCTCTGATACAGTCTCAAAGGCTTGCTCAAAGTTGCTCAAAGAATCTTCATGTGCCATTTTCTGTCAATTCATCAACTGTGAATATTAATGAGAAAATTGATAGAACATTATATTTTTCTATTCTTTATTCTACAGGCAGAATTATTAAAAAGACAACAAAACTGCCAAATTCAAGACATCAGAGTATGTTCTATTGTGCATAATACATATGTTTGGTTTCTCATGGTGTTCTCATGGTATTTTGAATAGATCACAAATCAGCGTAATATTTTTAAAAATCACTGAATTTAAAAATGATGCAAAGATTTAAAACTTAAACAGCCTCATCCTCGGGGATTCAAGAGGAACATGTGAGTCAGAAAGTATGATGATGGTCTTATTGTTACAAAGTACCATATGTAGTACAGAACAAATCCTATATAATTCAAATGAAATTATAGCTATTTCAGTCATACTGAGTAATATTACTGATAATTGAGTTTATACCTAATGTCCAGCTAGACAGCACAATTCTATACTGTAATGGATTGCATTTACTTGGTTTATCCTTGGAATATTACTGACTACGACACCCTACATGGTGTGAGGGTCCATGTCCCAGCTGAATTGGGTCAGTTATAAAGCAGGACTCAGAGGGATTGTAGAGAGTGAGCAGCTGTTAGCTGTGGGTACAGGCAAGTCACATTCCATCAGTGCCATACCCTCACCAACCCCAACAATTGGTCATGCCTAGAAATGTGCTCAAAGTCTAAAATGTTCATCCAGTTATGTCCAATAAAAATGTGTTTAAACTTTTATTCCTAAGTAAAATTTCATTCTAAAAGTACCATAATTTGACAAACAATATCATAAGTGCTAAAAACTAGGTAACTTGTCTAACACATATTATTTAATACAAATGAGCTAAATGCATTGTACTTACCAAACTTTCATAATAGTTCGTCTCTTCCCAGTCCCACAGAAAAACCCAAGTGGTGTGAAAAACTGAAAGAAGTTAGAACATCATGGAGAGGCAAAGATGGTCTGGTTGCTTTTTCACAGGTCCTGGCTTCTAGACAGTGCTCAGAGTCACCAGGACAACTTAGAATCTGTTTACATGTATTAATAAACAGTAGGAGGGAAGAAATATGAGCCAGTTAAACATAGACTCTAACTACAGCAATTCCTGTACTGAGAAATCCGGAGAGATAACCTGCTGATATAAACCAATGAGACTCCAGAGACAATATTTTATGCAAATAAAAATTTCTACTGACCAATGGCTAGTGTACTGTGTGGGTGGGTCTTATGTATGACAAAGCAAAAGTACCAAATGAGATTCAACAGAGAACAGTCATATTAGATTGATGGAGTTCTTTGTCCAATGAGAGTGAAGTGAGGAAGACAGCTGCAAAAGCTTGACTTCACTTCTGAACAATCCCAACCAACGGTGACCTATATTTCAGCCTGGCCTAAAAGCCTGGGCATCATCAAGTGTAAGGAAGCCTGAAATATCAAACAGGAGCTGAGAGGCCAGACGCATTGCAAAGACAAAGTAGAACATCAGACTGTGTGTTTTGTAGCAGGAGCAACGGTGTTAAATTCTTCCATGGCCACTCATGCCCTCGAAAGCCGTAAATAGACGGTGAACTTTTGATGGCCTGTGGGAAGACCATCACTGATGGTCCAACAGGATGCATCATTACAATATATTTTTCAAACGGGTGTAGTTAATGCATGAGCAATAGTCTAGCTTCACTGTTTTACCCAGCACTGGTTAAAGTTATCGTTAAAGCATGCATGTTAAATATATACAAACTTGGGAAATTATATAGATGTGCATATACAAGAGTGGAAAAAAGGACTCCACAAAATAAAAATCATCATTAAGATGTTTCCCTCTGTATTACAGCCAAAACATTTCAGCATATGCAGTTTGTTACACAAATATTTGATGTCATATACATACCGGTCAAAAGTTTGGACACACCTTCTCATTCAATGTTTTTTTCTTTATTTTCATTACTATTTACATTGTAGATTCTCACTAAAGGCATCAAAACTATGGATGAACTGTGTAAGGGCTATTTGACCAAGAAGGAGAGTGATGGAGTGCTGCGCCAGATGGCCTGGCCTCCACAGTCACCTGACTAAACCCAATCGAGATGGTTTGGGATGAGATGGACTGCAAAGTGAAGGCAAAAGGGCCAACAAGTGCTCAGCATCTGTGGGAACTCCTTTAAGACTGCTGGAAAATCATTTCAGGTGACTACCTCATGAAGCTCATCAAGAGAATGCCAAGAGTGTGCAAAGCAGTGATCAAAGCAAAGGGTGGTTATTTTCAAGAATCTAAGATATAAAACATGTTTTGGGTTATTTCACACTTTTTGTTTACTACATAATTCCATATGTGTTCATTCATAGTGCCTTCAGTGAGAATCTACAGTGTAAATAGTCATGATAATAAAGAACAAAACATTGAATGGAAAGGTGTGTCCAAACTTTTGACTGGTAGTGTATCAAATAACTAATATACGGCCATCTTAAAACATTACACATTTTCTAACCAGCCATATCCAGCTAACAGAATAAAATAAAGCCATTTTCTCTGTTTTTGGACACAACAACCTGGATCTGTCACTGTCTGAGCACTGTTATGTAACTTATCAATGCATCCTTTGTAGCAAAGATAGGTCAGAGGTCATGCCCCGGACAGGAGAAATCTATACACAATGCTCCAAGCTAGAGGAAAATACTAATGCGATGGCAACTTCACAATGGCACAATGTCTTATGTCTTATAATGCCTTATAATGCTAGCAATAAATTATAAATACTTTTCATTATATGTTAATTACTAGTTTTTTTTAATTGCTTAAAGTGATATCTGTATCTTCAAGTAAGAATATCTGACTTATCACATTACTTGCCTGACTTCTTGTGTGCATAGGAAGCAGGTTACTATTGCCAAATACACTTCTGCCAAAATTTCCTGAAAAAAAATTATGTACGTTGTTCTTTCACGTTTATAGCCACAAAGTGGCGCTGTTTAGCAAGATTTAGGGAAATGTGTTCAAACCTTAATTTCTAGCAAGAACATTCTTAACATCCTCCCATTTCTGGCCTTCATGATATGTACAAGTGTCCCTTGCTTTCATGGCCTCCTCCTGTTTTTCTCTAAAGCAGGAACACAGAATGTTAAATGCATTTTAATATTTAATATTTATTGGATATTTTATAACATTTTGCCACTATAGCTTACCATGAGAAAAGTACAGATTTGATTTGTTCTTCTAATGCATTATATACTTGAAAATGGCAGTATTTACATGGACCTGAAACAAAGGCTGCATTTTAACTTCTGGATTATAGAAAATGTCTTGAATGTGAAAATGGAGTTTTTCCTCTCTAGTGATAAGCGTGCATTTATCATATTTGCACAAGTTCAGCAAGTTCATTGCTCCAACTTAATGGTTCACAGGGAGAACAAATGTTTGATTCTAAACACTGTCTACTCAAAGCCAGACTTTACATTGTGACATTTTCCGAACCTGTCACCTCATGAAGATCACATGAAAGGAAGATTGTGATAAGGAAAGCTTTTAGGGAGACAATAACCATCAAACCTGACAGTCAAACATTCACCAGCATAATTCTTACAAAACTTTCTTTCTTACTTCCTTTTTTGCATAGGATTTGACTGGAGCTGACCCAAATAAGTCAAACCAGTGACAAGACACTAACAAAATCAGGCTGCATCATTATTTCATCTGTATCCTTATTTCATCTTGTACAAAAAAAACAACAATCAACATAAATCTTGATGAACAGCCTTGTTTTAAGAAGTGAGAATCTCAAATAAATATTTATTGTTAGGAAAACTGATGGAACACTGCTGGATGCTAACTGGAACTTAAAGATAAACAATAAGTTAAAGTGTCCAATTTGGCAAACATCACTCTACATTTTACACGTTTGACCATGATCTCCAGATCAGCAGATTTTCCATTACAGCATCTCGGTAAGTGCAAGGACAGGTCATGTTCTTTTCTTGCTATTAAGTTGATTTACTGTAGTTGAATCTTGGGAAAGATTTGAGCTGTTATAGTGGAACACTGTTTGTTTGTTTATAGTTAAATCCAATTAAAGTTTGTGCTGAATATTAAGATGATAAAGAAATTTGTTTAGATGATTACGAGACACATTTTCTTAAATTTGTAATAGTTAATCATTTACTTATGTAAGTATCCCTCTCCCTTCTTCTCTCTCTCTCTCGTTAAATTAAGTTTGTTTTTGTTTTTTTGTTCTACAAACATTTTCTGCCAGTTTTATAGAGAAGTCCTTCATCCCAGTTAGACAATGGACCACCAAGGAACCACTCGCTGCTGACCCTCACAGAGGAAGAAAAATATAACAGAAGTCCAGAATGAAAGCTTGAGGAGAAAAAAGTTTCTGAAAGTAGATTTTTCTACATCTAAAAATACTTCCATTTCTTTCTATAATCCCAGTCCCAATAACAAGTACATACATTTTATAACAAACCAGACCTTTTCATTGATTACACTACATTTATTATAATGCATACTATTATTTGCTAACCAGTGACAAACGCTGTCACAAGCAAAAACGTATTATTTAAAACAATTCAGTGTAGTTAGCTACTTTTTCGCTATAACTCGTAGTGTAGCTAGAGACTATATTAAAAACAGTAGATTGGCTGTAGCTTAGCCACTTTCAATCACAAGTAGCTTGTAGTTGATGCCTGACGAAATAAAACTGATTACAATTTAACAGTGAGGCTGAAGAAGTTTATTCACGAAGGCAATTCAGAGAAAGTCAGGTGAACATCATCATATAAAATGTGAGAACATCGGTGGCTTTTAAGATGAAGGCTTCCAGCTTATCCGCTTCCACTTTTAAGATGTTTTCTTAAATAATAAGCTGTAGGATATGCAATTATCGATCAGAGTCTGCGAAAGTGCGACTCAAAGCCGTAAGTCACTGAAGGTTGACAGGACAGCCGCTCCCTGACCCCAGAACAGACGCAGATGAATGAGGAGGAGGCTCAGAGGTTCTCCATGTTTCTCACAACGTCACATGGAAACTGACTAACCCGACTGCCATTCCTCAAGCCTGCCACCAAATCACAGGAGTTCATCACGTCAAAACCCTGTAAGTTATGGCTGTAGAATTGCACTTAAATGCTACGTTTCTCAGACACAGTGGAGCAGGCAGCAACCCCAGCTCTTTGCTTGGTGAATGGTCAGTGTTGTGTTGTTTTTAGATATATTTAGGTACAGAAAACCTATTTGTTGTTCACTTAGTGGTAGATATGTAAATTCTCAACTTAAGTAAGGAGATATAAAATTACTGAAATGACCGGGTGTCACCCTACAATTTAGCATAATGTCATAATCACAGAACAATAGAGGACAATAAGTCCTAACCATGACATTTTACCTTTTCAGTTTAGAAGCAGTATTATCATGCGCCTGCACCATCAACAACAGTTTAGCGTACGTTTCACTCCAAAAATGCACTACACTACATATTACATACAAAATCAACTTTATTGCAGATTCACTGTTGTTATATGTTAACAAAAAAAATTGATCCAAAGAAAATGCATCAGATGTTTGGTCAGCCCTCTTGCTTTAAAAGTTAATGACTTGTAAGTAATTTACTCCATACATCAAGAAATATGTTGATAAAACATTACATTGAGAACTGATTACATTACACATTCTATACAGTTTAGTTTACACATATAAAAACTCTGGTGCCCTTTTATATTCAAAGATCACACATCTGGACCATGTAGCATCAGCGGTCATTTCATGTAGGCCTAGCCTGCCTTAAAAAAGTCTTGTGTGTGTTCAAGTTCCCTTGGCGCAGGCCATAATTAAACCATTTAGAGAAGGGAGCAGAGCCAACGGGACTCTGAGCTCCAGACATCAAAACACACTTGTCCAGCCCTACATTTTCAGGGATGTGAAAAAAAACGGACACAAACATTTTTCCCCCCAGTCCTTTGTGTAGTGTTAATGGAGCAAAGTCTAGGAATTCCACTATATTCACCCTCTCTGCATGCTCTTAGAATGGAAAGAGGGGCACATAAAGAGAGTAAGTGAAGAGTTTGTGCGTGTGCGTGTGTGTGTAGGAGAGAGAGAAACAGAAAGAGAGAGAATTGGTAAAAATACCATTCTGTACGCCATAACAGAGAGAACACAAGGAATGGGATAATGAAGTAGGCCGCTTTTTCTGATCCAACAAATTTCTGCTTATTCAGTAAAGCATGTGTGTGGGTGTATGTGTGTGTGTTTTAGAGAGAGAGTTGTGATTGATTTTTATTGTATTGTAGTGTTTCCTTCCTCTTCATATTGTTTCAATTAAGAGTTCCCAAAACGTGTTACATAATCTCCCTGCCATCTCTCCCACACATTATTTTGCCCCAGTTTAGTTCTTCTGTCTAGTGTTTATTATCAAAGGTTCCTCTGTAACTCCAAAACTAGTGCAAGACATCCTGAAGGGCATGCCAAGATCTAAGCGCACCCGGTTCTCTTTAAATATCTGTACAAATATATTTGTGCTGTTTGTGTAATGCAGTGGTCTAAGACTGGTATAACTGCAATAGGATTAGAGGGTTTGGAAGAACAGTTTTCAGATTTAGATGGAGGATCATTTTAATCTCTTAATTCATATGTTTAACAGACCTGATCAATTTATCTGGAATTGTTGGAATATGGCTGTAATGCTGTTTAGGAAACACGTAAGTCCCAGTGACAGACTGAAGTTCAGATGCACTTGACTTCACTGGCTGTTGGAAGCCGTCAGAGATTTAATTCCCACTGATGGCATTGGAGTGTCAAAGCTGCAATCCTCCGGGAGCTTGGCACATCATAGCCCTTATTAAAGTCGGAGCCATGAAGTGCGGAAGCTTCTAAGTGAAAATGTCTCGTAATGGACTGAAAATCTCTTTAATTGAAATCCTCCAAGCGCTTAATTCCTGGAACTGAGTATAACAGCATGCACTTTACACGCACTCCTTAGGAACGCATAAAATTAGTCTTCAGTATTTTTTTTTCAATGATCAGTCACCCAATGACTGATCTTATTGTGACACACACCTGAAAAGTGTGTTGATAGTTCATTAAAACATATTTCAGGTATAAAGTAGGATCTACCAAATTTAAACATATAGCCACTGAAGTGAGAGTGTGCATTAAACAGTAAGCCATCTATTTTCCTACAGAAAAGGGCAATGTTTAAGTTGGTTATCAGTTTATAAAGACTTGTTTTGAATATTAAACAACCAAACCATCTTGGAAAAACGCTAAATGTGTTTGAGCAGCCTGACTGGCAGAAACCCAGCTGTTACTAGCAAATGACCATCATTAATCAGTTAAATATTCATACAGGTCGATGTAGTTTTTACAGAACTACAGTACGTGAGCTTATGCATGTTAGATGGCATATTTTGAATATAAATGTGAGTGTATGGGTGTGTGTGTGTTGTTGGTGAAGTGACTCAATGGTGCAGAAGAAATTCAGTCTGGAGAGGACAAAGGGAGGAGCAGTGTGATAATGAGGAGGGGTAACGGGAGGCTTAGCCCCACCGACAGTCGGGATTTCCTGCCTGTTGCCTCAGCTCTCATCACTGAGATTCATGGAACATTTTCAGCTTGTTTTGAAGTTACATGGGCAAAATCAGAAATAATATTTGTATGCTAGCAGCAAAATGCCTTAAAATATGCTTTATTGTAGTTGTTGAAAAGTACTAAATATATTTAGTGCAGAGATTTATGTGAAATTATCTGTTCCACTGGAGAAAGTTACCATAAAAGTACATAGCGTTCACCCGCTGGTGATGTTTATGATTTGTTATAAGCTCACAGTGTGCTCATGATGGAAAGTTTAAAAAGCAGAATGCCGAAAGTCAATGTGAAAGTTAATCTCAAACTTCTCTATTAAGGTCAGAGCATTTTGTTCCAGTGGACATGGAGAATGTGGACATTACCAGCTCAGAGATGTCATGCTGGGAATGGGATGTGTTAGTGGTGAATAATCATATACAGTTCACAAATGAAAAGGCCCACCATTCCAGATCCCAGAATCCTCTTGACAAGAAACTTTGCTGTTGTATAGGATACACAGTGATTGTTTTCTAGCTATAAACAATGCAGGTAAATAGCATAAGCAGGAGGTAATTTTCTTGCTGTTTTTGCATTGTTGCTATAGTAGCATTTAAATATTTCGGTCTGTTTGGAATGACTAAACTTGAGCTTGACTCACTCCAGCAGCCCCACCCTGTTCTCCAAATGCTTTCGTGCTCTCGTCTCTCATTTGCTCTCTCGCTTTCTCTCTCTCTCTCTCTCTCTCTCTCTCTCACACTCACACACACACACTGTCTCTAATCTGTTAATTTTCTACTCGCCTCGCCGTCCTACCACTGAAATAACCATGTAAACAAGGAATCATGTAATATGTCGGAAAATACAAACACCACCATTTAAACCCTGCCAAAAATCTTGGTTAAATAGACACTTATAAACGAACTACAAGGTCTTTCTGGCTTGTTCTGCTCTTGCGCTTACATGTGTAGACATATCTTTACTCCGCAGCGCTGATAAAAATGACTCCAATAGTGATCCCCAGATAACAATGATTTACTGGACCCCAGCTCGTCCAGCCCACACGGAGGCCATGGAGCAGAAGAGTTCCATCTGTGCATTTCAAAGCAGAAGGAAAGTCAAACAAGTACACTGGGAAAAATACTACTTACAGGGCATACTGAATCTTCTTAGATATGCATCCAAGCCCTCACAGCTCCCTTATCTGTATTTAGTTTTAAAACCACTCACATTTGCTTTTGACGGAGTGTCACATGATACAAAATGCACCAACATATCCAGAAAGGTTATGTTCACAGGAGAATTAGAAGATGGACACTTAGCAGTAGATTTATGCGGTGGTTTATCTGTAATGTATAACAGTAAGATGTATGTTGGCTGAGGAGGGGTAAATCTTTCTAGGTATGAATAGAACATAACTTTTAAGCTTCTTACACAATTGGTGGACAAGCGTCATACACGGAAGAAGCAGGCACTTAGCAAAAGGACATGTTAAAGCCTTGAAAAGCAGAAAAACTGCAAATATTTTCAAATAATATCATCACATACACAGTGCACCTTTAATAGCTGACCAGGTAAACAATGGAGCAGCGACTCTGGTCTTTGTGGCCCCCCTGAGCTCTATGGCAGTCCTGCCCTATTGAAACCAGACAAGCCCTGCTCGAGTTCCCCTGTCACTGGCTCCCATGTGGTGTGACATCACTATTCCTGCACTATTCTTAGATTCTACTTCATGGCTTCTCTCCACAGTGAAACAGTATAAAATAACAAAACTCATACTACCAACCAGCCAGAGTTCAAGGGAAAATTCCTGCAAGGGATTTTCATTAAGGAAGGTTTAGGAGTCATTCAAAACATACTCTCCCTCCAAACACACACACACACACACTCACACACACCAGATTGACAGCAATTGTGAGCGTTTACCAGGTGCACTATGTGTTCAGCTGGAGTTCAAGGGCAAATTAGGAAAAAGAGGAGCAAGAAATGTATTTCCTCATTCTCTCTCTTGACTGAGAGAAGAGAGTGTAGGTAAATCAAATAACAAACTACATCATGTAGTTAATCTGTTAAAATGTTAACATCTGTCTGTTATTTTAGGGGATTGTGTGTGTGTGTGTACAGGAGTGGTTTCTGTATTCTGTCCAAGAGGTGTGTCTGATCTACTTCATTGGGAACATCCCTCCTAATTTCACATGCAAGAGACTTTGCATATAATAAAAATATGATATGCAATAATACATTGATGTCGAAGGATGATTCACCTGCTGGTACTTTTATCACTGCATCAGACTGTAAAGAAACCCCAAGTACAGAGTTACAGCGCCAAGCCAAAACATAAGGTCACCAGATGAGGAGGAGGAAATATAGAAAGCTGAATCTGAGAATGATCACTGAGTGCAGAGAGGAGTGGAGCAGTGTGTGTGTTCATGTATTAATCGCATGGTGGGGACCTTTTTGTCCCCTAAAATCACTTTTATCTGTTTTTTTGGGCTTTGTGGTGACATTTGAGAGGTCCCCATGAGGAGAAATGACTTTATAGAAAATGTGCTTGTTTTATTTGAGAAACTAAAAGAGGTAAAAGATGTGCTTTTGGTTACTGAGGTTAAGGTTAGGGTTAGGATTAGGTGTAAAATTATATACATCTAATCATTATGGGAGTCTGTGGAAAGACCTCACAAAGATAGTAATACAAGACTACGTGTGTGTGTGTGTGTGTGTGTGTGTGTAAGTGTCTGTGTGTGTGTAAGTGTCTGTGTGTGTGTAAGTGTCTGTGTGTGTCTCTGCGTGTGTGTGTGTGTCTGTGTGTGCGTGCATGGGTGTGAGAGGTAGAGAGAAGCAGGGAGGGGTAAAGAAGGAGGGAGCCTGTCATTGTGAAACAGCACTGGCTGGAGTACACGTGTGAGCTGCAGTTCCTCTCTGCAGACTTGAATAGAGGCCAGTTGTGAGCGGGAGCTGGAGCAGGACAGGAGGGGGAGGACTGACCAGCATGGAGCTCCAGTCACCCCGAAAGAGCTGAACAAACAGGACAGTAGAGCTCTGACACACATGGGGGAGAGGGTGAAAGACTGGAAGAGAGAGAGAGAGGGATAAAAGCACAAAAAGGAGAGGAAAATCCCCACCGGAGTGCATTGTATGTAAGTGTAAGCAGATGCATGTGAGTGTGCGGAAAAGAATTTGAATGTGCTTTTTCATACCAATGTGTGCCTCTGTATTGGAAGAAGCATAGCGATGTGTGTGTCTATGGGTGTGGGGGGTTGAAGAAGTTTGTATGAAGGTGTGTTGAGAGGTGTGTGGCTCATTCTGCCTGCTTCCTGGCTCCCTGAAACACAGCAGCGGTTTGCAGCCACAGAGAGTAAACAGTCACACTCTCTAAAAGAAGCATCCCTCAGCTGTGTTTAGAGAAAGTAAGACTGAGAAGGTTTTGCCACTGGATCTACCCTGCGAAAAACAAAACGTTGGCAGGCGAGGCGGACTGCATAAGGAATTCTCTGCTGTTTGATTGAGAGAAAGAGGTGCTTCTTTTCTGTTGCATGAAGTTTCCTTTCCCCACCGCTACTTTTGTTTTCATTCTTATTTTTGTCCAGCATTGACAAGAAGAATGTGATTGAATGCTTAGTCGGAAATATTTTTTCTGAGCATGAGGGTATGGAGAGGGTCTAGATTTGCACGTGAATATGGGTGAGAAACAGGTAGAACTTGATAAAGGGATAGTAGAGGCACTTCTGAACTTCTAGACATGAAGTTAATGCAGTTGCAGCCCTGAACGTTTGTCACTAAACAAACATTGCACATTTTTGGTTTCCCTACCACTCTTGCCTCTATTTAATTGTTGCATTACAGCAGCATTTCATCACATTTTCACTGAAAATCCATGCTTTTATTCCTTTCATTTTCATTTTGAGTTTACATATTTGTTTTCTTTAATCTCCTATGTGGCTCCATGGACAGGTGGGAAGACTGGAACGAGAGAGGAGTGGAAACAGAGGGCCCTTGGCCTAAAGATGTCGAGGAGTAGCTCCACGGGGGACTTGGTGCCCAGGGACATCACAGAGATTCTAGCCTTGGAAAGTAAAAGAAAGACAAAGCGCGGCTCATCCCTGGGACGGGCATTTAGTTGGCTTAGGAGCAGTAAGCGAAAGAGGAGCGTCAGTAATGGTCAGAGTTGCTCTGGGAATGTGGGAGGACGAACTCGAGAGAGTACAAATGTCAGACATGGACTTCCCAACCAAGACTCTTCTAAAGGTGAGTAAACCAGTCCACATCATAGGAGAGAAAATTTAATGGAACCACAATGTTTATTTCTGGTCACTAGAAATTTCACTGATATCTAGTGTACTTCATTGGTTTACAGTTAAACTGGAAATCATGTCATGTTTTGTAATTGTTGATTCCACTGAAGGCCACTGCAAAACCATTTCTCATAACTGTTTGGGTTTTTTAAACTCTCAGATACCGGTTTGTCTGGAACTTCAAAATGTGGAATTCAGGGCTTTATTATGAGCGTGGTTATCATCAGGTCATCATAGCATTACCGGGCTGCTGTAGATACATGTCTCCTTTGGAATGGCTAATCAGCTTAGTGCTGCACTTGCTATTGGCTGTTGTTGTCTATTTCCTCAATACAAGCAGCAGCGCCAGTGAAGGGTGCAGTTGTGGAACCTGCTCTTGAATTAGCAGAGACTTTACTTAAGTCTTCTTACAGGGGGGCATTGGATGTGGGTGTGAATGTTTTTAGTGAAATAATTCATGATGAATTGGTTGTGATGTCATTGTTGTTTTTAGCACACTCTCATCTTTATTTTGTACGCTCTGGTAGTTTTTGACTGCACCTGGAGAATGCATACAGGTTCTCTAGGAAACATTGTCATGGGAAAATGCAAGAACCACATTCATAGCCAAAAATGACACTGTGTGGGGGATCAGAGAGTTTTAGCTCATTCTTTAAAACCTGTCCAGTAGCTTGTGTTTGGTGGTCCAACCAGAAGAGCAGAGAACTCTTTACAAAGATAGCTCACAGATTTCTTGGAGCATAGCATCTTGCACATGAAAAGAGAAACACATTTAGCATGATGTATCTGTACTCCCGGTTTGTTGTACAAATCGTACGTGGCACTGAGCAGGTAATGGTTACTTAGGGAAATTTGGGAGCTTACCTGGATGCTCTCCCAGAATATCATGCAATTTTGGTCACATTTAGGCTTTTGGAATGAAGTTCGTATTTAAGGGTCTTGGTCCTCCCCTTTTAGAAAGGAAAACTTTGATCCAGGGACTTTCAGCAGAGAACAGGCTGTGGGAGCCAGAATGTCGACAGAGCTGAGTAGCTGAACAGGGAGATTAGAGACACAATGCTGTATTGAGCCAGAGAGATGACAGAGAGTGGATTCTTTATTAAATGCTTTTTTAATTAGTGCACAGCCTTCCTGCAGATTCTCACTGCAGAATTAAAGGGAGGCAGAATTGCAAAAAATATACAGTTGGTCAATTCAGCTTTTCATTACTACTCATTACACTTTATTATGTTCCTTACTGTACATTACAGATGCCTTTGAACCCCACGCACAGCTCTGTATTGAGAAGACAAAAAAAGTAACAATAAGCACTTTCAAAAGTCTCTGAATGCACCAGACGCCGGTCTTGCTAAGTTGAACCTCTACACGTCATGTTTGAAAGCTTTCAGTGCTGTCTTGTTTCAAGCCAATACTAGAACATCTATAGGCTTAGGGGTCAACAGTGCAGTGACTAAACCATTGCGTCAACCTCATTTTGCTGTGCTTTGCCTCTCTGTCCACCTCCTCCCTCCCCCCAGGGTGCTCTATCCGGCCCGGAGGCTTTTTTAGGGGTGAGATCACTATGTGTGGGATTCCCTTAGTCTCTGTCCAGGTTATACACACGCCCACCGCTATAGTTCTTCAATGGTCATCTGATCTATTCCACCCACTGTGGGGAATGGAGACTTACTGAAGTCTGTCTTTTTATTTAAACGAACCTTGCAGATGGAAATTGAATGTGGAACTGATATCCTAAATGTATAACTGGAACCACAATGTGTGCAAAGTAAATTCATCTGCGAGTAAATAAGCATTGCTTATCTTCAATGTAGGGGAAATGTGAAACAGAGGCAAACAGAAGGGTTCGCTTAACTGCTGCTAATGTCACAGGCAGCGTAACGTGAATGTGTTCTCAGCTATCAGGATGTCGCTACAGAGATGTGATCCATGGTCAAGCGCAGGAGGAGGAGTGAAACGTGAACGCTCAGTAATTACACTGGAAAACAAACAGATGCATGTTTAATGAAGTCTGGAGACAGTGAAATGCATGCTCACCTCACATCACTGAATAAGCTGTGACTTTGGGGAACAGGCAAAATAGTTTCAGATAAGCAAAGCTTCTTCTATCTTTGAGAACTTCTGTAAAATAGTTATGGATGCTTTACAGGGTTAATCAGGTCAGAAAGTGAACACTGTGTTAGTGATAGATAAAGTTTTAATGTTTAAATTAGAAACAAATGATAGATGGGAAACTTTACTCATGTTTTCATTACTTCGTACTTTATCAGAGGGGCTTATTTCATATTTCAGGTTCAACATATTTAACATTTGAATGGGAAACAGGAAAAATATTTGTAAACAAAAATGATTCCTGCTATTTATCTGTTTAAATATGTGAACATTCCTTCATTGTATTTACTGTGGCATGAAAATAACATAATATACTAATAACAAAAAATGCAACATGTAAATAATAACTACCATTTCAGTCACAATTATAAATGAATTGCAATATATGGTGCACTTAAATCAACACAAATGCATCAGATATAAGGGGCAAGCTGTTAATCGTGTATATAGCAAGCAGCATGTGTCCAAGCTACATGAACTGCATTTAATGTTCCTTTCTCCTCTAGCAGAGCACCAAATTCCTAAAGAGGAAAAACAGAACAAAGCAGAGCAGCATACAAAAACAATGAACAAAGACAATCTTTCCGTTAAGTCTAAATAACTTGCACATTTTGCTCTTTTTCCATTTTACAGGACTTGGACAAGAAGGCTTTAGTTAATTAAAGGCTCTTAGATGGAACCATTTACATTTTCTGTGTATCTTGTGTATCTCAGTGTGTGGGGGGTTTATTATGTAACTCTTGGTAATGGATACACCTGGTGATGTGTCCACGTTCACCGTTTACGTTATCTAAACCCAGCTTTTTTATACACTGCCACCTGCCAGGCAAATCAATGGGTTCTGATAGGGTTTATACAGTGAGTGTTATGATTCACTCTACCATTACATAAGAAGTCATTAAGGCTTCTTGTTATTATGAACCTGTCGTGGAAACTGCGAGTCAGAGCTCCTGCACGTTTCTTTAAAGTCAACTGGGGGGCACCGAGAGGGTGAAACTGAGTGGCTAAGCTTTTTGTAGGTAGATTTAATGTGACTTTTATGCATTATCTGAATGCTGGTGTGGGCAGTTCTAGTGTTTGATGTAGTTTGACTATGAGCTGTAATGAGAGTCCAGAGAGATGGAGGAGGTAACAGTGTGAGCTGATTGAAATTGAGTTCCAGAACTCCAGGGGATAATCATGTGAACATGTATTACACCAAGCGTCCAAGGTCACAGACGCAGTCGAAGTTCTGTCACCTCAGACAGGGTCATGGTGGTTACACCCATAACTAATGTTACACACACACAGACACACACACACAAAGCAAACATGTGTGCTCCCAGCCCAGAGTACTAGGCTAGACCCCTGTGACCAGCAATAACAAGAACAGAGTCCATCCCCATAGAGACAATAAACCCTCTTCTTGTTGTCATAGCAGCTAACCCATAACCTCTAAACTTTCTTGCATCGCACACTCTCTTAAACCCTCTCTCTTTTATTTTTGTTGCAGTAATACACAGTTCTTCTTCTGTCTACTTTATTCCTTAGAAACCCAGAGGGTTTATAAAATGAAATTGGCACGGTGCCAGAGGCCTCTGTCTAAAGCGGCAGAGCAGTTTTCTATCTTGGAGAAAGTGTAGTGAACTCTCAAGTAGTTACATTTAGGATCTCAACCATAGATGCATTATTTTACAGCTTCATGTTCACATTCTTATATTTGGGCTTTTTATCAAAAAGTTTCAGTTCTGTACCTATAACTATAAATAATAGTTCTGTAACTATAAATAATGTAAACAGAACCACAGAAAACTAACATTCTAACTCAGTCTCTCTCTCTCACTTGTTCATTCACTCATTTACCTTGTACTGCACCTGGCCATCTTTGTGGTTAAATCATATTAAATGTTCAATGGCTTAGTGTTCCCAAAATGTCTCATGACTCATCATATCACTTTAACCTTGAACCTTTCTCACCTGCACTACTCAGGCCGTGGTATGCCAGGAATGGTGAGTGCACACAAGGAATCCACGGGTTTACTAGAAAAATTCAGACCTCTGGCCTCAAGTCACAATAACAATCACACACTCTATAATCAAACTTTACAGTTCCTGATTTGCAAAATAACAAATTATGGATACTGGTGGCTGTCATCAAAAGCACAGCAAAAAAAGCTAGCAGATAAAACAAACAGTCCCATCGACTGTGATAAATAGTAGTGAGAGTTCAGGACTGGCACCAGGTGAGTTCTCCGTGTTCCCGCCAGTCTCTAGACCTGCTGGAATGCGGCTGGATGGAATTTTCCTTGATGCCAGCTGCGTTTCGTCCTGCATTCCAACAGAGCAGAATTCCAGCACATTTAACACAACAGTGGGCATGTGGTATACCTGAATGTTTTGTGCAAATTTCAGGCAGAGGTGTAATTTTGCAAATATTACCCCAAAACAATGTGTATAACAAACAATGAGTGAATGCATGGTTGTACTTAGTTCTGTCATCATCTCTGTCAGCACATCATCCACAAGGGGGCAGTATGAAGTAGCCACAATCTCCTTTATACAGTACGTTGTAACTTTACCAGGTTATGGTGGTGAGGAACACAGAGCTTTGTTTGTTCGTTTGAATGTTATTTGCAGCTCCTGTCCCTCCAATGGACAGTATATCCAGACCATGGTGGACCCCCTGTAACATAAACACAGTGTTTAGGGTTGCAGAACGACCTGGTGCATGTATTGTATTTAGCAAGATTAGAACAGTAAAGTAGCAAATTAACTCCAACATATTAATGGCTGTGTGAATTAGGTAGCTAGGTTCAGGGGTGAAAACTTTCACCTGGAGAAGTCAAAAACATAGGTGCATAACTTGGTCCTAATCTGTGGATTTCAGATTATTCAAACAAGTCTTTGCCCAAGCATTTTACTGTCTTAACGTGTTTTTACACCTCTACCCAGGCACAACTACTGCTATAGAATCCTTTTTGATAGCCTTGATTTCTGTGTTTGAAGCAGGTCCACAAACAAGATGTAAACCATAAACGTGAGAAGACTATTTGTATGGAAAATGAACCTCATTCAGTACAGCTCATTCCATACAATATGTGCAACAGATCAGACATATAAAAGGAAATAATAATAATAAAGAACATGAAGCCATAGTAAGAAGTGCAATAAAATCAACAAATGCATATGCAAGAATTATGTTCTATAACACAAAATAACACACAGAATGCATGTCTGAGCTAAACAGAAGTAGCTGTCTGGCCAGCAGCTGATGTACATGCAGGCAGATCAGCTAAGTAATATCATGCAGGCCTTAGGGCATTATATTCTTGTCATGCAAGATCCAATCTTTCAGATCACGAGCCAACTAAAATACCACTGCTCTCCTCAGCACATACTCTGGCCAGGAGTGAATAACTGACGACATTGAGCAGAGCAGGTCTGCAGTGATGGAGCTTAAGACAGCTGCCATAAGTAGTTTGTTTCTGGAAATGTTATAATGCAAAGCTGTAAGTGGGCTGCATTTCGTTGCAAGGATTTCTTTTAGGACTTGTAATTAGCCATTAAGCCTGAAACAGCATCCTCTGAAAGCTTCTCCCTGCTTCTATCCAATTACTGGCTCTTTGTGTGCTAATGCAACTCATTTCCTCTTATATATTTGTACAGTGTCCACATCTTAGGTCATATCTTTTTAATAAACTCATCAAATAGCCGGTTATGTTTTAGCCATGCTTGTTCTGCGATGCAAAGCCCTCTTGTCTAAAAGGAAACAGCAGGTAATATAGGATGACATTTTGTTTAAACCGTACGTATTTCTGAGAGCTATCAGACATAGAGAAACTTGTGACCATTCACAGATCACATTTCATATCTTCAAAAGGTCATTCTGACCTGAACTAAACATCTCAAGACTCATGTCTGGAGTTGCTTCTATGGGAAAATGTGATGGAGAGGTTCTTTTTTTCTGGTGTATTTTTTCTGTGAAGCACATTTAGTAGGATGTAAGCACTAATCAGAACAGCATTAGTATGATGAGAGAAAGGTATGTGAATGTGAAGGTGGGAGTAAGCGTCAAGAGGAGTCTTGAAAGAGGCAAAGACAAAACACAACCTTGAAAATATGCCAAACAGCTTTTAGCTGAGTCTCTTTACATCAATACATCAGTACAATAGCCTAACTCGGTAGTGGTTATACAGGCTTTCTTGGCAGAAGTTAAAATGTCTGCATTACACAAAACCACTGTTTATTCCAGTGCACGTCATGTGCATATTGGCATAATGTTTTAAATCTGTACTCTGATTACGGTAAGCCAATTGTCTGGCACCCCGTCAGGATTTGTATGTTCAAATGTGTATTTTTTTATACTCAGTGATGGTAGTGGCCTTTTGATTACAATAAAAGTGCCCCACTGGCAGACAGATCTGTGTGTTCCTGTTCTGTGGCACCACAGGGGGAAAAAACGTTGGCTGGCAAGAAATGAGAGTGCAACAGAATATTGAATTACCCAACCACACGGAAAGTGGAAGTGAGAGAGAAGGAAGAACAGAACAGAGGAAAGAAAGCTGTAACCATAGCCATAACCAAAATGGACATACAAAGACAATAAAGAAAAGAGATCCAGATGCAGTCTTTTTAGTTGATGGGGCTGAAGATGGGGTTAAAAACAGAGTGGGTGGGACTGTGAGCAAACAGGAACAGCAGTGGAAATAAAAACATACTCGACCGTGAGACTGGATTTCATCACTGCAGGAAATTTGTTGTTTTGACTGTTTTGTTAAGGGAATTTATATAGTTACCAAACTGGGATTGGGTTCAGAGGGAAAGAGAAAATAGGATCAATGATTGTTAAGATTCATCACATGGCCATTACAAGGTCATGTGTATAGGAGAGACGAAAGACAGAAAGAGGGAGACAGAGAGTCAATGGTTATCCTTGAGCATGTGTGAAGGTGTTGATCGGCCACAGAATGCCGAATACAGCTTTGCGACATGGAAGAGGGTGTGTGTGTGTGTGTTGCGTGAGAGAAAGAGAGAGGGAGAGATCATTGGCAGGTAGATTCACCAGGAGCAAGACATAAGCCATTCTTTTCTGCATTCCTACTGGCTAGAACAAGCTGTGTCTGATCATTGCTGAAAGAGGGAGGTGTTCTCTCTCTCACACACACACACAGGCTAGGTTACCAGCATAGCGCACAGTAGGACAGCTTTGTCGTGCTCTGCAGTAGGGGCCAGAGTGTGGAGGAATAAAAAGCTAAAGGAGTATCTGCAAGCAAGGAGGAGAGACTACTGATGCAAGCCTCAGATGTTCTGTGCACTTCGGTCAATTTCAAGTCGTGGGAGGCAGGAGTAATGCTATGGGGAACTCCATCAGTAAGAAGAAGGTAAAGGCCACTCTTAGCACTACTCACAGCCCAAGTAAGGTCCAAGCTTTCTGGAAGTTTGGACACGTGGACAAGTTCAAATCAGGTATGAAAATCTTGTGAATTTGAGTTATATAATTCACTGTTTTACAATGTGTCATTTTCTGACTTAACTTTCATTTATCTAATTAAGTAGAATTTACTTTAGTTGTGGCTTTATGCAAAATACAGCCCTTAACAATTAAGGAATTACGGGTCTTGTTTAGAGGCAAAGAAGGGATCAGGGTTAGGGTTAGGGTTAACTTAATGATAACTTAAAATCAGACAATTCTTGAACTTGTGCTTTATTTAGAAAGTTGATACCGCAGCCACATTTGAGCTGGTCAGTATTTATAAAAGCATGAGCACTTTTGTGATCCAACTCTGCAAGGTGTGCTCATTTTTAAATGCTGAAACATCATTAGTCATCTCTAAAAAGTCAGCATCAACAGCAGTAGAAAGGTGCACTAAGGCAGCATTCTAGAGTTTCTCGGCTCATTAGGAACTTTAATTGTTTGAGGTGGTGAGTGTGTTAGCGTTCCTGATTGAGTAAGTCAGAATTAGTGCTTCAGGTGCCATTTTTCCCGTGTGATCTTGTATTCAGCTGACAAGCTGTGCATGCGTGAGGGTGTGTCTGTGAAATGGGAAAAATACCATTAAACTGTCCTGTGTATATCATTTATGCTATTTGCTCCTTGCAGTGAAATGAAAGCGAGTCAACATGTTCTCACTTGGCATCTCTTCCCCCGTGTCCTGAACTATCATCTTACTATCGTGGTTCTCTCTTCTGTTTTCCGCAAGTCACATGATTGGCTTATGTAGTAGTGGGACATTGTGTGGGTTCTGCACATATACTGAGTCAGAGATAAATTTGAGCAGCAACAACTGAGCTCTGTGTATTTTGTGTCGGACAGTAAGTCTACTGTTTTAAATCTAAGTAGAATTCCAGGGAGTTGAGATCCACCTCTGATTAGAAAATAAAATTAAAAATTATAGCAGACAACAAATCATGTGTCTAGCTGATCGGGTGATGCGAGGGATTCCTATCTTAAAGTATCATTTTGCCTTTTTGGCAGAGTTTCTGACACTAAAAAGACTTCAAAAACACACAGGCGACTCCTTTCACCCTTCTCCATGCATGTGCTCTCTATTGTAAATGTTTATATAGGTACTGTAGTGTTAACATTACTCTTTCCTCACCTTTTTTATCACCTTTTTAAATGAGAAAGCATTGTAAGTTGTCAAGTCTTGATTTTTATTACTTTGATGTTTGGAGATAAATATTAAAGCTGATTTTGGAGTGTGGGTGTGAGTGTGTAGATAGAACTTCCTGGGTATTTCCTGCATCATCACTCTTTTTCCATCTAAACTATAAAAGGCCTCACCTTTCCACTCTACTCATCAAAACACCAGATCAAAGATCAAAAGCTTTGGATGGCTTTTTTCAGCAGGTTTTATTTAAGAAGGTTTGGATCTAAATCCGTCATCGTAGCCTTTCTCTGCATCTGTGACTGAGCATGAGTGGCCAGTTTCTCTGGTCATTGTGTCACCAGCAGTTCCAACTACAAACAAATAAATAAGGTAAAATTGACAGTAATTGAATCCTATTTCACAATTCTTCAATCATCAGCCTCTCTTTAAGGTCTTGAGGTAAAACCATAAATCCTGACTAATAACAGTAAAACCTGAATAATCTCTTCTATCCGAGTCTGAACTCTGTATCAGAGATTTCCAGAAACAAGGCATAGTGTATTGGGGCAGGACTTATTGAACTGAAGTTAATAGGTTAAGGTCTTTTCCCGGCCATGAATGTGAGTGATGATCAATGGCAGATCATAACTCTTTGGCACATTATTAGTGATCGGAGCTGGAATGAGACTTTGAGGGCAAATGGAGGAGGGTCCCACTTCAACCAGAAAGCTTGAAAGAAATATGAGAATTTAACATTTTAAACTCTAAGGATTCATTTATGACTAGTTATAATACAACAAGAAAATGGTTTGAGAACAGCTTTGTGAAGCTATTAGAGCATCAGTGCTGAGCTACAGCAGACTCATTGTGGATATCTAAACTAAAGCAAGACATTTTGAAATGTGGCATAGATTATAAGGAATTAAAGCAGAAGGGTCTTCTGGGCAATTCTGTGGGTGATATTCCAGCACTGTTCTCTACGTTTAGATTATGGAGATTCTATTAATGTCGTTCCTGAGAGGACCTGTGTCTGTCCATTAGTCTGAGAGGGTGTGTCAGCTTTTAAAGGGAACAATCATAATAATTTTTGCAAAATGTATTATAGGCCTCCCTGATAATATATACATATATATTTTTTTACAATATACATATATATTTTATGTCTATACATTTGCTTGTACCCGCTGAACAAATTTGTTGAAGTGTATTAAACTATAATTGAGCAACAACTTAGTTGCTCAAATAGTGCAGGCCCAGAGACACATTATAGCCTTTAGGGCTGGGTATCGTTGCTGATTTCCTGAATCGATTCGATTCCGATTCACAAGGTCATGATCCGATTCAATTCTCGATTCGATTCGATATCGATTTATTCAGAGATTTCTTTGCATCAATACTAGTTTTGCTTGGTTAGAAAATACCTTGTTTTAAAACCGAAGTGTTGCCAAACGGTGATTTGAGCGGAGCAGCTTCAGCCATGGCTCTATTTGGTTTCGGTTTCGCCGGTCTCACGTTTTTATAGCTCTCCTTGCGCGGTCACGAGAAGTAGTGCATAGCCGCAGGAAAAGATCGATCCGCGAATTTTTGAATCGATATCGTATTTTTCGAACGAGAATCGATATTGATCGGTGAATCGATTTTTTTGAACCCAGCCCTAATAGCCTTGCATGGGCTTGTAAAGCAGAAGGCTAAGTGCTGTTGCCGCTAAAAGGCAGTCTTTATTGCAGGATAGTCTTATATGTTATTGTTCCGGGCACTGATGAGTACGACCAGTAAAACACATTTCCACACTCATCTTAAGGAGGGATCAGGATGTGTTCAGCTGTGTTTGGGAAGGTATAAGCAAGTTTGAGAGCCAGCATATCTAGACTGATTTAGAGGTATATCCATGCAGTTGAAATGTGATTAATTATACATAGAGTGGTTTACTCACCTCAGTTATTGGCAGCATCTAAAAGAGAGTTCACTGATTTGGGGCAAAATCTTTCTCTTAATCCCAGGCTTTGCATCCCGTAGTAACTAAAAGAATGTTACATTTTTAGGCATTAGGTGAATTTTAGTAACGTCCAACTGCGCAACCTTATTGTAGTAAGATTTGAATGAGGAATCAAACAGGACAAGTACACAACAGGAACTCATTCATTCATTTATTCATTATCTAAACCGCTTAATCTCTACTGGGATTGTGGGGGGGACCGGAGCCTATCCAGGGAACTGTGGGCCCAAGGTGAGGACCAACCCTGGGCAGGCGCCAACACACCGCAGGGCACACATAATCACACTCCCATTCACACCTTACAGGGCCAATTTGAGCTGCCAATTAACCTATATTGCATGTTTTTCGACTGTGGGAGGAAACCAGAGTACCCAGAGAAAACCCACGCAAACACAAGGAGAGCATAAAACTCCACACAGAAAGGCCCTACAGCCAACACGGAGATTAAACCCAGGACCTTGGTCAGGCAAACCACTGCGCCACCGTGCAGGCCATTTTTAAGCTCATATATGCATATACTATTATTATTAATAGTATTATTATACTATTGCATTATATTATATTTAGTAGACATACTTGGTGGTAGTTTCTTACTTAAAAGAGCTTTATCAAGAGATCTCTTTGTCGGAAGGCGAGTGTCCTACCTGTAGACCACCACCACCTAAGAACGAAATATATTTTTTGCTTAAGTCAGACTTTTTCCACTGCCACATGCTCTGTATCTTTATATATATATTAACATTTTCTCTTCATCTCTGCCCCAGCTCTCCCACCCTGTTTTGTGAGTCATGGTCATCCTGTTCTCTGTGCTCTGTAACAGACAGCCTGGTCTTTCATGGTGCCCTTAGGGCAGTGGACAGCTCAGAATGAAATGGTTTCCCTTTAGCCATTAAATGTGTTCAGTGTTCTAAGATAAACAACTGACATTTGGGGCCATAGTGAGAGTGTCTTTTCTCTCATCTCATCGTTTGGTAGAATGCTCTGAGAACACTCACATTTAACAGAATGCAAAACATTTATTTTTGAATGCCATTTTGAAATTTGTCTATATTCTAATGTCTAAACCGACCGAAATGTCTAACCAACATAACATGAACTCTACCTACATATAGCTCAGGGCTACAGGAAAAAAGGTTTCTGATACAATGCACTGTGTGTCTGTCTGTAACAGGGCTCAGTGCAGACACTTCCTGCATTAGACACAAATTGAGTTAGGACATTAGGGTGCAGGAGACAAGACAAGTTCGAGTGCAACGGTTTGAGTTTTCATATCCACTGCCTATTGCTTATTGGTAATTTTGTTTTTTACAGACAGTTTAGAACTAGTCTGTCAGATTACTAGTCTAAGTCTCATCAGGTCATACATGTTTTAGTGCCAAACCAGTTTGATAAATTAAGTTCTGAAACATTGATCAGCCTAACCATCTTCAAAACACTTCACAAAACACATAAAAACAGTTTAAAGTGCTTTGACCCTCAGCAATAAGCTGTGAAAACACCCTGAGGCCAAAAACACAAACAAGTTTGTGTTGTAATATAATGTTTTAAAACACGGCTGAATCCTGATTATGTGCATATATCCCTCTCTCCCCCATCTCTTTTTGATGCCTGTTATTTTAATAAAGTAGGTCAGTGTGCTGCTGTTTGCAGTTTGCTCAGCCTCACCAGCTCCTGTCTCTTGCTTACCTGCGACTGTGACAAGTTCCAAATTTACATTCACACTGTGATGCTGTTCTGACAACGCTCTGACAAATCTCATCTCTATCTTTAACCTCACATGTGGATATGTAAGAATCTATAAGAATATATGAGTGTCTACTTATACTAATTAATGCATAGTTAATAATTAATGTACTATATTATTTGATTTAAAAGGCACGTCTGAGTGAATTAAACTGGCACGGGCTGTTGTGTTGCAGATAACAGCCAAGGCGGAAACACTTAGCTTAAAGAGGGAATGATGAGGGCTTTGTTCACTTACCATGGCAAACAGGATTTTGCAGGCTAAAGTCAATGTGACCAATGTGCTTATGGTAGGGTAAGAAATCTTATACTCACATGTGCATGGCTGCTAGTTCACTTCACAATATTATAATAATCCAGGACAGCAAATCAAAGTATTTCTACTTTTTAATAGGCCACTGTATCGTTTGAAGTAAACATCAGTGTGACTGTGTGTCTTGGTGTGTGTGCATGTGTTCTGAATAGAAATCACCATGTGCATTATGCATGATTAGATCTAGTTTCTGTTATGAGTCACAGAGAACATGAAAGATGTACAACACTTGCTCACACAAATGATAAATGCATTTAAAAACGTTTTGCCATTACAGGTTTATATTATTTATTTATTTATTAAAAGGGCCTGAATTTAACTTTCCCTGTGATTACTTATGTGCCTTAAACAGACATTATTTATGTAGAAATATGTTCTAAATTCCCATCCTTCTGAACAGGGTTTAACTAAATTATTTGATTTCACATTTAAATGTAAAGCTTTGTTAAAATCCAACAATGTGAGATTAAATGTAACTTAGTTCATACTAAGTAACATGCTCACACCCATAACGATTTAGTTTGGATTTGCCTTCTTGACTTGTCTGTTTTCTCTGAATTAATAGGAAACATGTTGTGATTATTTTAATTGTGCATGTGTTTCAGCTTTATGTTCTTGTAACACAGCTCATCTTTCTTTTGATTTTGTACGAAACACTAACATATTTTATCAACATAAAGCTTATTGGCTATAAGTCATAAACTTGGAGAAGGTTTCTATCCATAGTTAGCGTGGAATGTGCGGCATCATCGTCATCTTACGTTTTAATTATACAGACTCTAAGACTCTGAAAACCGTACTGCAGCTGTGATTGATTTAATTTGTGATAGTCTGAAGTACTTAAATTCTGAAGTAGTTTATTAGAAGGTGATGATGGCTCATGGGATACTTAGAATATCTCTGATCAATAACAGAACACAGATGGCAACAAGGGCCTGGGTTTGAACATGTCTAAAACAGCCAATTTAGACACTTACACAGTCTAAAGCAGTTTATTAATTACTGTCAGGCAGTCATAAAGTCTGTTTGTATTGAAATAATGTTCATCCTTTTCCTCTACAAAAAAGAGAGGTACAACTATCATGTCTCTAAGACCTCTGTGCTGATATTCACTTAGTGTCAAACAAGCCCTGTTTCTTTAAGACATGATAGAATTTTTCTTCTTTAAGGTGAAAAGTCAAATGGGATTTTAAAAGCCTTGGGGAGAGAATGTACTAACAGTCTTCGTTTTTGAAACAGATCAATTTTTGCTCCTCTTCATTGCTTTTATTCAACTAAATGTATTTCTGTAGTATGTCCTTGCGGGTAAAAGTGGAAATCTTACTTGATTGTATAGGTTTAAAATCTGATCTTGACCAACATATATCTTAGTAGGGTGCAGAAGCAAAGTAAACCAGTAACAACATGTTTGGAAGCATCTGCGCTTCCTCCTCTGGACTGCCATCACAGTTTGTCTGCAAAAACTTGCTTTGGTGTTTATGAGTGTGTAATTATCCCCGAATTAACGTCTTTCTCAGAATCCTGGGAGCCTGAATCTGTTTGAGACAAACTTCAAACCGCAGTGGAAGGAAATTCCTATAATATTTATATCTATATAATTACTTTCTCCCTTGCTTTCTCTTTCATTGTGTCTTAAAATGTTTCACATTGGACAGCATCTCTCCTAGTAGGGCTAAACACAGGCGCTCTTAAACAGCTTTATACGGCAGATAGATTTATGAGTTTCTTTTTGAAGGTCTGCATGACAACATCCATTATGTTAAAGATTGTAAACTTGTAGCGGATGCTCTCACCCTCAGAATAAAAGAAATATGATGCATATCTCAATACCTAGAGTGCATAGACAATCCCATTTATCTACAGAACATTAAAAACAAGAAGAGTGGAAGGAAAAGGAGAGGTAGAGGAGCGTGTCCCTATTATATTTCAGCTTTGCACGCCTGCATTGGGCGGTTAATACCTGGAGATCTTAAAATTAAGAGGACGCACAGGTAACCTGAGAGTGAGTGACAGAGCGAGGGAAAAGAGACAGAGAGAGAGAGATCATTTTAAGCAGGTGTAGTGTCCCTGAAGTCAATACATGAGTTGTGTCACTCAGCTTCCACCAGACAAAACTTGAATACTTTAAAACCATGTCAGTTAAAACATAAAGTTAGAGCTCGCTATGTGAGAGAGAGAGAGAACATGCCTGACAGGGTTTGTATTAAGGGCTTTGAATGTGTGTAAAACAGTGCAAAGTAGTGGCCTAAATAAAAATGAGAATGTAACTCTCAGTCATGTTGAAGACATTTTTCTTTGTGCTTCGAATCCTCTGTTAGTCTTGGAAAATCACACATCATACCCTTCTTGACATGCAATCAAACGCACAGATACTTTGGCACACTGAAGCACAAAGTAATCACAAAATAGCTTGTATAATAGTAGTTTTGTTTTCTCCCATTGCATTCTTTCAGTCTAAAACAACCACTTTTTTCATGTGCTCAAATTAGAATTGCCACCCCAAAGAAAAAACACATGGCCGCTGCCCGGATCCTGACTGCATGAATATAAATGTTAACCAAGATTTCTTTCTCCCTCTTCTCTCTGGGCAAAGAAAATATGATGCGTCCTCTCTCTAGTAAGGCTGACAGATACATGACAGATGATTAATGTATTTGATCCTCTGTCGTTTCCACACTGATGCACAGCCGGTCATTTATAGCATTCTAGCAATCCACTTTATCAGTACAGTATTTATGGGACTGAATCTTAAGTGATTGGACTATGGTGTTCACATACACAGCCCTAGGCCTGTGTCTGGCGCTTTCAGAAACAGTAGAGGTTTGACAGACTTTAAAGTCGTATCAACCAATGAAAATAAAGAAAAATTATAATACCAGATTTTAAAAAGTAAATGGAAGCATTTGAACTGAGAGGACAACCAGCCAAATGAAATAAGTCATAAAATGTCTCTATGAAATGGAGAGAAAAACGATGCAATCAGTCTACGACTCCATACCAGCTATTAATAGAATGTTGTTGACGAGGCTTTAGGCTGTTTGTGTGGGAGGCTAAGAATGACGTTTAAAAAAAAAAAAGATTTTTGGTGACGTGCTTAACACGAACATGTACGCAGTCTTGTCTGGGTGGAGGAAAAATCAGCTCCTCATTTTGGTCCACGCCTGATAAAGGCAGGACGTATAACTGTGCTAAAATAAGATTGATGATGGTGCAGTCTGAGATGGTGAGAGAGACTGAGGAGATGGAAGTAGAGGTCAAAGATGTAACTTCCACCCTAAAGGTTTTGTAAAGTTGCCTGACATATTTGTTCTGTCTGCTCCCATGGAAAGACATTTTCAACACTGTCGTCTTCCAGAATGTCTTAAATGCTGCTTATGCAGTCTGTATGGCATACATTTAGGAAGTAAAATCAAAACCACATATTGTGCTCTAGGACCAGGGTGAGGACTTTGTTGGATATTTTCATTTAAAATTGAGACCTGGTTGGTAGCAAAATTCATTGCAGTAAATGAAAGTCAAGATGTGGGCTTGCAGTATCCTAAGTATATCTCACACTAAAAGGGAACAAAATTCAAACTGTCAGCACAATAATCTGATAATTCACAGAAAAAAATGTTTTAAAATTCATGTAATTTAATTGATCTGTAAACTTTTTACTGAATGGTAAAAGACCATTTTTGTGGTAATTTTGCTATCTATTTGTTATCGAATTAAATTCTAGTTGAATTAAATTAGGATTTAGATTAAGGTTTACCTCTATATATCTGAGATCTTACATCCTGGCTCCTTAAGAGATTTCTTCCTCATGATCTCTGAATGACTTTATATTTACATTTGCAATATTTAGCAGACACTGTTATGCAGAGGGGCATCCATTTCTTAACTGCAGTGATAGTCTCCCTGGAGCTACTTGGGATTAAGGGTCTTGCTCATGGACCCAATGCCGGTAGTGCTGTAGGTAGGATTTCAACATATGAACTTTTAGTCCAGAGGCGAGCACTTGAATTTGTCATAGAATAGAATAGAATACACTGCCATAATTTGCTGTGGAACATAATGACTCACTGGGCAGTGGCCATAGGGTCTCCCCACTGGGAAACCTGTTTGACCGTTCTTGCTGCCTAATGTGTCCCACCCTTTCCCCTCCCCTTCCTGATCATTTCACCTATCGCTTGTCTGTTTAGGCAAGTTTTGTCTATAATTACCACAATTGTTCTCCCACGTTGTGTTTGTGTGTGTGTTTTGGTGTGACTTACTGCCAGTGTTGACCAATCTACATTTAAACAGTAGCTTTTCAAGATAAAAACTAGCTCCTAAAGGCAAGCTGCTGTTTTAATATAGTAGCTAGCTAAGCTACACTACAAGCTTTATAAGAAGGGTTGCTACTTATAAGCTGCTGAAAAAGTAGCTATGTTAGTAGCGCCGTTATTTTAGTTAACTACAGCTGGTTCCTGTGTGAAAGAAAAGTCTCCCTTATTTAAACATATTAAGACATTGTAGATGGAGGCTGATATGTGCTATGAGCTAGCACGAAGCATTTTTCAATTAGGGTCGTGTGAGGGAAGAGACCTGCTTCATGGACTAGGAGCTCATCAGGCTGCTTTTCATCACTAACAGATGTTCCTCCATCCCAACACCACAAAGTCAGCAATGTTGGCTCACAGGAACGTTAAGTGCCTTTTGCGAGACACATTTCCTGTAGTAGATTCTGTCTATCCACTTCACAGATTTTGTGCAGAACAGAGACTGGGAGATATATTTTAAGCCTACTCAGAGCCTGGTTTACCATGTTTCAGAGAACATAATAAGAGTTTTACACTTTTTACACAGTCAGGTAAGCAGAATTTATTTTTCAAAAACGAGTTGTTTTGTGAATGTTAGTGATCAAAGTAGGCAAACAAAATTGCATCATTTCAAACATGATGTTTACGGTAAACAGTAATGCAGCTTGCACATTACTGCCACCTTGTGGGTTAATAAATTCTATTTTTGTGATACTGGCACGCCTACATGATGGTAAAATGTTAGGGTTAGTCATGTTGGGCATGAAAAGAGTGTGTGTGAAAATCGTGTGATTCATTCTAGGGAAAATAGTATTTTAAATAGTTGTATAACCATGTTTTATTTAATGCTGGACTATGTATGGACTGTGAATATAAAGATACTAATGCTTATGACATATAAGTAACTTATAAGACAAGTTGTAACATTTAAAACAAATGTAAAAACATCTACGTTATCTACACCTACCAGTCAGAGTGAAATCCCTTGTGCATTAGAAGAGAAGTTAGAGAACTCAAAAGAGCAAATGGGACAGAAGCGTTTCTCTTTCGCTCTATTTTTCATTTTACTACAGCTGAAATCAGTGATGACAAGTCAACCAAGTGTGAGCTGCATGCCAGAGTAATTTAGCGTAAAATGGTCACCATGTGCCATTTGTTTCGTGTAAACTTGATTTCTATGTCAGGACAAAGTGGCTGTGTGGAGTTGGTTGTGTGTAGACACACAGGGTTTCTTGGCTGGCCTCATAAGTATGCCCCTCACCCCTTACCGTGTGCCAGATGGTGGTTTAGGATCTCCTGATAAATATTAATGGGACTTGCATGATTGGACAACAGAAGGCATGCAGTCTGATTTTTTGGGAAGTTTCTTGTCCATCATTTCCATGGAGAACTTCATGTGTATAGATCTGAATCTTCCACACTGTACAGTACTACACCACACCACAGACATTTTTACACTTTAGTATATATCAAGTTTATACAAATTCTTAAACAGGTTTTCACACTGTTCGTGTACATCAGAAGACATATAGTCTGAAGTCACATTCTCAGAAAGTAATGCAACAAGTAAGCTGATGTGACAGATGCGAGACAGAGTGACAGATGTGAGAGTAAGTGTGCAAGAAAGACAGAAAACTGAAGATTGAATTAACTCAAAGAAATACTGAAAAGACACAAACCAGTGTGGAGAGGCCAAAATGATTATCCAACTGAATAAACTAAAAGTTTGGCAAAGTGTAGACCAAAAAGACCGTCCCTTTGAAATGATGCCCCCATTTCTGGAGCCAGCGCTACTTGAATCTTCACTTCGGTGCCAATACCAGGGTCTGTCTGGCGAGACAGGCAGTGGGAGGGAGGATAAACGGTTTAAAAGCGTGTCCCGGTGCAAACCACAGCAACGGCCATACCCCAAACAGGAGTGCATTATTAGAATGAGTAAGTGTAATGATCAGAAATACCTCATATAGCCTCCAAGACAGTGGAAAGAACAATCAGAGCTGATAATCTAGCCTGTATGCCTCCTCCTAATTTGGAAGTGAAAGCAAAGCATATTTATTGTTGGGGACATTGTTATTGAAATGGAATATTATGCTAAATAATAGTGAAAAGTGGTTAAGAATGAGGATACCTGCACTCATGACTTTTGGGGGGCATAATATTAATCCACATCTATGACTTTTAAGTCATTTGAACAAAACCGCCTAAATTTAGGCAGTCCATGACTCATTCTCAGAAAATCTTTTTGCTTCAGCCAGTGGTCAAAATTCCAGCTCAGTCACTATATTGGGAGCTAAATGGGCATTAAAGACTCAAATAAAGCAAACATTTAGTAGTGATCATCTCTAGGAGAGATCTCTTGACTTTGAGGGGAAAATGGGCAGAATGATCAGCATTTTTTCAATAAAAGATACTGGATTAGTGAAGCAGCTGGTCAACTGAAGAGAACCAAGTTCAGTTGGAAAAATAAAAGAAGGGGAAAAACAGCCAAGACTTCATTGGTTAGGGTGGTTGTGTGTGACAAAAGGAGGGAGAGTTGTGAAGGGGAAGGAGGGAGGAGGGAGGGAGGGGAGGGAGGAGTGTGTCAGAATAAGGTAGCCGGGATTGACGCTGCACAGTGGATCTCATTGTGTTAGCTTGGCTTATCCTTCATCAGTCTGCTGTGACAGAGCTTACCTCACCATATCCTCTCTGTAGTAGCTTATAGTTTGTCATATGGGGACTGCACTCTGCTTTGTACTAGGCAGACCTTCTTCAGACCCACTGTAGCATTTCTTGTATAATGATTTCTTCCTGGGTGTTCATGCCACTGCAAGCATGGTGGTCTTTTTAAGTAAAAACTTTCGATCTCTGCTGTCTGTATTCAAGAAGAAGGGTGAGTACTGGAATATTTCTGAACTTCAGAAATGAACGGACAAAAATGCAGTGTAATGACTTGTTGAGTGTCAAGAAATGTCTTGTTGGGTTAAAACAGTACTATTAGTATATTCTAATGATTTTACCACACATAACTGCTAAATATCATATGCAACTGCGATCTTGAAGGTACCTTACTTAAAAAAAAACCTTTTATTTGGATAAATAATCAGATCAGACACACTGAATAAAAATGTATGAATTAAGGGCTTTGATGAAAGAAAAAAATGTAACTTGTTTTTTTTGTAAATACTGGGATTGAAGAATAACTCAAGGCAAGCGATGGTCTGGATAAGAGAGCTAGAAGCAGGTGCTAAGCCGTAGGATATCTGCTAATATGTCAGCAGTGGGAAACTATTAAAAGGCTGCACTAAAAGAATGTAGCTTCTTGTATTTCTTCAGTGTTTTACTGACTTCATGTCCTAATTGAGTGTCCTGAATTAACATCACAAATTCTGCTTAACTCTGACATGCAAGTGCATATCTCTAAACATCTCAGTCTTATTCCTCACTCTCTTTGCTCAAACAGTCTTTTCCTTACATCTTTCTACTTCTTAACAGCAACTTAAGTTGATTAGAAATTAGGATGTTGCATTAGGAAATCCAACTAACAGTGTTTTAAATGATGACGTACTAAATCAAATACTGATTTCACCAATGACACTTTACATTTCAATATGTTAAGGTCAAGACTAAAAGACAAACTGCAACATTGCTTTATGCAGCACACCTGACCATATTTCTCATATTAGCTCAGCACTGTATCACAATCCCAGCCTTCACAGTCAGGTCACCCGAAACCCCCATGGGGGGGGGGTCGCTAATCCAGACACTTAAAAGTCGATGCCTTGTAGGTGGTTAAAAAGCCTAAAGAGAATTTCTTTTGGGGGCAAGATCCCTCTTTAGGCAAAAACCTTTCATCATGTCTGCATCCTAATGTCCTTTGCAAGGACCAAAGCTGAGTTTCTCCCTCCAACAAGAGTTTAAGGCACTCAGGGGGACATTAGGAAGCTGATAGGGGGAGACCAGTATGAAGCTTCTTACTGTTACTCAGACAGCGTCCACAGGCAACAAAAGGTCACCCTCAAGTGTCGTGTTTCTCACTATTGTCCGGCTAACAGTCAGCCTCAGTGCTAATCAGACATAACACTGTTGGACTTCAATAGCTCAGGGGCCACTGTTGCCTCATAATAATGAACTTGAAACGTATGGCGATGTAAGCAGCAAATGCTCTCAACTAAATAAAACCACAGAACAACTATTACTTTGATCAAAAATGGTAAGTCATAATAAAGTTCTATCAGAATTTTCTGAATCTGCCAAACACAGGGAATGTTAAACAACAGCTATTTATGCATTACCCCATAGCAAAGAGGTATAGCATTCTGTACTGGAGGTTTTACCATCTTATCTGCTCCCTGGGGCGTAATGTTACTGTGACCTTAGCCAATCCTGCTATTACCCCAAAGCATGCTGAGCAGTGAGTCTGTCTACCAGGCTGTTTCCCAAGAGGAGCATGTGTTGCATCACGGGAGATAAAGGGGCAGCTGGACCACCCATGTCCAGAGGATTCACCTCAGGCCTGCAGGTTGCAGACTGGCATGATGGCATTTGGCACCCAGCAAGCAGCACACATTTGTAGTGGTTAAGAAAGAGGATACCTTCAAATTTCCAAATATGAAAACAAGAAAAAATCTATATTTAAATCATTGTAAAAGAGATAAGAGCTTAAATGTGCCTTTTATTATTACTCCTGTGATCTCATCTGTGGTTAGAGACCAATAAAATGCAGTTAGAATCAAACTAGAAGTGCAATTAATTATTAATGGTATAAATATAATTTATAATTTACACAAGTAGAATTTAGTAGTATTTATTTGAGTACTTATGCAAAAGAGCAACTTCAAGCGTGTAGTTTAAAAGAGCTAAAGAATAAGCTTAAGTAAGGTGTGGCAGGAAGGAAGGAGTAGCAAATGCAATGTCAAAAAATTCATTATAACATTACTTAGCTTTGAAGTATTTGAATATGAATGCAGGTGATCATTTTCATACGACGAATATAGATTCATTAATATAGATTTTTGAGTGGTGATAAAGGTTTGTTTGTTTTTTTTTACTTTGAACATTACTTTTAATTATGAGTGCAAAATATTAATCATTGTCCTACCTGCTCTTGTCCCTCTCATGAGTGTGTATGTACTGCTAACGGAGCAGTACCAGACAATGTTTTTGTATGTTAAACAGGAAGAAAGCAATCAAAAGGATAATCTGGTATTGGATGGTATTAAAGGTCAGAGGCAGATTAGTTGGTGTGAGTGTTAGGGTTTCTAACATATTGCAAATCTACACCACATACAAGCTGTTCACAGTGTGTCAAGAGACTGTATACTTGCATAAACAGGTGCCTTTTTAAAACAATTGTTAGAAAATATGCACCCGGAATACAACAGCGTAAGAATATATTTACATATTTAATGACTGTATTTAAGTACCTTTTCGATTCACCAGGATAGATGTATCCAGTTAAACTCGCCTCATAGACCACACAAGACATTGGAAGATTGATGGAGTATACTGAGGTGCATTCAGCATCACATGTATTTAAAAATCACCTTAATTTGATTAGGACACTCTCTGCTACGGTGGATTAGAGTTTCCGTGTCTGAGGAGAACGTATTTTCTACCTCACGTGCCTAATACTGTAATTACCTTAAAGCCAAACACCATGTCGTGATTTACATGAAAGGACAGAAGTTGTATGTGAACTTGAAAAATGTCCCAAAAGTAAAGAATAAACAAATGAATGTTCTTGGAAAAGGTCAAATCAGTAATAGAGATGGTTCATGCTAAATGTGTCTACTAAAACAATGTGATTGAGTGTGTATTTAAAGTCACAAGTGCTTCACTATCCTTCTCTCTAGTTGGCCAAAAACAAGATGAACAGAAAAAGTTGACGGTGCATTACTCAGCCTCTCAGCTCTACCAGGAGAATGTGTTCATTGAGGGCAACAGGCCAAAGTACCTGCAAGACCTGCACAGTGAAGCCCAAGAAGGGCTTAAAATCCTCCAACAGGAAGGTGAGTTGATGAACCAACTGCTCAAACAGCACCATGTCAGATCAAGCATTTCTTACATGAAAGCCATCTCATTGGAAATGCAAATGTTCATGTGCCTGTTTTTCTTTATTTCTAACCCAGAGCATAATGGCATGGAGTATGAGAATAATCACATAAATGTAAGTTTGTCTTATCCAAAAAAACACCAAAATTAAAATGCATATTATCTGATGAATTTAATATTTGTAATTGCACAATGGTGTCCCGTAAAGTCTGCAGTTACATCCAGAGAAGAAACAGATGCTAGTGTTCAGGAAAGAGATGGACTTCAGGGCTCCAATAACACTGCTGAACACTTGTTCACATCTGCAGTGTCCTCACGACCTGTGCTAACGCGTCAAGGTAAGTGATTATTAGTAGAATTAATTTTGTACAATCTGAATAAAGGCCAAGCAAATGGTGCTTGTATGCAATGTAACCTTAATCCAGACCACTTTTATTTCATGTGTCAAATTTATTTACTTCACTTCTCATATTTGCCTTAATTTATTGAGTCAAAGCCATCTTATAAAGGATATAAGAGAAAGTAGATATTGTAGAAATTTATTCCTTTTAGTTTCAGCCCACAGTTTATGCAAATGAATCAGGAGTCCAAGTGCAGATTTTGCTTTACATTTTGGAACTTAATCAGCTCAAATATTCATTCATTCATTCATTCATTCATTCTCCGAACCGCTTAATCCCAACTGGGGTCGCGGGGAGACCGGAGCAACTTACGGGCGCAAGGCGGGGACCAGCCCTGGGCAGGTGCCAGCACACCGCAGGGCACACACACACTCACACGCAGACTCATACCTTATGGGGCCAATTTAGACTCACAATTAACCTATATCGCATGCCGTTGGACTGTGGGAGGAAACCGGAGTACCCGGAGGAAACCCATGCGAACACGGGGAAAGCATGCAAACTCCACACGGAAAAACCCTATGGCCGTCCCCGGGGTTTGAACCCAGGACCTTCTTGCTGTGAGGCGGCAGCGCTAACCACTGCGCCACCCCCCAGCTCCTATATGTTCTTTGAAATATGAGCCTTGTTTATTTTGTAGGATCAACTTTTAAGCCCCTGAACACAATGAAGAGGCCTGACAAGACTAAAAAGCGAAGTAGAAGGACAACAATTATGGGCATCCCACACCAGGTCCAAAGAGAGCTAGGTACATTAAGACATATTCTAAATATTATAAAAGTAAATTTGGAAACTCTGTTTATATACTTATATTAAAAGTATTCAATACAGGTATGGAGAAGGGAGTTTTGCCACAGCAGTTCCCAAATGGTGAAGATGAAGGCGATGGTTCATCTGGCACGGTTCTAATTCCAACAATAGATGGAGGGTTGCCTGTAACAGACCATGAAGGGGCTCGTGTACACCTACAGGATATTGAAGCTCTTCAGGCCTGCAGAGATGAACAACTTCTCATGCACCATCTCCAGACCGTGTACAGAGACGACGTGCTCCTGAGCTACAGACTTGGGCAACAAATATCCCACGTGCAGCGGCCTAAATCCCTTGCAGTACCTGGAATGATAACTTCATCTTCCTTCCTGCAGGACACACAAGGTCCTGTCATGTCCATCTCACCACAGGCTACCTACTTATCTACCATCATCCCTAATGCAGTCCTACCAGCTTCAATAGATGTGATAAAAATTGACAGAAGCCAGAGCCGACGGAGCATGCGGACAATTAGCAAAAGTAGCTTAGCATCCTCGAGCCCCGGTTCGTCCCGCTCAGGTACCAATGACAAACCAACTTCCAGCAGCTACAAACAAAGCCATTCAAGGTCATCTGACACTGTTATTTCCAACTCTTCTACAATCTCTGTAAAAGAAAATGCTACACCCTCCCATGTATCGGACAGCACGAAAGAAGTGAGCGATTTAAACCATGAGGAGCAGATGAGTCTTAAGAGCTCAGCCAGCTGGTTAAGCTCCACCAGCAACACACCTAGTGAGCGACTTGAGCAAGGAGAAATGAGTGATGCAGGCGAGAGCACGCGAAATAGTCAGTTGTTTTCTCGTAGTCTTTCTGTTATGAAGGCTAAGCTGCCACCAACACCGCCAAGGAGAACATATTCCTTGCACCATGGTAATCTTAATAAAAGGCCAAAGGAACTGAGAGATTCAAAACCGGTGGATGATGCAGAATCTAATGTTGCAACAGAACATGCTCAGTTATCCAGAAATGAAATAATTTCTACTCATTCTACACAATCAACATTTTTGGATGACTCAAACTCGTCTGTGACTTCCAGTCCAGACCAGCATTCCATTGCAACTCAAACAAGTGACTTGTCCCCACTGAATCAGTTTGAAAGGACAGTGTCTCCTTCAAGTGGATATTCAAGTCAAAGCGGCACACCAACTCATTCTTCTAAGGATATCTGCCCTATCTCTCCAGGAAGGCTTAAAACGAAACCTCCTAAACCAGAAAGGATGGGAGCACGGAGCTCTCCTGTTGTATCAATCTCATCATCAACAGCTTCTCTTTCATCATCTGCCTCAGATCAGGCCAATCAGCTTATACACGCTCACACCACTCAGCCACAGCCAACAAATATTTCTCCTGCCATTACAACAGCAGAAGACAAGATAACTGTAGTGCCCTTTGCAACAGACTCAGGAGAGCAATTTAACATTCCACCTCCACCTAGGGTAAAAGCTCCTTGCCCACCACCTCCTGAAGCATGGGCTCACAATAAACGCACATTTGAACTTCTATGTGGCCCAAGTCCAAACCTTCAGAGGCTATATGAGTTTCAGAAAAAGGATCAAAATACAGACAATTCTGATCCAAGCATTTCAAAAAGTAATACATCAGCAGAATCAAAACTCAAAAGTCTACAATCAGAGAGTGCAGATATCAGGCTTGAAGCAAAGAATGAGCCTGTGCAAGAAAACATAAATCAGGACCTGGCTGCATTAGCAGGCAATGTTAATCAAAGACCATTAACAACACAGAAGTTGAAAACTGAAGATTTTCAGATAAATACTGCTGATTTGGAAGACGATAGCTCTTCAGTCCCAAATATGAAGGGAGCTGACATAAAGGGTCAATGCAGTACAGACAAAGAGGTATTAAATGATGGACCAATGCAGAGCCCCATGGTGACTGCCAACTCTCCACCTCCTTCTCCACCTCCTGCACATCATCCTCCTCCACCTCCTTCTAAAACGTCCCCAGAGTCCTCAGTATCCCCATCCCCATCAGGGGAAACAGTTCACCCAAAGGTAGAGGAAGAATTCTCAGTTCTAGAGTCTTCCTGGCCTCCTCCTCCTCCACCTCTGGAGGAATCGTCTGACTCAGTATATGAAGGACAGGATGAGATAGATTTCCCTCCACCTCCTCCGCCACTCATTCAAGAATCCATTTCATGCTTGTTAGAGAACTGCAATATGAAATCAACTGGACTTGGAGACGATGCGGAACCAGGCAATACGGCTGAAGTACCAGAAGACAACATGGCCAATGTCCAACAGCAGAATTCAGAAACACAAATCATTCAGAGCCGAGAAATCCAAGGTAAAAGTGTATGTGAACCACCACCTGCTGATTCTGCTTTGGATATTCAGATGTCAGAAGATAAAACAGTGTACCAATCAGAGATCAGTGCTTCACAAGTCTCTACTGATCAGGTGCATTCATCAGTTACATTCACAGAATCTTCACCTCAAACTCAAGAATTACTTTTAAAACCTGTAACTCATGAAATGTCTCCTGTCCCACAAGATGATACTCATCCACTTGTCACGCCATTGTGGCAAAAAATGTCTGATGCTCCTGCAAACTCTAGTGAAGTACCTGTGGCACCTCCTCTACAAACAGAAGACATGTCTACTGTTAATTTCAAAAGACAACCAAGTCTGTTAAGCAAAGACAAAGAGATGAGAAGTAAGGAACTTGTGTCTAGGAATAAAAGTGCACCCACTCCAAAAGAGGATGCAAACATTCCCCTCGTCACCCCTTCCTTGCTTCAGATGGTGCGACTACGATCTGTAACTGTTGAAGAACAAGACAGCAACCTCTCACAAAATGGTAAAACAGTTACTGAGAACAACCCAGAGCAGGATCAGGGCATATCCAGTCAGGTAGTTCCACAAAAACCTATTCGTAAAGCCTGCTTTAAATCCACTCAGCCATCTGTTTCTTCCTCTGCTACAGTAACAGGTCCTTCTTTGCGTCTTCAAGAGGCAATACGTATGAAAACGGCTGCAATGTCTTCCAGTGGAGTTCCAGCAAGACTTAGTTTACGCTTGCCGTCCCTCTCCACAAACGTCACTGACATACCTGTATCGCCCCCTAATGCACTGGAAGGTTGTGACTTGCACAAGTCCCCTGCCTCGACAGCCAGCTTCATTTTCTCCAAGAGCACAAAGAAAGTTGTGATAGAGACAGCCACATGTCCAGAAGCCCAGGCCAGCCTAAAACAAAACCTTGCTGCTGAGCTCATGCAGATATCTGACCAGATGAAATCAGCGGTGGCGAATGGCACAAGAAAACCTGTTAAGGTTCCACCCCCTGTTGCAAGGAAACCAGCACATATAACACATTTTTCAGAGAAGGCTACACCTACTACAGTGCATACTATAACAGAAGACTCAACAAGGAAGGGACAAAACAGACAAGAGAATAATGGTCAAATAGGCCAATTCACTGTTCAAGAAGCACAAACCCAAGAAAGTCAAATGCTGGCAAGTAAGAAATAAAAATACAATCTTAAAAGGAATGTTATTTTTATTGTATATTAATTACAGTATATAATGTAATAAACCTTTATTTTTCAGGTAACCCAGAGACAGCATGCACTCTTGCCGTGTCATGAATACGGCCTTTAGAAAACTTTTCAAAAAGATTCAGAAGTGTAAAATACAAATGTTAAATTGTTTAGTAAACGCAGGGTAGGCCCAACTATGTTCAGTGTAGCTGTTATATCTTAAAAGCCTTAGCCTAAACATGGCCTTTATATTTATGCAAAAACATTGAAGTTGGACCCAATTCCTTCAATAAGATAGCTTTATGGTAGCTTTGTATTATTTTTATACAGTATAGTTTTTGTCGGTTTTGGCAAAACATCAGTCACCTTAAGTAGGGTGGCCATCTTAAGTGGATTTTGTAAATTCTTAAGATTATCCATTGACTGCAAGGTTAAACCGTCATCTAGTGGTCATTAAGGGTAGTGTGTCACTGCTGGACTGAGAAGAGACAGGATGGAGCTGCTCTAATCTTCTGTTGCTGAAAGTCAGTCCTTGTCCCTCAGTGTCTTTACCAAGACAAATGTCTATGCTCACAAATACAGTTTATTCTCCAGCTATTAGTGGAGATGGCTACTTAGACTAACACATTTGAGTGTATGTATGTGTACATATATAGGAATACATTAATTTTATTTTACAATCATCCAGAGTTTGTTTCATGCATCTAATTAGAATACATTTGCTTCAGACATAATAGCATATATTGGATGCCCTTGAGATATGACGATAATGTATACAATAATATGTATTTCAAATTATTGCAGTTAAAGGGGAGGACTGGCTGACTAAATCAGGAAGGCACTAAAATTATATGTCCTCTTTAAAAATAACAAACAGCATTGATACATTAAAGATGCCTCCTAAAATCTAGCTATGTATGGATTTACGGTATTTTATAATCTACAGAAATCTCTTTGGCACTGTTATAGAACCTGTCTTTCTAGGTAAAGTTACCTGGCAACAAATTTACTATTTCCTATCCACAGTTCTATAAATCACTGAAAATTCTACAATATGTTTAAATATGTATGCAATGTATTTTCACTATTGAAGTAAAAGTTTCATTTCATATTATAAAAATGTGTATTTGTGAACTTATTTTCAGTGGTGTGGACATAGCATCAGCTTCAGTATGTGGTTTGCCTAATTACTGTTTTCCCACTAACATTTCTTTCTAGTTGAAAGTAGCTATAACAATCTTTAATTAAACATGAAATCATTTCATGTATAATTAAATAAGCTACTATGATGCCTGTCAAACGAATCTCCCCAGGTTTCATAGGCTCCAGGAGATCAATGTCTGTGGCAAGTCAGAATTTTACTTCCATTTACTTCAACTTTTATTGTCTGGGCTGATTCGAAATTCCAGAAAGTTCCTAACAAACACATCCACACACAACATAACAGCAACACTGCAATGAAAAAAACATTTGTTAACTTGCCATTTTTATTTTGTAGGAATCTGGTTGTCATTGTCCCTTACCTATGTTTAGTGAATTATGTTTTCTCTGTATGTGAATAGCATTGATTGAAGTAAATAAATAAAAAGGGAATAACATTTCATGGTTTCACCGTAAAAACACCTGAGATGGAAGAATAACAGGCAGCAACCTGAAGCTAAACATGATTTCAGTGATTCAATGATGGCATATTATACTAAGCAGTTTAACACAGTAATGCATGCAAAGTTCAGCATATGGCAACTTAGTCATGTGTTATTAGTTTAAGACAGTATTTGAGGAATGACATTTACTCTCATTAATAGTCAAATCTTCAATTGCTGTTACAATTAATAACCCAATGATAACTGGCACTGTGCAGTTGCCACAGGCTTGATTTGGATGGAAACTACATTTCAGAACTACGAGAGGGGTGTGGGAGGTGTGGGATCTAGCTGATGCCGCCACCCTTCAGTGTTTTACAGGTGATTTGTCCTAGTTTGGTCATCAGAGCTTTCTCTTTCCACTGAGCTACACATTCACCTGAGATCTTCAGGTCAACCTGACGAGAGACAAACATTTTTGTATAGATACTGTATATAAAACGTAAAAATGTGCACATTAGTTGAGGGTCTGGTTTTATACTTGACTCATGAACATACCTGTATTTTCTCAAACACCTTCTTCTTAGGCTTCAATTCATCATCCGGTGTGCCCGACTCATATCCCTCTACATAAACACGCTCACCTGGTGCAGATCCCTCAGGCGGATCTAAAGGCTCTACTCTCCTGGGCTCACCCTCACTGTAACATCAAGAGCATATTAAAAGTTCATATCAACAGTCATGTGATTAATGTCAGTAACACACACACACACACACACACACATCTCAGAGATACTTACACTGAGGCACAGAGCAGCATAGCCTGGGACTCGATCCCACGCATCTTTTGGGGCTTCAGGTTGCACAACACCACAACAAGCCGGTCCTGCAGCTCCTCCTGGGAAATGTAGGCCACCAGTCCACTTACAACTGTCCGAGGCTGCTCCTCTCCAACATCAATCTTCTCTAAATAAAGAGAGTCTGCATCTGGATGCTTCAGGAAAAGGATCGAGTTGAAGAAAAGGAGGAAAATAAACATTGTAAAGTTGTCGACTAAATCTCAAATTATCCATTCCTGGCTCTTTTAACTTGTTAATTGTATATTTACAGTCTCTGATCTGTGATAATAATTTAACAGTGCAAAGCATAAAAATCTCCTGACATACCTTCTCCACACTGATAATTCTGCCCACCCTGATATCCAATCTTGAAGGGACAATCTCTTCATCTGTAACATTTTTGGTGTTCCCTTTGACTGCAGCTTCTGTTAAACAATCACAAATGTTTTGGTCTTAAAAGGATAAAAGCCATTTTACAGGCATTTTTACTATTTATTACTACAATTAGGAACCGTGAGCAACATTCCTTGATGTTAAAATGTATATTAAACTATGTATGGTCTTTCAGTGTTCATTCACTCCCAACGTGCTCTACTCACTGTTTTTAGAAGGGAGAGGAAAAGCTGACTCCGTCAGTTTCCTCATCTCTGGTGACTCAAACTTCTTCCTAATAGGATCCAAAAGTTTGTTCAGTGCCACCTCCACTGAGGCCTTAAGATCACCAGGGTGGATTTGCTGTGGACCCCATATCGATCAAACATTTTTAAAACTCAAGTCGGTGAGTCAGATTAAATGTGCACAGTAATATTATACAGTTATATTGTAAATACATTGTTAATGCCAAATGATTATAGTTGCTCAATCTCCACCAACCTCCTCAGCAAAGTCTTTTTCCACCTCTTCATAAGATGCATAAATTCTATCTCCTCCCCACTTAGGATCCCTTTTAACCACAAATTCTAGAAAAAGCAGGCAAAGAATTAAATATTCCAGTCCATCTGTAATGTGTACAAAAAATGTTGCCGTGTTATTTAAGCTCACCAGAATTCATAGGAAAAAGCACATGCTTGACCAGGGAAAGAACACCGTTGCTTTGAATATTCCCAGGCTCACAGAAAGCTTTCTTTAGCTTCTTTTTCACATCATCTTTCTTATCATGGAAGTCTATGACAGACTCCTAGGGTCAAAGAAAAAGAATGTTGTGAAGGATAAACAGTTATAAGATTATCTTTCATTACTTACAGTATGTCATTGGTGTCTCACCTCCTCAGAGGAGCTCATCTTGCTTCCAGTAAGACCCGGTACCACTGGGTTCATCAAGTGAACTCGCTTTGCATAACCCAGAGATGGCAGGTACTAGAGTGGAGACCAATAAATTACTTAGTTCAAATTAAAATGTAAACTGGTTTAAAAGTTAATGTATATATGAATGTTATGAAATGTTCCTGATATAAAATTGCTTACAAAACAATGGGAAAAAACTTTGTTAAACAACAATCAAGAAACTCTCACCTTTTCTGCCAGAGTGAAGATCTTTCTATGGTCCACACCACCAAACTGAGCATCCACCTTTAGGTATTCCTCATCCAAGGCCTAAATATAGACACAAGGCAAAATCCAGAAACTCAAACCACAGTTTAAAACAGAAAAATGCTTAACTACATTTATAGGAATAACATTAAATAAAAGCAAAGTGAAAGCTGCATAATATTCCTTAAACCAGTCACTGTAATCAAACTTAGATTTACACATTCAGTACAAACATGAAGAGTGACACTAAGCACCTGCAGTCCCGGGTAGAGCAGGACACTCTGAAGGGGATGCTCCACCTGCCTCACCACCTCAGCTCCAGCCTCCTTTGCATCATGTTCGGTAAGAATGGATGAAAGTCGGTACACATCCAGCATGTACTCTCTGCAATCATAGTTTATGCTTTTTCCTTTCACCTCATTAAACACAGGATTGGCTGATGTTGAACTAGTTGCATGTATCTTAAAATGATGGCATTTGTTTGAGATGCCAGTATCTCACCTGCTCAACTGGAAATCTGTGCCTCTGATAAACTTCAGCTTATCAAGTGGCACCCCAATTATTTCTAGCATGGCCTTAATGATCTGTTCATAGTACCGCACCCTCGGCTCCAGCAGCTCCCAGGGAGCCTTCACATTGTCCAAAAAGGCGTGAAGGTCAGCAATAAGGACTGTCACCTATAAATTAAGTATAAGGAAAAGATAACAAATAAATCTAATAATTACCATCACAAAATAAACACCATTTAAAAAATCTGTTAATATTTGACCCAAGACAAAGTTCTCACCTCACAGCCAGCTTTCAGGAAGTCTGCAATCTTTGACATGGGACCTAAGTAAGCCACATGGGGTTTACCAGTAGTTGCTGTGCCCCACAAAACCTTTAGATCTCTTTCTTGAAGGATCCGCTTAAGCTTCTCCTCCTCAAGAACCTCCTAGAGACAAGATGACCACAGTCAGACAGACAGTCAGACAAGAATACAAGTGGGGCAATTTTAACCACTTTTATCCACATTTGTTGCAAGAGCAACAAAACAACAGTATGACTGATACTTGTATAAACAAACATACACACAGTATAAAACAGTATTCATAAACAGTGTTCTCTTACCTGAAGATTTCGGGTGATGAGGTTGACCTTTTCGGTAAGACTGGGTTGTTCACCGATGATCTCGCTGTTCTGCTCCAAAACTACAGACTAGAAAATGTAACATTTTTTAATTTAATTTAACTGCAGGCAAACTCCACTGCTGCCAAATCATTATCTACTGTGATTCTGTAGAAACCTCTTAAAACTTACAGTATGTCACATTTAAAAAGTGAAACTACAAAAATCAACAATGCGCCACCAAAACCTCATGATTCTTCCATTATTTCTAAATGTGCCATATTATACCACCCACACCACCTGTATATCACTTGCAAGAGCGACGCAATGCATTAACATTCCCTGGTGTGAGCAAAGACACAAGCCTACATGTTGGTAATGATCAGTGTCTTAAAGTTCCCCCCTAGCCTGACCAAAGCCACAAAGAGGAACTCGGTTTTAAAAAAGAAATTAGCAAAAAAAAGACTTGCAATATTCAGAAAAGTCATGGTCAAACTATTGGTCAATCCGACTTGGCCAATGCCTACGAAACAAAATACAACTGCAAGAACCTTGATCTGTAAGCCCAACCTTATAGCGCTCATCTTCTTCTCTGCCAGCCCCAGCAACTGATCTCTTACACACACTGATTAAATAACATTAAACAAAAACACTATTTCTCACAGTGTAAATTCAAAATGCTTTTTATATTTATTATGATCACCAAGAGTTAAATTAATCAATTTGTTTGGTGTGATTTTATTGGAAAAAAAAAAATCCATTGTGAATCTGCTGACCAAAATTCAGACAAGTCATTCTTGACTCTGCATTCATTTCCTGAGAAATACTCAAGGCTTACCATCTCAGTAATTGGAATATTTACAGTCACTGTGTGTACCCACGTTAAAAAAATGTAATAGAGTAAAGCATGAAGTCTCTTGACATACCTTCTCCACATCATTATTTCCGTCCACCTTGACATCCAAGATAATCTCCTCCTCTTCTGAAACAGTAACACATGTTTTGATGCCATGAGCATGATTGCCAGATGGGAACCCCCAGTTTAAATGTATATTAAAGCATTCATGGACCTTTAATAGTCATTCACTCCTAGTTAGGGGTTACGTGTATACATCAGGTTGTTCAACTCACTGTTTTTAGAAGGGACAGGATAAGCTGATTCAGTGAGTTTCTTCATCTCTGGTGACTCAAACTTTTTTCTGATTGGGTCTAAAAGTTTGTCCAGTGCCTCCTCCACTGAGGCCTTTATGTCACCGGGCTGGATTTGCTGTGGACCACATACTGATCAAACTTTTTTTTTTAAACATGCAAAGTCAATAAGTCAGATTAAATATGCACTGAAACATTTGATGTCTAAAACCTGGACATTTTCATTATGATAATGACCAGCACAGTCAGACAGTTAAGTAATGAAGCATTGATGGTGTACATTCTCCACTGACCTCCTCAGCAAAATCTTTTTCCACTTCTTCATAAGATGTGTAAATTCTATCTCCTCCGCACTTAGCATCTCTTTTAACCGCAAATTCTAGTAAAATGAAAAAGCAGGAAAAGAATTGTTAAATATAAAAATAAAATGTGGTGATGCTCCCAGCAAATAAACCATTTTATACCATGTTAATTAACTTTATACTCACTGGGATTCAGTGGAAAAAGCACATGCTTGACAAAGGAAAGAACACCGTTGTTCTGAACATTGCCAGGCTCACAAAATGCTTTCTCCAGCTTCTTCTTCACATCCACTTTTGTATCAAGGAGGTCTATCTTAGACTCCTGGGGACAATGGAAAACAAAGTTTTGAAGGACTTACAGCTGTACAATTACCTACTTTACTCATGTCATAGGTGTCTCACCTCTTCAGAAGAGCTCATCTTGCTTCCGGTAAGACCTGGCACCATTGGGTTCATCAAGTGAATTCGCTTTGTATAACCTAGAGATGGCAGGTACTACAGAGAAGACCAGTAAATTCCTCAGTGATGAAAAAAAGTATTCTAACTGTTACTTTGTGGGTCTGGTTAATGTCAGCACTATCATGCAAGTAAAATGTTACTTAAGTAAATGACAATAAAACAAAAAACCTATGTGAAACAACAACCAAGAAAAACCTCGCACCTTTTCTGCCAGAGTGAAGATCTTTCTCTGGTCCACACCACCAAACTGAGCATCCACCTTTAGATATTCCTCATCTAGCGCCTAAATATCAACACAAGGCACATGCCTTGATTCTTACTTGGCAAACAAACACTGCTAATAGATATCTTAAATATGTTACTATAGCTAAGATTATGTTAAAGCTAAATTAAAGCAGCATTTAACTGTACTCAGACTTCATCTTGTAAATGCAGTACAGATATGTAAAGATGCTTTATGAAATAAATCAAAAGGATGGATCAGTCACAGTAGAGTGACGCTGAGCACCTGTAGTCCAGGGTAGAGCAGGGCACTCAGGAGGGGATGCTCCACCTGCTTCACCACCTCAGCTCCAGCCTTCTTTGCATCATGTTGAGTAACATTGGCTGAAAGTTGGAACACGTCTTGCGAGTACTCTCTGCAAACAAGATCACAGTTTATAAACTGTTTTTACAAGTTTCATAAAACTTAAGTCTCATTAAAGGTACTGTAGCTGGTGTTCAGTACATAGTGGCATGTAACTTAAGATCATGGCATGTGTCACCTGCTCTCTCACCTGCTTAACTGGAATCCGGTGCCTTTGATAAACTTCAGCTTATCAAGGGGCACTCCAATGCTCTCCAGCATGGCTTTAATGATCTGCTCATAGTACTGCACTCTCAGCTCCAGCAGCTCCCAGGGAGCCTTCATGTTATCCAAGTAGGCATGAAGGTCAGCAAAGAGGATGGTCACCTACAAATTATGTAGACGCAAAATAAATAACATAGATATGATGACATATGCTAAGATCATGAAGGGATCCCTTTAAAAAAATTATTATATGACCCAATACAGCACCGTTCTGGTGCAATATATACATATATGTGTGTGTGTGTGTATTTCATATATAAAACTTATAGTCAACATCATACAAATATTCTGTGAACACACAGCAGTTCTCACCTCACAGCCGGCTTTCAGGAAGTCTGCAATCTTTGACATGGGAACAAAGTAAGCCACATGGGGTTTGCCAGTAGTTGCTGTGCCCCAGTACACCTTTAAGTCTCTTTCTTGAAGGATCTGCTTAAGCTTCTCCTCCCCAAGAACCTCCTAAAGACAAAAACGACCACAGTCAGGTGCCTCGGTTTTTAATACATGCAAGTTCACAATGCACACTGTCAAGAAGGGTTTCTCAAGGTTATCTAAAAAAAAAAAAACTCGCACAGCAGGAAAAATGTTAGTGGGCAGATTTTAATGCAGTCCAAATCTAAACAACGCCCTGCCAGTCCACAAAGCCACTCCCGAGGCTGGTTCAGGGCTTCAAGCTTGACATAAACCTTTTTTTTGGACTTTCATTTTGTAATGTGTTTATCCCAAGAGCCTAAAAATGGGTTATGGTACACTATATACTATAAGGTCAGAGTAAAATCGGAATTTTATTCAGAATAAAACTATGTTTTATTTAACTTCCTGCTTAATTGATGCTTGTTTATATCCTTATAGCTTATAAACAATGGTCTCTTACCTGAAGGTTTCGAGTGATGAGTTCGAACTTTTCATCTGGACTCAGCTGTTCACCCATGATGATCTGGCTGTTCTGCCCCAAAATTACAGACTAGAAATTACAGAATTTTTTATATTAAATCTATATTTACAAACAACCTACAGTGACTCTCTAGACACCAAATCAAACTCAGAAGATGTCACGTTCAAAAAGAGAAACTACAAAAATATAAGAATGTTAATTGGGTGGTGGATTCATGAAGCATTGTGATTTTACACTGCAACGGTGTCAATAGAAAATACTGCTTAGTCAACGCAAAACAGCTGGTAAGCACTGTGACCAAAGAAACGATCTTTGTCTGGAATTTTTTTTGAATATTTAGTCAATGTTCGCATTGTGATACTAACTCTGATTAATCAGATCAACCTAAAACGACTATACGATGAGAAAACTCTCATTACTCTTCATAGTGAAGCGATAAAAGCCGATGCAATGACTTATAGCACAACTGCTGCACTATCCTAATCAATAAATTAACAATCAATGAATGAAGTGAATTCATCAATATCAACCAATATGTCCGAATTACACCATGTCCTCACGCAGATGAGCCAACAGTACACATTAACTCCATATTTAGGATTTTTTTAAGCAGGCGCGGTAACAAGTTACACTGAATGATCTGCATGCATATGGCAAGATGAGGTGTAAAATAGCTTTTTACAGACAGGCAACAAAACCGAAAAGATTCGCTAGTACATCCTTTACATACACACAAAAAAACCCAGCTAACATAAAGTAAAAGAACAACTTACCGCACCCGAGTCTGGGCTCTATCAGAAAACGTGCGGCTTGACGCCGGAGATGTTACTCACTTCCGTATAAGTATTACATCATCCGGTTCAAAATAAAAGTTTTTTTTAAATATCCATGAGAATAATTGCCAGAACATTTAACGGCATTTTAGTAAATAGCGCTGGTGAAAAATGTAAATGTGGATTGTAGTTATCAAAACAACTGACACTTCTAAACCCTTCTAAGTACCTTGCAAAAAAGAGATGTTTTGAAATCGGTTTTGAATTAGCGCTCAACAATCTGTTGTCGCCCCAGGTAGAATAAGCGATTGCCAAGAAAGAACGAAAGAACGAAAGAAAGAAAGAAAGGGAAAAAAATCGGTACAAAAACAATACTCAGTTCAAGGCATGGGCTAGTATGAGATTTTGACCGTATGATTACCTTAAGCAAAAATATCACGCAATACAGTGCTAATAATTTTTTTTTTTTACAGTGCTAAAATGTTTGGATACCAAAGAGTTTTTCCATTGAACAGAATCTATTCTATTTCTGAACATCAAACAAATGTAAGAATTTGAGAGAGAATAAACATCACTTAAAAAAACTCAGAAGTAAAAAGTAAGAGCATGCAAATAAAATTTTTTTTGCAGTCATGTAAAGTATTGGTCTTTTGGATATTGATGATATGGCATTTTCTTAATATATTTTCCCTCTGCTTCTCTCTTAACTGTCAAGCCTGCAAAACAGTTTGACTACACCATCTTGATCTGCAACAGCAACCTGTAGGAAACACTGGAAGGACACACAATATGCAGTGGCTAAAAGAAGACGAAATTTCAAGTGCAGGCTCAAAATGGAGTTTGGAACCTTTTCCTGCATCTCCTTCTACTGGTTTCAAATCACTTGAAACTAAAAATCAGGATGTGTACAAGTCTTTACTAAGCGAGAAGCTGCTCAAATAAAAAGTCTTGAATCACCACCGTCAGGCTCATGTTTTCAATGTTGAAATACAAAATCTTAACCCTAAGAGCATCAAAGGCAACTGAACTTCTTATAAGATTCTGTGGGGGTTGTGCCTCTCATTCAAAAGACTTTTATAATTTATAAATACCGTTATAAATAATACCCATTTAATATCTGCCGACAATACATGGTTTAGTGTGCATTAACAAAACATTACTGTTTATTTGTATCGTGCAGTTTTATACTGCAGACATCGGCACAAAACGTGTACATATAGTGTGTGTTCTTACAAACAGCAGTCAATCAATTGCCAAAAACATTAGAGTTTGTCTTTGTATTTATGAAAATGCATTTTAGTTGGACATACTTCCTTTCATAATTTTCTTTTATTACACAATCTTCTAGAGATATAGCGCATTTACTTAAAATGTAAGAGAATATTTGAGATGCCCTGTATATATCTGTGAAAATATACAGTATTTGTACTATACAGAATGTAACATGTACTCAAGAAACAAGTATTCCTGAATTAAAAAGCAAATGAAACAAACAGCATTGTTACTTTGAATAATAATCATAATGCGTATCTATTTATGAATTTACAGAATTTCGTAATCTACAAATATCTTGAGCATTGTAGTGCAAGCTGTCTTTCTACATAAGTTTACATGACAACATGTACCATTTCCAATCCACCGTTCAAGAAGGGGACAATCTCTTCATTTGCAACCTCTTATGGGTTGCCTTTCACTGCTACTTCTGGAAAACAAATCACAAATGTTTTGAGACAATAAAAGGCCATTTAGAATTATTTTTACATATATGCAATTAGATATTGGGAGGATCATTGCGAGGTGAGTTCAAATCCATATTAAACATTTTATCGTCATTCATTGTTCATTCACCTCATCTTGATCTACACACTGTTTTTCGAAGAGACAGGATCAGCTGATTCGGTGAGTTTCCTCAACTCTGGTGACTCAAACCTTCTTCTGATTGGGTCCAAAAGTTTGTCCAGTGCCACCTCCACTGAAGCTTTTAGATCACCAGGGTGGATTTGCTGTGGACCACATATTGATCACACATTAGACATTTTATAGTGTTAGTCAGACTAAATGTGCAATCTGGCATTTGATAGCTAAAACCTGTGCAATTTCACAAAATTGTTTCAATACATTGTGGTAATGGCAAGCGCTGATGGTGTACATTCTCCACCTACCTCCTCAGCAAAGTCTTTCTCCACTTCTTCATAGGATGTGTAAGTTCTATCTCCTCCCCACTTTTCCACCTCAAATTCTACAGTGAAAGAAAGCAAGCCAAGAAGCGTCAAATATTTCAATCCATCTGCATCTGTAATGTGGTGATGCTCCCAGCAGATGGAGCCATTTTACGCCATGTAAATAAACTTTAGCTCACCATAATTCAGTGAAAAAGGCACATGCTTGACAAAGGAAAGAACACAGTTGTTCTGAACATTCCCAGGCTCAAAAAAAAGCTTTCTTTAGCTTCTTTTTCACATCTTAGACTCCTAGATTCAAAGGAAAACAGTATGTTGCAAAAGAAACTACTGTAGGATGACCTACTTTACTCATGTCATCGGTGTCTCACTTCTTTAGAAGAGCTCATCTTGCTTCCAGTAAGACCCGGCACCATTGGATTCATCAAGTGAACTCGCTTTATAAAACCCAGAGATGGCAGGTACTACAGAGAAGACCAAGAAATAAGTGCAAATTCAAAAATTGTAATTCGCCTTTTAAATATTGCTCTATTTGTTCCCTTTTCTGGATGAAATGTTTTACTTTCCATTAAAAAATTTTAATAACAGATTCTATTTGTTAAAATCGAATAAAGATTTTGACACACTTTATTTTTCACACACTCAGTTACACAAAAACAATGTGTAGTGAAATGCACCCTGAGCAGTGCTTTGATATTTTGTGTCCGCACTTTCATGTAAGTAAAATGTTAAAAGTAAAGTCCCTAGACACTGAAGGAACTTGCAAAACAACTAAAAAACATCTCACCTTTTCTGCCAAAGTGAAGATCTTTCTCTGGTCCACACCATCAAACTGAACATCCACCTTTAGGTATTCCTCATCCAGTGCCTAAATACCAACACATTCCACAGTTAAGAAATTGTTACTTGACACTGCTTCAAGCAGCAACTTAAATATGTTGATATGACAAATGAGAGCACAATCAAAAGCTGCATAATATTCCTTAAACCAGTCACTGTATTTACAGTTTTAGATGTAGTAAAAAAATATATACAGATGCTTTTAAAAATTTATCAAATGGCTGGATCAATTACAGTAAAGTGACGCAGAGCACATGCAGTCGAAGGTAGAGCAGGGCACTCACGAGGGGATGCTCCACCTGCTTCACCACCTCAGCTCCAGCCTTCTTTGCATCATGTTCTGTAACTATGGATGAAGGTCGGTACACGTCTAGCGTGTATGCTCTGCAAACAAATCACACTTTATGAACTATTTTTGAAGTTTCATAAGTTAATAAAAAACCTTGAACCTTGAACCTTAATTACTGGTACGTCATTAAATTTGAGCTGGTGTTTATTAGCTAGTTGTATGTACTGCCTGTTCGTGGCATTTGACACCTGCTCTTTCACCTGTTCAGTTGAAAATCTGTGCCTTTGATAAAATTCAGTATATCAAGGGGCACTCCAATGCTCTCCAGCATGGCCTTAATGTTCTGTTCATAGTACTGCACCCTCAGCTCCAGCAGCTCCCAGGGAGCCTTCATGTTGGTCAAGTAGACATGAAGGACAGCAAAGAGGATGGTCACCTACAAATCAAGTATGCACAAGAACCTGACAGCACATTAATATCTTAAAGGTGATAAAATCTTTATTTAAAATGTTAATATTAATAAATGAAAAGTCATTTTTGGACAAAAAATAATTACCTCACAATCTGCTTTCAGAAAGTCTGCAATCTTTGACATGGGAACAAAGTAAGCAACATGGAGTTTGCCAGTGGTCGCTGTGCCCCAGTACACCATTAATTCTCTCTTGAAGGATCTGCTTAAGCTTCTCCTCCCCAAGAACCTCCTAAAGACAAGATGACCACAGTCAAATTCCCTGAATTTCCCCACATGCAAGTTTACATGGCATATGAAGTGGGACAATTTTGACAGTTTTGACATTTCCATATTTAATATTTTTGCCACAAGAGCATAGCAACAAAACAGGTTTAATGCTTGTTTACTTATAGCTCATTCACAATATTCTCTTACCTTAAGGTTTTGAATGATGAGCTTAAACTTGTCATCAGGACTCAGCTGTTCACCCATGATGATCCTGCTTCTTTGCTCCAAAACTACAGACTAGAAAATAAAAACATTCATTAAATCTATATATAAAAACAAACTCCAGTGTTACTGAGTCAACGTCTTATGGGATTCTGGAGAAACTGGTTTAACTCCGGGTGTTAACTTCTGAAACTGGAACTACAAAAATCTATGAATGTTGATTGGGCGTTCCCAAACTCCAATAGGTTCTTCACACAGCATTGTATAATAGATAATGCAACAATTATGGTTACATAAACCATTGATTATTCCTGATAAATACATAAAAACATGCAGTGTTTGGTGGGTAGGACAAGTAGCATAATTTTGCTATCGCCTACACAGTAAAATGATAAAATGCAATAATAGAAAATCTAACTAAAAAAATATCACCACCTTAGACTAACTAAAACTAGAAATATCAACACACTAGACTAACATGCAGCACTCCTGCACCAGACTCTTAGATAAAGGACCAATACTTTTAGTAACAATTTACTTTATGCTCTTAAAAGGTGACATGACTGTTTTAATCATCTAGACTACATCAACATATTTTGGTGTGTTGATTGAACAGGTTCTACACAGTTGAAAATCAGGTTTCCTTTATTTGAATGAACCACCCAAGAAGAGTGTTTGACAGTACATCTAACTCCCAGTATGTACATTTATGAGGCAACCTGAGGCACCTGGGGCAGTTGGTAGCATAAAAGTTATGGTATAGTCATATAGGAACCTGAAAGGGTCACCGGTTCAAATCTAGGATTGGTAAAGGTAACACTGAAGTACTCATGAGCAAGGTACCTTCCATAAGCACTGCTCCACGTGTGCTGCCAAAAAGATCCCCCCAGGTCCTTCACGAATTGGACGAGTGCAGAGGCTACATTTTGTTGTTGTGCTGTGTCCACAATGACTTAAATTATACATAGAATGTAGTTAAAATACCTATTCTTAATATTTTCACTAAATCTCATTCCAGATTATTTTACTGTGAAACAGGCACTTTGCACAACCAGAGTATTCATTCCTTTTTAATATTTCATTTTCTGTCATCAACAACTTTTAAATAGTTACACAAATTCAAATCAAAACACCAAAAGATATATACACATTGTATATACATTATTTACATATTTACACAAAGACAAATACATTAACTGTTCTCTGTGATGCTCTGTTGGAAAACACCTCAATGACTCTCTGTGTACCATTAACTCTGTGTACCTCATGACGTAATTTCAGCAGAAAGGCATAAAAGTTCAAAAGTACTGTAATGAGACTGACAGCCATCTTATTTTGAAAGACACATTAATATGTGATACAACATATACAAAAGTATATTCATATGTCCTTCCACATCCTAAGTTAGGATGTGAAATAATCTCATCATAAAACTTAAGGTCTTAAGGTTTGCTATTAATAACAGAGGAATTTTAAAAAAATTAAATAAAAACAAACTTTACAGGTAGCTGATCAGTGTCAATAACAACCAATAACAATACTAATACATTTACAGCACTTAGCAGAATACAAAACATTTGTGCTTCCCTTTACCATATAAGCACTTGTAGAGGGGCAACCAAATTGGACTGACAAAGACAATATCTGCCAAAAATAAACCAACAAATATAAATCATTTAACATCAATTTCAGAGAAATAATCTCTTAGGTTGACGTAGGTTCACTGCCTGATTTTTCAGTTTCCCCCCTTAATAGGTAATCAATATTTTATCAACATAACATTTAAACACCAATATTACATAGTTAAATAACTTTGTTCACATGTGCTGGGGCGTTGACTGAACAGGTTAAACAACGCTGATGTCAGTAATGTCAGTAATGTCAGTTTCTTAGTAACTCAAATGGTTAATAAACTGTGTGCAAAGGTTTTTCCTTTGCATTGATGAAATTTGGTCTTCGGGTTCTGTATGAACCTGTCTTTCCTAAGACGTGCAGAAATAATCTCTTGATCATGATAATTTTGTTTTACCTACAGATCTAACCCAGACTGAGATAATACAGCAAGGTGGGGCATTTGACTGAAGGAGAACGTCACACCATCCAATTTTGTAAATTGCAAAAATGGATAACTCAAATACAGTGATAATTCTGGACATATTTGGCAACAGTACAAATAGTAAAATGTTCTATAAAACACAGATTTCTACGATTTAACCAAGTGTACCCTGGATGTGATGAATTCTGTGTGTTTGAAAGTAAGAGCTTGTTGAGATGAGCTTGTTGAAGCTGCTCCTCACTCTCGGGCAGGTGAAGAATCTGTTAATGCAGTGTGAATGTCTTGTGCTTTCAAGTTAAACAAAATGCCAGATCAGGGCATTCCACAGTCCTGATCCAGTAAGTAGCACCAAAGGAGGCAACATAAACCAGCTTATATCACTTTTCACTGTTCTGTGCAAGTTAGAAGTGGTCTTGGCATTTCAACACTGCAAGGCACAGTCAACTGGAGCTTTGAAACCCTCCACTTGGGCTCTACTTTGAAGGTGAGAGTTCAATGAAGAGTGACCATAAGCATGGATGGGGTGAATCTGTCTTGAATTGAGGGTCCCTTTCCTCTTTCGTCCAATATGAACGACAGAATACCCTCTGTAGCGTTCTGTGGTCTTATACTACACTGCCCTCTGTCTCTGTTGAGTCTGTTTCTGAGTCCAGTTCATTCTCCCTGGAAAAAAAAAAGTTTTAAATATTAACTTAAAATTGACAGAGGAAATGTGACCATGCAAGTGATTTGAAATGAATGGATTCTACTAGTGGATACTAGTGCCCTGAGAAACCTAAGCATTATTTTAAAATAGAAAGTTGCTTTAAAGATGGAAAACACTACACATGATTCCACTATTAGGTGTGTTACTCAGTATCACTATAAATCTAAAGGCATCCTTACTGTCGCTCATTGAGCAGCTTGTGGTTGCCCTGACGCCTCTCCTCATTGATGGGATATGTGAGAAAGATGATCAGTCCTATAATGATTAGAAAAATGGGGGCAGCTGAGACCAGAATCTTCAACGTAATATCCACTTCAGCTGGTTGTGTGCAGCCTCTGGTCACATACCCGGTAAAACTTTAAAGAAAGAGAGTGGGGAGAAGAAAAGAGAACAGAAAGATTAGTAGGTCATAAACGCTCATTCACTTTAATCCAACCTCATGACTAGTCATAAAGGAACTATGAGTTTTGTAGGAAAAAATAGGCTCTACATGGAGATTAGTGGCCTCTGACAGAATTGTGATAATCACATGACTTATCAAAGTTAAAAAGTGACAGATTGCCGAACTAAAGGTGCAATAACATTGGCTATTTTAACATGCAAAGATTTAATGCTCCATAATCACAAGCAAGGCTATATACAGTTAAGAAAACAAGTAATAGGATTTGTATGTGTTTGTCATTGTGAGATAACTTACTCAAGACTGAGGGTTGAGATTCCCAAGGAGACTCCGGAGGCAAACTTCGTGAAGAACACATAAAAAGAGTAGAAGATGGCTTCGTGTCCCTGGGAATCTGGGTTATGAACTTTGAAATCATCAACCACGTCAGGAAGCATGGACCTGCACATGTACATTTAGGTTAGTTTGGGGAAGACTCTGACTCACTGTCCATGATCATCTCATTGTAAAAAAAAACAAAAAAAACCAAAAAACCTCACCAGGGCAAGAGGAAGGCTGCGGCGATGCTGACCCCAGCAGCGAACGAGATGATGTAGGTCACAATGAGATTACTTTTCACCAGGACCACTGTGATCAGGAACGGGATCACTGACTGTGAAAGCACAAAAATATTGGTGTTGGAAGGATTAGGTTTAATATCATTAGACCACTGCAAGACTGCATTGCTTGAATGGCAATATAAAGAAATATATAAAGAAATAAAATGAGTAGATCTCCCTCTCATTCTCTACTTCCCACTACCAACACACTCACAATTTAAACAGTTTGCCACTTACTGTAGTCCCAACATACACAGCAGTTTTCTTGCCAAATCGAGTGAGAAACCATTGCCAGAAAGGAATAGTGAGTGTGGCAGAAAGCTGTGGATGGAAAAAGGATTAATAAGAACACAAGTCGATTACGTATAGATGCATAACTGTGCATTTGAATTAACTCATCTGAATTAACTAGTGCCATCACTGCCAGCAAGTGGTTCACACGACAGACGTTCTATGTTTGTTTTTGTGGTTTACACTTTTACATCAGCAGTGCCTGCACGCAATGAGATTAAGTTCTACTAAAGCACCACCACAGGTCTATTCCTCAGTTCCATTTCAGCATGCAAACTAAGAGATAGACATCTCTTAAAAAAACAGTATAAGCAAGAACTTGCACGCAGTGCAGTCATAGTTACGTCAAATGCTAAAGTCGATGCATTTATTTTCATCAAGATATAGGTTGCCTTTATGAGCCTGAACATGTCTTCATGAGTCTGACTATGTAAAAGCTGGCCATTGCTGATGCATGGGACTCTCTTTGCAGTTTGTTCATACCGTAAGCAGATCTAGCACACGCAGAGGAAATGTAAACCGATAAGCTGCAGTTATCACATCAGCTGCGATTTAGAATCAGTTAACTCAACTGTTAGTAGTCTGGTTCCCATGCTGAGTGTTTAATTACCTTAGGATCATTTTCAGCAGCATGTTCAAACATTAAACCAGCTTAACCTGACATCCCACCCATTTGATTGTTGTGTTATGTATGCTGTCTTCATTTGCTCACACAGATGTCATCTCATGAGCCCAAACTTTAACATGGTACAAAGGAATGTATGCTAGATTCTTAAGAACTGACAAATTTGATCAAGCTTATTTGGTAGGAATTGATGACAGTACTTACCATTATGACCAGTAAGATGTTCTGAAAGTCATCTCTGAACCCAAGAGTGTAACAACAGAACAGTGCAAAGTTGCCCTCCAAGAACTGTACCAAGAGGAATGCACAATGTAAATTAGCAAATCTTAATAAATAAAATGATTGCAAAAAATAGCCACTGTGGTTTGAGGCTTTAGGTTCAGCCAGGAGGTGCAGGCCAGCAGCTCAGCTGAAAACCACAAAGACAAACAGCTTGTGTGCCCAGAAGGCGCCATCCTGGAGCAAAACTCACCATGAAAGCCAGAGAGGTGAAGAGGAAGCCCATCACCAGCTTGGCATATGGACCATGACCCATCACCATTCTGATGCCCTGAAAGAAGGACATGGGCTCGGACCTGACCCTACTGGTATCTGTCAAAAGATTATATACGTTTTAGAGGTTATAGGGCAGGGTACAGGACATGTGTGATTACCAGTCGTTAAATGCTGTCAAAGTTCGTGAACTGTTTAGGAGTAGACACTCAGAAGTGGCACAAAGTGCACTGAGCTTTGTCCTACCTTACAGAGATTGCAGTCTATAAAGAACCGTGTGTTTAAGTTTCATACTTTCATATTTGCTAGAAGCTGCAATGCAGCCTTTTTTGACCACAGACTATTTCAGATGCGTCTTGCTCACTGGTGTGAAAGCACCCTTCTCAGTTTACCTAGTGCCATTTTCAGGGGCCCCCCCTCTGACGGCCTGCTACCTACTCGCCGAAGAGAAATCTGACACTTGTGGAAAAGCCCGGTTCACAACGCAGGACAAATAATCTGCAGTAAGACCTGATCCCCACTTTAGACCTCCAGGTATGGCTAATTCTCTGTGGAATCCACGTCAGGCCACATCAAAAGAAAAACTGCACCACTCAAGGTCAGCAAGTGACTGAGTGTAACTTTATGTTGTGGAAATACAGATTTTTAGCTCACCTTTGCATTCCCTTACGCCGCAGAAGAGGGTAATGGCGCAGAGCACGTACATGGCACAAATGACACCTGATGCAATCATATAAGCCTGTCTCTGAGGGAGAACGAGGAACAAAGATACATTACATTTGATGACAGTGACTACATAGTTAATTCATAGCAATGGTAATGTGAAAACAACAGGTTCCTACAATTCCCTAGACTCTAGAACTTACCGTGTCATCCAGTAAAATGGGTTTCTCAGTGCTGTTGACCTTGGGTCCAATCTCCTGGCTAGTAGAGTTGAGAAAATCGCCAACTGGTATACAGGGAGCATTGGCTAAACCAACGATTTGGCCCTGAATGGCAGTGCCAATGACTGTGCCTAGTACTTCAACAGTCATACCTAAATGGAAAGAGTTTGACAGTGAGAATAATGTAATTTAACCAAAGTGATCATGTAGCAGTAGAGGGCGCTGTAGCAGGGCTCTAGAAAGAAACTTACGGTAAGCCGTGGCTGAATCTCTTTCCTTTTGTTCTGAGCTGATGAACATGGTGAGGGCAGAGTAAGGCACGTGGAAGCACTAGGTTGGGAAACAGAAGCAGCAAAATGAGCAACTCATACTCACTCAGTCATATTGTCTCCTTCATGTTGGATAATACTTACTGTCTGTAAGGTCTGGAAAAGACAGTAGAAGATGAGGTACCAGATGACTTTGCCCTGGTCAATGGGTGGAACATACCAGATGAGGAAATAACACACCACTGCAAATGGAGTAGACAGAGCTATCCTGCAAGGAAAAGCATGAAATTTTGGTTTTGATACTGCACAAACCTTGCACAAAACAATCCCTGTGAGAAACTTTGATTTACCCCTTATAATCAATAGCTCAAAATATTACTACACCTAACCTTAAATTTATCCTCGGTAACCACAAGCAAACCTGTTGACTATTAGTTTTCAGTAAGTAAATTTTATTTATCAAAATATTCTCGTTATGACTTCACATACTAAAAAAAGGCCTCATAATGCACATAATCTCTAGTTTGCCTATTTTTAGAGGACAGGTTGGTGCTCACAAATTCCCACAAAAAATTTAAGATGTAGGAATTAAAGTATAAATGCAACATAATTTCAGAATTTGAGATTACACAATCAAGTTTTACAATAGGTAAATAAGTCCTATTAATGAAAAAATAACAGCTTTCCCCGCGATCCCAGTTAGGATTAAGCGTGTCAGATAATAAATGAATGAATGAATGAATGAATGATAACAGCTTTGTTCACTTCAGGTAAAAGTTCTCATGTGCCAATGTCCATTTAGTATCGATATTCATTCAGTTTCAAAACATGTTCTGAAGCAACGCACTGCTGAATGTGAACATGCCATTCTAGTCTTCTGCGCACGTCATACGAACAGAGCACACACTCCACTCCCAGAGAGAACTCTGAGAATTGACTCACTCTGTGATGTCATATGGAAACATTAAGGACAGCGCTAATTAGTAAGAGAGGGAACAGTCTTTGGTCAAGTCCTGCAATTGTTCCACACATCCGGTGGTCTGATGCACATGACTTCAGGATGTTGTAATGGTACGGAGGAAATAATTTCATAATAGGGAAACAATGCTGACATCTCGAGATCTGGTGACCAGACATGCGGAAGTAATTTAGGTCCAGCCCATATACAATGCAGAGTCTCAAGCTAGAGAAAGCAGTGTTACGGAGACGCAGAAGGAAGAGTACAGAATGTGGATCATCTACAACTGGTTTAAACCAGCAAAAATCAACTGAGACCGACTATACAGCTATAGGATTTCATCATAACATACACACCTTAGTGACTCATCTTTAAAAAACAATTTTACTCCAATTAATTTTAAGTATTTCTTCCTATTTAAAAATGTGACAAATTGACACAAATGTTACTGTAACTTACTGAGTATACTGTAAATTTTTATAAATAATTCTTACAGAGTGTAGTAACTTCGTGCTCTCTAGCCGCTCAAGTTCTTTGTGAACTAAAGTAACCTCAAGATAGGAATTCACATGTGGAATTCCTCTGCTGATTGGTCTAAATGGTGGTGTGGTGTAGGCTTGACCAATGAGATTTGTGCATTTCGCATATCATATTTCGTGTTTCACAGAGCAACCCAAAACAAACCTAACAGTAAATATGTACCTCCCTCGCCTAAAGGCAAATGCCACGTAGCTTATGAGTCACATTACTTATCTTTTTACCATTTTCAATCTATATGACTCATCTGGAAATGTGCAGACAGTGAATTTCTCTGATTTCACCACAAACCTCAAAGGTTTCAGATGTTCTCTAATTTTATCATCATGGACATAACATGTTTGAATGTATAATTTGTCTTTCACGTTAAACAGAGAACAGGGAAATAATAAGCATTTCCATAATGATCACTCCCAAACGTGAACATCTTGTTAGATGCCTCACAGGTCCACTAATGAAACTTCTGCGTCTTTCAGACACCCTAGTGGTGCTATAAAACTTAATTAGTGAGGAAATAAGAAATCAGTTTCTCCTTCTAGCTTCATACAGGTCTCACAGTGCTTGCTCACAATGCATTTGCATTACTTCCCTTCCCCCACATTTCCTTCAAGGTTCCGTCATTTTCTAACTAGCTCATACTTTTCAGGAGCCTCCTGCATGTTAACAAAATCTTGCAGTGACCAGACCTGCTAGTTACTTACGAAGCTAAGGTAAGTCTCTCAAATACTGTTCCCCCAAATATGGGTGTGCTTTGGCACCCGAGCAGGGAAAGCTCATGTGGCTATGACCAAAGCAATGGGGGTTGGGTTCTCCCAGGGTCAGAGACCTCACAGCAAAGTGGGGAGCAGACTGCCATGCAGAAGCACCATCAGCAAAACTGCAAGTCCTTATCCAACCCCTAAACTAGGCCACTCCCTAAACCCCCACATTCATTGTGGAAGCATTCCAGGGTTCTTTAAACCTGACATCCACATTAGAATGGCCTCAGGGGTTTCATCACTGCACATTATGCACATGCACAGGAAGAAACAATTGTTGTCAGGCAACAATCAGCCATCCAAAATGAAGGAAAAGAAAGGAAAAAAGTCTTATTTGTTATTTAACATAGATTATCTAAATTGGGAGCTGTAAAGTACTGACATCGCATCATGTATGTGCAATAAAAAATAATTATGTTCTTCATCTTTCAAATTTAATATATTAATGCACACGATGCACAAACAAAAACATGCCATAAATAAAGTGACCGTTTTAAAAGTGAAAACACATAAAATCTTAATATTTAAAACCAAAATATTTGGGAAAAAGGGCTGAACCTGACTGCCAAACCTTTTACTGCCCTGGATAAAATTTACTTTCAACAACAAAAACATTCCCCCAACCATACCCCTCTCTCCATGGTATAATGGATAAAATCTACAGCTTTGCCCCCTTTAAGCAAAAGGAATACAATTTGCATCAACACCTTTTTCTGCACATAGAAAGACACTTGGCATGTGAACAAATACTCCCAATGGCATAAGCACATGACCAGTTTGTTATAATCATTTGGGAGGATATTGCTCATCCAGCTGGCTGTAACCAGCACCCTCCTGCTCTCTCTACTAATATAGTCCCAATGGAGAGAATGTCAGAATGTCACGGGGGGTGGGGACAAGATTTGTAAGCCAATCACATTTAAAATAGAGGCCGCTGAGAGGGGGCACAGTTATTCAGGGCTACTGATAAATCCTCACTTAGAGGAATTATTCTGCATAAGCTCCTATAAATAGGAACACATGCATCACACCATGACATGCAAACTACAGTACAGTAAAAACTGGAAAAGTAACACTGCAGTCAAAACAAAGCGCTTTCATAAGATTGTCCCTTTTACTAGGACATGAAAGTCCTTGTTGATAAACAGCATGTAATAAAGCTATAGCAAATGTAGGAATATTAAAAAAAAAACAAAAAACAGTAAAGCAGTACTGACGTTGGGGATGAGATACAAGATAGACAAAAGAAGGGCAACAAACATACCAAGGCAACATTCTTCCAAATCTGGTCCATGGACTCCGACTGACCAGGAAGCCCACAGTTGGATCAGTGATGGCGTCCCAGGCTCGCCCCACGAATAGGATGATGGAGGCATAGAATGGATCCACCTAAAATGCAGAGAAACAGTGACTAAAGCATCAACAAATAATTTTATTTTCAAGCATCTGCCTGAATGAGAATTCAAACATGACCATGCTCATCTTATTATTATTACTATTTTTTATTTTTTAATTTCTTGCCTTAATTGCATGGTCAAAGAGCGTATCAGGATACATTTCACTGCATGTTGTACTTGTATAATTTGCATGTGACAAATAAAGAATCTTGAATCTTGAATCTAAATAAGAACCAAAAAATGTTGCCTATAAAGGCAAAGATAAAATTTGTTTTGGAGTATTGGTAATGGAACGAAAAGTTAATGACACAGATCAGCATGGTTCTAAATAATATATTTCTGACATATGGTATTTGTGCACCTATATAAACTTGTAATTTCAACTATTATGACAATGCGAAAAATGCTAATGCTAAGCTAAAATGTGCAACCAGAATATCCTGCTTGCCGCTAATCTTGGCAGGCACAGCAGTCCTCTGACTAAGACACAGGATTCAAAAGCTGGGTAGCAATTGGAGTAAAGACACTTAGAAGCCAGCAATAGAGCAACAAAATGACCTTGAGCCATAGTTTAACATAGCACATGTCCAAGCTATGCAGGTCTGCTGGCATTATCTTTACTGTTCCACTGTAAACCACCAAGACTTCACTGATGGCAAAACAAGGCTGACATCTGCTCCACCCAGCACTCAATGCAACATAATTAGTGGTTACCAAGTGAATAGGGAATCACAACTCAAACTGTAGGAGGGCTTGGATACCATGCCTTCTCGTCCTGGGCAACATGATAAATGTCAAAAGCAATTAAAGCATTCTTTGAGTCGCTGGCATTCGGGGCCTTTAATCTGGCCAATAAGCTTGTTAATGCTACAGTAGGTCCCTACAAGTTAATGGCATAGATGAACTTTTCCACCTATTCATTTTCCAGCACAATGCTTCCTTTGTGCCTCCCAAGTGGCTGGCGCCTTGTCCTGTGACTGGCTAGGCAGTGGTTTGGTCAAAGTCGCTCACTACCAAAGTTTAAAATTCAAGCTCATTAGCGCCCTTGGGCATGAATCTTGTGTACTGGGGAGCAAAGAAAAATTTGCACGAATCATTAACGTTTTGAATCTTTTGTATACTTTTTGGACTACTAGAACAGTATCACGCAACAACTGCAGTAGTAAAAGCCAATCAACTTTAAGGAATTTAGACATGTCACTTCGTGCCAATGCTTCCTGAGAACATTTGACAAACCAGATGGGACTTGTGTTTGCACTAAACACATTCATGACATTGAACTTACCAGAGCAACATCAAGAAGGTAGATCTGGAGGAAGAAGCCCAAGGCACATCCTGTTATCTGATAAGGGGCTCCTCCTACGGCATAGCATAGCTTACTGCACACTGATAAGTGATGTCTCTGCTCACGCTGAGGAGGAAAAGGAGAATGTCATTATCTGAATGTAAAATAAAGGGAAAAAAACAGAAAAATAATAGTCTGAGATTATAAAACAAGAAAAAACACTTGCCATCAAGATTAAAATGATCAAGATTCAGACCACTGTAAATGCGGTGTTTGATTTGTATTAAAAGTCACCTTTAGCTCTCATTTATTATTGGCCACATTAGTGTCTTTAGAGCTCTTTAAAGCTGTACTAAGACGACAAGACGTGGATTGTACTGCAAAGATTGTAAGCTGCAGTTGTGTGGTGACTTCTTATACACAACCTGGCCTCATTTCTTTCTCACAAACACCCCCAGCAATACTTTGCTAACACAACTGACAATACACTGTACCTCTGTAACAGTAAAAAGGCATTCTATCTAAATGCTACCCCAGCTACAAAGGTATTTGTGGGAGAGCCCAAGGGTGTCACGCTCGTCACTTTGTAGACAATATACTGTATGTCTAATGCACATTCCAACCAGTTTAGCAACCTAAATGTTGCTTAATTCATAATACATCCTCTGTTCCACACAGCATTTGACTGACAAAACCAATTCTACTATTGTGTTCAAATAAACTGTGTTGCAATGATGCAAAACATTGCCACAAAATGGTGTAAAAGTAATGGGTAGTTCATCAATCCCTTCTTCTATGGCGACTTTAAATCAAAATCAGGCTATAAAAAATTATCAAACCACACACTCAGTGGTTTTCACGGTTAACAACAGCAATACCAAACTTCATTGTTGTATAGCAGATGTTTCTTAATAATACTACTGTTGCAATATTTCTCTTTAATGATGAATACAGGTGACAACCAACAAATTACATAAAAACTTGACAAACCTGAAACTTGCAGGGCGATGGGGAGGACAACATTGCACCATTCAACATATTTGCAAGAGTAAGGAGTTTCAGTCATGATGCTGTTCTGCAGCCTTACACTTTACATGTCATTTTGTCAGATTGAGTCACTCTGACAAGGCAACTGTAACACCCTTTGACTGTATCGATGCCATATGTCACATCAGACATGGACTCTTGAAAGCAAACTCAAAGGGGGTTCACATCAGACTGACCACAATACACCAATTTCCCTTTCCACAATGCACCAAAAACAATCATCAGCTCTCTTTACTGACAACGTCATTCTGTTTCAAAAGCACAACGGAAAGTACACAAAACCCAAGCTGGTACACTTCCACAAAATACTTGTGACTATATGAGGAAACGTACGGAATCGTTATGTTATGAATGCAAGTGTAAATAACAGGCTGTTTGTTTCTATTTCCTTATGTGCAACGCGAAATTAACACGGCAACTTTCAGAAGCTTTTTGCAGTCATTTGTTGGCTCGTTGAGAACCGCTTGAGCCAGTAAAGCGTTACAAGTTGCCGTTAACTTCAGTGTTAGCCACGTTAGCATCACGCATCACACATGACACTGGGCGGACTAACCCCTCAAGGCTCGGATCCCATTCCAATGCTTTCTATATCACTCCTATCAGAAATGACTACATTCCCCAGACTCACAGAATCTTAAAACTAAAACCTGTCATGAGTAAGATCATTATCAGGGCTCCGGGACCCTGGGAGAGAGGGCTAATTAAGGGGGATGAGGTATTTAAGTTCACACGCCCAACGCGGGAGAAGGCGACCATTGAAGCCTCGTCCTCAATGACACGTCGCTTAGACTTGCCAGGTGTTGCGACGTCGCACAAATCTTTATATGGACATACAGTGTCGCATGTACTGTATTCATTACAATTTAGGCAGATTTCTTTCAAGCCATGATATAATAACGACAGTTAAACATATTATAGCAAAAATAAGATAAGGCAAATAATTTGCTCGTATATAAAATTTAAAGTCGCATATAAACAATCAAATAGCCGACTTAAAACGTATGCCGCACTATATCTGCGTTGCCTTAATCTTATTCATTTAAAAATATTACTTGAAATGGGGCATTATGGATCGCCACTTTACCGACTCCGATCGTGCCAAGCCCTTCAAATATGAATCAATGGAAGAGCCGAGAGAGAGAGAGGGAAAGAGTCTAAAAACGTAAGATCATATCGTTTAAATGGTCTTATTTAAAGTGAATTAGTATTAGTCTTTTGCTTACCTTAGAAACGACTCCATCTGATTTTTTCTGTAGTAGACTGGCGTTGGAATACTGTTCACCTCCTTCTCCTTTGGCCATATCGTTGAAATGTTTCTTTTAAAGTCGACCTTTTTTCTAAACAGTTTTCTTGTTCTTTAATAAATGGATACAGACGTAAAGTTAATCTGTATCAATTCTCCAGCGTTATCTTCCCTGTAGTCGAATGCAGGACTCGTGTAAAGGACGCGTGGGGACGGCTGTAGTAATTTGGAGATTTTGAGCTCCGCCCATTAAAAATTCATTCATGCCCACGCCCACGCCCACGCCCACTCCCCTCGGATGATCGAGCCTCGAGGCCTTTGTCACCACATCCACACCCATGAAGAGGCGGTGCTTACGATAAGGGTTAAACGGAAAATATCCGTCACATTTTTAAGACAAGTTCTACAAATGTACATAGAATTATGTCACCGCCTGTGTCTTCTTGCTCTGCTTCGAGATTATTAAATTGGATTTTGGTCACATTAATTGACTTTAGCCTAATTAATTGCATGTAATTGCATATGTAGCATCGACTCATCTGATCTGTTGTAATCAAAGTCAAAGTCAACTTTATTGTCATCTCTGCTATATACTGTACAGATACATAGAGAGACGAGACGACGTGGCTCCAGGTTATTTCCAGCGCAAACAAACAAAGAACAGTAGAACAGAGAATAAATAGGCAGTGGCACGACTAGGCACATGGGATAGACAATAAATAAGTAGAAATACTAAAATATACATTAAACAATATACATTTTAAACCAGACAATATACAATAATAAACTTTTTAATAAATACAATTTAAACTAGACAGGGATTTCTTTTCTTTTTTTTAAAAAATATATATATATAATTAGAGGCTAATGTCAAGTTAGTGAAGCTGGTGCTTTCTTTTCAGTAAAGGATCTTTTAGTTATATGTATTCTGTTTATCCTGTATATTTTAGAATATGTTATATTCTTGATAATATATTTTTGATGTTAGAATGGATTATACAATCTAACTAACACAAATTCTTTTTTGAAAATAGCTCAACGAGAAAACGGATAGACTGATAAGTTACCTAACAGCATCCCCATGATTTTCAGTTATTTGATGTAGTGTCAGATTGGATTAACTCATTTTAACATTTCCAGTCTCCACAGGTTTACTGCTGTTATATGCCCTTTTCACAATATTTTCCGAATTACAAACATTTTACTCTATATATTTTTCAGCAAGTACAATCAGGAGTGTATTAGGAGTTCAAGTATCAACATTTCCTATAAAGCTCACTATCAAGCTCCCATGGAAGCAGAATTCAATGCTTATCAAATCATTTAGGAGTTAATGTCTAGAAGGTCAATGTCACACTAAATTTCTGTCTGTCTTCATATTAATGATGCTGCTCTTGCCAATGTTGTTGTTTTAAAAACTAAACTAAACCTCTTCAACAATGAAGATATCTAGAAATGAAAGAACAATAATAGGGAGTTTTGGGGTGATACTGGGAAGTCCTCTAGAAACATGTACTGTATAACCGTAGCAAGTCAGGAAATTCTGTCCATCTTTGTCAACTGGAATCAACACTAACCACAGTGTAAATCTTCGCTATGGACTCCACCAACAGCCCTTTATACAGCAGCACAAAATGTTCCAGGAGTCCTCCATTCAAGTACTGAGCAAGTCAAACCTGCTTACATTTAACCTTTAGTGACTCACTTGATTTGTGTGTGTGTGTCTGTCTGTGTGTACATGTGAGTGTGTGTGGGCAGGTATTTATGGTATTGTGGGGACCTTTCTGTCCCCTAAAATCACTTTTATTCATTTTTATGGCTTTGTGGGGACATTTGAGACATCTTCATGGAGAAAAATGACTTTATAGAAAATGTGCTTGTTTTATTTGAGAAACTAAAAGAGTTAAAAGATGTGCTTTTGGTTACTGAGGTTAAGGTTAGGGCTAGGGTTAGGTGTTGATGTAAAATTATATACATCTAGTCATTATGGGAGTCTATGGAAGGACCTCACAAAGATAGTAATACATTCTGAAGATGCTTACAGAGCTTTCTCTCTCTCTCTCTCTCTCTCTCTCTCTCTCTCACTCACACACACACCCACACACACAATGTTAGTCTGTGGAATAGATTAAGTATTAAAGAGGGGTGGGAAACACATAAGTAAAAAAGTCAGGGTTTTATTTCAAGAAATACATACCCTCTATATTCCTTTTTTCTCAACTGTAATTTTACATGTATTCAAGTAAATATTTGAGTAAGTAATCTACCTTTTACTCAGTTACATTCTTCATTAATTTTACTCTTACTTGAGTAGGTTTTTCAAATGGGAATTATTACTTTTACATTTTTGAAAAAAGTAATTGTACTTATACTTCGGTACATATTTTCAGTACTCTACCCACACTGGTATTAAAACATTAAAACAAACAGTGCCCTACATTTTCTGTAAATAAATCATTGCTTAAGCAGACCCTATGTGTTGCATGTTTACTTATGTTCTCATGAAGGAGCACTGAATGGTGTAAGTGTTGGGCAAGGCCTCTCTGCCCATGTGGAAGTTACAGTGTTTACTCACATATGAATAGATACGCTGTAATAGCGTTGTTCAAATGAAAGCCCTTTTCAGTGTTTACATGGTCAGGTTCATGCAGACCACACAAATCAATGTGTGTCAACGTCTGATAAGATAAACCTCTGTAAGTCAGCCAGTGTGTGTTACGGGGTCATATAGATAAGCTTTTAGTTGTATTGCCTGACTCAGTTGTCATTTGAAGAAGATCTCAAGCTAATGTTACTCCAAGAGGACACACTGAACTGAATAACAGGCAAAACTATGGTCTACAATGCTCAAAGCGCACTTTAGGATAGTGTGTGTTTGTGTATGTGAGAGAAAGAGAAAGAAAGAAAGACAGTAAGAGAGTTAAGGTGTGTAGGTTTTTTTGTTAGGACCTATTTGTCACCTAAAAGATGGAAAAAAGATTTTTGCATATAATGCTTGTAGTGTGTATGTGAGGACGTGCAATCTCTTGTCTGCCTGGAACAAAAATAAATACATTTCAAAACAAAGTTTGCTTTTCTTTTATTTGCTTATTACACAGTGGGTCTTAGCCCACCTGAACAGCTTTTCACATCATGAGCCTTAACCCGTTCTTCTCATTCATTTTTGCACCCTATGAGGCCTGCAATCTGATTCCTTTGTAATTACTTGGCACAGGAAAGTTCTGTATTGTGATAGAATATATTTGTTTCCCAACATTCACATATGGCGGAAAAGTGTCCCTGGGTCAGGAAAACAGGAGCCAGGTCTATACATAGTCACAGATGTGATGGAAACTCACGAGGAAGAGTTGTTGTTTGTATGTACAGTATGTGGACACATGAAAAGCTCAGAGTGTCATGTGATGTGGGATGTGGGCCTTAAAGACCCAATCAGGTGTCATAGAAACACCAGCCAGCTGTGAGCTCGCTTAGCATGGGGTTGACAGATATCAACATTGTACTGGCCATAATAGCATTGTTGTTTTTGTTTTGTATATATACTGTTATATAGACTGATGTTTATCAAAGCACTCATACTCACACACAGTCACTCATTACTGTCTTTGTGAGGTACTTACCTGGTTAGGGAGTTGGCCCTGTGATCTGAAAGTGACTGATTCATGTACAGTAGAGGTACCACTGGTACCAAATGCAGAGGTCACATTTCATTGTGGTGCACAGTGTGCCATGCTATGTTCACAGTGACAAATAATCAGTTCCTTCACTTCACCTCAAATAATTACTGTATCTTAAAAGATTAACATCAGTGAGAAGTCAAATATTTTACATTTTTCAAATGAACCCAGCAACTTTTCTGTTAAGGTAGTTCTCTCTTTGCGGACCAGTAATAACACCACAAACAAATGACAAATATTAGGTTTCTTTCATTTAGGGGACAATCAGGTCCTAACCAATAGCTAAACACACACACACACACAAGGATCTCAGCTGATGGGCTCAAAGTACGACAGTAATGTCTATGTGGCTGTAGATCGATGAGACAGTAAGCCAGGTTGGTGCAACCCATCCAGTAAATTGTTCAACATTACCACAGTAGGCTGTTGTATCACCTGAGTCTTATGCCATGTCACCATGAGCCTTGGTGATGATGTGTAACTCTCTGGCCAAGTAGCTTCCTTAAGACACTACCATGTAGCTCTCTGCCAAAGGTCGTAATAATCTCGAAACAAAATTTTTTATTGCATTTAATTAATAAAACGTTAGTTGACTTTCTGTATTCTCAGTCCAAAGGAGTTCTATGTCAGGCGGGAACATAAATGAACATGCACTGTTTACATTTGAGTCATTAATAATGTGTACTCATTGCTTTTATATTAAATAGGCGCGTACAATGTAAACATAATACATAGTAACATAGTAAACTAACTTAGAGTACATATGTCTTCCCCTGGCACTGCTCAAATAAAGTGCTTAAATTGTATACAAAGTAAGAAAAAATCTCCAGTACAGTTCTTTCAGAGCTTGCAGAACCTGATAAAAGATAAATTTTACATCCAGAATGCATCTCAAATGTATTGAAATATCATTCTTTCATTTTCCGAACCGCTTCATATGAAATAAGAAAATCTTGCCTGCCTTTATGCATCTGGTCTGTCCTTTAAGCAATAATGTGCATTAAAACACCAGTGGAAACATTGCAACAGGCCAGGCCAGGCCAAACCAAAGATTATTTTGTCCACATGAACAGCATCCAAAATGACAGTTGGAATTCTCTCATGTCTCATGTGATCAAATTAATTATATACTTAATATTTCTGGCGGCTTGTAATAATTTAACTAATTCAAAACATTCTCATTTTTATTCATTTTGGAGAAAAATCTTTTTTTTCCTCTACAGAAGAGTTGCTTCTTGTTATGCTTTAAAACAAATAAAACATTAGAGTTTGATACAGGTTACTGCCACCACAGAGGGAGATTTGTAAATAGGAAATGCCTGACTGTTAGTCTATGAGAAATCTACTTTTCATGCTGTCATTATCCTTTTTCAGATTATATTTTGACATACTGTATAAATGTAGGCTAACACTACCTACAAGAGACCCACATTTACAGCTTTTTGTAATACAACAAATCAGCATAATTTAAAAAAGATGGGTGATAGATAATGGATAAATGGATGAACATTCCCACTTACATATTTTACCATGCACATTGCACATTCCCTGAAAAAGATTTGGTGGATGTAAATCATTCACAAGGATCACGAGGATGAATACATTGAGGTGTAAATAACCTCATAAAATTCACTTAATGCTGGAGGAGGGACTCATGATACTGGCTTTGCGGATTTTTATACTTAATATTTAAGCACACTGTGTTCTTTCCCATTATCTTTTGTATAACACATTTTCCAATAATGTACTGTAAAAGCTCTTGTTAGACTTCACTGATCAACACAGCTTTCACAAAAAAATTTTATGGAATGGTTTGGTATTTTACACGTAAGTTACTCTGTGCCCTTTGATATTTTGAACCTTATTATGCCATGTCAGCCACACTGAGCTTGCCAAGAGGAGAAACTCTCAACACACAAACACTTCTGCTGATATCAATCAATATGGCAGCAGAACTGTTTCTGATAAGATTTTACAGTGTAAGACAGGTCAGGGCAAGTTTGAAACATTTTTCATGATGCATGAATTTCATGAGATCTTTTAATAATGCACTATGAACAAATGAAATAATCTATGATAATATATTTTAAATGTTTACTGTCCAGTGCAGGGATCTTTTAACTTGGTCATAGTTAATCCAGCAATTTTCTTTCCGGCCTGGGCTCAAGAAAGCCTGCTTACAACACTTTGGAACCAGTTATCGAGGCTTTATTGTGTAATTGGAGTCATAGGCAATAAAATAAACTTATATAAAAAGAAAACATAGTATTTACAGTAAAGCACATTTTCCAAACTCTGGTACAGCACAACTGTGTGTCAATCTGTGAGGGTATCTGGGTATGAGGGCATGAATCAGTCACTTAAGAGCAGCTTCCTGTCTATTTAAACTTCATGCCTACATGACAGAGATTGCTAACTGCACACTAACTTCGTCATGAACTTTCCGTTCAGACACATAATTGGGGGGTGGGGAGGTTGGGGTCACCACAGTGTTCATGGGCCTCTGTTGTTATTTTCATCAAGGCACATGACCAGCACTTCATTCATACCTTCACAAATGAATGTATGATGAAACAAGGTCAAGGATTTAGAGGACTACAGGGACTTGTGTGTCTTTATTATTGTGATTGTAACATTATAACATCATCCTGATGTTTCTAGGCAATTAATCCTACTTTTTAAACTTTTTCATCAATGTGGAAATGTTGGGGAGGTGCTGAAGATTTTCTATAGAGTACAGGAATTTTACATCTAGTTACAGTTTTATTACAGCTCTCTCTCATATGCTGTCCTAACCCTAATCCTAATTTAATCTTAAAATTGACTCTAAAACAATCTAATAGACTGTGTGCTGACTGCAGAAGCAGTGGAAAAAGGCAAAAAGACAAAAATATCAAATCGAAACGTCTTTGATATATAAGCTACACAAATCCTTGAATGTAGGACTTGATCTTTACCTTTACCTTGACCTTTACCTCTAGATTCAAATCGACAGTTTAGAGTTAGCGTTGTTTTGTTTGACTTTACTGCCATCTAGTGGACGTACAAAACACCCTTCATACAAACTGATCATGTTCATAAAAAGTAAATATGCAGGTACTTTATATAATCATATATAATCTAAAAATATAATTATTTTAAAAGTTAAGATAGGCTGCCATGGAACAGCTAAAAGCCAAAAAGAAGTAACTGTAGAGCCGTAAAACTCCTAAAGTTATATCAAATAAAACTTTCAAAGCCTTTAACACTCTGGGACATTTTAATTGAATTAAAGTAAGCACAACCTCAGTTTTTAATCCTTTATGCACTGGATTATAATTATAACATGAAGGGTAAATTACATTCTGACCGGAAAGGAAGTTGGCATTGTCTTCCACTGTTTATTTTTAATGTTGTACGTTTGACCTACAGACTCCAACTCCAAACTGCAAATGCTTGCATGACAACATTCTATGAATGAAAGAAACATTTATGAATGTAACCAGACAAAAGGCAGCGTTTTACCCAACACCCTCCTTAGGTACACAAAGCTTTTGGTTCATAAAAGTTTTGGCAGACAAGAATATCTCAGTTCACTGAGTAAATATAAAGAACTGGGTCTGGGTGAATGTGGCTCTGACCTCTTCTGTACACACTGCTACAGACACTCTCTTACTCTCTTTTTGCAAAAAGGGGAAATAGATTAGTTCCTCTCAGGGTAGTGGTAACAGTTGAAACGTACAGTACTGTGCAAAAGTTTTAGGCAGGTGTGAAAAAATGCTGTAAACAAAGAATGCTTTCAAAAATGGAAGTGTTAATCATTTATTTTCATCAATCAACTAAATGCAGTAAATGAACAAAAGAGAAATCTAAATCAAATCAATATTTGCCAACCCTTTGCCTTCAAAACAGCATCAATTCTTCTAGGTACACCAGCACACAGTTTTTGAAGGAACTCGGCTGGTAGGTTGTTCCAAACATCTTGGAGAACTAACCACAGATCTGTAATCCCATAATCCTACAAAATAATATAATGACTACAAAATAATATAATGACTATAATCCTACAAAATAATATAATGACTATAATCCTACAAAATCCCTGACTTTGTGCAAGTGTACCTATAAGAATTGATGCTGGTTTGAAGGCAAAAGGTAGTAACACCAAATATTGATTTGATTTAGATTTTTCTTTTGTTCGCTCACTTTGCATTTTGTAAATTGATAAAAATAAACAATCATTATTTATATTTCTGAAAGCATCCTTTGTTTACAGCATTTTTTCACACCTGCCTAAAACTTTTGCACAGTACTGTATAGTAGTGTTATTAGCTAGTAACAGTTACTCCCAACCTTTAAAATAACTGCTATATTCTGCAATTAACAGATTTTGTTCAAATTCAGTAGATTTGCCTGATCTATTTATCTGCACCTCACAATATATTTGCCTGAAACTACAGAGTAAATGGGAAAGAGAAAAAAGTGGAAAAATCTGAGTCCACACACTGCTTACTGAGAAACACTATTAACTAAACTAGCTATGTCGACTTCTTATTAGAGCTCATACAGATTTGTCACAATGAGAAAATCAATGTAAAGTGAGAGTAAAGATTCTTTAGAAACTTGCTGTAAAAGTTACAACACATATTGATATTAGCACTAAGCACTAATTATCTCATACTAACAGCACAGTATGTTATTAGAATCAGCAGAAGTTTTGAGAAAAGTTAAGTGCTTTAATTATTCACTTATTCCGAAAATAGTGTAAGTTTTCAGATTAATGGTACCAATAAAGATCTGAGGTCCAGAGTTCGTGCAAATCATCAATCACTTTGGCACAAAGAAACAAAAACATGCTTGGTCACATTGTTAAGAATGTTCAAAGTTTTTCACCATCAGTAAGATAACAGCCTGCAGGTGTCATTACTCATCCTTCAGCATCACTTCCTGAAAGACATTTTCTTGGCACTGAGTTAAAATCAGGGAGCAAAATATAGCAAGTAATAGAGTAATGTACTTTTTGTTAATAGAAATGTAATTGAGAAAATTGTATTTTACATTCATTAATACTATAGACAGTATTGATACTATAGACACTATAGTACACTATAACACTATAGACACTGACTTGAGGCTTGATTCGCAGCTTGGTTTGTGTGATCTTAACAAGGTGGGTGATGGCAGGATGGGTCAACGACTCTCAGGTCTATGTTCAAGGTGACAGCCCCACTAGTGGTTAAATATTCCTTTTTTCCATCCATTTTTAAGAACTGAAGAACAAGTCTCAGATGAGAGGTGAACCTAAGTGAAGCCTAGTTGTCTTCTATTCAGGAATGCAAAAAATAATGTTGTGGATGAATGAGAACCTACAGCACATAGACATACTCTGTCAAAGCGTTCCTTTGCTTTTCTTTTATTTGTTTTATTCATGCTGGTAAAAAGGCAGAACTGCATTAATACAAAAGCTATTATCGAAATGCAGAACTTTTAGACTCATCACACTGACAGTGAATCAAAGTAGGGGAGGGCGAAGTAACCAGTTTGGGAAAGCCTCAGGGAAATGCAACGCAAATCCAAAGAATGTTTAAGACTGAGGTAGCATGAAGGTAGCATGAAGACTGAGGTAGCATAGTCTTAAAAAGAGGACATGTCCTGGAAAAGAGGATGTCTGGTCACCCTAACCAAAGAGCAAGATTTGGATAAACAAGGTCATGTTTTCTTAACTTCTTTGAATTGAAGTGACTTCGTGTCATGTATTTATTTCAGAGGCATCGCCGGTACCTTTCAAAAATCTGTCTGTTTTACTTCACGTTTATCTGAAACAAACAAAAAAAACCAAATCACTGTTTGCTATTGCTATTACACTCAACCTAAAACCTACACTGCAAAAAATCAGTGTCAGAAAATAAGAAAAAGAAAAGGATAATAAGAAAAAAGGTTCCAGAATCAAGCAAAATTATGTGTCAATACAGCTAGAAATTTTATCTTGTAAAGATCTCCTAAAACAAGAAAAAAAAATCTTTCCATTTTTCCATGTTTTTAGCTTTAATATTCTTCAAATAAGCAAAATTGTCATGAATTTCTTAACTCGTAGTGGAGAGCATGAGAACCTTTCTGTTCTCTTAATTAAATTTCTTATTTCATGTTAAGAAGTTCTTATAATGAATAGATTTTTCTTAATAAAATAACTGTAGTCAACGTTTCTTAAAATTAGATTATTTATCTCACACATACAAGTCTAGTCAAGTCAGTTATTCTTAAAATAAAAAAAAAACAAGATCTATTTTTTCTTTTTAGGATTTTCTGGCTTGTTAAGATTTCATTTTTTGCAGTGTAGTATTAACGAGCTACATACTTTCAGAATCAAATCAAATAAAGGAACGCTCTATATGTGCAATTCACCGTTTGTCCAGCAGATGTCGACATTGGGTTTGAATGACACTGGGTTTAGAAAGGCTTTCTCTAAAAGAAATAGTAGGAATGTTCACACTGGGATGAGAAAGGGAAGTTGGAATGACTCTCACGGAGTGATGTCCTGCCACCTCCTGTGGCAGAGTGGCCAGTCTCTATCACCATGGTGACTAGCTCAGCATGGTACAGACTAACTGGCACTAGCTGGCACAGCTTGGCACAAGACATGCATAATCGTCTTTAATATGACTTCCAGTTTAAGTAGATAGTGGAAAAGAGCAGATGATATCCTCTACAACTAAAAAATCTCTCTCTCTCTCTCTCACACATACACACACACACACACACACACTTGCACCCCTCCCACTTCTGAGCCTTCAGGCATCTTGGTGCAGCTTGGTTCTTGTGGTGGAGATGCAGATCTCTTGACTGTTAAACTGTGCAGATGGATCTTACACAAGCTTCACAGAAAAGAATCCAAGAAACTAAGAGTGTTAGAAAGAAATCAAGAAGCACAAATGTTTCCAGAAAAAATGAGTAATTTGTATATTAAAACTTTAACAGGGACACTGTGATTAAGGACACATTGTTTTATATATATTGTTAATTATAATTATTGTAATAATTGTGCACATTTTACATATATCAAAATATGAATGAAAGTATAACATTGCATCATCTTGTAACTTGGGTGGTAGTTTTGTACTTGAAGTTATGAAGTTTTACATTTAACATGCTTGAGCTTAAAAGGTGAATGTTTTGCACTGAGAACAAAACTTCACCTATAAAAGGTGATCTAGTGTATTGGTTTAAAACAATTGATAGTGGTTAATAAGATGTTCAGGAGATGCTGTTCTGAGGCCTTCCTGTTAGCAGGGGCGTGAGTATTTTGGACCCCCCGTGAGGTGAGAGTGTTGGTCTGATCGGAGTCACTCCTCTGGGGCAGAGTTAGACCCAGTGGCTCTTTGAACCGAGCTGATGGACAGATGAGTCAGACCAGCTGTCCCAATCTTAGAGGAGTCAGCTTTCAGTGGTCTGATACGTTCTCTCTGGAGACGTCAGCAAATGGACCACAGCAGCCGTGTCCTTTAGCACATGATATGGGATATACCCATGTCAACTGCACTTACAGGGGCGCACCGATGCCCTGCAATGTGCCACGTCTCTCTCTCTCTCTCCCTCTCTCTCTCTCTCTCTCTCTCTCTCTCTCTCTCTCACTCATTCTGTCACTCACACACAAATATACAGATATCACACTTGAGCAAACACAACAATACCAGTGGAATTCCAACTGTGTTATGCTGGTGCACATGCAGGGTCACTTGCTCCATTTTCAGTGCATGCCCATACGCGCTAAAAGTCAACAGCTGATTCCACCCTCTAAAAGCCTCTTTGTTTGGGGCCAGGTCCAGTTGCTCGATGTTGTAAGACTGCCTTTTTGTGGTTCTTTGGCTCTCCAGCTGCCAAAAAAGTAAATATGTCAAGCAGGCTGGCGAGTCTAGCCTTCACATGTGTTTCTGAAGTAATGCGTAAGCCCTTTTGGTCCACTGGCTTGCTTCATTAGTTACCTGCTACCCTGATGTCAGTGTGTCTTTGTTGGCCTGTTTCAACAAAGATCCATTCATCCGACTATTAGACTGTAGCCGACTCAGATCAAATTTAGGGCAAACGCCAGGAAACGGGGCAGTCTACAGTAAGAAAGTTCGCACTAGCATGAGAAGGCGAAGTTCAAATGGCTCAAGGAGTGACGTCATGTCACCTCCCCCATGCAAATAAGTCCTGATGGGTCTCGTCGTCAGCTTTGCGGTCTGATCAAAGACCGAATTTCAAATGGCCTGCAAGAGCTCAAGTGTTTGACTATGCAGTGCTGTCTGACTGTAGGAGGTGTAATTATGTGCAATTACGACAGCATTTTACAGCTTTATAAATGGACAGAAGGTGTCTCTTCTCCGCCTTCCCCCACACCCCCTTTTCCTGTTTACAATAAGTAATGCTTCAGCCATCCAGAAGGTAACAGATGAGCGCTTGTTCATTTTACAGATAAATTGTGCATGAGTGAGTATGTGAGAGAAAAAGAGAGAAGGGTTTGTGTTGATCAATCACAACATTTGACAAGATGAGTGACATGCTCATCCCTTGACGCCTAAATTTGCTTTCCATCAAAGCAGTCAGAACTGTTCCTGGCTTGTTGGGCTACAGAGGTCAGTCCAGCTGCTGTAAATAAATAGCCATACGTTTAAAACTTGCTACTTGCAAAAATTAAATCCCAGTAAATGCTTATTAGGATTTTTGGAAAGATTCCTTTAAGCACATGGCTGGATTATGGCAATGATCATATCAGTTATCATGCTAACTCAACTCGTTTACTTCTGTGTTGAATACTTTGTGAGGAGGTGGTCTCGAAAAAGTTTTGCATTGAGAACAATCCAAACAGTTAATTAAAATTAAAAGTGCATTGGCTACTGTTTTAAATGTTAGTGTTAGGTGTAGCTTTATATTTACTTTTACATTTACGGCATTTAGAAACCAGCATTCAGGGACCAATATGGTAGTGCTGAAGGTAGGATTCCACAATCTCTTCTTCCAGAGGCAAGTGTCCTAACCACTAGACTACCACCACCCCATATTGATATCTAGTAATTGTGGGACACTTTGCAAAGTACCTCATAAAGATAGCAAGACAAACTGCGCGTGTGTTTGTGTGTCTTGCACACATGCTATTGAAGGAACTGCTAAAGCAAGAGGAATACATTACGGTGACCAGATTTAAGTTTGTGATAAAGAGGACACTTAGCAGGAGAGGTGTGTGGATGTGACACTATTGCCATGTTACTTTGCCCTCCCCCTACTCACTTCCACTCGATTTATGCAGTAAGGCTATAAGCAAAGCGAGTGGAAGTGAGTAGGGGAGGGCGAAGTAACCAGTTTGGGAAAGCCTCAGGGAAACGCAACGCAAATCCAAAGAACGTTTAAGACTGAGGTAGCATGAAATACCGGAGGATTTCAGAATCCCGGCCGGTCTTAAAAAGAGGACATGTCCGGGGAAAAGAGGACGTCTGGTCACCCTAGAATACATACAGTACAGTCCAATCGAATTTATATCTGATTTTCAAAAGTACTCCTTTATTTGCTGTATGCAAAACAGACACTGCACACACTGCCTCAAGCACAACACACACTATCATTCACTCCACGGAATATCCATAAACTTGAACAGTAGACCTGCTGTCAAAGGTGAGGATTTAACCATGTTAACCATATGCTTGCCTTAAATCTTCCAAACTAACTGAAGCAGAACAGCTCTGCTTTCATGCTGCAAAAACTAGGAAGCTCCATTACAAAAGAATGACCTGCTATTGACAAGGAAGCTTTAAAGCATACTCGCCCTCACCCAAAACTGCAATGGTCATTAGAGGCCATTGACCGGCAGCATTTTGGGTAGGAGAAAATACCTATAAAGGATGGGAACACATCCATACTCATTACAGGACATTGACTGGAATTGAGCGAAGCTGCAGTGGAGCGTTGTGCATGAGCAAAGCCAGCATACTTACACTCTGTCTACACTCAGCAATAATTCAGCACTAATCACTAGCATTCGATAAATGCCTGTTGGAGGCACAGACATATTTAGGTTTGGAATCTATTTATCTAGCTTCTTTCTAGCTTGTGTCCTATTTTTCTTTATCATTATATTTATTTACTAGAATTATTTTTGGTTTTGTTTTTATTTTGCTTTATCACATGCTGATGCTTTTGAACACTGAATTATAAATGAATAATTCATTAGTGATCGGGAGTTGCCAGAATGAGAAACGTGTAAAGTGTTCACACTGTGTGGGATATTGGGGAATTGCAAAAAGGAAGAGAAGATTGTCATGCTCTTTCTCTGTGTCTTTCTCTCTCTCTCTCTCTCTCAGTTTCTCTCACACGCATACACACTCACACACTCCCTCCCTCTCTCTCATGGTGGAGGCCAAAGACATCTACTGTGGCGTGTGATTCTGATGAGCTATTTGTTGAGGTACGATGTGTTACAAATCAGATATTGCACAGAGTCAGGGTGTTGGTTCCTGGGTTACGTACTTGAGGCCAGAAGGTCCGCAGTCACCCTCCTTCACCCCATTCTCCGTCCCTGCACCTAAAGAGCAGCAGTGGGCAGGTTGATTGATCAGTGATCCACGAGACCACTTACATCCATCTCTTTGCATTATCGACAAGCTGACCTCCCACAAGTTCCTGGAAAGGAGGAGCAAGTGATGGCCTCTTGGGAAAAGTGTCCAACATTCCTTTATTTACTCCTTCTCTCTTTCCATTTCTGCTTTGGTTGCTGTTCTCCCACCAGATGGAACACTGGCACTGGCAGCTCTCTCTTCCCATTTGGCATCACAAAAAGTCACTGCTCCAGCCAGAGCCACAGGAGTCTCCAATCCCCTCAATTAACATTAGCATTTATTGCATTAAACAGACAATCTTGTCCAGAGCGACTAACTAACTTGCTCATGGGCCCAATGTTGGTAGTGTTCTTGGACCAAAGATGACCTTTAGATCTTTTGGGCATGAGGTAGAGGAAGGCGATGGGGTCAGAGATGCTACAGTTTGGTGGTGGTGGTGGAGATGCTATGGGGGCTGTCTTGAGTGAATGATGCGGGGGTGGACTTGACGGATCAGTGAGAAGACTTCTCTTAAAGATCTGAATTCCTGCGGTGCGCCCCACCTCCCCGACACAGCAGTGGCCCATCTCTCCAGGGTGACTAGCTGCTAATGTGCTAATGTGGCCTGCTTGACTTCTCCCTAATGCTAGTCATGCCCTTTGCCCCATAGCATATGTTACAGAGAGTCAGGAAAGAGGGAGGGAGTGGAGCAATCTTCAGGATCTCTTAACCTGAAGAGCTCTTTGGTGTGAAAGCCAGACATGCTAGAGTAAACTATTGTTGTGGCCAAAGTGTGAATGGTGGAGCACAATGACGTAGCTTTTGAGCAACAGTGGACAGAGGAGGTCCGTGGTTATTTGGGTGGATGAGGAGCCAAAGGGCCCATCTTTCTCTTAGACACCAATGAATACCTCATAAGACAAGCAGCTTGTGGGGTGGCACCAGAGGAGTGAGATTGTGACATATGACAATAAGCAGTAAGACAAAAGACGGGACAATGTGAAGAGCTTGACTTGCTTGGGCATAGAGACACACAACAGGCAAAGTACTATTCATGAGGTTTATTCACAGTCCCCTGAGAACCGCCAAGTAAAAAACAACCCTCATGAATGTTAAGATGATGTTAACAATGAAACCAGTTCTATGCCTTGAGGAGTAAAGCAATGGCTGGTTTATTCACATTTCATTATGCTAATTAATTTCGTTCTCAAATACAGCTAATCCTGACTAAATTAAATTTCTTAATGGTGAAAAATAATTAGAGTCTAAGAGCAGTAAAATATAGTAATACTGATGCTATTGTCTGTATTTGTTTGACAGTTGTCAATTTTCACAGAGAAAATGGGAAGGAAATGGAATATTGAACTGCCAGTCTGTTAAATGTCTCTGTCATCCTCTGATCATTCTTAGCTCAAAGAAAAACAACAAAAATCTAGGGGAAAAATAGAAAGCCTGAAGTATCTGGTAGAAGTCTGGCTGTTCAGTTATTTTTCCCGCACTGGTTCTTCTGTGTACAGATGTCTTCAGAAGCTGTGTGTAAAAGTAACAGTAAATAACAACACTTATGGTCAAATATTGTTCATGGCTATTCCTTTGATCTTCTCTCTGAACTACACACACATACAAACACACAACCCCAGGAGACATCTACTTCCCTCTACTGTGTATGAATGTGTGTAACGGAGGGACACAGTAGACTTTAAAGATCACTTATAACGCTATTGGTGTTTTTTGGGCCCAACTGCAGGTATCCCAACCTGCAAAAAGTCATTTCCGGGAGGTCTGCCCCCAGGGGGGTGCTGCTTGGGGTTGGGGTTGGGGTTGGGGTTGGGTTTAGGGTTTGGGGTTGGGTTTGGGGTTGGGGTTGGGTTTAGGGTTTGGGGTTGGGTTTGGGGTTGGGGTTGGGTTTAGGGTTTGGGGTTGGGGTGCCCAACGCAGTGATCCACACATACGCCCGTTCTCTCACTCTCTCATTCCGTCAGGTGCGCGATGTACACGCTACTGTCTCGCGTGCAGGTTCTTGTTTGCTTGCTCTAGTTTCCGGGATATTTTATTCAGTTTGCGGGCATCAGGGAGACGCTATCAAAATGCGGGAGACTCCCGGAACTTCCGGGAGACTTGGGATCCCTACAACTGGGATTTTAGTCTGCATTACAAACAGTGTTGGGAAGGTTACTTTTAAAATGTATTCCACTACAGATTACAGAATACATGCCCCAAAATGTAGTTTGTAACGTATTCCGTTAAGTTACTCAATGTGAGTAACGTATTCTGAATACTTTGGATTACTTTATATATTGTCATGTTTTTTTACAACTACATGAATGTAGCAATCACATCCTGCAAATTCTTGTTTGTTTTTCTCTACCAATTGGCTGTTAAGCCCAAATCTCCCTGAATAGACAATATATTTACTGTAGATGAGCAAAGCCGAAATTTCCGAGTAAGAAATGCATTCCTGCCCGGGCACTGCTGGCTCTGGGTCCATTGTGTAACTGACACCACCAACATTAACAGGATGCTTACATTAGAGCTTCTTATTGCGTGTTTTGTTTGGGTTTCCGGCAATGCGTGGAATTAACAAAATTAGAGAGGGGATAGAGAGGGGATAGCCTAACATATGAAACAGGAAAAGACCGTCGTGTAATCCATTTATTTCAACAAAGTAACTGTATTCTAATTATCACCTATTTAAACGGTAACTGTAACGGAATACAGTTACTCATATTGTGTATTCTAAATACGTAACGCCGGTACATGTATTCCGTTACTCCCCAACACTGATTACAAAACAACGAACTTAAAAAAAAAAGCCAGCATACATTAGTCACATTTTATTTTCAATTAAGCAAGAGACAGGACCTGAGTTTGTAGATGTATTTGGCAACCTAGTAAGAGGATACTTGGTTAAAAAACGTCTGACTGTTTCACCTCCGGACATCACATTGCATTCCTGCCTTAATCCCAAATTGATTGAAAGAAAATGTAAGCAATAAGTTGCTATGGAAAGGAGTTTGTGCTACTTGTACTTATAAATATTGTTATAGAAAACTTTTCAAATGTTTCAAGATTTTTGGATTTTTCCTTATGGGTTTGGTGAAATTTAGCTTGACAAATCGGCTTAACTAGAACTGTACACCAAATCAGTTTTCAACTAGGAAATGACCATTATTAACCAGCATAAGGAATGCTGGTTATGGGAGTTTCAGGATTTGATGAAGGATGTGTCATTCCTTTCATGACCCAACTGACTACTTATGTATCTGAAGACAAAGATTCAAATTGCTTTAGTACTTTCCGTTTGTAATAGTTAAAGGAAGTCTTTAACTCAGTACAATTGGAGATCTACAAATGGAAATTCAGGCAAATCAGTTGTACAATGGTAGCATTCAGGCCTTGCTGAAAGTCCAGAGAGAACAGCATAACTTCTGCAAACTTACCACACAAGATGTGAAAGGCTATTGCTGAACATTGATACTTTTTTTGCATGGAATCACGGTTTCTGTCTGTGAACATTGAGATCAGTCTCTAGTTGCACCCACATTCCTCTGTGCCTGTGAGTTCAGCTGACATTTCAGAATCCGGCCTTTTGAAGTGAGGAGGCTGCCTCTGTCTGCAGGTCATGGCGGGTTGTGTGGACCTTCCCAGCTCAACATGGTCCTTTGTGCTAGCCTGCTAAGCATGATCTGGACCAGATAGCAAGGCAGGATGGGCAGGTCCTCTGTCAACGGCCGTCGCATTCCATTAGGCCACTGCTGAAACTCTTAGCCACTGACCGAGTGTGAAGCAAAAAACCAAAACATATTCACTTACATAGGATAACGTATATCAGCATTTACCCGAATGTAGTGACTCACCATAACTACTATTAAATGAATGAAGCTGTTCTGTTTTTCACACAAAAATCTACACTGACATAAACACACAACTGAATACAAATAGATAACAAATAGATAGACTAATACATAACTACAACTTTTGTTATTGTGCTGAATGAGTTTATGTAAGTCAGTGTGTGTGTGTATGCGTGTGGGTGTGTGTGCATTGAACAGAGATTGCAGAGGCAGCAGAAGTTTACAGATGAGCAGGCGTGAATAAAAAGGGGGCCGCGGCTGAGGGCCAGGACATAGATCATGCAGTCCAGGGGGCTTTGCACTCATTTCCTACAGTAGAAATCCCCAAACACACCACACACATCCCCTACACACAAAAGAACAGTTCATTAAATCTGCATACACCTAGACACAAACATCTTCCATGGTCTCAGCCACATGAGGAACAACAAAGCCACAAAGTCAACTTTGCCTAGACTCAGCCTCACAATGTACCTTTCTGGCAAGAGATACAACGGCTGAGATTTTAGTCTAGTATTAAAATGTAAATGCTGCCTTGGTTCATGTACTGACATGAGGTGAATGATGCATGAAGTGTTTCAGGCTTCCTTTTTGTGAAACTGAGAGAAAGGATGCAGCAGGTATGCACGTATAAAATGAACACAAGGCACATTTTGCCTGGATTACATTACATAATAATGTGTGATACACTTGAGGGTATTTACTTTGCTCCACCACTGGGTGTCCCTGCATAAAAAAATGGATAACTGTTTATTTTCTGAGAATTACTAGGCATAGAAATGTGTATAAAATTGCACTGTTCCACCATAAGGTTAAATTAGTAGGGCTGAATGGAACAGCTTGTACAGAGTTGGTTTTTCAAAGTTGAACTGTGAAGATTAGTGGAGTTATGTGGAGTGTGATGTGAATAAAAAGAAGTTAGAAACAGAGAGAAGAGTAATAAAGGAGTAGAATGCCGTGTATTGGTCTGCTGGGTCTGGCTCAGTGCAGCACAGAATGTAGGAACAAGCACACACATACGCAGTGAGTGAGAGTGAATGAGAGAGAGAGAGTGAGCTTTTGCTTTACCTGTAAAGCAGAAGCATTGCAGAATATCGACATGTACCACATGAACCAATTCCCAGTGGAGAAAGACATGGATTAACAGAGGAAAGAAGCCATGTGACCATTTGCTTTTTCTGTATTTAATCTCTGATTATCTTCATACTGTTGAACAGCTGTTATATTTTATAGGTCTCTATAAAGTGATATATTATTGCAGTTATATGGAATGGCCTAGTAGTAAGATACTTGGTTACAGACCATAAAGGGTGTGGGTTTAAAAAGTCTTCTTCTTTCCTACCTCCTGCACTACCTCCACTGAGCACCTGAGCATGACTCTGTACGTGTCATTAGGAAATGTCAGTCACACTTGATAAGAAAGTCTGCTAAATGACATACATTCACATGTAAATCTAATTATGGTCCAATGGTTTATGTACCTTCTATAAATATAATATTTAATTTCACAGAAATCAAACTGACCATCAGAGGTGGGAAAAGTAGCTAACTTCATTACTTAAGTGAAAGTACAAATACCACTAGTCAAATGTTACTCCAATACAAGTGAAAGTCATAAAGTCAAAATTTTACTTAAGTTAAAGTACTGAAGTACTTGTTTTAAAACATACTTAAGTATTAAAAGTACATCTTTCACCGCATGTTGCATTATTGCCACAACACTCACAATATCTAAAGTTGACCAGCTTGTAGAAGCTGTAGAATATGGAATTGGTAAAACGTTACAGAATGAAACACAACCTAAACTGATAAAGAAAAGGAGTCATTAGTTTATTTTATTTATTAATTGTAAGATACACACCCCCACAAAACAGCATGGTAGTGTTGTGTCGCAGCTCTGGCTGTGTGTGCACACATATATGTGTATGTTAATCAGGAGGACAGCGCAGAAATGCAGCCTGCTCACAACATAAAATCAAAATTCCAACCTGCTTAAAACCCAGCTCTACACCTCTAGCTTCATGACTTTCCAACAGCAACAATGTTCTAATCAAGACAGAAAACAGCAGAACTGTCTGAACTTGGTTTTATATTTCCAGTCTACAGGTGTGACGTAACCCTACTGATTACTGATAGACTGTCACCTACCAAACAACCAGTCACGTTTCAGAAAAGGGGGAATAACATCTACTTCATCCACAGATTTTAAAGTAATGAGAATCTTGATAGAAATGTAGTGAAGTAAAAAGTACAGTATTTGTCTTTAAAATGTAGTGAAGTGGAAGTCATAAGTTTCCAAATAAAATACAACTCAAGTGAAGTACAGATACTCAAAAACTCCACTTAAGTACAGTACTCAAGTAAATTTACTTAGTTACTGTCCGCCTCTGCTGACCGTAATATATGTTTGTTTTTAAAGCAAATTTATTTAACACCTTCATTAAGGAGTAATGGGCAGCTGACGGCTACACCCGCGGAGCAGTGCCTGGGAACAGTATCTTGCTCATGAGTACCTCAATGGTTCCTTTACCGTTCCGGGACTTGAATCTATGACCCTCCAATCATATGGCTAACTCCCTAACTGTTACATTGCCAACTAGCAACTATTAAGCTGTTTTCTGTTAATTTGGTGGACAACCAAAATGATGGATGTCAAATATGAAAAATGAAAACACTAGCACGTTTTATCCATCACATATCACAAGAAGGAATGGCCCTAGTGGACGAAATATAACAAATATGACACTTCAGTGGTGATTCCAGTGATTCTCTCTTTAATTTTACTGTGAAGTCTATATTGTCTATGTTCTCTAGTGATTGACTCAATTTTCTCATTCTGCTCAACCATAAGTTCCAGTGCATTTGTCACCAGTGATCCAATGCACATGTTGCTAATGATACAACAAGAATTAATTTTCTGGCATACTCAATGTTATGCTTTCACCTTCTGCTTTTTAAAAACACAGTGTATTTTCATTAGTAGAGAGTGATTATGAAGTCTTTTAACAGAGTCTGTTGCTGTGAAACACATCACCTCCTCCTCCCATTCCAACTCTCTGTCAACTTCTGTTTCTCCTTCTTCTCTCTCTCTCTAACTTTCTCTCGCGCTCTCTCTTGTCACTTCTTCTTTCCCCTTCTCTCTTTATCTATTATGGTCTGTCCCTCTCTCTCTTTCTCCACTATCTGTCCCTCTATCTTTCCCACTTTCCCTCTCCCTTCTCTTTCTCACTCTGTCAGTGCTGCCAAGGCACGATCTGCAGCAAGAACAAGCCGTAGCCGTGCCCAGCTCTGGGCTGATGTCTCCTTACTCTCTCTCTTTTCTTGCTTTCTCTCTATCCCTCTCTCCTTATCTCTTTCTCTCTATCCCTCTCTCTCTCTCTCTCTCTCCCTCTCTCTCTCCCTCCCTCCCTCTCTCTCTCTCTCTCTCTCTCTCAGGACTGATTCTACCAAGAATGCAATAAAAACCTTGCTGCCTTTGTGATTAACAAGGGCCTATCAATCAAACTGGCCATATGACCCTCCCACTCACATTCCTTTGTGGTCAATAGTCCATACGGGCTGCAACCTTGCTGACAAAATGACACTGGTCACTCTGCAAAGGAGACACTGCAACAATCGAACAGCCGGTAATATATTAGAACATTTGAGGTAAAAAAGAACCCTAGAGTTTGTCAAAAAATCCATGATCCACTGTGTGCTCAAAGCAGATGGAGTTGAATTCAATGCAAAGATACACAAAGCTAAAAGACAGAAATAGCGATTTTTCTGTTTTTGTAGTGGGCTTTAAGTGTGTGATTCACAGAGTGGTGAGATTCTCTGTCAGACCTGAAATATGAAATGCAGTGAGAGTGATTCAGAAAATGCACAAAAATGCTGCTTTATCAGCCATCTCATGATGATTTCTGGCTATAAATTATTTAATATGTTAATCACAGTAAACAAGAGTGAAAGCTCCTGGGTGGGCATAAAGTAATTTCTTTAAACTGTACATGAACTTATTTCCTTGCATTATTGTATTTACACAACTGACTTCATATTTAAAAAAAACCCAGATCATCACTGGCTACATTACCACTTGCATCATATCATTGTGGCAATATGAATTTTGCCAGCAAAGTGAGTCAATCCTCAGGTAAATGTGCTCAGAGTTGCCTTATTCCTTGTCTAGATGAGATGTCCATATGTGTCTGGATGTCATGTATGTATACCTTTAGTGGACATTATTCCAGAAAAAAACTGTGTGTGTGATTCTGGATTTAGTGTTTCCAGGGTAACCAGAGGCCAGGCACGTTGGTTTTGTTTTCAGGCGCCTGTCAGACATCAGCAGTGAGGCCCCCATTGCCCCTGAAGTGACTGATCAGCATAATCATACTGCTATTGCAACCCAGGACACCTCACACATGTACATGCACAGATGGCCACCAACATCTGTTCTTTTACTGTAAACAGAGCTACCTCTCCTGGCATGGCCATACATCAGTATCACATTACTTGAAATACTCATTGTCTTTCAGATATTATGTCATGAGTGACAAATGCATGCAGAAACATCACTTATGGACAAACCAATCATAACAGTCCAAAAGTTCAGCTTCTGGAGATTATACATCCATAGCTTCTGATTCCGGAGATTATACATCTATATACATTGTTGTCTCTGTACCCCATCAAACAGGCACATTTAAGAGAAGCCCACCCACTCAGTAGTGTTCTGTATTTGCATTTGGACACTGCAGGGAACGAAGGGGTCGCCACTGGCTGTGCATCTTTTAAAAACAACCAATGGGAAATAACAATGACCTCCTGATAGGGTGGGGCCATGGATCCCCAAAGCTTCTCATTTACACAGTCCCTCACGCCCACCTCTGGAGTGATTGTGAGTGTGTGTGTGTGTGTGTGTGTGTATGGAAGAGGCCTAGATCGGGGCCAATTCCCAATCTATTATCTGTTTCTGATCAATCTTAATGAGTTTCTGTGAAATTCTGTGTTTATTTTGCATTTATTTTTTGTTTTATTATTAGATTTTTATTAACTTGTTAAAATATATTTACTGCATTTCATTAAGTCAATCATATTAAATCTCTCACTGATATTCTCTCGCTCCATTTCCTTTTAACAGGCATCACATTGCCTTTGCACTCTTTGTTCTTGGAGGTGGTCACACACATAAATATAAACATAGTAATAAGATTCACAATACCATTTCAAAGATGTAGTCATTAGGTGTGATTGAGTGTTCTATTCCCAATGTTAGGTATCAGACTATATACTAGCATATGTATCCTCACTAAACGGGAATGAAACTTGCTCAGGAGCTCACTGGTGGTAGTTCTGGAAGTAGGATAGAGCTGCTGGACCTACATCCTCTTGATATGTCTGTGTGCCACCAATTGGGGTAGTGGCAGTGTAGCATTTAGGGAGTGGCCCTTATGATCGAAGGGTCAATGGTTCAGTGGTTTACTGGATCGGTAAAGGTACCACTGAGGTACCCTTGAGCAAGGTACCCTCCCAAAGCACTGCTCCCTGGGTGCTGCCCATGTCAGCTGCCCAACTGCTCCATCATGGATGGGTCAAATGCAGAGGTCATATTTCATTATGGTGCAATGTGTGCTACTTTGCGGTGTGTTCACAATGATAAATGCCCACTCACTTTAATTCAAGGAAGTATCCTATGACTAGACCCCACCACCCATTGGTTTTGCTCATCTAACAGGTCTGGTCTCTTAGTCCTCATCAGGTAGATTAAATGTGGGATTTAGGGGAGGGAAAAGTGTGAGATACTTCAGGTGCTCACATGTCCAATGGGCAGGTCAAAGCTCTCTGATGGGAGTGAGAGTCATGAGGAAGAGAGAGAGAGAGTAAGACCATGTACCATAGCTCTGGTTTGACCCTCTGCTCTCTACCTTGTGTTCAAAAGGACACCAGATGGTATTCAAGCCACTCTATCAACTTGTCTGTCTGAGCCTTGAGCTAAAGGCAATGAGTGATGTGTCCTTTGGTACCTTCACCACAATCAGGTTGGAGCAACAGATGCATCTCTATCAGAGTCAAAATGCTTGATGTATATGAAGGGAAGAAGGAAGAACAGCTGGGCCAGAATAAGCTGTTAAAATGTAATGTGTGTTTGTATGTTTTCTTCCCCACACATTTGCACACACATGGACATGGTTCAATTATTTTTTGGTCAGGTTAGGACTAAAATGTAGAGATTAAGTTTCACATACTTTCAAATAATAACACAAATAGACTTTTGTATATATACACTAAATGCTAAATTTGTGATACACAAATCAAAAGCTTTGTTTTCTAGTAAATCTTTGTTTGTACCTAGAAGGCATGTCTTGCTTCTAAAAAATATAAATAGTAGGCCCTAAAAATGATGGCTTTTGGAGTGATAAGCACAATTATTTTTTAGAATATTTTAAAAATATTTATTTGCATATTGAATAGCTCTTTCTTGTGCCAGGACATTGAATGTGCGTTTCCATCCTGATCCACACTTATTTAATGTTGGATTCATTCTTGGAGTCTTTTTCTTTGCTCAACCTGCTCATTCAAGCTTTCCCTTTTTGGGTTACTGGCATGCAGCTTGAGGACAGACTTCTTAATTATCACCTCCAGCGTGATAACAGTGTGGTAATGTGAAACTCTCTCTCTCTCTCTCACTCTCACACACTCACACACACACACACACACACACAAACACAAACACAAACACAAACACAAACACACACACACACACACACACACACACACACACACACACACACACACACACACACTTCTGGTCTCCAGAGTTAAACAGGCAACTAGCTCTCTGTCCTCAAGCTCCTCCTTTTCCAATGCAAAGGGGAATTATTGTTCAAATTAGCAGTTCATCTAGAAGTGTGCTCACACTGTTTTGCTGCCTGAAAAAGCTTCGAAAAGAGCTACTGGGCATTTCTACGCTGGGTATGAAATTATACCAGTTATATTCTCAGGTCTGCATAGTTAATATGTAGAAAACTGGCATTCATTGGATGCCAGTTGTGATGTTGTGATGGATTGGATGTTTCGTGATGGAGCATATAACATTAACAATGTGGGGTGAGTGGCGTTAAAATAAAATCTCTGTTTATGTCTAAGTTAGTCAAGAGTATGTACCACAAAATGATGACTTACATAGACATATGGAAGCTTAAATGTAAGTTTATTGAGCATGCTTGAAACTACCATGTTCATTTCATTTCAAGTAAATATCTGCATTTACCCCATATATGCAGAAGCACATATAGAAAGAATGTTCCTAAAATATACCTTTATATTATAAACAATTTATAATCCACAGCACAAAGTTTAGTCCAGTCAGGCTCCTGTGTCTGACTGAATAGAAGACAGACACCACTACATCAGCCTTGCTCCTCAAGGGTCGCCAACCTGTATAGAGAGACCTGTCTCTTTAAATGGGCGTGGCTATGCAAAGCAGCACACGGATAATAGCGCGCTGTAGTTGTTTGAGGGATCCACAGTGAGTTTAAGCCGCGGCGCGGGTTTGAACTGAGATCTACGTTGTCTCGCTATACTTTGGCTACTTGTTATAGATATATAAACCAGACCATTCCAAGAGGAAACGGGCGATTTACAAGCATTTTGGAGACCAAAACGGATTTTCCGGAACGTCGCCTTTTTACTGGAAAGCCCCACTTGACTGAAACGGTCAGACCACGGCAGGACTGAGTTATTGTGACGCTCGTGCTTGCAACGGACCCGCGCGCGCTCGTTGTGGATTTTAGCGACTCAAATGTCTTGCAAGATACTCCGAACTCCGACCGCGACGCTACGGTAAGACAGCAAGTGTTTGATAGTGGAGTTGAACATTTTGCCAAGGGAAGGAAGGCGAATAACAAACAACTTTGTCTTAGTATAGTGAGGTAGCGTAAACCCAATGACACGCAGCAATTCAGGGTATCTTGTGTTATGTAATACAACAATGTTGCGAAACTTTTTTTTAAGTTATTTTATCATCGTGTGCGCCCATACCATTTCCACTGGATTTTTAAAAAGATCTCATTAACAGTTAACTAGACACAATGTAACCGGCTCGTGTTTTCTTAAATAATGGATTAAACGCTTGTCTGCTGAATTACGTTAATTAAACCTGGTACTTTATTCACCGGGACTCCGGTTAACGCTAAAACAGGTTAATTGTGACGCGTTAATTTCGTCCAAGTTGCGACAAACCCACTTGCGCGCCGACAGGCTGCATTAATAGCCGCTATCACTAACTATTAAGAGTTTAAGCGGGTGCGGCAGGGTAGTAAGATGCGGATATGTGGATGGATGTTATGAATCGGCTTCCTAAATGAGCCTCGTTCTCTTTCAGACCCTGTTTGATGTGACTGCTCCTGAAGCGCAAGTTCGGATAAAATGCCCGGAATCAGTGCCAACGTGCCGCTTCATGACAGGTGGGAGATGGAGGAATACGATCAGTACCAACATTATTTCTACGACGATCATAACCTTGACGAGGATTTCTTCAAATCCACCGCCCCAAGTGAGGACATTTGGAAGAAATTCGAGCTGGTGCCAACCCCGCCCATGTCGCCCCTCAGGACGGCTGACGGCGCGGGTGGGGCGCTGTGCCCGTCTCTGGGGGACAAGCTGGAGTGGGTGTCCCAGTTCCTGGGGCAGGATGAGGAGCATGATGGCCACTGCAAGCTCAGTGCGGAGAAGACCTTCGGCAACCTGAGCTCCATCATTATCCAGGACTGCATGTGGAGCGGCTTTTCGGCCAGCCAGAGGTTGGAGAAAGTGGTGAACGAGCGCTTGTCCTGCTCGACTCAGACCAAACTGCCCTTCAGCCTGCAGGGAGCAGCACACATAGCCAAGCCGCAGTGTTTCCCTGCAGAAGCGCCTGCACTCAGCAGCTCACCCACAGACTGTGTGGATCCTGCAGCTGTTCTGACCTTCCCAATGAACAGCAGCTGCAAGAAACAAGTGTCATCCGGCTCTGAGTCGCGCTCCGACTCCTCTGGTAAGGAATGCAGAACCTTGACATTGAGCCAAGTCAAAGATGGGCAAACCCCTTTATGTACCGAATGAATGAATGATTGGTTTTATGAATGTGTGGTTTTAGAAGCTCATTAGCACAAATAATCACTCATCACAACTATGCGTAATGGTTTTAATGACTTTCCACTGTCTGTTGTTAAATGTGCATTGTAAATGTAACTAACTTCTAAATCTGACTGCTTAGTTGGAAGACTGCAAATCTTTAAGCCGTGATCAAGTCAGACATCACTCATGTGATAAAGTACTTAATTTTAGGGATAAATGTGTTGTAATTTTTGTAGCTTTAAGCACACTCCTGTTTAAACAATGTTATTCAGGATATACACTCATGCCCCGCACTTGAGATTGACAATTTAGTCATGGTCTCTGTGGAACGCCTGGATCTGTGCCATCATCTTGCATTCCTGAACTCTTACAACAGGATGGATTGTTTTACTTGTGGGTGGGGCTAGGAAACAGTCAGTTGCAAGAGGGAACCAATGAGAAGTGTGGCTAAACTTAATGAGTTGTGAAGAACCAATTAGATTATTAGTTTCTAAAGAGTGATTAGGGGTTTTTATAAATGAATGTTTGTTGTACTCGAAACTGATGTCAAGCAAATATTTTACAAAAACAGGCTGTAAAATGAGTATTTTATTTGAATGTAGAACTGCAGTGTCTTTATTTTAGTCAAGTTGCACACAACAGACCTGGAAACTGCGATGTTCCTACACTATAGGTCTGGAAGCCAGTTTATAGTTCAGTTCCTAATACTGTTTTCCTAGGCGTTGTTAAGCATTTAAAGACCTTTAGTTGCTTTAGCATCTTACTCGGTTACTGTTAATGTATCAGTTAACTAGCTCGGGGGGTAGTTGAAAATGTAGCAGTGATGATGCAAGTTTCAATTTTTAATCCATTTGAACTAAAGCAAAGTTCCAAAACCCTAAAAGCTGAAAGTAGCTTTTGGGTGAAACCCTAGTGTGTTATCAAATTGTACTTGCAATTGTCTTCAGGTTAATAGAACACTGGAAGTTAAATGGGTAAATGCATGTCCACTCAAATCTTTTATTGCAGTTCTTTTATGGCAAAATCACTGGCAAATTGCTGCTGAATTGATGAATTTTAATAGCTTTTATGACTGCTGAAGGTTAAATGAGCATTAATGGTATCTGTCTTTCTTCTGCCTTTTTAGATGATGAGGAGATTGATGTGGTAACGGTGGAGCACAAGCAGAAAAAGCAACGAATGGTGAGCTCCCGTAAACCAGTCACTATCACTGTGCGTGCTGACCCCTGCGACCCCGGCATGAAGCGCTTTCACATTTCTATCCATCAGCAGCAACACAACTATGCTGCCCGCTCCCTCGACAGTCATGATGAAATAGAGCCACCTCGCAAGAGGATGCGTCAGGACGCCTCCCAACCAAGGATCGGCTCTGTGCCCCAGATGCTTGAGAGCGAACCCCACTTGCCTGTTGCTGAAGTCTCCCAGCCAGCGCAGGCCTTCACTGCCTCACCAATCCACTCCTCCTCCGATCACATCTTCAAATCCCAACCAGCCAGTCCTCAGAGCTCGGACAGTGAAGACATGGACAGGCGTAAGAATCATAATTTCCTGGAGCGGAAGAGGCGCAACGACCTGCGCTCGCGCTTCTTGGCACTGAGGGATGAGATTCCTAGTCTGGCGGACTGTCCAAAGACACCCAAGGTGGTCATCTTGACCAAGGCATCAGAGTATCTGCGTGTACTGCATGTCACTGAGAAGCAAAAGGCCCAAGAGAAGAAGCATCTTAAACACAGGCAACAGCAGTTGCTTCGGAGACTAGCAGAGCTAAAGCGCTCTTGAAAAGAAAATCCAGTTAAGTCACAAGAACTGATCACTAACTGATGTCCTGTGATGTATGTAAATGTGTATAAATGTATAAGAGCAGGGACACATAGTTATTTGATTTTTTTTTTTTTTTTTTTAAACATTCTTTGCACAGTTAGGGAGAGAGAACTTTAAAGCAGACTGATGAAGTTACCATTGCTCCTGGTGTGTTATGGATTACATAAACTTCACTCCATTTTCCAAAGAAGGCCCTGCTTGTTAATTCTCCTTTGGCAAAAGAAAGCCACAGAATATAAATACAGATATATTTCACATATTAAGTCAGTCCCAGTTGGGGATGTCCTGTGATATTAGCATGCCATTTTGGCATTGTTTGAAATGTAGCATTTAGCCTGTATGCATGTGTAACCTCCCCTAATATTTTAGTATGATGGAATCTTGAAATTATTTGGTTTATGCTTATGAAAAAACTGAGAAATGCTAAAGTGCCATTACTAACATTGAAAATTCTAAACAAACCCAAAGTGAAGTTTGTGTGCCCATTACAGTTGTACACCAGGGTTAGAGTTTAACAGCGAGGAAGTTGCGTTTCTTTTTATGTTTGTTTGTCTATGGACTTCACACGTTTGTTTTGTCAGTAAATAATGTAATTTCATTAGTGCACGTTTGAGCCAATGCCTTACACAGCCTTGCAGTGTATATAAACTGTGACATGTTCATAACCATGTGTACATATTAGCATTGCTGTATAGTTCATGTGTAAAAATCTAAATGCTTTCTGTTGTAATACCAAAATCAATGCTGTTGATCAACCATTTATTTCTTATTTTTTCTGCTGAATCTTGGTTGGCCTCCTTAACTTACTCTTGAAAGTATCTCAGAATTTCTATTTTTGTTAAGAAAAGTAAGAACTAAAATAATAATAATAATAAAAAAATAAATAAAATCAGATTCACTATCAGACTTTATCACTAGTCACTTTGATGCTTTCACTGCCTACTCATCTCGTCTGGAGTTTTTATTTTGCTTCCTCATCTTCTGATATGTAATACCTTAGTGTAGGGTTAGTAAGTCAGGATCCATAAAAAAAACTTTTGTACTCTATTTTCCTACAGAGCTTGATATTTCTTTGTTTCTTTATAAAAAAATATTTTCAGTGTGTTCTTATTCTGGTGAGGGAGGCATCTTACTCGGTATGGAATTTTTTAAAACCCATTTCACATCTACCAGTGCTAATTACTCCCACATTCTTTGATGAATGCAACTTTACCACTGTTCCAGAAAGGTATGAACATGATACATTGCTCTCACATGCCTTACCTTTTCTCTGTACAACAATATATCCTCTTAAGTATTTTTAGAACATGTATCTTCTGCAAACAACAGCATTGTCCTTGGTTTTTTGTCATGAAATCTTAACTTCTGATTAACTTCTGATTTCAATGAAAGAAAATTCCAGTGGTGCAATTACAGATTCAGCCTAGTCTTTGACTAAAGTACATGGTTAATTTGGATTATTTGTTTGTTGATACATAACCCTGTTATGGGCCTATGTTTAATCTGGTTTTGATTAGCACTTTTTGTAGCCCACTATTGGCCACATCTGTACTATTTATTTTGTCAACTGCTGTAATCTACATATGCCACCAGCACCCACTACTGTCTGTTTTTTGTTATATTCCTCTGTGATGAGGAACCAAGCTTTAAGGACGTAGGTTGCCTGTTAAATTATTTTCAGCATTAGTTCAGTTGGTTCATTGTTGCATTATTTTACTGTTTTCTTTCATGCTTCTTGTCTCTCTTGTTGGCCACTGTGCACATTGAGGGAGAATGGCAGCAGCATTAAGCACTTTGTGTTCAGTACCTCATGAGCCTATAGAATCCAGAATAATAAATGCAAATCAAATCATTAAAGTGTGTTTTTGTTCTGTTTTTTTTAAATATATATATTTTAAATAAGATTCATTGGGAGAGGTATGAAAAGGTTCAATACTAATAATTGTTCTCCTCATGGGCAAGAACATTTTAGATAATCAGAGATTAGGCTACTTATTGCATGAAAAAGTAAGCTAGACCTATTAATAAACTGTACTAGTTTTGGAAAGCCTGAAGCTGCTGAAGGCAGTTGTCCCATTTCTGTTTCCTAGCAGTGAGAGCCATTAAATATCCCACTTGGTGGGGATAATAAGGAAGCACTTTCTATTTTAGATTTTTTTTTCTATTTTAAGTAGCTTTTTTGCTCTTTCACACCTGTCGGAGCAAGTCAGGAAACTTGTTTTGATCATTCTATGCGCAGGGACGCTTCCAACTGACAGGTTGCTGTGGCCCCCTTTGCCATGGCAACTAGCATCTCTTTTTTTCCATGGCGCAGGTCCTTCAGTTTCCATAGCAACCAAGCAGCAATTCAACATGGAAGTGTAAAAAACACCTCACAGTGACATGGAACTGTGTTTATATATATATTAATAGACAGGTGTAGTTAGACACATTACCCAACAGAAGGGCAATTGTTGCATAAATCACAGTAATAATGTTGAGGTGAGTAATATGTGATGACACATTGAATCGACTCTTGGAGTGTTTGGCGCTGCATAGACACAGACCACTCAGAATGTTCATGCTATCCCCTGCTTATGAGCCCCAAGAACGAGGCCTTGAATCCATAGAAGGAAGACTGGTTTGGTGAATCACATTCTCTGTTGCATCATTGGGCAGGGATTGCCAGCACATATGCTACCTGAAGAAGATATGGTTAACAAGAGCACTCTAACTGGCCAGGTGCTACTCAGTTCCTTATGCAGTGGGGATCAATATGCTTTGTGTTATGACATATTACTCCTGTCATCATCATTAAAGTCACCTGAGCTGCCATACTTAAAGTTACGTGCCAGAGTCGATCTTTTGTTGGGTCATGCCAGATCGGTTGACCTTTGTTGATTTACTGTATCAGTGTACTCCTGCATTGTGCTCGACCCCTCACATCCTTCACATGGACTCTTTACACTCCTCCCATCCGGCAGACGCTATCGCAGCATCAGGACTCGATCCACCAGAATGCGTGATAGCTTTTTCCCACAAGCCATCAGACTCTTGAACACACTTCCTGCCCTCACACTTCCCCCCACACACACACCCGGACTGTGAACTAACTGACTCTGTTGCACCTCTGCACTTTACACATCACCGTCGCTGTGATGCACATGCTGCTAAACGGACTCTCACTCATTCATACCTCATTCATGTTGCACTGAAACTGTCTCCAGAAAGATGTAATTTCTCCTCAAATGACTGTTACTACAACACTGCTATAATGATTTTGCTACTTATTTGCACAACCATTGAACATTGAACGTATATATCACTGGTCACTTTCTCACTAACTGTTTCTACACAAATTATTGAAAAATATTGCACAGACCCTGGTTCTCCACTACTGTTAAAAAATCTGCAAAACTTAAATGTTAGTCATACTTTTTAAGAATACTGTTTTATTAAAAGACTGGATATAGAACATCTCATATAGAAACTGTTTCTAACCTCCTGCACATCCAATGTAAAAGTCAACTCTCTCTCCTCTACTTCTATTTCTAGCTCTAGAAATAGTTAAAGTTATACTTAATATTCCATTCCTAGTTTAAAATGTATATTCTGTATTCTATTTATATAATGTTCATTCTGTGTGCATTAATTGTTCTCTGTTCTTTATTTCCTATTGCACTGCAAAAACTGGAGCCACGTTGTCTCGTCTCTCTGTATATCTGTACAGTATATAGTAGAAATGACAATAAAGTTTACTTTGACTTTGACTTTGTCATGGCCCTCCAAAACCTGTTGGGTACAGATTAAGGCTGGTGTTCTGCCCCCAAAATTCACCTAATCTCATTTCAATTCAGCATCTGTGAGCTTTAATGAAACAAGTTGCTTTAAGTCCTATACGTTGCAATCTTAAATATGCAACATGTAGGACTTAAAGCATCTGCTGAAAACATCCTGATATCAGCAAATTATGGAAAGCCTGAGGTCATTCACACGTAATTTGTACATGTGGTGCTTTGGTGGTCTGTTTGACTGACCCTATGCTGACGACCATAAGATTGCGGATTTAAATCCCAGGAGAGCCTAAAAACCATTGTTAGGCCTTTGAACTTAATCCCAATTTAATCCACGAAGACTGTCCCAGTAATTAGGAAATGTCACTCTGGATAAGTTTCTGACAAATGCTGTAACTGTAATTCTATTGATACTATGTGTGATGTTCTTGTTTATTATAAAAGTTCAAAATGAGTTGACAAAAATAAGATTGGCAATGACAGGGGTTTATGAGCTAGCTACTGTAGTTAGCTGTTAGCTGGGAATTGATGGTAGGTGTAAGTGTAGAACTAAACTCATCCTAAACAGGCTAGTTATCGTGTATGAAAATCATATTTACAGATTATCAATAGTAGGCTACACACAAAAATTAAGCACATGTTTCTGACCACACAGCTAGAATATAATGAAAAAAGCATGGCAGGAAATTAGAAATAGGCAGTGGGTGTCCGTCAAATTATCGCTTCCTTGATTATAATGAGAATGTTGTGATTTTGTCATCACCACTTTCCCGCAGTCATGCAGTGAGGAAATGGTCTTGGTCTTTTGTTTTAGTATCTAATCTTCATGAATGGAAAAGTTAATTATGTTGCTATTATAGCTGGTTTTCCATTTTGTATCACCTATGGCGCTTTCAATCTCAGATTGCGCAGTATTTCATTGAACGGCTGTTTAATGATCAGCTTTTTTATTCGAAACGGTAAACAGTCTTTAATTGATTTATTTAGCTTTAATTCAAGTCTAAAATTTATCTCGTTTGGTAGGTGTTTCCGAAGTGTTGAACAATCATCTTTATTTAAAAATGCACAAGCTAAAGACGCAACGGACGCTCATACTGTTCTCTCTATTCTCCATTTTAGTTAAGTAAACTTTAAGTTTAACGTTTGTGTTTAATTTAATGTTTGTGAATTAAATGATGCCTTTAGAGTGACAGCGTGAGATTGGATTCTGCTGCTGTATGAGTATCACGGTCAGTGACTTGGCCTTGGTGTAGAGACCAGCCCTCCGTGGGGTTTAAGCGGCAGCTAGAGCAGCTATGATTCCAAAAATAATCGATTCACCCCCGATCCAGGTAACTCGGAATTGAGAATCGGTCACAAAGTCTTGGGATCGATTACATACAGTCGATTATCCGAGGCCTGTTCATCAGTACAAAGAGCGAACATATTTATTGCGTTCTCGTGGTCTTACAAAGGAGAACTAATTCAAAGAGTGATGACGTAAAGCACCCATCGTTAATTTCCAGATTCATTTAAGACATGCGGAGATCAAAGGCTACATTTGTAAGATCAATCAAAATCCTATTGTTTGTTTTATACTTTAACTTTTGTTCTCCCAATGCGGAATCGAGCCAAATCATTGGAATCGAATAGTAATATCGACAGCCTATTATGCAGACAGTCGTAAAGCGCCTACAGTTACTATAGAAACAGCGTTCGGGTTCCTAAGCTGCAAGATCCGCCTTCTGTCCGGATCGAGAGTGCGCATGTGCAGCTCAGAGAGCAGCGTCGAGAAGTTGCTGTCATGGCGGCCGCCAATCTTGGTGTGCAACGCGTGCTTGGCAAAGGCATCATCCCTCCTTTGGTGGTCATTTTAGGTGCCACCGGTACCGGAAAGTCCAAACTGGCCATTGAGATCGGGAAAAGACTTCAGGGGGAAATAATAAGCGCCGATTCCATGCAGGTGAGTTTTGCGGTTTGCTAGAAACGCGAGGAGCACGTGAAAGGCCCTCGCGATTAGTTCGAAATAACCAAAAAAACTATAATAAAAACATTAATTTTTGTGTTTATGAATCAAGTAAAGTTTAATGCATCAATCACATTATGCAAGGCATGTCGAGTAGTGTATAATGAAATTAACCAAGCGATCAGTCGTCGTGTGGAAGGATGTGAGATGCAAACTATGACGGAGTCATATTTCACATGGTCTTAGCAAAGTTGTATTAAATTCTGTTCTTCAGAGTATAGTTATTTGCCTTAGTTTGGCAAACTGTCCAGCCTTTGGGGTGTTATGGTGTATTAAGATTGGTAATAGATGGTTAATCGCTTTTTAAGAAAGTTCCCATAGACCTAAAGCCATGCGTCCAGCACGTAGAGCGTGGACTTTGTCTTAATTACTGTATTACGTAAGGACTTGGCCTTTGTTGTGTATATTTTCTCATTTTAGATTACGTCGGTTGAGTAAGGGATTATAGGAATTTCCAAATGCTTCACAACTTTTTTGTGGTCTCCATAATTAATAAGGGTTCTGCCTAAACAGCAGACTGTATTAGTAAGAATTGTTCAGTGATATTTAAATTCTGACATAGTGGATATTTGACCTGTACTTTTGTCTTTTGCCTTGTTTGATTAAAAAGAAGTTTATAAACACATGAACCTACAACTCTTATCTTGAAATTGCAAGACTTTTGCTGCTGTTATTCCTTATTTAATGAACACAGTGCCACAAGTGTTCCATCATCTAAAATGAAAGCGTTAATGCAGCAATGCATAATTTTAGTTTTACTGACTGTTATCCAAAATGATATTGTAAAAGTGTTCATAGTGTTCGTGTATGCACAGCCTTGAGCTTGGAATCATGTCTAAGGGCGACATGATCAGATTAATAGAATAGAGAGTTTTGTCAGGATTTGAACTCTTTCTGTTTCTTCCGAATGGAACATAATGTAGGCTATACCATGCTTTTAGTGGCTGTTACTGCATTCTAAAATGTGTGCATTACTTCGGTGCAGTTACAACATCTACAGTACAAGTTGCAGTACATCTATTCAAATGTATAGATGCAGAAGACAGAACATAACCTCGGAACCTATGTCAGTGATGGTTGAAGGTGAGGTGAAATGTAAGATATATGGGGAGAGATGGTGTTTCCGGTGTATTTTCTCATTTAAAGAAATTACACCTCCAATAATAGTCTGTTGCTTTTCATTTTAAAAGAAAAAAGCTATCTATATTGAGACACTATATGCATATTGTACTTTAGTAGCAGTAATGACAATAGGTAAAGTGGGAAACTGACATTATGCTTGTTATTCTTAGTCTTGCATTGTCTTTTTTTTTTACTTCTATCGAACCTAAAATATCTTGTGTTTTGCCAGTAGAACAGTGGCTTGGATAATGCGATGGTAGCATTTTTGTAACAGTACACTAACCACGCATTAGATGCGAGGTAACAAAGGTGAGAAGAGACTTGGCAAGGGGAGACAATGAGAAAGCCAACGTTGATATAGACATGATGGTGAGTTTAGTGGGAACATCAAGGCATTTCCAAAGATGCTCACAGAGGCAGGACCTCCGTTCCTAATTGGAAGAAAGGACATGGGTTTTAAAGTGCATCTCTGTGTGATATAGGTGGAGGTCACTGGGTGAGGGTTGTCTCGCTTCCTGCAGTAGTTTTTCTCCCGTCCAGTTGGCCAAAAATCCTTCTTAGCTTAAAGCAAATGGCCTCTTCTGAAATGTAGTAGCATGACTAAATAAGGGTATTGTCATAATGGGCTCTCAGGGGATATTTTATGATGGGCCTTTATGAAAGTACTCTTATCTGCTGCATTAATCAACGTGAATACGACCTTAATAAGACCTTATTCACACTTACATTATGGTACATTATGTTTCCTCCATAATAAAGACCTTTTTCAGATCATTAAACATTGTGTTTTGGTGAAATTGCTTAGGGACCTTCAACTTTGAAATGCAGATTCCTCAAGCTTAGTCATTTTCCTCTGTAAACATTTCTTTAATTTTCTGCCCCTTTATAATTCAGGGATGTGCTGTCCTCTCTTCTCGTCTTGTTTTCTTCTCTCTTGGTGACCTTGAGTGTGTGTGCTTCCTTTGATAGTTTCCTCACAGCTGTCACCTGGTAGGACTAAGTAGGTTACACACTAATAACATTCTAACGTAAGCCCAAGTGGAATCTATATTTTTGGGCTGCCTATGGGATGGCTGATACTGTAGGTAAAACTGCTAGTTTTTTAGATAGCAAGTTTGGGTTTGTGGGCTGAGGCCTGCATGAAATGGTTGATGGTAAAGTAAAAAAAATCCAATATATCCAGTATATCTTTGATATATTTTACTTAGAAAAATACAGTTTTCCTAGACCATTGTCCTCAGGTGAAATTGTTTAATAATTACATAATTACAAGCAGACTTCTAGTTGTTTGTTTCATGCAGACAGCATTTGTTCTATGCGCATGCAGTGATGATGCTGAAACAATATATTGTGTAGCGCTATGTGGGATGATTATGGTGATGTGAAAGCTGTTGCAAACCATTGGGAAGCTTCTATTGTCCTGCTGAACCGGTTCCCACACTCCTATTGTGTTTGGGAGCCTGCAGTAGTCACCCTGGGCTTTCAGTGGTGGTGCAGCCTGTATAAGACCCTATTTCCATTTTGAATGGTGGTACTGTACAGGGTGCAAGTGAGAGAGGGATTGTTAATGGCACTATGTAAAGTTAAATAATGGTGTGCTGCCTTTCGTTCAGCCATTGGCGTCCAGAGGTCACAGAGGTCGTAATTCTAAAGCCGTGAGGGTCGAGTGAGGGCTCATGGGAACCTCATAGATGCGAGTTTGTCTGTGCTTTGAGCAGGAGAGAAAGCGATTTTGGAACTCGGTGTGTCCCTCTTTTCACATGAGGTCTTTCAGGTCCTAAAGACCAGTTTAATGCATCATTCATAGAAGCCTGAAAAAACCAGTGCATTTAACTCTCAAATGTCCATCATTACTCTTGTTTGTCTGGTGTCAGTGGACATGATGTGGAACTAATTCTGACCACTTCTACTGGTGTCTACTTTGCATCCATGTTGAAAAGTCAAGAGGAGATTTTACACAGCTTGTAAAACACAGCTCAAGACCTTTGCCGTCTTCGCTTTTAGCCTGAGAGGCTTTGGCGACTTTTATCGCTCTTTGTTTTGGAACACAGACTTGTTTGGCTCACTACAAAGCCCTCACTGGGATTAGAATACCATGCACTTACCCTTCTACGACTCACTGCACTGCTTATTAAAAATTCAGTCGTTTTGACTGAAGATCTGAGTCACGCAGCCTGTGCATTTTTAGTCATCAAGGTAGACATATTTTTCCACACGTTCTGGAAGATGTACCTGAAAAACATTACATTTCCTATTTACACAAGCAGTCACGATGGAACACTGTGTTAGTGTTATCGTTCCGGTTCAGGGGTATGGGGCTCACCTGAGAATCGACCCCCTCCCAGTCTACTGGTCACTAGCCAAGATTTCATCTGCTTATACCCCAGCATTCATATTGAGTCCAGCTTAATCTCTTACTGCAGTATTTATTGGCATGTTGCGCTATCCACAACCGCAAACGCGTAGCCTTTAGCAAGTAAAGGACTAATGTGGGAACTATGCTACATTAAGATCTTTGGGTAGGGAACTCCTTTAAAACTAGTTGCTGCATTTGAAAATTCAAGTTAGAAGGAAGCCCAGGCGGGTCTGTATTCTCTTAAGTGTTGAAGCCTTTTGAATCATTTTCCAGCACTCCAAACACACCAGAGAGACCAAATTAAATTTCTGCTGAATGAATAAAAAATCCAATTGTGTCAGTCTGCCTGGTGCCATGACTGGAGCCGGCTTGCGTCTGGTGTGACGTCTGTATTTTGTACAGATTGCAGAGATCTGGGTGGAGCTTCTGAATGGTTTAATGGTCCAGGGCAAATGAACAGAACAGCGAATTAGAAGTCTCATCAACAGCAGATGTCCTGTAGCTCTTTAACTGTGTGTGGAAGTTGTGCACGTAAATCTGTTTATTAATTTTAGGGCCCTATGATTTCCGCGATGCGGAAAACGCGGACGGAATCGCGGAATTCAACAAATAAAATGGAATCAGTTGTAAAACGCGGAATGTCGTATAACTCGCTGATATCAGTGTGTGGGCAAAGCAAAGCAATGGTTTCTAATCAATTTTGGCCACTGCAGGGCCCTGTATGTGTTACCTGTTGACGGGACTCAGTTTTCCACACGCAAATGCACAGACACAGAGTGGAAACAGTCAACGGTCAAATAAAACAAAACGGATTTCATAGGGCCCTAATTAATTTGAATGATATAATGATAAATATGGAATCATGAGCAGGCAGAATCAGGGTGATCCGCTGGCAAAGTTAAAGATAGCTGGTTGACTGAAGTGTTCTAAAAGAGAAAGATGACAAGATTGTAGACAGGGTTTTTTATAGTAGTTCAGTTCTGTGATGTTTGTTGTGAAACAGGACAGTGTGTGAAACAGGACAGATTTTAGAAGCTTTATCATGAGACCTATTGAAGCCTGGTTGTTTGAGGTTCTGATCAGTTTTTGATGTTTCAGTTAATTTTCTTTTTTGTGTAAAGATTTTTTTATAATAGACAAGGCCACAAAGTAACAGATCTCCAAACCCCCAAAGAGCCTCAGAGGTGACGAAAGGAACAAAAATTCCCTGGGTGGTGGTAATGAAGAAACCTTTAGAGTTACCCAGACTCAGGAGGGAAGTTCATCTTCATCTGGGTGATGACAGAGAGTGAAATCATGCAATTGTTTTTGTTTTTTTTAGAGCATGCTTCTTTTGGACTGTCTGTGCATTTGAAAATGTGTGTATAATAAATGGTGATGCCTGACTCTGACATTTCTTCCACGATTCAAGAGTTCTAATGGAGTTGCTTCCTCCTCATTTGCTGCATCTAAAAATACGTCACAGAAAACCTAACCCAGGATATGTTTAACTCTTGCTCTTTCCATTATGGTGTCGACTTGTGATGTATTGTTTAAGAGAGCCAATTATGGACATGTGGAAGTTGCCCTAATAATAATCATCATTGTGGAGATTATCTGGCTTATTTAAAAAAAACATCTTATATCTGACCATCATTTAAGGGTTACTTCCATGTTACTTCATGTCATACGGTCAGATTTTTTTTTCCAGTGATTACATGAGTCCACATAGGTTTTCTGGGGTGGGTTACAGTGCAGACAACTTGCTGATGCTGGTGGTGCAGTGAAGGGTGTGGTTTTTCTTGGTGCGTACTCATCTGACCCCCCCCGCCCTTCTAGGAACAGTGCAAATGGGGAAATGGGCTGGCCATGGGCATAGCGCTGAGGGCAGTTGTCCCGTATAATGATAGATAGAATGGATGCGCAGAGGCGGAGGAAAAGATCAACGTCATGAATGATTTATTAGCCTGGATTTACTGAGTCGTTTCCTGTGGGAATGGGAGGATGGACTATGAGGAGGAGGAGGAGGTGGTGGTGGTCGTGGTGTTGAGGGTGTGGGAGGGAGAAGCACAGGTGTGCAGGAGCCTTACAGTGATGGAGAGTACCTAGTTTTAGGAGAGGACTTTGCAAGACAGGTGTGTGAAAGATGAAGGTGGTAGAGGACATGCTGTGGCTTCTTCGTCCCTCCTCACGAAGCCTTTACAGTTCTTGTTTTCCAGTTCATTTCTTGTCTCCTCTTTTGATCTTTTTTGTGTTTGCATCATCACTTCTGTTGTTTAAGAAATTAATATTCCTACATCATGTGTAGGTTGATGTATCGTTGCACCCCTAATTTGTAGTACTTGTAGTTTTATTGTGCTGCTCTCAAGTTCAGATTATATAATCGCATGTCTTTCGCTGTGTTTTTCTGGGAATTATTCCATTCTTATCCGTTTCTCCGGTGTTTCTCCATCCTAGCCACTTGCTGTGTGTTCTCTCGCTCTCTCGGAGGGAGGTGGAGCAGATGTCTCGTGCGTGGCCTGAGGTTGGGTGTGGATGGCATGCAGTCTGCAGTCATCCAACACAGAGCTCATTGTCTGGGGGCTGATCCGGGAATATGGAGACAGAAAGGGGTGGGTGGGGAGCTAACCCAGACCATGTACACACACACACACACAAAGAGGAACTGGTCCTACCACGTGGAGCTGAACCCCTAAACACACAGACTGGTTCCCTTTTTGTTTTACCCCTCCCTCTTTTCCCTTCTCTTGAGCTCTAGTTCTCTGTGTGCATATTCACACACTCCCACATTCTCACGCTTTGCTCCCTTTCAGATCTGCCAAGGCTTTTATTTAAGATGGAAAATCTGTCATTTGTCAGAGTGAAATATAGATGAAGCGCACAGTCGCTCCGCTCTCGTTCTTCTTTCTCGCTCTTCTTTCTGATGGACGGAGCTTATGAAGTGTTTCAGTTAGTTTCTTGGGTGGTTTGTCCAGTCTCTCTTCCTCTTGCGCACATGCGCACACACACAAACATACACACACACAAAGCAACAGTGTAAAATCATAGGAGTCTACTGGAGAGAGTGAGACATGTAGTTCAACTTCACAGAATTTAATGATTGTTAGATTTGATAGATCGAGACATCAGTTCACTGACCAGCAAGCCCATAACGTCAATCTGAAATGAAACATTGGTAAGACATCATACATATTTTATTTTCACTTTATATTTAACGAGGTCTGTTTTCATTAAAAAGATTGTCTGGTTGAGCTTTGGAACAGGGACAGGAATATCAAAATATATTTTGATTGTTTTTCATGATTTGATATGAACAGAAGTGTGTTAAATCAGCGTATGATATTGTCTCCTATTGATAGTTGGCTCTTGAATTGAATCACTTTGAAATCACATCAATCACTGTTTGATATCACTTCATGATATCAGTAGACGTTGAGTCAGCGTAATATTGTATCGTGATGAAACATGATTTTTATCACTAATAAAGAGCATGGAAAATGTCAACACATGATAACAGGCAAAAATGATTTTGTAGTGTGTAACAGGCATGAGCTATGTTGAGGAGAAAATAGCTGGTTAAAAACACACAGAAGTGGTGATGTAGTAAATTTTGGAGGGACGGATGCGGGCTGCTGGTTGGAGACTGGTACCGACTCCACTAAGTGTGGAATGGAGACCAGAACAAAGCACACTAATGTGGGCAACACTCGAGGAGCGTGGCGGCCTTAAATGAGATGCACATGACCGGGCTGGGATTTCACATGGCCTTTCTGTCTGCCTCTACCACACACCATGCACGCACTTTTATTCCTTCCAAAGTTTCTCTCTTGTATTGCACAGCCACACAAGCAGATTTGCAGAATTATGGAATAACTGGACCTATGCTTTGCACTTAGTCAAAAAAGGGACTTTTGTACTTTTGCCCATAACATTGACCAATTTTCAAAATTCTTTCACTGTTACATTCAGTAGCTACACAAGACCATTATTAATCAGATTTTATTCTGAATGCAACAGTGAAAGACTTGAAAATCAATCAATGTTTGCCAGTTATGCACAAAGGTACAGGAGTCCTTTTTTGAATCTACAGACTTGGAATAAATAAGCTAAAAGATCTGTCAAAGCATATTAGGTTAGGATAGCATTTCAATGATTTCATTAGGTATTTTTTTATTTTTAATCTATGAATTTTCAACTGCCATCCAGATCAATAAGGGGTTGAGGATTTGAGATGATTCCTACTATTGATTAATAGGTCCTTGGTTTGAACTTTGTCATAAATACAGAAACAGTCAGAACAGCTTATGGCTCAGGAACACTTCCAGTTCACTCACTTATCTCATTGAATCCTTAGTTGATGAAGCAGGAAACTGGCTTGATTTCGCTGCCTGCAGATTTCATCACCAGGATCATAGCAGGAAAAAGTGATATTGTGCTTTCTGTAATAATAAAGCATCATGTAGCAGCTCATCTTTCTTCAGTGTGTTTGCATCTCGTGCCCTGATTCCTGCCCCGGTGCTCGGTGTAGATCTCAGCTACTGTTAACAGAGCTCAGAGTATCAGATGAGGGTCAGCGAGGGTGTGTTTAGAGACAGGTGACGTGTGCAGTGCCATGGCTCTATGCAAGGCTGTGCGACTGTTATACTACCTTGATGGACGACTTCCGTCCTGGATCAGATGTGTCTGTCCCTGGGTGGGGTGAGGGAGCAAGTCTGACACTGGTGCTGGGCTCGTGAGCTGTGATTGGGTGAGACAGGAAGCTCGGCATGCAGCTCTCACCCCTTTGAGACATGGAGATGGAGACACGCTGGCGGATGTATTGATCTGTCTGTCATTTTCACTCTGTAGAAGACTGTAATTTTCATGCACACACATGCAGTAAAAAAAATTCAGTCAATCTTTTCAAGCAGAAATCTGGTCAAGACATCACATTCATTATCATGACCTTGAATGGGACACTGTGTCTTGAGTATGAAATGAAATTATTACAAAACAGTGCTTCTTTTTGTTTCAACACTTTATTGATGAAATAGACAAATGATGAAATTGTACAGGCCTCAAACATTTTGAGCACTTACTTAAACATATTCTAAATATTTCCCCAGAGGCAAATCTCTGGTATGACCTCTGTACATCATCTCTGTCTTTAAAAGCTTACATTTGGGTTGAGGTTGAGTAAGTGATTTAAGGGTCCAAACGTAAGCCAGCGTTTTACCTTAGCTGTGAAGTCTCAGCCGGCAGCTGACTGCTGGGAGGGGCTGATGTGGCACCAGTGTGGCATCAGTGTGTTTTTAATTACATACAACCTCACGGCGGGGCGGAGGGTGAGGCTGGAGCCTCGTTCAGTACTGTATTGCTGATTTTGCTCTGCTCTACATACACCCGGCAGCGGTGCCCTGTGGAGAGAGCTGGAGTGAAGAGAATCTTAATAATTCAGTAAAAGTTCTTTGGGTTGTGCGCCTTAATGGCCTGGTGAAGTTGGAGGTAACGTAGTCGGAACGTGGTCTGGAATAATTCTAAAATCACAAGATGTAAGCTGAAGTGCCCACTTGACATTCTGATGATTCTGTGAATGGCTGTGGGTTTGTGTGTGAGTGTGTGGCGGAATGGTAGCAGGCAGCTGCCACATACCGGGAGAGGCAGCACATCAAGTAAGCTCCTCTGTGTGCTGCTGTGAAATTTTGCCTGCTTGCAAAATTTTGTCTGAATGGTTTCGCAAATCAGTTTGATCAGGAACTGACTACCCACTGTGTTGGTTCAGTGCTGTTCAGAATTATACATTGACTATATAAACACTAGGTTTTGCTGCACTTCTTTGGCAGTTTTGCTGAACTGCCTTCTGTCATGTTTTCAGTACACACTGTTAAGTCATGAGACAGACTTTTTCAGATTTTTGGTTAAACCGACTCTGGGTCAGCTACTAGGAAAATGCACACGGGTCAAATCTTTTTTTTTACACAGTAAATGTGTTCCAATATGTGTAATTGAAGTATATCAACTTAACATATCTAAAATGTAAAAAACCTCCAGAATTAATGTAAATTGCTTTGGGAAAAATATTCCACTGAGACTTGAAAAAAGGTTGAGCACCATAAACTGTTGTGTCTATTCTGATAGACATCATTATCATTTTTATTGCCCAGGCCTAGCCGCATTAAAATATATATGCGAACAATATTGCAATATGCCAGTATCATGCAGCCTTAATTCTGAATGATAATACTTTCTAGCTACTGTTTATTTCCGTTGTCGTGCAGATGGAATTACCGTGTTGTTGTTATAGAATGAAGCATTGTCTTAATGTTATAGAACTCTTACAGTTAATTACTTTCATCTGATTAACTTGTTTGAATCATAAATGAAGCTTAAGGTTGCTCATCCTTCAGTGTCTTACGTCATTGTGTCTTTATGTTCCAGTACAGATCTGACATGGCTGGAAAGACCTTTTACGTAATTTTGCTGCCGGTATGCTTAATTTCCCCTGTGTCTCATCCTACAGGTCTATAAAGGGCTGGACATCATCACCAATAAAGTGACAGCGGAAGAGCAGGCTCACTGCCCCCATCACATGATAAGCTTTGTGGATCCGCTAGTGAACACTTACACTGTAGTGGACTTCAGGAACCAAGCTTTGTCTCTCATATCCTTTCTGCTGCCAAACCCTTGAAACATCATCAGAGCAAGATATTTAATCTTAAGTGGGTCTTTAGGTTGTCTTTTATGCAGTTTTCTCTCTATAGATTTACAAATGCCATGTCTCTAAACCATACACAAGTCCCTCAAATTTTACAGCAGTTTGTTGGTGGGCTTGGCTGAGGGAGCCGTACTCCATTTATGTTTTAGGAGGTTTGGGTAGACCGCTCCTCCCCATATTTCTTCTCGGCTTTGAATAATTTAAGGCGAGGTGTTTGGTCCTCCCTGTAGATGGATGCTCTTTGTAAGCATCGCTGCAGTGAGAGATCACATGGAGTCAGACAGCCTCTCTTGATTGGTTTTGGACTGTTCTCAAAGTCTCACTGTTTTTTATTTTATTCAATGAATCAGTCAAGCGTTGTGTCAGAAGTGTTTGCAGAGATGTCAGTGACGTCCCCCGTATGCAATGCTTTTGCGTCTCGACGTGTTGAAGTGGTTGTGGCATTTCTCACACACGTCATGTGAAATGCTGTGGCATTTCTGAGTGGCGTATGAACGGGCCCCCATACTGTGTGTGTGTGTGTGTGTGTGTGTGTCCTCATTTTCCCTCCCTGCTGCAGCAGCAGTGGGATGTGAGAGCTGATCTGGACAGATATTATTAGATCTGGGAGATGCTCTCTATGTTTGAGGAAGGTGGGTTTGTGAAAGACAGAGCATTTCTCACATCTATCTCCAAGAAGAGGAATGCACTATGACCGCATGCAGACTCTTAACATGGACAGATTTAACTGCCTGTGGCAGGTTTTCTTGGCTCTACAGGTTTCCTATCATCAAGGCGATAGCTGCTGCTTTGGCGTGATGCGCATAAATGTGCTAATGCCCCCCTCCCCTGCTTCTGGTACAGGAGTGAAACATGAGCGGTTCGCTGCTCGTATTACAGGAAACTGTCCTCACTCACACTTGCAGAAAGATGAAGCTGTTCTCTCTCTCTCTCTCTCTCACCCCCCAAGGAGAACAGAGTGATGCAGGGTGGGGATAGGATGTGGAGGAGGATGAGTGCTTATGAGCCCTGCCTTGTCAGATCAGCTATCTAATTACTCCAGGGAGGGGTGGAGGAGGAGGAGGAGGAGGAGAGGGGCTTTGTGACTCTTTATTATCATCTTTGCAGCTGTGTGGAGGATCAACGCTAATTGTCGGTGAAGACGGAATCATCCAGGTGCAATTCCAAGACCTACTTTTAGGTCTTTTTGAAGAAAAGCTGGAGTTTGACTCCAGTGTAGTAATGTGTAGTGAAAGCACGTTGATGGATGACATTGTACATTAGACTTGGTGTGTTTATTTTGTGAATGAAGTGTCTCATTCATTAGTTACATTGCCTTAATGCGCCACATAGAGGACATGCATCGCCGGGGGAAACTGCCAATCATTGTTGGAGGCACAAATTACTACATTGAGTCGATTTTGTGGAAAGTTCTGGTTGACAGTAAGGTAAAGTTTTCCTACAGATGTAGTACTGGACCATAAAATGATTTCTATAATATTTGATTGCAATTTGGCTGCAAGCAACTATGGTCTCTAAAGACAAAAGCAACAACAGTGATGATTTTTGACATTTATTTACATAGCCATTTGTTATGTAAAATATATTTAGCATTAACTTAGGTATGGCTCTGATGACCGACTTGGCCATCAGTCAGCAGTGGTGGCAAAGTCACTTGCATCTTTTAGTTAAGCATCAGCTAATAAAAAAAATACTAGGGGTGACTGAATCAAATGGTGATTCTTTCTCTGTCGATTCAAAATAGATTCATGCATTCCAAAAATGTAATTCATATTTTTCAACTAATGTAATGGCACTAGTTTACCTTTTCCCCCGACACGAGTTCATCTTGCCAATCCTATAGATAGACCTTTGCGTGAGCATGAAGGAAATGCAGTCAGTATGCATACATATGCATTACATTTAGTAAACTACATTTGATTCAGTGTGAATTTTTTTTTTTTTTTTTTTGATCCGCCACAGTCGAATACGAAAAGGAACTTAGAACAGGAATCTGGAAACAAATTCATCTATGTATTGAATCGTGAATCGATTTTGAATGGAATCGTGAGGCCAAGAATCTGAATTTAATCAAATTGTGAGGTTTTTCTGAATTGTGAACCCCTTTAAAATACTATTCAATTTTAAAAGTTAATTGTTTTTTGTATGTTCTTTGATACATATTAAGATTAGAACATTTCAGCTTTGAGCATTTAGATACTTCCTGTGAATTAGTAACCTCAATTATCAGTATAAACTGTAACAATGTTGTTCTATATTATGATAAATATGGAAATTGATCAATATAGAAAAAAGTATTGTAATATGTTTGATTATATCACCCAGCTCTATATGAACAGTGTATTTCAAAGAATAAATGAGAATCGTATTGTTGCAGGACAAGTCGTAGTCAGCGGAATAACAAAACATAGAAGTGTGCATGCTATTTGCCTCTTTGGCTGATTATTCACTGTTAACAGCAGTAGAATTTTGGGTGGAGAGTTCCTTCAATGGATTCTCCTTATATCTGGTCTGCAGCAGGAGAACGGTGGGCAGAGGATGCAGGGCGAGGCTCCTGACTCAAAGTCAAGCCTGGAGAAGCTGGGTGGTCCTGAACTTCACCGGCGGTTGATGGAGGTGGACCCTCACATGGCAGCGATGCTGCATCCCAATGATGTACGCAAGATTGCGAGGTATCCGGTGGTGTGACCCCAGATATCCCCTGACGAGAGTTCGCTGAGGCTGATTGGTCTCAAGAGTTTAATACCATCTTTAAACAACTGGGGGCAGTTGGTGGCGTAACGGTTGGACATTCGCACAAAGTTACCACTAAAGTACTCATGAGCAAGGTACCGTCCCCAAGCACTGCTCCCCGGGAGCTGCCCATGTTAGCTGCCCACTGCTCCTTCACGGATGGGTCAAATGCAATTCAGAGGTCACATTTAGTTGTGCTGTGTTCAAAATGACAAATAATCTTTCACTTTCAAATATTTAACTTTCAACTCAACCAATAAATTACATCATTAGGTTCAATTAGGGCTGGAACTAAATGCAAAAATGACTGATTTTTAAAGCAAAGTAACTTTTGACGTGAAAAGTGGGTGTGTAGATACGCAAGATTTCAATTTCTAGAGCCTGATCATTGTACGATTTTTAGGACTGATTTTGATAATTGTAATATTTAAAAAGTGCAACATTCCTTGTTTTACCTTTTTTATAATTGTATCCAAAAATAAAACATGAACAAAGATAGTCATCAGTAGTATTTAGGAGTTCTTTATCATGAGAACATCACATTTAATATACTTAAAACCTTTTCTCAAATGGTATCTATGTTTTAAGTAAAATACATATTAAACACAAAAAAGCGACAGTGTATATGCAGTAACAATAACATATGTAAGGATTTGTCTTCCATCACCTCGTTTCTGTCTTATTTTTAATTTTTATGATCTAAAGCGAAGATGCCAATGCTCTAAGCAAAGATTTGCTCGTATTGGCTTATGAAATTGGCCCCTCAGATTTATTGGCAGGGCACTAGCCGTATCAACCTTCATATTGGATATCAAGACTGATTTTTAAATGCCAAAACAAAGCATGCCATGGAGGAAGTGTTTTAAACCTACCACTATGAACAAAATTAGATAAGGGATTAACAGTATTAATAAATTCCCAGTATGTTGTCCTGTCCCACTCTACGAGATGGTCGATCTCCAAGAGCAGGGTTTTGGCAGCTCTTGTCTTGGCCATTCTTTTTGGTCTTCGCACCTAAATGATTCAAAGAATTTTCGCTAGAAATGTTTTTATAGGATATTTGGCTCCCAGTGATGAGACACCAACCCCCTCATTACCCCACATGGCCTACATTTTTAAGCATTTTCTGCTAATACGCTTTAATGAGAGCAGAGGGTGAAGTAAGAAACCAGTTTGGTGGTTAATTTTGGCACCAATTGATAAAATCTGTTTCTCCACCTGTGTTAAAGAGCTGCCTGTGGCTGTGGCGGTCTGCCGTGTGACACGCTCACTTTCCTGTGCTCTGATTGGTGTTTGATTGCTACCAAGGGGCCAATTAGCGCCTCTAACTTTGGGTTGTGATTCTGGCTCAGCGCGTTTGGCTAATTGATGCCTTGCTTTTTGCCACAGCGTTATGTTTTGGGTGATCAGCTCCACTCTGACTCTCTCTCCTTCTCTCCGAAATAGATCTAATGGGGTAAATAGCCTCTTGATCATGGTTCAAACTGTACCATTTGGCACCATTTCAGTCTCTCATCTGTGACCTTTTTTTTTAGATAGAGATAAAGCAGTGAGCTGAATGATGGACTCAGGGTGTTGCTCATGATCAGTTATTGAGGCTAGAACACAATTAGGATTAAATAGAAAATAAAAAGTCCAGTTGTCTTATTTTGTTTTTGGAATAGTATGACACTGACTCTTCTTTTGCCAAATTAAAATATTAAGTCATTACATTGATCCCTTCTTGAAAGTATAACAGCATCATTTCTCTTCTAAAAAGATACAAATCTTTACTATACTATAGAGCATAGTGTGCGTATTATGTTTGTCTAAATAGCTTTCCCTTCTCAATCTTATTTTACTACCAAATGGTTTTTAAACACATCCTGCTGCTTCTTTAAACTTGCATTTATTTACATTGTATAAACATTCATTTAAGTTTTGGACCATGCGACCTCTTACAGTACATTAAGTCCTTTGATTTGAGCTAACTGTGGTAAATGGGTGTTTATTGATTTTCCAGGAGTCTTCAGGTGTTCCAGGAGACAGGAGTCCAGCACAGTCGTCTGTTGGAGCGGCAGCGGGAGGAGGCTGGGGGAGATGGTCTTGGTGGCCCTCTGCGCTTCTCAGACCCCTGCATCTTCTGGCTGCATTCCAACATGGATGGTATGAAGACTATTCCAGAGAAAATTGCTGGTGCCGGTCAATTGTATAGCCCTCTTATCAATCTCTTTTTCAATTAAAGTTTTTGATAAGAGGTTGGACAAACGCACGGCTGACATGATTTCTATGGGACTGATTGAGGAACTCCAAGACTTTCACCAGCGCTTCAATGAAAAGAAAATTCAGGATAACAGGTGATTAACTGTTAGGAGTTTGCTGTGTCACCTACTTTCTTTCCTGCCTGGTTTCTGTTGTGGTATTTCTTAAGTCAGATGAATGCAAGAATGAGTTATTGAACAGGCAGAACCTGCTTTCTGAAACTGGTGTTTTACATGTTCCAGCCTGCTGCATGGACTCTGTGTTCCTGTAGGGAGGGAGGCAGGGAGGGAATGAATAAATGCTCAGACTTTACTTCCTCAAAAGGAAAGAGCCAAAAAGCTCCCTTAAAATAAACTATAACACTATAGGCATCTTTACATATTCAAATGCTGCATGTATATGTTTTGGGGAAAGCTGCTGGAGGTGAGGGAAGTTGCCCACTGTGTTGAGATGCAGAACTGTAAACTATGCACCTTATGTGCAAGTATGATTTTTTGCAGCCTCTGGGCCAGTGGAATTCTGCTTATCTGTCTGTGGAGCACACTTTGGTAGCTGGCTAGATGTCGTAACGGTAGAAAACGTCTGACACTTGACTCCTGTAAAGGGGCTACTTGCTTCATGAAGATGCTGATGTGTACAAAGAAGAAAATCGAGATCTGTAACGGACACAAGCATGTTGCCTTGCACCACATTTTCAAGGTATTTTTATATGACTGATAATATACCAAACCAACTAGCTTCACCAGCTTTTGAGTAAGCAGTTTTCTGGCTCGTCTGTGCTTTCAGTATAGGATATTTGATATACAGTATATAATTTATCATGCAGACTCTTTGTCTGCACAAAACTAACAAGCAGTTACTAGGGGTGTGCAAAAAAAAAAAAGTAATCGTATTGAGTTCAGCTCGCCAGTCCTATAAAGGGTCCAATGCTGAAATCTGCCTAGATGGACTTCCTTCGCATGAGCATGAAGGAAATGCAGTCGGTATGCGTACATATGCATTACATTTAGTAAACTATATTTGACTCAGTATGAGTTATTTATTTATTTATTTATTTATTTTTGTTGATCAACCACAGTCAAATGGGGAAAAATAACTCAAAACAGCAGTCTGGAAACATCTGTGTATTGAATTCATCTATGTATTGAATCGTGAATCGTTTATGTATCTTGAATTGCTTATGAATCGTGAATTGATTTTGAATCGAATTGTGAACCCAAGAGTCTGAATCGTGCACCCTTGAATCGTGTTACTACTTTTAAACAGTGCCTCCAGAAAAGTCCTCTATCCTCACCAGTGTGAAGTCTGTCCTTCAACTCCATCTCTCAGCTGCCAAGAGGCCTTATCTCAGATGCCACTTCAGCCAATTGAGCACCAATCAGAAATGCCCAGTAGTTAAAAATACCTGTCTTTTTTTCTTGTTTCTTAGTTCTTATTACCTTTTAGTTTTCGCCAGTCTACTGGCTAATTTAGGGTATGTCTCACCACGTACTTGTAGACCTGTTTTAAAAAAAAAAGTTTTAAAAAGCAAAGAGCAATAAATAAGCGTTAATAGTTATTTTAAAACAGTTTTTGGTTGGTACTCGTTCCTGCATCTCCACCTTGGGCGTGGTGGGAATACCGTTGGGGTGGATGTACGGTGAAGTGAGCGTGTGATACACGAATGACTGGATCGCAGCTATGCCGGCTCGCAGAAGGGAACTGTTTACGCCATTTTGTTTCCAGTAGTTGAATGTCATTTTTTTCATTTGCTTATCAGAATTGTATGCTGAGCGCACTGTGTTCTCTAAGCCCCATCTAATAGTGGATTCAAAACTACAGGATGTTCTTAATTAGATCATTAATTATTGATTATGTAGTCTGTACTGTTGCTTGCTGAGGCATAAGGATTGGCCGATTGGCTGCACTGCGGACTGTGTGGGTGGGTCGGTGCGAGGGGCTGTTGGATGTTGATGACACAGCACTGATGGGTGGGGTTGCGGCGTATCGACGCGCCGGTGGCTGTCTGCCCGGCTGTAACCCCCAAAACCCCCCCCCCAACCTGGCTAACCCCGCCCCTACCGTCTCCAGTCAGGCCGACAGCAGCTGACCGTCCCTGACCACATGAACTGACCACCCAAGCACTTTTCTCTCTCTCTCTCTCGCTCTCTCTTCCCCATGACAGCCAGCTCTTCTTCCCTACCACCCCATCTCTCTTCGTCTCTTCCACTCCCAGTCCTTTTTGTCTCTCTCTCTCTCTCTCTCTCTCTCTCTCCTGCCCTGCACTTGTCTCACTGTCCTGTCATTGTCTGGCTCCCTTCCTTTGATCGTCTCGCCTTTCACATGGTGCCATTACTAAACAGGAAGGTCAGACTTTGCTCTCTTCTTCTCCATCTCACTGTCTTTGTCTCACCTGCGCTCGTCCATGCACATACTTAGATCATCTTTAGGGATGGATTTTCAAAACCTGGCATTAAACGGGTCCTGGGGCTAAATTAGGGGCTGGGCAATATATTGAGAGACATGAGGTGACGGTGAATTGTTAGAAAATAAAAACTATTGTGATGTTAATATAATGTCTCACCAAACACTGTTGCAGTCTTCATTGTGACTGAAGCCTGTCTCCTTGCCATTTTTAAAGCCAGTTGGTAATTTCATAAGTTAATAAATTGTTTTTTTTTGTACACCGGTTTAGTTGTTTACAAATCAGCTTAAAAAGAGCATGTTGAAACATTTTCAGCTAAATTATTTAGTATTAAAATTACACCTCAAAAATTATTCGTTTAAACACAGTTGTGTAATTTTGTGACCGCCCCAATCCTGCGACACTAAAACGTTCAGGAACACAGAGATTGCGAGAGTGAGCTGGTGTTATTAAGGAAATGAAACAGTATAATCATGTGATTTGCTTTTGGGGTTGTGTGTTGCATTGCCTGTTCTGCTTATTGTAGTATCAGCATGTAGCAATCAGCATGAATGTCAAACAGTAAACCAGCTTTACCGCAGTGGCACCTCCGATGTATAATGAATTGTGCATACGCGCATACACAAACATAGGAAAACCTACAATTTAATTGAGCAGATCGGCTCCATAGATCGACCCAATGACACCAATTACCGATCCAGCTATTTGAGTCGTTATTGGGCTGGTATCTGGTCCACTTATCTAATCGGTGTATCCCTTGTTATTTGTCATTTATATTTTATTTCCCAAGAACAGTGTTCCAGAAATCATAAGCATAATAAAACACATCTATGTACCAAATTCTACATGTTTTTTTGTGCAAGACAAATACACACACACACACACACTGTGTCATAATTATCCCACCAGTCTTTAATTTTTGTCCCTGTTTCTGCATTTGGCTTTTGGTCAGATTGACTCATGCACTATAATCTGAGAGCCGGCAGGTTACATGAGCTGACACATGTGATACAGTGTGATGCAGCCATTGGTATGCTGAGACAAAATCAATATGGCAAGGCATCTCAGTTAAATCCATATTAGTGCAGTAGTCTCAGTTTCTAGACAAAAGTGAGTGTCTAGATAACGACCACCTTTTCTGCCAAAAGACAAAGGAAACCCGCGTGGCTGCGCTGCCTGTTTTAAGATTTCTGTTCTGATCTGTGTTGCAGCCAGGACTACCAGCATGGCATCTTTCAGTCCATTGGGTTTAAAGAGTTCCACGAGTACCTTACTGCAGGAGCAGACGTTGGACAGGAAGAGCGAGAGAGGCTAAAGAGGAACGGTATGAACTGTCAAAAAACACTTTTGTTTTTTTTATGTGTACGCTATGAGCTTCTAAAACACATCTAACATTCTCTGAGCTCTAAGCATCCTGGCCTAAGATGGGCAATTAGTTGAAAATTAAAAAAAAAAAATCAGAACCAACATTCAGGACCTCTAATCTATGTATTCTCACTTATTTTGGTTATTTTTGAAATTCTGGTAAGACTTTTAAAAATTGTTTCATTTTTCATGTACTGTTCATTTACCATTATCACTTATTTTACACTAAAACTTATTTTACAGAACTCTTAAAAAGAGTAAATTACTGTTAACTAATAAGACATTGTAATTTCTGTATGCTGCTGTTGTACCGTGTTGTCTGCAGAACTCGCAGACAGCAGTATTGATATCAGCCCTGTTTAATTTCTATTGATCCATCCTTGGAATCGGGCATTACTGTGTGTTTGTTTTGTAGGCCACTGAGGCTTGTGGGTTTAATTTAGGTCGGTACACATGCTGATTCATGACGGCACATTCCCTCTCTAATACATCTTTAACTGGGGGGAACTGAGGAGGAAACCATTTCTGGGGAGAGTTAACATTGACCTACTGCTGCTGCTGCTGCCGTTGCAGAGAAGTCAGTGGTGCTAAGTTCTGCATTGATAACTTTCCCCTTCTGCTCACACAGGTATCGAAGCCTTGAAACTGGTGACACGACGCTATGCTCGAAAGCAGAACAAGTGGGTTCGCAACCGCTTTCTCAAAAGTAAGAGATTTGCATGTTCAGCTTTCTATCAGAAGTGCTCTTTCTTATGATTATTTGTCGTTGTGAACGCAACACAGCACACTGCACCACAAAGAAACACTTTGCATTTGATTCATACATGAAGGAGCAGTGGGCAGCTATTGGCAGTGTCCGGAGAGCAGTATTTGAAGACAGTACCTTACTCATGAGTACCTCAGTGGTACCTTTGTCGGTTCGGGGCTTGAACGGGCAACATTCCAGTCACGGAGTAAATCCCTACCCGTTACACTACCAGCTGCACCAGTTGCGCTTGAATGTGTCTGCGTGTGTGTCGGGGGCGTTTGCTGGCCAAAGGCGTCCTCAGTGGTTGGTGTCATGGAGCAACATTTCTTCATGGCTTTACATTTACAGCATTTAGCAGACGCTCCCACATGGATTTGGGTGTGTTTGTACACACGTATTCTTTCTCCATGCAAAACAGCATCTTTGCCTGTGTGGTGGCGGCTCAGTTCTTGACACCAGACTGGCAGAGCACCTGTTGCTGTTTCGCTAACCACTACGCCACCGTGCCGCCTCACAGTGAGAAGGTCCTGGGTTCAAATCCCGGGTCGGCCGTAGGGCCTTTCTGTATGTTGTTTGCGTGCTCTCCCCTAATCCTGCTTTCTCTGAACACTGGTCTTCTGCAGGGACTGAGCTGACAATTGCCGGTCTAATGGCTAGGCAGTCGCATCCTTCTTTAACGAGATGTGAATCATACAGACCATTAAACACGCAAACAAGGCAGCAGTGAAAGAGCGATCCCACGTGGGTGTGCTGCTCTCAGTGACCAAGGCTTAAGGCCTCACAAGTGGTACACACTGCAAGTGGAAACCTGATGTTTTGGACAGGGTTATTTTTCTCTTGAACTTGAATTGTGCACTAACATGCTTCCTCCTACTCCCTTCTCCCTTCTCCATCCCTCCCTCCCTCCCTCCTTTTCCCGCTCTTCCTGTAATGGCCCACCATCCTGTGAGACTTGCTTTGATCTTTCCTCGTCCTGCTCATTGACTGGATGTCCCCTTTCCTCCCGCTTCACCACCGCATCTCCTCGTGGCCTCCTCCACAATAGCTAGAGTGTGTCTCAGGTTTCCTGTCGCTGGTTTATCCCCACACCCACGGCTTCATTGTTCCCCGGAGTAGCCTGCTGCACTGCAGCACTCGGCCCTGCTGTCCGTCTCCCTCTCCCCAAAGAAGCAATCCAGTTAAATCTAAAGGGATAAAGTGGAAACAGTGGCTAAACCTGATTAAGAGTGTGTGTGTGTGTGTGTGTTTGTCTGCAGCCATATGCTCCCCCACACCCTGCTGCTTAAAGGCCTGTTATGAGGCCTTCTTTAGGGGATCTTCAGTCTTAGGGAGGTGTGTGTGTGTGTGTTGGGGAGGTGTGTGTGTGTGTGTGTGTGTGTTGGGGGGAGGTGTGTGTGTGTAGGCATAGATCACTATATATTTTAGAATTGTAGTGAATATATCCATCTGTCTGTCTATTCACTTAAATTTTATTTGTTTAGCGTTCTCTACAACAGTCACAAAGCGCTTTACATTTAACCGGCCTGTTTGTCTGTCTGTCCGTCTGTCTGCCTTTCTATCCTTCAGTTTGTCTGCCTGTCTGTCTCCCCATCCGTCCATCTATCTGTCTCTCTGTCCACCTTTCTGATGTTAAAGTGAATTGAATTGAATATATCTGTCTGTCCATCTGTCTGCCTGTCTGTCTCTCCGTTCGCCTGTCTGTCTGTACATCCGTCTGCCTGCCTGTCTCTCTGTATGTCCGTCTGCCTGCCTGTCTCTCTGTACGTCCGTCTGTCTGTGTGTCTCTCTCCTTATCTGCCTGTCTGCCTTTCTGTCTCTCCATTCGTCCGACTGTCTGTCTATCAGCAACTTTCAACACAGACACATTCATGGTAAGGTTTGGAAGACACTTGACCTTAGCGTGTGGCACCCGAGCCACTTCAACAGAATTCACTTTCCTTGGCAATGACATCACAGAGCCCTGCGTCATTACCGCTGTCCAGGCCTCTCTGCTACCATCAATAGCTCACTGATCTGTCTTTAATCCCAGAAGGCCCTATCCTGACCCACTGCTCTACTCCCTTCATGGTCAGCTGACCGCTTCCTGCCCGATAATACCTGCACTTCAACGCCGTCCTCACGAAACCTCCAGCTCTCCTTCCTTTGCCTTTATTGGACTCCTGACCTGCTTTTGGTCTTGTTTAAGCCCCGGGACCTCGTGGGGCCCTCAGCTGACAGCACTAATCCGGTCAGCTTTACTCGGCTGCCTGGAATTTGCCCGTGTGGGGGAGGTGAGGCCTTGTGGGGAGACGATTTGTTGTTCTCCTCACTGATAGGGGGCAGCACTGACAGAAGAGGGTTCATATCATTGGGCCTTATTCATCAGCTGTTCTTAAGAGGAAATTTGTTCGTAAAATCCACTTGACAGAGTTTTCCTGAAGATTCTGACATTCACCAGTATTTTCTTATTTGAGATTTGTTCGTATTTAAGATCGGAATCTATGAATGCTGTACAAAACTCTTACACATTTTATTGCATGAGTTTATTGCATAGCATTAGCTTAACAGGGTTTCTTCAAATCTACATTTTTCTAGTTAAATTTGAATAGTATCATGTATCATTTTTTTTTAAATGATTTATTTATTAATTTTCCAATACAAACAGGAAGCAAGCAAACAGATAACCATATAACCGAAACAGATATTAACCAAGATAACAAAATAACCAAATGAATAATTAAAATAATAATAATAATGAAGTAAAATAAATAAAGTAAATAACTAAATAAATACAAAGTGAATAGAATTCAATGGTATCCATCAACCTAATGCTGTGTGCTGCCAACCTGGGAAGTGCAGACAATGACCTGCTAAAGTGGAGTAGGTAGCTTAAACAGTGGGGACGAACTCTAGCTGCAGGGACTTGACGTGGTCCATAAAGGGCTCATAAATTTTAGAAAATCTCCTGATGGAACCTCGAAGAGAATATTTAACTCTTTCCAGTGACATAAAATGAAGAGCATCTCTTACCCACTGTGAGTGAGATGGAGCTCGAGGACTTTTCCAGGATAGTAAAATGGCACGCCTTGCAAGCAGTGTGAGAAAAGCCACCAGCTCAGAAAAGTGTGATGGCAGCGAGTTACCCACAGGAAGGACCCCAAACAAGGCAACTATTGGTGCAGGGCGGATGTCGGCAGATGCAATGGCAGAAAGCGAATTAAATACACCCTTCCAGAACAAAGTAAGTCCAGGGCAGGACCAGAACATATGGCCGAGACTGGCTGGGCCAAGGTGACACCTATCACAGCTTGGATCGGTGCCAGGGTAGATACGGGCTAACTTGTTTTTGGACCAGTGAACCCTATGAATCACTTTACATTGTAAAACTCCATGTTGGGCATCATGTATCATTTTTAATTAGTTTTCAGAATTTGGTCATATTAAATAAATACACAAGAATAACATTTTAACTGTTACATGACTGTGAAGTTTTTAATGTGAAATCGTTACTTCATTGTTTTTTGCTTTAGGACACTTGTGAACTTCTTGTTTCAGTTTGTGTGTATACACACAGCCTGTAGTTTTGTGGGCTTTTAAGGGGATTTGCAGGGCAGGGTTTTTAAGAAATTTATGGAAAAACTTAAAGAAATTGGTGATTGAGGCTCATTGTTATTTTGGAAATAATTTGTTTAGTTATTAATGTTCAGGCAACAAGAAGTTTTATGCCACAAAAAGTATGCTTTATTGTGGAGAGTGTCTGTGTGGATGCGGCTGTGAACGTTGTATGCAGCACAGCACAAACAGTGTAAGTAGTGTCTAAGCAGTGTTTAATTCGGTGGGGCAATAGAGATGTGTGTGTGTGTGAGCAAATGAGCACAGAGTTTTATTTCTCTGGCAAAGCACGACCGAATCCCCTCTCTTCCCCTCCTTCTTCCTGAATGGCTATTGTTGGCTGTGTATTGAACTGCACTCTGAGTGTTACTGAATTAGATAGGGCCTGTGTTTTAAACGATGAGCCTTGGCCCAGACTGACCCTGTAGCGGCTCACAGGAGAAAGTCACACATACAATGGCTTGTCTGTGTGTAAACACACAACACGCAGGCTCTGGCTGCTGCAACCATGAAGCTCACATGCTAGCTGAGTTAATTGGTTTATTGTGGATAGTCGTACAGACCCTTTTGTCCCACTGAGTTTCTTTGGGGCACTGTTTTGTGTGTGTGTGTGTGTGTTGGGGTTGGACTATGCGGAGGCAGCGATCGATTCACTGTTGATGGAGCATAAGGCCTCAGTGTCAGGCCGGCGGCTGCAGGGCGGCTGTGTGAGCATTAAGTAACAGTTCTTCGCTTTTTGTCTGCAGCGAGGGAAACCCGAGCTGTATGTGCAACAGGTGCAATACTGAACCGTTTCCCCTTACACGCTGCACACCTCCTCCTGCTTCTGGGGAGGCTCTGTTACACACAACATGCCATACGCAGATCGCTGTTCAGTGATTAGAGTATCAGCTGTGCATGTGGGTGTGTTCTTTTTGCATTTATACAGAGACCATTTGATGAAGTGCATCACTAAAAATTCAGAATTTGTCTTTACCATTCTTATGAACTTTTTCTCTGACAATTCACAGTAAGCCATATCATAACCTTTGTTAAATATAGACATGCATCAAGACTCAAGTGCTGTCATGTAAATACTGGAGCAAACTGTCCCTTGCAGAACTTCCGAATCCCTTGCTTTCTTTAGAACATTAACCGAAGACATCATTGTGCTTTTATACTATGTTCTTTATGTGATTCCCAGTCAGTACTCGGTTCGCAGCTTATCATTTGTGATTTGGTGTGATGGTGGTCTAGTGGTGTGAAAATCATCTCTGGACAGAGATTGCCCAACCTTCAGCAGTCTCACCATTGGGACCCTGAGCAAGACCCTTAATCCCAAATAACTCTAAGGAGACTGCCTCTGAAATTAGGAAATGGAAGTCTCTCTGGACAAGGGCGCCTGTCAAATGCAGTAAATGTAAACCTAAATTTATGTACTAGTTTATACTGTATATCCACTGGGTACCTCTACTCGAGTAGAATAAATAGCTGTTGATAACTGGTCAAGTCAGCTTTATTTAACAAATTTAAACTCAGAGAATAAAAAAAAATCATTAAATACAGAACAGGTATATATGCGGAATAAGTCATAAATTTTTGAAATACCAAAAGAAAATAACGATGTTTGAAATCTGTGCTTTCTAGCATTGGCGATGCTTTAACAGTGAACTTCAGATCAAGTTCACTATTAAAATAAGTTACTTGCATGAGAGCATTTGCCTAATGGCAACAAATGTGTACACCCGATGCAGTGCTGCGGGTCTCCAGTCCTGCAGCTGTTACTTGTGAGTGAAAGACAGGTGCTGTGTCTTGAAATGCTGGAAAAAAAACCCCTCTCCTCCACCCTCCCCTCCAGCAGGCTCTTTTATCACTCAAGCAGTATTTGTTGCTCTCTGGTGGCTCCAGTCATTAACTCTTAACACTAGCTAACATGCAGCCAACATCCCTGCGGCAAACGCTGCCTCTACAGCCGCCTTCTGCCTTGGCCCAGTCTAAGCAGCAACGCCCCATTGTGGTTGACACTTGAGTGCCATGTGGTCAGAAAGACCTTGTTTGGTCCCTTTTTCTCTCCGTTATTTCCCCATTCATGTCAGAAAGGATTATTTTACTAAGATTTCCCTGAGATTTGTTGTTAAAATGGGTTGGGCTCCATCCAGCATCTGCTGTCCCGTAGGCGATCCGCACCCCACCGCCCCTCCGTCCTTAACCTTTCAAGCCCACTGAACATGAGAGGAGAGAGGTTAAAAGAAAGGGAGAAAGAAAGAGAGAAACACTGCACGTTTCTTCCCTCCACACATGACTCAGGTACGCCAGGTGCTTCAGCGCAGGGCCACCTGCTTTCTCTTGTTATCTGCAGAAAAGAAAAGAAAACAAAAAGAGAGAGCAGAGCCGAAAAGGGAAACCTGATCTTTGATTAAGAGTGGCGGCAGCGGCAGGCGGGCGGCAGCGTGGGCCGGCGGAGGGCAGACACACTCTGCACGAGCCAGGTGGAACCGTTTGTGAGTGTAGACGAAGAGGAAGAAAGGCTGGCAAGGAAAAGGGACCCGCATCTGAATATCTAATCGGTTTAATTTTGGTCAAGCACATTGTCTAAATGTGGTTTATTATTTAAAAAGTCCAGCCAGTTAATCGCCTTTGAAAGCTGGGAAAGTCCTTATCCTCCGGGTTCATTCAAGGTCATTGAGATTAGCTGAGAGGAAGCAGCGTGGGTCTCTTATGTAATATTTGTTATTGATAATCATTTGTTAACAATCAGGGCCCCATAAAGCGAGTCAACTGTGTTTTTTTTTGTTTGTTTGTTTGTTTTTGTTTTTTGAAAGGCAGTGAGTAACTAGAAAGTGTTTCAGTGAGGGAATGGCTTTATCAGTTTCCACAAACAGCATTATTTGTTCATTTCCATATTATTTGCATATAAACGTTGGCTACTCCTATTCACTGGAATGTGTATGGGTGATGGATACCTTGTTGTAACGCTGCCTGTTCACTCAGCAGTGACTCTCAAGACTGCTGGACTATGGCAGTGTCCTCTTTTGACGTGACTGGTCAGGGGTTAGGGGTCAGGTTTTGGGCTTCACCGTAGACTAAACACTTTTTTTTTTTTAAAAAGCCTGAACTGCTTGTTATCACGAACAGGTTCACATTGCTGTGTGGTCTAATGGGTTGTGTTTTGTACATATAACAATATATTATCCTATAATTAGGAAAAACAATAATAATAATGATCGGCCAATACTGATGCACAAACATAGAAAAACCAACAATTTAATTAATCGGATTCACTCTATAGATCCGTCCAATGCCACCGATACCTGATGCAGCTATTTGAGTCGTTATTGGACCGATATCCGATTCAGTAATAAAGCGATTTTGGAATCCACTTTATTGCTGTGAACTTTTTTTGCACGGGATTCTTTTTGTATGTGAATTTTCCCATGTAAAGATGAAACAAAGGTGTTGAATATATTTGAATACACACTCAAACATGCTTTGAGGGTTACTTTATATGTCTTAAAGCTCTCAACATTCTTGGAGACTGATCTCTGCTCCTTTATCTTTTAGAAAGTAATTAAAGCATCTCTCCATCCAAAGATGCTAATGAGACCAAAAATGAATGAAGGCTAATGGGAACTCTTATCTCAAGTCATGCGTGACTTAAAGCTAATGGCATTAGTCATTACTTCTTAAGGGGATGGTGCAGATTTTTTTATCTGTGTGAATTTTCCATCCGGGTGGAAAGCTTGACCACCCACTTGGTAAACGCTGGGTAAAGTGGGCACAGTGCCGGTTGGCTAAACCTGGTAAGGCTCACAAGTGTGTTGCTGAAGTATCAGAACTTTGCCTTTTGGGTCTACTCTGTAATGGCCTCCTTTGCTTCATGCTGTTTGGAGTAGATTAACCTGTAATTGACTTGGATAATTGAGCCATTGTAGCTAATAGGATTAACACAGAAGTAGAGAGGTTCCAGTCAGGCATGAAGGCGGTGCAGACCGATCCGATCTTTCATTTAAAGACTTTGTAGGCTGGTCTGAGTGTGGTGTTAATGGAGGTCTGATTCTTGAAAGTCAAAATGGGGTTTTTTCTATTAAAGGCAAAAATACTCTAATGTAGGAATCTGTCTTTCTAGTTTGTGCCTTGTGTGACTTCAGCTGATAGGTATGTGTAATGTTAAAAACATTTCCCTTCTGTCCGAGTCCGATAAGACGGAGTCTAAGCACACACGTTCAACAAACAGAATGTGCTTAAAGGGATTTTCATGAGTTGGTCTGCAGCCGGGAGTGACCTACGACTGTGGATATCTTTTTTTCACCTTTTTTTGGCGTGGTTCTGCCATCTCTCGTTCTGTGCTGTGTTGTGAATGGCTTGTTAGTGAGAGTGCACTACGGCTGGGCCGAGACTGCTGACTGTGCCGGAACGCTGAGGGAGATTATGGAGTGACTGTGAGTCAGCAGGTTCAGTCTGCAACTCTCTGCCCTCTGGCTTGCTCGCAGTGCTGCTGCCGTCACGTGGGTAAAGCTCAAATCACCAATAATAAATTTTGATTTGTGTTTGTCCGTGTAGTTTCTTTGCTGTGTGGTTGCTGCAGTTCCTTATTTGATCTCGGGGCGATGTTGGTGGTGCAGTGGTCTGAGTGACGGAAACCCTGTGTTAAGATTGGATTTATTCCTTTGTTTTACCCCTGACCCTTCACCTCAGCTGCTCCAGAGAGACTGTCCCTGTAAGTAGGAAATGTAAGTCTGATAAACGCTATAAACATTTCTTCCTTTTCTCCTATAGGACCTGGAAAAGATGTTCCTCCCGTCTACGGCCTGGACGTGACCGATGTGTCATGCTGGGAAAAGACCGTCCTCATTCCCGCCCTGGACATTTTGGAGTCCTTACAGAAGGTTTGGTTTCTATGTTCCTCAGTCGGGTGATTTGTGAACTTTGCCCCAAATAATTCATGGCTCGGACCATGACGTTGTTTTTAGCGGCAGCTTGCAGAAATTTGTTGCTGGTTTCCTGGCAAGGAGCTCAGCAGCTCGATATCATCTGCGGCAAATGTGCCGCAGCTAATGACGCCGCCATTAGTGCGCTGGCTTTTAAAGCGGCGCTCATGCTCGACCCTGGCAAGATTAAGATCATCCTTTTCCCATCAGACGTGATCCGAGTAACGAAAAATGACCCTCAGCGATAACGGTTTGTGCGATCACGGCTTATTTCGCGCACGTTTTATAAATGCTCCTTCTGTTCAACCATCCAGGGAGAACGACCATCTGTTGAGCCAATCAGAATCGAAGGGGAGGGGCCACGGAACAGACGCAGCCACCATATGTGTGAGCTGTGTGAGAAAGTGATCATCGGTGACCTGGAGTGGACAGGTGAGCAGTCTTACTCTGCATATATATATTTAAATTCCTAAATATCTATCATAAATAAACATTTTTATAATTTTTTAAATCTTGCATTTCAGCTCATCTGAAGTCTAAAAACCACATGCATCGTGTCCGGAACAGGAGGAAAGCCGAAATGAACTTGGAGCAGGACAAGCAGGATGCTTCTGACCTCTCACCCGTGGCTAAGTGTCAGAGACATGCAGGTCACACTACTCAAGTCCCTGAGGCATGTTCAGAGCCTGGCACACAAGATAATGAAAGACAAAGTAAGGTACAATAGAGAAAGGTCTTTTGACTTTTTAAAACCTGGAAATAAGCAACGTTTTAACTTTGGTACAAGTCTTGGAATGAAAAGCGACTGCTACATGGATTAAGAGAAAACTGGACGGGATCTTGATTATGATGTCACTTATTTCCATGACTGAATTTCTACAGCAGGAACTTAGACCAATTTATTATTTTTTTTCCCAGTTCTCTTAAATTTCGTGTTAAAGCCTTAACCAAAACTGTCAACACCTGACCCTGCAGAATGCTTCCAGTGCAGCAAATTTTCTCCCCTGTGCCTTTTTTTAAAGTTGGCCACTTTTAGTTCAGGTTTAGCTCTTTTCCAGATAATAATGTAATATATAAAATCACTTGAATGATGCGTCCTGATATTAAAGTATTTATTTTTTCAGAATTTCCCCTTTTGTCTATATTTATCTATTCCTCTCAAAAAAGAAGTCTTTCTTTTCTCAGGTCTGTGGTGAACCCCGGCTTTGGGAATTAAACTTTCTACCCAGCTCAGCTCATCTGTCTTTTCCTCAGTCTCTCCTCTTTATTCTCTCTGTGATGCTTGGGTTCCCCTGTTTTAATAACGTGCATTAACTTCATAACCCAGCACTGGGGTAAATATACATCAACCACACAATACCTGGAAGGGAGTGTTTTTAGAAGTAGAGGGAGAGAAAAAAGGAGCGAGAGTGTTGGCGCTCAACATTCATGCTGATGTGGGTCATGGCTTTTCATTGTTGGTGTCTGTGATTTCTATAAAACCAGCTCTGAAAACAAGGCGCTAGATGAGTGGCCTCCCATCCGCGCTTGTCAGTACGTGTTTTATTTTAGTCTTAGGGGCGTGAGGCATAGCAGGAAATTCTCTCTGAGAGGGTCAGCCGAGTTTCCTCCAAGCTGATAACACATGCCAGTTTGGAGCAGACAGCATGGTTGGGGTCAGAGGTTGTTAAGGGCAGTGCCCAATGAAATGAAGTAGCCAGAGAGCAGGCGCCTGTATGAGCCGACCTCCTGCTGGTTAACATGCGTCGGTCTCTGAGGTTATCACTGTCCACCCGAACTGTGATTATATCATTATCCTGTTCGCAGATATGATACTTTGATGTTTTGTTTCTGCTGTCAGATGTTTTGTTTCTGCTGTATTTATTTTACACTGATTTTACAACGTACATACAGTTCGTTATGCGTCAGCGGTGGCATTGCAGTAAAGCTGGTTTATTGTTCGACATGTAGTTTAATTCGTACATATTGATATGGCAATGAGCAGAATAAGCACTAGCAATGTCTGTGGTCCTGATTGTTTTAGGGACCGTCACTAAATTACAGAACTGTGTTTAAACGAATAATTTTTGAGATGTTATTTTAATAATAAATATACATATACATATGGGTGTGTAATTAGTTAGGAAAACAGTATTTAAGTCAAGTATTTCCTTAAGCATAACAGAATAATCTCAGTTTTTTACTCACAGAGAAATACACAACTTATTAATTAAAACCTTCTGTCAGATTGGTACTCTGGATCGGCTAATACCCAAAGCCCAAGTATCAGCATGAAAGTTGGATTGGTACACCCCTACTTGTCAGTTCACCATGTGTCATTCCTTGGATCACTTTTGGTAGTTCCGGATCACTGCAGAGTGGAAACGTCTCACGAGAGCTGCCGTTTTGGAGATGAATTGAGATTTTCTGGCCATCTCATTTTAGTCTCAAATCCTTACACTTGTCCATTTTTTTATGATTCCAATGCATCAGTGTCATGGACAAAATGTTCACTTGCTGACTAATATATTTTCTCTTGCTGTCCTAGGGGCCTTTGTAACAAGATAATCCATTTTAATCACTTCACCTGTCAATGTTCATAATGTTATGGCTAAACAGTGTTTGTCCTGATGTACACCACTAAACGGAGTAGTGATTTCTTGGTCTGAACGTGGATACAGACTTTTTAAGTGGAGAGTTTATTAATTGGGCAAAAGTTTTAATTCAGTCATCTGCCATGAGCAAGATTAAGTCAGTGAGAGGTTCTATATGTTGATAGATTTTCATGCAACTGCTCTAGATGGTAGGATTTATCAGATAATAGAATACAAGGGAGATGATAGCTTTTTTTTTGTCAAATGTGTAGAATAATTATTTACTACACTATCTTCAAAATGTTTGTAATTTATGGCTATGCTGTCAGGCTTATTGGGAGCTTGATACTTCCAGTACAAGAATCAGTCTTTATCACATGGTGCTTCGCAAACACGCTTTCGTTGCTGAAATGTATTTAGTGGCTTATAGCAGGTTTACTGTACATGTCACTTCTCTTATGTGTGGACGGAGGAACTCTTCGCCCCATGTACACTGAAGGTGTTTGGGTCACCTAATGAGCTGTTGTGGTTGGTTTATGGGGGCTGTTTTGGATGTCGTTGTAGCTGTGTGTGTGTGGCCAGACTTAACAGTGTCTTAACAGTGAAGCGCTCTGCTGTCTTGTCTGCATTGCATAACAGTGTTAGGTGCAGTACAGCATGCAAGTTATTGCATAAGTAAGCTCCAAAAGCTTTCAGAAGGCTGTCATCTCACTGCAGCTTCCTCAGACCTGCAGTACTGTGTGTGTGTGTGTTTGTGTGTTTGTGTGAGGGAGAGATAGGGAGAGAGTGAGAGGAGCTGATGCTGTGAGAGGCTGCTTTTAGACTTGCTGTTCTATTCTGGTGTTAGAAGCTGCAGCTTTCTGGAAGGTTAAACAGCGCTAAGAGAGAGAGTCAGACCTGGTCAAGTGGAGGCCAGTGTTCTCATTCACCCTCTCTCTCTCTCTCTCTCTCTCTCTCTCTCTCGCTGTCCTTCACTCACTCTCTGTCTGTGTCTCTCATTTTCATTCTCTCTGTCGGTAACTCTCTTTCTCGGTCACAAGTCTCTCACGGTTTCTCTCTCTCTCTCTCACACTTTCTATCACTCTTTCGCTCTCTATCTTGTTCTACCTCACATACCCACAGTTATGTCTCTTTATTACTGTCATTTTCTCTTCATTTTTCTCTCTCTCTCTCTCTCTCTCTCTCTCTCTCTCTCTCTCTCTCTCTCTCTCTCCATCTGTCACTGTCTCTGTGTTTCTTTTCTCTCTATCTGTATCTCACTGCTTTCTTTTCTTGCTGCGCTGTCTCACATCATGTCTTTTTATTTCTCTTTCTCTCACTCTCTACTTGCTTTGTTTTTGCTCACTCACTTTTCTCTTTTCTCTCTGTCTGCGCTGGGATTGAGGGTGGTGTGCGTTCCGAGGGGGAGTGATGTCTCATGTCTGGTCTGTCCAATCTGCCTCTAATCTTAATCCTGTTAGGACAAAACAGGCAGCCATCTGGAGCTGGCGAGACTAACACAGCTAATAAAGACATGCTGGTTACAGACAGACAGGCTGCCAGACAACGCCAAATATTACACATCCTCTCTAGACACACACACACACACACACACACATTACATGTATCATTTGTCAATATACGTAGATACATGTATTATTGCTGTTGAACATTAGAAGAAAAAATTAGAACAAACATTTCTCAGTATTTGATAATGGCCACAATAATGCAACACATGGATAGACACAACACACCCATGATAAGGCAGTCTAGAAGTGCAAGTCTTCCACCAGTGTTGGAACCCTCTGAGACGATACACACTGGGGACAAATATCGATAACAACCAGACAGTGAACACAGTAGTGATGAACCACAGATCTTTTGACATTGCAACTTTTGATTACTTGTATCTAAAGGAAAATATGATAACAAAAGTATATATATATTGTGCAAAAGCTTAGGTAGGTTAAAAAAATGCTGTAAACAAAGAATACTTTCAAAATGGAATTGTTAATCATTTATTTTCATCAATCAACAAAATGCAGTGAATGAACAAAAGAGAAATTCCAATCAAATCAATATTTGTTGTGACTAATTTTACCTTCAAAACAGCATCAGTTCTTCTAGGTACACTTGCACATGAAGCCAAGGAACTCGCTGGTAGGTTGTTCCAAACATCTTGGGAGGAAACTAAATCTACAGATCTATAATCCTACAAAATAATATGACTACAAAGTAATATAATGACTATAACTCTACAAAACTTCCTGACTTTAAAAGTAAGTGTACCTATAAGAATTGATGCTGGTTTGAAGGCAAAAGGTAGTAACACCAAATATTGATTTAGGTTTTTTTTTTTCCTTTGTTCGCTCACTTTGCATTTTGTAAATTGATAAAAAATAAACAATCATTATTTATATTTCTGAAAGCATTCTTTGTTTACAGCATTTTTTCACACCTACATAAAACTTTTGCACAGTACTGTACTTTAGTATACTGAGAGTGAGTAGTTGGCTGCAGTTAACTCTTATGTGGCTAATTGCTTTAATAAATCTGTACTCATTTGCAGGTCTGTGTTAACTGCATAGTTGTTCATGTTTTTGTCTATGTGACTCAGTTCTGTCTCTCAGCCCCGGCCCAGGAAGGTCGTCCCCACTATCTGTCTGCATTCTCCAGTCCCAAGGCCAGTGCGTGCGACATTCTTCAGTCAGTATTCCAGGCATGGGTGATGATGTTTAGACTGGTGAGAGCGTCAGTGCATTTTGGTTGGTGTTGTGGGTTTGTGGTGTGTTGAGATGTTTCTCGAGGACTGTGGTTGAGGTCACAGAGAGGGCACCTTGTTTTGGCTGTTAGGACAGAGTCACAGAGGAAATGCCAAATTACGTAATGCAACTCGCTTCACATCAGCATCTGACAGGTGAAGTGAGGTCACACAGTGTCACGCGCTGCTGGGAAAAATGTCAGTGTTGTCTGAGGCTGAGGACAAGTGTCGATCCACTTCTGTGTCATCATCTGTTCTCTGTGTGACATGCGGAATAAACACATTTCTGTGGTATTTATCACAGTAGTCAACATGGACTACGTCTAGCAAATTCTGTGTACATTGTAGTTTCCACTTCCTATTTTGTCTTCTAATTTTCGCTCTCACACAGGTCAATAAGACCCTTATCATCTCACTAAAAGTTTTGACCAGTTAGACTTACTCACTCTCTTTCTCCCCTCTTGTTCTCTTTCTCACTGTCTCTCTTCTCTTTTCTCAGTCTTGTTCTTTCACAAAATTGTACTCTCATCTGTACACTGTACAGTATAGAGTGGAAAAACAAAGTCATTGCTGTAGAGTCGGAGCTGACCCAGCCACACAGTCGTTTATCACTCCCTCCATCTCTCAATTGTGGTCACATTCAGTGTTTCTTACACATTCACACACACTCTTTTTCATCCTTAGAGTGCATCACAGTGATGGCGTGCTGCTCTGTTTGCCTCCTCTAATCTTTTAGCAGTGAGACTATTTGCATGGCTCTGATTACAACCACTCTGCAACGGCTAACTGGGCTTCCCAGGAACCACCACACCCTCTGTGTGTGTGTGTGTGTGTGTATCTGACAAAGAGGGAGGGTGATAAAAATAAATAAAAGAAAAGGAGTTGATTCAGAAAAGGAAGACCATGAAGGTTTCTTTTTTTCTTTTCATATCTGTGATGAATTAAATGTGACATTTGTGTTGCTTGGTTGCGTGGGACTTTGACAATAGCGGCGTCAGTGCTGTTTTATGTATGTGCGTTGAGTTGAGCACTAGTGTAATCACACCTGCTACAAGCAAAACCTCCTTCCCCAGCATTGCCTTTGTTTACTCTGTGAGATGACCTCAGCTCACCTTGTTGCGGAAACGTTCCTGGATCCAGTGGACAAAAGGATGGTGTGTGTTCACCTGATTTCACACACGGACGTGTGGCTGCCACCTGCACCGCAAACAATAACACAACACATTTTTTATTCTTCATTGCCAGCTGGGTAAGCAGGAGAGATTTCCATATCCACTGACAGAGAGTGAGTGACCACTGTGTTCACGACGTTCTCTCTCTCTCCCTCTTCCTCTTGTAATTTCTTAGTCTGTCCTGAATCGAAGTTCAGTAGCTTTATTGCTATGACTGAACAGTTTTGCTAAAGCAATTTTCATTATAAGCAGACACACAAACACAAAATATATCATTCATTTACCAAAAAGTGTGTACATTTGGAGCTGTTCTCCCTCACAAGTGCATACAGAAACTTACTCACTGCACAAATTGCTGTCTGCCTGAAGACACTAAGAATGAATGGGGCATATTAAGCATTTTGTGCAGCTTACTCTTTTAAACTCATATTTCTCTTCTCCTTGGTTTCTTTTTTCTTTCTACAAACACATCAGTGCATGCTCAGTTCATTTCCAATGCCAAATTAATCCCAGATGATTACTGCCCTCTGGGATAAAGGTTGACATTCCAAGTTGCATTCCTCATGTTAATAATGTAGAGGTGAGATCAGACTGATTCTCACACAACCTTGAAGCCTGATGAGCAAACGGCTGTGTGTGAGTGTGTGTGTGACTGTGTGTAGAAATGAAATAACTGACCCAATAACACATCGCTAATGGAGCTCACAGGGCCGTCTGAGTTCACCTTCTTTACCGGTTTACAGAAGTCGACCAGCTGGCTATTCCGGTTCCTTTGAGATCATGTTTTGTGCAGGAGATTAAGTTGTTTATTCACAAAGGAATCTTATGGTCAGTGGTGTTTTAAATGTGGTATTAATGATATTAACTGGTACGAGCTGAAGGGCAGAATCAGTTATATCTGTACTAATGCAGATACAGTATATATATTCCACTGATCAGCTAAATGCATCTCTCTATCACACAAGCACACACAGACACAACTTGATATCTTTATAAGGCACTTACACCAACTCCCATAATTACCTAATCTAAATAGTACTACAGCTTAAACTGACCAGCAGCTAACCAAGAGAAATCTTTTCACTTATCAGTTCTTCAAATAAAAGCTGGGCCTTTTCCTTAAAACACATTTTCCCCTTATCAGAACTCTTCCTCAGAAAATGACTTTTTTTTTCTTTCTTTAAGAGGACACAACCACTCACAAAGACCTCAAACCTGCACATAATTTACACACTTTCTCATCTGATGAAACCCCCAGACAGGCTCATGTTATGTCTGAATTGCCTGAATTGCCTGTGAAGTGATTTTGTGGCCTAATACATGTCTGCCATGATTAAAACTGTTTGCTTTGTATATTGTAGTTTGTGTGTGTTACAGCCCTGCACATTTCCTGCTTGGTTATGTAACACAGGCAGCACTCTGGTGTTTTTTTCTCCTCATTTGCTCATTTTTCCTTTTTCTTCAGTGTTCCACCGCTCCTCTTGTCCTAAACTTCCTGTTTTCGTAGCGGCCCACTGAACCTTTTCCCAGACTCAGGAAGTGAGGCAGCTCAGCTGTGAGGAAGCCACCAACACACACACACACACACACACACACACACACACACACACAAAGCTTCATGTAGCTGGGGTGACGATCATTATGTTTCCTAATGTGCTTATGTCATCCCAGTCAGTCTTGTTGGCTTTTTATCCTATATGTATTTTGGTCATTGACCATTATACTTCAGCTTGGTCAGTTATAATAAACTTTGATTCTACACCAAAAGTCTTTCGGGACTCATTCCTGCTTTACCAATGTTAGTGAAATTTCTGCAGGCAGTGCTCATGTAAAGCAGGGAAAGTAGGGGGGAAAATGTAATTGGGAACGTTAATAAGTTGTTGGGGGGTTTAAGTGATTGTTGAGGTTAAATATCTCTAATATACTGTATATATGAGAAGAAATATCTAAAACATTTTTAGTTTGAAAAAGTTCCACTTAGACCTCATTTGTTCCTCAGAAGATATGTAAGCAGATTTTGTCATCTTGTTACTTAACCACAACATTCTTTGCTTCCTCTAAGTAATCTTTATTTAGTCGTTGTGGTGAATGGATTTAGTGGCTATATGCTGCAGGCATCGGTCTGTGTCGGTTTTTAACATATTTGTGAGAACATCATGGTCATCTAAAAGATGGGAAAACCCAAGGTCATTTTTTGAGGTCAAGTGCACTCTTTTGGTTACTGAGGTCAGGGCTAGGGGTAATAGTATTTTGATCTAGAAGTACCTCACAAAAATATCAAGAAGTGTGTACTGCAGTGTTTAACACTCTTTTAGATAACTACTCTGCAGCCTTTTCCTTTAAGGCCTCCCATACTGTTTTTTCTCCCGCGCTCTCCTGTCTTCAGTGAACTCGTTTATCTCCAATCCCGCCCAAACCCGGGAAAACCCCTGCATTTCCCGCGCTTTCCTCTCCTCTTCTCCTCCTCCTCCTCTGTTTACCCACTCACCTTCTTCATTTTTTTAATCTCTCTCTGGCTCTCAACACTAATATTTCTGTGATGTCTGTGAGGCAGTTTGAAGCGGCTGAGTGTTTTCGCCGGTTGCCGGGGTACGCTGTCGCCGCGGGAAACGAGGAGGGCGTGGCCACAGCCGATCTGCTGCACTGCTGCTGCGGCTTTAGCGCGCTGCTTTTCCCGCCATCTGCTGCAGGGGCGGGGCTCTGGCACGCAGACAAAGCGCTGAAGGCTTTCCCGCCAAATGCTTGGCATGCAAATGAGAGGGTGTGTCCTACGCCCTACTGCTGCAGCGTTAACTCCTTCACTGCCGGTCCCGACCAACAGGGACTGCGCCGTATAGAGGAGACTATTGAGGGGGTTATGCAAGCAGGTGGCCTCACCTTACGTCCAGACTTATGTAACGTGAATCAGCTCAAGTCTCCTTTAAGTGGAACAACATGCAGAACAGATCCATTTATATATAAACACAGGCAAAAAATTCGAAATTATAAAGTAGCCTTTTTCTTATATTATCTGTGAGCAAGTTGCAAGCAGTAAAATGTACTAAAGTTATTACTCTTAAGGGTGGACAGTGGAAATATGACGTGTGTGTCGATCAGTAACCTTTTATTGAAGTTATTATATTTATCAGCCTATCCCAGAACTATGGACGTGAGGTTGCCATTTAGGTTGCCAATTTAAAGTAACCAGTCAACCTAAGCTGCTTGCTTTTGGACTCTGGGAGGAAAGCAAGCATCAGAAACTCATGCGAACATGGGGAGAACATGCAAACTCCACACACAAAGACCACACTGCACCACCAGGCCGCCCTAATTATTTTTTAGCCTTCATTTATTTGTGTTAATGTAAATTGTGGTGTGGTTTGTGAATGAGGAAGTCTTTCTTTCTGTTTGTCTTCCCGCCTACATTCTCATCTATTTTACACTACCTGTCTTTGCCCTCAAGCTGCATTTAATTCAAGAGGGAAAAGTAAATACATTAGTGCCTAATAACTGTTAACAGTTCCAGAGGGAGAAGATATAAACCATCACCCTCACCATCATCATTTGGGTATATTAACACACCTGTTCTTTATTAGCATTGTGGGTGTGGCTATGGTGTACTAAGGTTGTGTTTGAGCAGATGTTACTGAAATAAAGCTGTATTTATATGCTTTTTTTCCATATCAAAGGAGCAGGTGACGGAGTCCAGGTGTGAAAAACAGAAATATCCCCAAAACACAATGTTAGAAATGTATTTTGTAATGTAAGTACTTTCTCAAGTCAGTAAATTTACTCTTACTTAATTAACGAATACAACAATTTCCTTCACTACTTTTCAAATAATTTACTACTTATCTGGATTATAAGATATTGCAAACAAAACAATATAGGACAAATAAAAATGCGTAGTATATTAGATAAAGTACAGTTCTTGAACCTGCTTTTGATAATGCATTAAACTTGCACTTATAGTAGTTTTTGAGAATACACTTACCTAAGTTTTTAGCGCGATTAATTTTACTTGTAGTTGTGCAATCTTTCAGTAATTTAAAACTTTTCCTATGTTAGTATTTCTGGGGTTATTTTGACTCCTGTATAGATGTAGGTAATCATATACTGTATAACCTGATGTAAATGATGCTTGTTACCCCACAAAGATAGAAAAACAAATGTGTATGTTGCATGGGGGATTTCTGATAAATGAGGCTTATCTTTCATTGTTAAACACTAAAAGTTTGCGTTACACTCAGACAATCTACTGTCAAAAACATTGTGCTGTTGTCACGACACAGATTAGTAGGCAAATGAGTCTCTAACCGTCCTCTAAACCGGCTGGACTCACCATATCGGTTCCTCTTAACCCTTTAGAGATCCTTTCTCTCTGTGTGAGAAGTTGGGAGCGCTAACGGCTTGCGTTCACCTGTTAACGAGCACTGCTCCTGAAGCTGCCTGGAAACTTCCTAGAAATTTGCAAGAGTTGTCCAGTTTGGCTTCTGGCTTCTGGCTTCTGGTACACCCCTTTCCTCCTTGCATTATGCATTATTTCATCCTAACAGGAGATTGTGGACCCATATTTCCATTTGTGCCATCACAAAATGCCTCCGATAAGAGGATTCATTCGAAAGAGGAACATTTGCTGCTGTTTACTCAGTACTTTTAAATTGTAAAATGCAAATCAAAGAGGTAATACTTTCTGTACATGTATTACAGGTATGAAAGAAGGATGATAGTATCTAAGGTGTTTCCATTGTGTCCTAGATGAAATTGCCACTTTTAGTTCGTAGTTTGCATCCTCTGAGTTCTTATCTCTCTTTTGTTCTAACAATAGTTTAATGGAAATGACTCTTCTCACTTTAACTTAAATCCCAGAACCCTATTTGTACTTTCCACAAATATAGTGCGGGGGGAAACACATAACATTTGGTTTATACAATCGCATTTGCACGGTATTGTACATGTTCAACACACTTCATAAAGTACTTTAATCTTGAGTCTATTCCTTTGGTTTTTAATGCTCTGCTGCACCCTAGTGGTCTTTCTATGACACGCTCCACTCAAGAATCTACTGTGACTACATGCCATCGATAAAGAAATTGCAGTGTTTGCCTTGTATGCATTGATTTCCATAAAGATCAATGTAGCCTTTCGTCTTTATTTTTTATTCTGATATTGATAAATGTATAAAAACTACTATACTATCCTATATAATATACAATATAATCAGGGGTGGAAGTAACGAATTACAAATACTCACGTTACTGTAAGTATTTAAGTAGTAAATAAGTTTAAGTTTAGGTAGATTTTTGGGTACTTGTACTTTTGTGAGTAGTTTTTCAAGTGTGTAATTTTAGTCGTACTTGAGTACAATTTACACCATGTAATCTACTTCGCTACTTATAAAATCAAAAGTCGCTACTGAGTACGCCCACAATTTGAATTAATATTCAAACCTTTCATCTGCATCTTTGCAGCCAATAAGGCTGTGTAATCGTGACCGCGCCAATGAATCTAGGACGTAAGCAAAGAATAAACTCCGCTGCAGCAGCAGGCACAGGTGTCTGGAGGTACTACACAGTGGAGTACAAACTAATTTATAGACTGAAGATTTGGAGACAAAGAAGCCAAAATGGAGAAAATAGAGCCAAACGAAGCCGGATAGACTCTGTTAATTTCGAAAACCAGCTCTTGCTGAAACTGAACAAAAGGTTCAGAAAGTGAAGTGTGACAGAAATGCTATTATGTCTAAGAGTTTAAGACACTTACCTGCCTGTTGTTCGCAGTGTATTGGGAAAAGTTTAAACAGTTCTATGCATGTTCAAAAACATTTTTGTCATTGTTTAACAAACAAAATTCCTGCTTTATAATCTACATTTATTTACAAAACGAATTGCCTTTCTATACCTTGGTCATCTGAGAAATGTGCTTTGAACGTAGAGATTTTATACTGGTGAATCGAATCGAATCGAATGCCTGCTATTGACAACGCAATAAAACATCCATTGGTTAAAAAATAATTAGTACTCTGAGTAGTTTTTGAGAAGAGTACTTTGTACTTTTACTCTAGTATTTTTTTAACACCAGTACTTTTACTTGTAATTGAGTACATTTTAACCAATGTAACAGTACTTGTACTTGAGTACAAATTTTCAGTACTCTTTCCACCTCTGAGTATAATGTATACAGTATTGTGCAAAAGTCTCGAGTCTTCCCTCATTTTTCAATATTTTGCTTCCAGAGAGCCAGACATTCTTGTGTTTTTAACTATCACTGCAAATTACTGGACTCATCTCATTACAAAGAAAAGGAAAGAAAGAAATGAGGGGTGCCTCAAGACTTTATGCACAGTCATAATTCCTGTCTGTTTTATTCTTGTTTGATTTCCTTTGCTTTAATGCATTTTATTAAGATTGCAAAATTGCCCTCAGCCTTTGTTCTGTCTACAGCCGAGAAGTCTGGATTAATAGGTTTCTGTTCATCATTACTACTGCTCAGCAATAATGGAAGGTGTTACTCCACTAACTGCCTAAAGATTCTAATAATTATCTCTTGACTGGCATGAAAAAGAATAAATGTATGACTCCTGTTTTGCTGTGGAATGTCCTGCCTGTAGATGTTAGGAGTGTTCTCGGAATGGTCTTGAGTTATTCAGGAGTTATTTGTTTGCTTATAATTTATTTATACTTTGTTACTTATAACAACATATATTAGCATTCTATTAGCAACAATGGCTTGTTCCTAATAGAACTTTTGTAATATTTTATTAGTACTTCTTTTCTATGTAGCGTACTTTGAGCAGTGAATAATTTCAGTTTTGCCTCTAGCATACCTTTGTGAACCTTCCATATATTGTGAGATTGATGGATGAATACTGTTTTCTACTTTCATAATACAAGTTTTAATGGTAATATTAATGAATTGCTTATACATTATTGCAAACGTTTCTTGATTGTCCAAGCATGTTTAGTTGTGAAAAACATGTCATCTGATACCAAGCCATTACAGATCAGTTAACGCAACAAGTATTTTAACAAGAATCAAAGAATAAATCTAGATATATGGAGATATAACATGTCCATCCATGGGGGTTCCCATTGCCTTATTATACACCTTATTATTTAATGTGGTCTGAGTGAAAACTGATAAAAAAAAATACATCTCTCGCAGATCATGATGTGCACTGGAGAATTGTGACAGAATAGTAGACACCATGGACAGCAGCGCCCAGTTATTTGCCGCAATTCTTGTTATCCCTTTATTAAAAATAAGTTAAGTCTATATTAAAGTTTAAACCAGCTGAAGTTAACTGAATGTCACAAACCAAACTGAATGTAATAAATGACAAGTTTATTGTTGCACAAAATGTACAAAATAACAAGCAAATGGACAGTCCCCCGCCCTCTTCCAAACATCCCGCCTTTCTCTTCATCCGCCAGTAAGGAACTGGAGATCAGAAAGCTATGACTACAGCAGGTCCGATAGTCCAAGCCAGATGCATGGTTGCTTAGAGACAACACACCCAATTCAGATTCACTGAACAATTGAAAATGAATAAAAACACAGTATTTACACAATCTGGTCTGAAGTTGTACAGCATGCCATCTATAGTTTTATACAGGATATGTCTGTGAACATATCTCTGTATAAAAAATATACTGTAAGATCAAATTAAGTTAGACTAAGGGCTATAGACATCAAAAGTACAACACTGCATGTTGTGGTTTTTTATCTTTTTTTAAATAATGAAATTTTTTTTTTTAAATACCCACTCATTTAATGATGTGAACTGTTTCCCTCTTACTAAATGAAACATCCTCTAATTGAATTGAAGCACATTTGTTTCACAGGCCTTTTAGTTGCCTGGTGGAAAAATTGTCCACAGAATCACTTATTTACACCAAGACATTCTGAGATTTTCTGTTCTACACTGTGTGTGTGTGTGTGTCTGTATGTGTATGTATGTATACATGGATAGTGTAGTCTTGGAGACTAGACCAGCCCAATGTGTGATTGTGTTCTAAAAGGCAACATCATGGCCACATTTGTCAGTAATTTGGAGGCAGGTTGTTAAAGAAGTCGAACGGTGTTTGTGAGCACCACTAAGAGGTTGTGTAAAATGTGGACCCTTTAAGTGAAGGCTTCACACTTGGCCCCTTAGTCAATTAACTCTGCAATGGACCCAGATGAAAAGCAGTGGTACAGAATGCAGCTATGGTGTTCAGCACAATGTGAGTGGCTTTTGAAGACAGTTTCATGGCTTACTTGGAGTTTCAAGAGTCCCATATCCCACAATGCACTGCAGCACATCCCACCCTCATTCATACACTCATATGTACAACTGGCAACAGCCTTCCTTCTGTTCATCAACTGATCACTGTTTAACCTGCACTGGCATCAACAGCTTATTTGAAATAAATTACTGCATTTGCAGCTGCTATCTTGGTAGAGTATTGCTGTCCAGCACTAGTGATTAAGTCCTAACAAAATGCTTCACTTCTTTACAAAACTATCATGTGCTTTTTTGACTATATACAGCAATGTAAATCCCATCTTATAGGTACTGGTGGGTTCCTATGTAGAAATGCAGAAATAGCATGACATGGCGTCTTTGAGTCACAAATCGATCCAACAACTGACATCCTGCAAAGGAAGAACTAGAAATGAAGCACGACTCTGCAATGAAAACTACCAGCCCAGAATGCAATGAAAGAATCATGTCAAAGGTGGCGAGGCAAATATGTCAAGAACCAAACAGAGCCTAAAGGCATGGAAACTATTTGAGTTGAACTATGCACAGCGTGTCAAGTCATTTTGAAAACCTTTAAAATGAAACAGGAGGTGGCTTCCTTTTCTCTTTGTGCAAAAATAATCTTCAGCAGTCCACTGTTATATGAACCCTGCTGCTGACTTTCTTTTTTTCACACTGTAGGGTTTTAATATATTTTTTCCTCTGGGTTCTCATCTGGTGGGCTAGTTCTCTTCCAGTTTTTATTTAATATACCTAGATATACTTCTTCTTATAATCTTTCTTGTTTTTACAAAATCAAAGACATGATGAACAAATTGACAATATATATATACTTTTTTCATATTACTTTCTCTCTCTTTTTTAGGCTATTGAAATTGAGATAATTTTGCATTTCATTCTTGTAAACAAGTGAGTTTCTGAGGTCGGTTCACCCGAGACAGTCAACCGTCCTTTGTTCTGTCAGTCAGTTTCACTTCCCTCTTGTCCCTCACTCTCTCTCGTCCTCTCTTGCTGTCCACCTTCTCTCAGAGCGTCTGACCTTCTCATTGAAGCAGAGCTCGGATTTGCTTAGAGGTGCTGTCATCGTTTAGATGTCTTGTTGTATACCTGCATATAAAAAGGAGGGAAACTCAGTGAAAATTCATCTCTTAACAGGAATTGCTTTATAAGCATACACCTGGAGCAGAAGTCTTTGTGTGTAAGCCTGCATTCATCTACAAAATGACATCACTTTAAAACCTGGATGCAATAGTGAACATTTACGAGTGCCTACATCTACTTTCAGAGACTCATTTCAGAAACCAGCAGAAATATATTGAACATAATAGCAATTTACAAAATCTTTTAGCAAACGTGTATGATGCTTTTCTGTTTACTTTTTAAAACCACATTTAAACATGTAGTACACATTGACAAACACAGACTGATACTTACCTCAGTGCATTCAGCAGTCCCTCCACACTGTTTGAAGGCTGCTCTTTCAACACCTTGATGCAGCCCTTCATCTACACACACACACACACACACACACACGAACACATACTGCTTTAGAGAAAGGTCAACCTCTTCTGATCCTTACTCATGCTGTGGCAGTAAACAAACCTCCCCAATAAGCAGTTCTGTCACAGTTCACTCACTTGCACAGACACACACACACACACACAGACACACACACACACACACACACACACACACACACAGACACACACACACACACATACACACACACTTGTACTCCACATAATTAGACATCTCTCTAGCAGCAAAGTCTTAAAGTACCCCATTATTTTTGTCCAAAATAAATATAGGAAATGAATCATTAGGAGCTTCTTACATCAATTTTGGAGGTTTTGGCAAAGGCACCCACGGGGTGAACGTGATCATAGAGGATAATAACGCCCACCATCACACGCATGCAGAACAGCATGGTATCTGTGTTGGTGAAACGACACCGGTACTCCCTACACACAAGAAACAAATTCCAAATCACTTAAGTGTATCATTTATATTCTTACATATACTTAGTAAGAACCAGAACAAAATCCCACCAGGAGAGGACCTTATCCATAATCTTGGCATAATTAACAGGATAATAGACTCTACGCTTCTGGACACCAGTACTTCTGCAGTTAAAAATTGTCTATTAGCAAGGTACTAGTGGAGGCCTGTACTTTACTTACCAACAAAGTGCACTTACAAGGTCCTTCTAATGAAACACTACCAGAGCATACTACTTAACGACAAAGTAATTAAATGCAGAGGACTTACGGGGTCTCCAGCATGACCCGGCACACGCAGGCCATAGTGCTCAGGCAATCTGTGGTGTCCTCAATTGGCAAAGTCTTGTTCTGAAATGTGTGTTGCAAAATCAGTTAATGCAAAACCAGTGTTAACCCCGTAGAGGGCAATAATTTTTTAGAAAATTATTTTCTCTTTTAATATACAGTATTAGGCCATTGAATACACAACTACTGCAGTGCTATACGTTAAAATGGCTTTTGTACTTGCCTCTGACACAAACTTAGTCGTGGCATTGCTCAAAGTTTTTAGCATGGGTGTGGCCTCTGCGTAAAAGAGAGACATCCGATTGGCCATTTCGTTGTTGACTTCATTCTCTGCCTCTAACTGTAAATGAAGAAAAAATGCTAGTAAATAAATCCTAAGTTCACATAATTAATACTGGTCAGACTGCACCATATTGTGCAGAAGACAACTCGGTTAAAATTCTTAAATATCGAAAGAGAAACACTGGCTGATTTCTTTTTGCCTAAGAGCAGGTTGGTTTAGATGCATTTAGGTACAGTTATTATTAAGCATTTTAAAACTTCAGGTAACCAAGTTATTTTAACGCAAGATTTAAAACACATTACCTGCTGATTATTCAGCCGATTCCTGCTTATGGTCCTCCTGTAGTAGCTGAAGTCATTCTGAATGGCTGGATTTGTCATCTAAGAGTAACAATGCGTCTTGTTTAGTGCATCTACCCATCACGTAGCATGTCATCTTCTAAGCATCAGCTCAGTTTTAAACAAAAGCCTTTGTGGGAAGAGTAGGTGTTCTAATAGCATTTCTTGGGTTACTCTCACCTTGAGCTCATCAAAGCTGAGGGTAAAATGAAGGATCTCTGCAAACTGCTTAGCTAGAGCTTGCTCTCTCTCCAGATGCTGCATGGGAGCATACGGAGGGCTAGTCAGTGCCTCCAGCAGGCTGCGCAGGGCATTTTCTGGAACAAAGGACATCACAAAATTGCATCACCTAAAGGGTGATGTGATCTTACAGTGCAGTAAAGCTTATTGGCTTCTCCATATAACATTTCTATGAATATTTGTGACAGAATAATGCATGCCATAATACATTTGGCACAGGGCAATCCAATGCATATAAAATTTATGCTGTGTTAAGTTTGACAGCTAATAATGCCCTGATGTTTTTAGTCTGCAAATGCACATTAACCAAGCAGACAGAAGCATCCATCTCTGTACCATCTGTGACAGAGGCTCTGAACTCAGCCATCAGGCTGTTAATGTCATTAGTATGCTTTAGCGTGTCTCCAGAAGAGCTATCCCTTCCCTTCATCAAATATTCAGCAGTCTGTCTATAAATAACAAGCTGATATGTTTTATCTTGAGGCCTGCTGAGAAACCAGATTCTCCGGAGCCGTTAGCTGGGGACCGGATATGCGGCGATGGAGGCTCGGATAGCGAGAGGTGTTGAGAAGGGTGCGGCGTGTGTGTTTTTTTCTGCAGTCATCGTCTCATTGGCCTGGTGTGTGTTACGTTTCTCCTGAGTCAGATGCCATTCCCAATGCCCAGCAGAGGAGACTTATTGCTGTGTTACATGCCGTAAAAAAGCATATTGCTCTCGGCTCAGCACCACCATGATAGAAGTGGCGGACCAGCAGTTATAACCCTCTGAATCTGCTGAATTCTCAGCCTGCACAGGAGGCAAAAAGCACCGCCTCTTGTACTCTTTGCCGGCTACAGTAACCATGGTGATGCTTATGGGAGGTCAGTCGCAGAGGAGGCGAGGTGGAGAGAAGCAGCTGCCTGTGTTCGTTCATCCGTGCCGGAGGGGAGGTGCCTGCAGCCTCCATCCAGCGTTCTGTACACATGCGAAGCCAAGCTGGAGCCATGTTGGCTTGAGCTCTGACCACAAAACCCCACTTAAGCCTTCAGCCAAATCAGCCGACTGCATAAAAAAAGAAAAAAAAATGCTGGAACCCACTCACCTAACCTGAGTGAAAATTCATAAAATCGCTTCAGCTTGGCCACCAGGGGGCAGACAGCGTTCCAGGCTTTTTCCTGGAGTTGGAGGTCATTGGGGTTCTGAATGGCCTGTGATAGGGTATGAAGAAAGGAAGATTATTTTAAGTCTGGTGATTATGTGTGATTACGTATCAAAATGAAAATATCACAGCACAGCAAACCAAATCAAAATGCAAACTCTGTTTTAACTCAATGGTGTTGGACCAAAGGGCAGCTGATGTGGACAGCTCTGCTTGAGCATGGTATCTTGCTCAGCTCTGTGATGCCTTTAATGGTCCAGTATTTGAACATCCAATCCAACCCTCCAATCACAGATGAAACTTAAAGGTCTTACATTACGACTGCTCCATGGTTTCCTAATGTGCAAATCCTGCAATTGATCCTTAAAAGCACAAATTTCTACCATTTGTTCCTCTTTCTTGAGTCCAAAAAGCTCCCTTTTTAGGTGGTCACCTCCATAAAGCATTTTTATGAGACTGCAGTGACACTAAACTACTTAGTAGACCTCTGAATGTAGACAGACTGACAGACACTTAATGCTTCTTGCTTCAGCTTCTCTTGCTGCTTTCCACCCTGAATTATGGTACCTTTATCAGGGGTAACTCAGAAGTGCCTTTAATGGACCAAGATTTGAACCAGAAACCATTCAATCAAAGGTGAAACTCAAATCAAAAGGTGAAAGACTATTATCTGGTTTGATAAAGGGAGATTTTGTTCCCAATGTGCAATTCTGCAATTATTTCTTTAAAAGCATAGAAAAGTTCTTTTTTTTGCAAAACATTCTACCTTTTAGCACAAATTCTACCTTTTGTCCCTCTTTCTTGAGGTGCAAAAAAGGTAAAAGGTTCACTTTTGGAGGTATCACCTCAGTAAGACATTTTCATGAGACTACAGTGAAACTGAACTGCTTAATAGTCATCCTTATGTAGACAAACTGAAAGACACTCTCAGCATTCTTGCTTCAACATTTTTTGCTGCTTTCCACAATGAATTATGGTACCTTCATTAGGGGCTCTGTGGTGAATTTAATGGACCAGGATTTGAACCAGAAACCATTCAATCAAATCAAAGTAAAAATTCTTTATCTCTTACATTACCACTGAGCCCATGTTCTATGATGTTTTTCATCAAGTGACATGTTGTTCACAATGCACAAACCTGGCAATTCTTAATTTAAAAGCACAGAAATATTCCTTAAAAGGGAAACATTCTACCTTTAAGCACAGAATTCCTCCTTTAGTCCACCTTGCAGAAAGTTACCTTTTTAGGGTAAACACCTCAGTGAAATGTTTCTGTCTAATGAGACTGAACTACTTGGTGGACCACTTGTTGCTTTCTACCTTTGATGATAGTAACTTGCTCAGGGATATCTGATAATGGTCCAGGATTTGTACCAGATCCATTCAGTTACAGAGACACTACCTAGCTCTTACATTGGTCTATATTACACTTTAAAAAGGGACATATTGTTCACTGTTTGATTAAAAGTATAGAAAAAATGTCCCTTATCAGCAAAATAATCTACCATTAAGTACAAAATTGTACCTTTGCTTCTCTTAGTTAAGGTACAAAAAGGTACCTTTGAAGTTGCCACGGGTGTACATTTGAGAGGGTACATTTGTCTGAGACTGAACTACTGCCATATTTATGTTAACTGAAAGACACTGTCAGCACAACTTTCTTTGAAACTTTCTACCTTTGATCTTCAGATCTTCACACCTATAAAACCAACCCATTAGCACACATTTATTCTTTAAGAGGAATAGCAGATTTCCAACCATGTGAGTGTGATTCGGGGGCTCCAGGGAAACTTCCTCACCTCTCTAATCTCCTGCCCTGCTCCAGTGTAAGACTGCAGCTCGGCTAAGATCCCATGAGCCTCCTCCAGAACTGCGCTGACCTGGTTCCATACGGCCGTCTCCGCCTCTGTGGGCTGGGCATCTGGAGGGGAGGAGCGTGGATGCAAACGGAGGAGAAGTGTCAGAATTTGTGGAAGTCAAGGGGATTTTGTAATCAAGTCAAGCATCGTCCTTAGTGCCAAAAGTTTCTGTAACCACTGTGTTTATTTATTGCCACTGTCAGACAGAGGATCATGTTTGTTCAATTCTCCCTGGAAGTCTACATCCTTGGGTTACAGCAATGGATTTAACTGTCCTTGTATTTACATTACTATTGATTTCCATAGAAAAGCACCAGTAAATCAAATTCCGCACCCAGAATCTGATCAGAAATAGAGGTGACTTTTAACATCTGGGCTGAACATTAAGAGCGCTAGAGACTTCATGCGCTATGCTAATTTTAAAATTAATATTGGATTAGCATGTATTGTGTTACAGAAAGCTTGTGAGAGGCTCTGTATAAAGGCAATGAGAATTGGGATTTATATATTCACACAGATTAGTTTGGTAATGATGCCGCTGTTTTCCTGACTTGGAAATATACAAAGAGGATTTAGGTTTGGTTGGAGCCTATCAGGGGATTGTTGCGGTTGAAACAGCTCTTAGGGGAATCTGTGTAGATGATGAAGAGATACACAAGGGAGTCTGTATTGGGAATAACCAAATAATGTTTGTCTACATTGTAGAATCACTTCATCTGCAAGAAAAGAGGGATCTCACAGCTTGATGAGGTGAGCAGCTCTACTGTTAATAGTCTCATGGTGTATGCCCTGTAATTCAGCCAGACATAATTATCCTATTAATGCCTCCCCATCTCTCATTGTACGTCAGTCTCTCTCCCTATTTCTCCATCTGCGCCTCTTTGGATAGATACACTTGCACATGTTTGTGGCTCGTGGCCATGGCGCTATCAGTTGAACAAACATACACCAGGCCTGCTTACCCCAGGCCTTTACAAACACACACATACACACACACACGCACACACACACACCCCAGAGTGAATATAAGCCTCAGTTGGTCCACCTCAGGCTCTATTTAACTTTTTTCTTTTGATCTTTAGAGAAGGGAGTTCTAAATTGCATAAACACACACACATCTTTGCTTCAATGTCATATAACATAGTGTTTAAATTTTCTTTAAAAAGCCACATTGTATCTTAAATTATTCATGCATTATTAATGATATCAATTGATGTAAAATTACCAGGCCTCTAATAAGAGTATTATTGTTTACTTTAGGTGAAATTAAATGAGTGGAACTTTTAGTTTTTGCTTCTTGGGCTGACATATCACCATAAAACCAAGACTGTGAAAAAGGAAATGAGAGCTGTGACAGAGATGACTGTTTTCTTACAGCGGTTAAGTCTCACAGTACAGGCTACTGTCTGTTGTCCTCTTTAACATAGTTATCTGGTGTTCTTTCTCAGTTCCAATACCACAGACATTTTCTACAATAAGTCAACCGTAATTTCAATAATGCGTACTGGTCTAGTCCAGTTGCATTACACCACTTCATTTACTTAGCTGTATTAGTTTTCATCATGCAACACAAAGACCCAGCATCTCTCACTGGACACTCATGCAGGTGGAGCACCAGAGAGGAGAATGTTAGAGGTGGAGCCGGTAAAGGAGTGGAAGTTATTGGAAAAGGAGAGGTTACTCGGGAAGGAAAGAAGTATTTATGTGATTAAAAGAATTATTAATGAGAACAGAGAGAAACAGATTCTTACTGCTAGAGGAAATCTTCATTCATACCTTTGTTGATGCAGTCTAACATGCACTATTCTGTTTGCTTGTTTGCACACACACCAATACACAAGTATTCTCATGATATGAACAGGTGGCATGGGCAATTGCACAGGTGTAGATAAAAGGTTAGTGAGAAAAGAGAAGAAATGTTAGACTGGGATTATTTTTGCAAGTAATTCATCTCAGCGTGGGCGTTAAAATAAGCATGGCATTCTTGAGATAATGTTGAGTGCTGCAAATCACACTTAGAAGAGGAAATATGATTTTAGAAAACGGGTCACAGCCATGAGCACATGTGCAACAAAGCTCTCAAATGCCAGCAATTTTATGCGGAAAAAAGAGAAATATGGAGATGAGGAAACGAAAGCTGAGATGACAGCGAATCGGGAGAAACAATGACATAAAGAGAAAGAAACCAAACTTAAAAAATAAGAAGCTGATGATCTCACGTTCAAAGTCAAGGAAAACTATTGGGCCATGCTCAAGTTCGGCGCAAGCCAGCACTTTCAGGAGATTCCCCATGAGCCCCCTGGAACAGAGAGAAGGGAGAGGTGTGTGGGTGATGGAGGGTCAGGGAGGTGTGTGGATGTGTGTGCGTGTGGTGTGTGTGTGTGCAGATATGTGTGGAATCAGGGGAGACAAACAAGAGGCGGGGTGTGGATGGAATGGGCTGGAGTGCGTTGTCAAGACCAGCGGAGTCAGGGGCGTTGAGGGTGATGACATGATACCTTCTTTCCTACTCCCTTATGATTTTAGTGTTTGTCACAAGACAGCAAATGTTGGTTGCACCTTCTCCATTACGTCCCACTTTCATTCGCCATTCTCGTATCATTTCCACACCTTCTCCAACCTTGGCACATCCACCCCGATCTCTCCCACACACACTTATATATACACACACACACAAGACACGTGACACATCACACAGCAGCAAACACTTACTTTCGAAGTCCAGAAAAAAATGTGGACAGTTCTCTAAATCCTTGCCAAGGACCTTAATGAGGTTCCCCATGGCCAGCAAACCTATGCAAGGAAGACAACAAATACATACAGTACAAAGCAGCATAACCTTTTTTTCTTATGTTGTGTCAGAACAAGTGTTAATCTTTGTCTAAATATAAGCCAGGCTTCACTCTTCAATTGGACATTTTTAGTAGTGAATTACATTTACTACTGATGTTTTATTCTGTGACATGATTCTTTTTTAATGAGATATACTGTATATCTAAAAGCAGGAAGTTTTATGGACAAACACAGGAACCCTGGCACTATTTATTATAGGGTATGGTGTAATGAAAATCTCACTATTTTTGTGGAAATACACAAACGCTGTGTTTTGATTCCACACAGTTGTGTGGTTATTATTGCCAACCTTCCAAGTTGATAGCCATCCATATTCATGTTTGGATTCAATGGATCATAATTGCTTCATAAAAGTTTAAACCATTTCTGTTGTAAGTGTAGCCATGTAATTGGAAATTGTTTGCTTCATGTAAACTAATTTGTGCAAAAAAAAAAAAAGATGCTTTATATGTATCACTGATTGGCTTGTTAAAAGTTAACTGGTAACTCCTAATTCACTGTGTATTAAACATTTAGATTATTATTAAGATTAGTGTTATAGTCTGGTGAGATGTAATTTGCAGATAATTGATGTTCATGTGTAAGATGATAACAGGAATACTTTAAATACACTGAACTACAACAACAAAAAAAATCACAAATTCTCTACTGAAATAGCTTTAACAGAGTTTTATTTGTGTCCATCCGGACACTTTAGGTGTTAATCTCACCACCTGTATGTGTTAGATTAACACATGGCAAGATTCCACTATCGGTGCATCTTGCCATATTTAACTGGACTAATCATCAAAATAAATAAACTTAATCTTTGGACCTTTCTGAAAAAGCTGAGTGGGTGCGATTCTGAACAGCGTGCAATAAAGTGTATTTGCTTACTATAGGTTCTGGGAGAAGAATTTTTTCCATGATGCCACTATTTGGCAATTAAGTCTCCCCTGATATTCAGCATGTTCGGTGCAGGGCAGTAATTGTAGTTAAAGCAATTTCACAAGGAAAACTTACTGACTTGCATTTTTTTGACAAGTCTTGAGTAATACTGAGTCATAATTAAACAGTTGTGGTTGTCACACATTAGTTATGTAAGGAAATTTTAATTGAAATGTGAAATGCAGAAAAGTGTGGATTGCAAAATGGGATTTGAGATGTTGAATTATGTATTACAAAACAAAATCATACTGTAAAATTATTTCACCAGCACCGCTTTGCAATTTGCCAGCTAAGGGCCATATGTAGAAGTGCAGAACAATGTCTAATTGTAGATACTACCAGTTTATTAATGGCACATCCTTAATCAACTGCTCAGAAATGCTAAGGGGGGGTTGGGGGGGTGTAGTGTGTGGGATACTGGTCTACGATCCAAGAGGTTGTGGGTTCCACGTCTAGCACTACCACTACCACCATTAAACCTCTGAGCAAAACTCAACCTCAAGAGACTCTCCCCATAATTAGGAACTTCAAGTCTCTCTGGATGTCAGATAAATGTTGTAAATGTAAATGTAGACGTCTTGCCCTTTAGCTCAAGGGACTCAGGCGAGATTTAGAGATCAGCACTGCTTCCCAGGTGATTTCATTAATATCAATAAAATTTCCTTTTCACTTTCTTATGAGACATCTATGTACATATTAACATCATTTTTGCACAGTGATGCACTAAATGGTGACAAAGGGAATTTAACACAATCTCTAACACATTACATGCAAAACATCTGAAAGTGATCTTTTGGTGTATTAACAGAGGACATTAAACCTGAAATGGTGTGTCAAATGGTGATGTTCAGCTACACCATCGCACGCACACACCATACACACTATAGTACAGAGATGGCTCTTTCTAGCCTGTTTATCACTGGCTGTCTCCAGGCAACCACCATCCTTGCTCTGTTTCCATGGCTGTTCTTCTCAGCATCGCTCCCTCCCTCCCTCCCTCCACACCCTCCCTCCCTCCGCATAAGCCGGGACTTGCATCTGTTGTAAGCTTCCTCATCTGTCCCTGAACATATCACTGACAAATCAGAGTGGCCATGCTCAGCCTTGTACTTCACCTTGCTAGTAGGAGATGACTTCCGAGGCTATTAAATTACAGATCTTCATGATATTCAAGAGTAAACACTCACTTAAAATGGTGGTAGCCTTGTGGTCATGGGTTCTAGTCTGGCTCTATTCTACCCTCAACAGTACCACCATTGAAAATATAAGCAAGTCCCTTAAGCCCCCATTGATCCAGGGAGACTGCCCCTCATTAACATAAAGTAACACTCTTGTTAAGAACATCTGCCTTAAATGTATTTGTAAAATCTGGAATCAATTCATTTCCTAAAAGAATTTACTAAGCAAAGTGTTAACATTTTATCACCTTAAAGTATGAGATATATTCACTCTCAATCAAACTAGGAACAACAATGTGTTTAACACCAACCCTTCCACTTATGCTACACTACATTTTCCAAGTTGTTAATTCCAAACGAGTCACTAACAAGTCCGCTCATTTGTCTTTTGCTTAGACATACATCAAAAGCTGTCATCGTTTAGCTTCACCTACCAGCCACCATGTGTTTGCCTTCTCCCCTTTCTCCGTTTCTTTCCTCTCTTCCCTTTCACTCTCTCCTGTCAGGTCCTCTTCCTGCTCTCTGATTGTCTTCCTCAGACACTGTTCTATTGTCTGGTTTTTGCTGCGTAGTTCTGCTGTGTTCAATAATGAACATTGCACTGCTCTGTCACACTCTTTCACACTTCTCTTTTTCTGACTGCTATTTAAAGTCAGTGTGTGTGTGTGTGTGTGTGCGCGGGCGTGCAAGCGTGTGTACATTTGGGCACACGCACGTAAACGAATAGGGACCAAATCCCCTTTATGCCTGGTTCAGGGGTGCTTGATCTAACACGTTCATTTAAAAAAAGTTAGGAAAAAAGTGTTGCTACAGAAATATACAAAACACACACATCTCATTTGTGGCCTGATGTCCCCATAATGATGTTAAAACAAATGTATAAACTGTGTAGGTGGATGTGTTTTTCTGAAGTATGCCTTTGTGGTCTAGTGTGAGGGCCATAGTGGGTGCATTAGACTACCGCTCAAGGTTTACTAGCTGTGTGATCTCTTCAACTGCAGCTTCCTGTGGGCAAAAAAGTCATCAGGGCTGAATTTGGTCTAACGCTGCCATCGATTCAGCTTCCTCAAATAAAAACCCTCTAAAAGCCGCCCTGACTTTTTGTTCCTTTTTCTCTTCAGTGCATTAGAACGGATAACACTATGGTTTTTATTTTGTTTATGTTTTCTTCTCAAGTAGGAAGGAAAAATTGTTAATACTGATCATGTTGAACAAAGTATTACATAGATGAGTGAAAAATGAGGTGAATAGAAAGGTTGTTGACAGTAATGAGGAACTCGGGCTGCCAGTCGTGGCCTCGCCTAATCACTGTGGGCCTATAATCGCATGCTGTGCCTTCCCCAATGTCTTAGGCTGAAAGTAGAGCAAAGGCCTGCCATTGCACAATCTTTGCAGTTAGATAGCAGGCTGGAGTTCACACACTGTGTTATACTAAGGCGGAAATACGTATTAAAATTGTAAACTACATGATTGTGTGGCAGCATGATAAAGCAACACAAAACTTGCTTAGTCACATTAAGCCACTGCAGAATGCAAATGAATGTATTTTTTATTATGGTGTGCCATGACTTTGTAATTTGTCATTAGTTCTTCCCATTTTCCTGCTCCCTCATTCTGTGTGCCATATGGTTCGCTAACAGTAGCCACAGTTGGGTGGTTTGAAAACTCATACCTTTGCTTGCAATTTTCCTCAAAGAGCTCTTCACTGCATCCACTGGGGGCCTGTCCGCTCCGCTCCCACAATCACAGCATCAGCGTCCTCAACCTAAAAGAGAAAGGCAGCGGAAGTTAGATGGGTCTTTGCAAAGAAGCGACTGAAAACAGAGCTTGTAAACACAGTGAGATGAACACAGTGATAGTCTTTGCCACCTTTATGCCATGGCAAAGTGGCAGGGTGCCAACGGTTTCTCTGATCAGTGGTTATCAATGATCGTCCTCACAGCCCTCCACTTTGTATAGATTCAATTATTCCCAGCCACAATACAGTACACCTGATATACCGTATATATATTTTATAATATATATAGTTTCAAAAGTGAGTCACTTTTGTGAACACACCACAGCACACAGTGCACCAAATGTGACCTCTACATTTGACCCATTCATGAAGTAGCGGTGGACAGCTTTAGCAGCATCCTGGGGGGCAGTGCTTGGGGATGGTAACTTCCTCAGGAGTACCTCAGTGGTAGCCTTACTGGTCTGGGACTTTAATCAGCAACCGTCCAATTACAGGGCCAAATCCCTCACTGTTACGCTACCAACAGCCCCTCAAACAAAAGTGTGGTTTTGTTCAAAATAATTTTTTGTCCCCCAAAAAACACATATCTTTGGTACCCTGTACAAGTTGAGAGAGTATTTTTATAGGAACAGTAGGAGCATGAGGTTTATAAACTGCAAGCTTGGAGGAATGCCTTATTCTGAAGGATTTTGAGCAGAGTAATAATTGTAAAGTGAGTTACCGTGTTCAATGAGTGGTGACAAGTGAAAGCTTTTGGTTCTCATTTGTGGAGTGCCAGTCAGCCAGGGCATTAGTTGTGAAATTGAAAGGCCACTTGGTGTCTTCTCAATTAGCCAAATTATACTGGATTACAGCCCAGCATGGTTTTGAATAATGGAGAGGCACATTTGGCAAGAAGTGATTTTAGAGTTTTTAAAGTTTGCCGACCCTTTCTGCAAGGACACCAACTAAGGACAATTATCCATGCTGCTTTAGATAGTAGGTTTAGTTATTGACTGTGCATATTGCTATTGCATTGTGTAGAAGAGGCTATATGCTCTAAAAACATGTTTAGCAAGAAACACATAGACCGGAATGACGGTAGTCTGTGATTCTTATGGGAAACTTACCCAGGACAGCATAGTCTGTTTCCCTAAAATGTAGCATCCTTACTGCACAACAAAATAATTTTGTTTACTGTTGTGCCAACTAAAAGAAAGATGGCACTTACAAAAATGCACATCTTTTAAATATGATACATCTCAACAGAGTTGTAATTTCCAGGCATTTCAAAGGCATTCCAGGCATTTCCAAAAGTGTTTCAAATATGCATGCCAAGATATTGCAGGTATGCATGTCATCCATCTATAGAGCTATTTTAAGCCATTGGAAATTCAACCCGCACCAAGCCACAAAACAATGAACAATGTGACATGACCAATAACTAGAAAGGGGAGTCATTGGGTTTATATCATGGACAGGTCACAGTTCGATTCATCTCATAAGTGTGTGCACAATAAATCTGTCATGGCATTGAATGAAACACACACACATACACAGACACACACACACACACACAGACACACACAAACACACATGCACACACACAATGCATGTTTTATTCCACAGCATGTGTAGCGCTACAAAATACAGCAATGTCCACCCCATAAATCTTAGCGTTCATGCATTGCAGCACACAAAGGGCTGCAATCTCTGCCATGGCTTCTAGCCACCTCCCTGGCTCACTGCACTCAGCCGGCAGCGTTCCATGAGCTTCCCTCCCTTATTGCAGATCAGCACTAGCACATACCCTTATCACTACGCTGGGACTGACAGAAGCAGAGCAGTGTGTTTTGAGGCTATGGGAGAAGCTTGTCACAGACTAGGGTGCAGAGAGTTCAGTCTCACAGTAACTTGATGCGCTGAAGGGTATTGATTGCTTTTATTGTTAACCGAGTCACACAGGGTCATCGGTGGGTCAAAAATGTTTTTGAGATCTTGACTCATTCATAGATCAACTGTTGTGTGGTTTGAGAATGAACTTCTTAATGGATGTCAACCACAAATGATTAAATATTGTGGTGCAAGTCGTCTTTATATTGTAGGTGAGATTGATCGGTGCACATTTTTGCATAACACAGCAAGGTCAGCCACTCGACTGTGAACTTTCACCTCTCATATTGACACTTTGAGACAGAATTCCAGTTGTAGTCGTTCCAGTAGATCTCGATCTGCGACATTGTGACGATCTGTAACACTGTGCTGAACTCAAAATTACGACTGAAAGCAGCATAGTCTTTAGAGAGATTAAAATGTGTATAGAGACACCGGCTATGTGTTTTGTGTTGAATATCTCTGAAGAAAATCAAGATTTACTAAAAAGGTTGGTGAGGGATTTGCTCAAAGCCAAAACAAAATAAGGATTTCCTAGTTACATTAACCAAACTGCTTACTTGCTGCTGAGCTCACCGGGTGCTAATGTGGCTTGCTAATAATGAAAGCTAAAGTAGATGTCTAACAAAAGTCACTTACACACAACTTTAACTTAATGAAAGAGGAGAATCCATATCACAGTCTGCACCAGGTGATAAGGCTGAAAAGCTTTCCTCTAAAACATTAATTAGCAAAATTAATTTTATATTTGGAATGGAACTTGAAGCCCTCCATGAAGCGAATCCACCCCACTTAAAATTACATTACCTTTCCTTGCCTGTACCACTTCACTCGCTTGATAGTTTCTATTGTTGGTGGCGTAACGGTTAGGGACTTGGCCCCATAATCTGAGGGTCGCCGGGTCAAGGTGCCACTGAGGTACTCATGAGCAAGGTACCGTCCCCAAGAGCTGCTCCCCAGGCGCTGCCAATGTCAGCTGGCCACTGCTCCTTAATGGATGAGTTAAATGTAGAGGTCACATTTCGTTGTGATGCCCTGTGTGCTGTGCTGTGTTCAGAATTACAAATTATCATTCACTTAAATAGCCTTTCTATGTGGGATGGAGATTTAAGTTAACACATACAAGTCAAACCTGTGATTCCTGTGAAAAGGTACATATAACAGCAGTGTCTCCAGAACCTATTCTCCAAAGCATGTTTTATGCTGAGCAAGATATAATTGCCTTCCAGTCTGGGCTTGTTTGGTATAACATTACTGCAGCCACAGTCTCTATTTCAGTCATCGTGACTTCCGCAGTGACTGCATTAGGTATATTTTTGTTGTGGATTTCAGTCGAGTGAGTCCATTCCATTAAATTACCCCCTGCATTAAAGATCTGTTGCTACTTGATTATTTGACTGGTTCTGCACTTGAGAGTCAGTTCAGCCTCACTGTAACTGCAAATATAAGTATTTCTTTCACTCTGTGTGTTTATGTGGATTGTGGTATTTAAAACTCTGAATATTGCTCACAATCAGGTTTGAGTAGTGTCATTCCAACACTCGTTATTGTTTTCTCTGTTGATTAATTGACATTGACTTTACATCCAGCATAGCAATGACACATCCATCCATTTTCTCTTATCAAAAGGTGTGCCTTTCAGAGTAGTTGCAATGTTGAAAGATACCAAACAGTTTTCGAGTGCACACCTGCGAGCGGGCTGTACATTTCCTTCTTTTAACAAAAGATGAAAGAGAAAATGATGTGAGGGGAAATGGACACAGAACAAAAATGCATTATTGCTTGCCTTTTTTTATCCATTAATTCTTGTCACCAAGCCGGCAGGTCCTTGTGTCTGCAAGAAGTGTAGAGTGATTATCCGTGCCTCTGCTTTCCCTCTATCCTTATACTATCTCTCTCTTTGACTTGAGATGAATGCACGCTCTCAGGGTGTTAGTGTGGCCGATGTGCTGTGGACAGAGCATTAGCTTAGCATAGTGCGTGGCAGGAGGGAGATCACGATTGACAAAGAGCTCGCCTCTGGAGCTGATGGGAGTTGGCAGCGTGTGCACTAGCCGATCCCTGCGCCGCAGACTGACTGGTAATGCAATGCTACAGCTCACAGTGCTGATGCTCCGTACTCGTCATCCAACACTGTCCTCAGAAGCAGAGCTCTGCAAAGCCTGCCCGTGCTACAGCTAGCACTAGGAAGAAGATAGGGAGGAGGAAAGGAGAGGGCGGGGGAGTGTTTCTCCTCCATCACCCTTCCCCCCGTGCTCTCGCCATTCTCCTGCGGCTGAGATTGTGTGCTGCGTTAAAAGGCTGATTGCAAATTAGCATTGTGTGTTATGGCTCAAGGGCTGACAAAGGAAAGGGGTGATGGAGACAGGGGTCTGGGGTCTGGGGTCTGGAACATTTGTAATTTTTACATGATGTTTCTACTCATTTCATTCATTCTTTGAGAGGAGGGTATGTAGGGAGAGAAGTGATAATGCATAATGAGATGCTTTGTTGTGGATAAATGGGTTACTGTAACAGTGGCACTGCCTTGCATGGTTTTCCCCCTCGTATGCATTGGCTGCTGAAAATGTGCAATGGTATTTGAATATCATTACCAGAGCCCCAAGGCTGACATTCTCTTGCTAAAATTTTTGTAAAGAAACATACTGCCCCTGAGATCCTTCTGTGAGGAGCTTTTTGTTAACATAAATATGAACACAGCATCATTACGTTTGCATCATTATCGTCATCATTATCTCTCTCTCTCACAAAAATATATTTGTTCCACACAAAGATAAGATGGAAGTGACTGTCCCCTAAAACATAGGAACACCGGAGATTTGTCAACTTTGAACAGAAATGTTCCAGCTTTTATTTGAAAAATTAACAAGTGAAAAAGGGTTGGTTTCTAGGGTTAACTGTAGTATGATTAAGTTCCAGTAATTATAGGTGTAAATGAAAGTAAAGAGGTTGCAAATGTGTGCATATGTGTATTGTGTGTGTTCAGTCTAAGTGGTAAAACATGACCCCACCCCCCACCATGTCCCCCTTTCTGTCATCTGATTAAACTCTTCTGGCAGCTTCGGGCTGAGCCGTGGCCACCCAGACGTGTGTGTGTCTGTGTGTGTGTACCATAGTCTCATCTTTCTCATTCTGTTTCTCCATCTTTGTGGAACACACCTGCTCAAGGTCACTGTCTAAAGCAGGCGGCTATATATAGCAAGGGGTTGCATCTCATTGACAGTAGCTTGGTCTCTGGTGTCTTTGATTAATGCGCTAGTTTTGCTGGACTCATGACCAACCTTATCAAAAAGGTGACTGCTGACTTTGCATGTGTTTGTGTGCTTAAGTTTTTGGATGACCCATAAGGGATTGGAAAAGATTTGTGGCTGTGCAATAACACATTTGTACACGAGGAACGGTCTCATAAGGAAAAACTATTTTAAAGAAAAGTTCTAGCAATTATTTGAAAAACTAACATAGTCTCAAGATTTACTTTTTGTTACTGAGGTTAAGATTTGGATTCGGATAAGTATCCCACGAAGATCAGAAGACATGAGTATGTGTGTGAGTGAAAAAAAAGAGAGAGAGAGACACTAGCTGACTGACTGACAGAGAGAGAACTTTGATAACTTTCAGTTTTATCATTAATATGAGGAGATGACCCACTTTAAAACTGCGTTTGTTAATCCCACTGTGTGTTAGTGTTTGTTTATCTCACTCAGCTTGTTTGAGTCTGTGCCAGCAGCTTGTTCATTAATCCACTCCATGCTTGTCAGATACCGGAGTGGCATGGCTGCCAGGCTGCCCCGTGCCCCCTCTTGCCCACTGTTCTACTGCTCTGGGCCTTGGAGATAGACAGATGATGAGAGATGAGAAGAGATGAGAAACTCCTCTCCGGGCACGAGCCCTGCAGTCCAACTGGGACTATGGACTCAAATTCTCTGTAGCCCAAACCCTCTCAGGCGCACAAAGCTTGCCAGATTAGTTTCCTCTAATCCGTCAGCGATGTAATGGCTAATAAGCACTTTAACATGAGAAGTTAGCCATGCAAAGTATTAAAATCTTATAACTGTTTAAAACTAATAGAAATCTGAAATTTTTAAGTCTCGTCCAAAATTATTGTCAAGATTTTTAACCTTTTTTAAATTAACTTGACTGACATTTTTCCACACCGGTTTTAGTTTAAAGGTGATGGACGTTGGAGCTGAGGTGCTTACACATAGCCATGAATGAAGAAATATAGGTCAGATGTTGTTTACTAACAGGGATGTTAATTAGCTGGCTATTTTTAGTTGTTACTTGTTTATCAGACCCTCGTTAGAGAGTAGGGGTGGGAATTGATAAGATTTTATCAATATCAATGCCATTGTCGATGCTGCCTATCAAGCCAATTCCTTATCAATTCTGATCTTATCGATTCCTGAGTAGTTTCTTGGGTGCGAAAAACGTAGTTCAATACAATCTTCCGCACCAAAAGCAACCATTTAATTTTTTTCCTGAAATGATGTCTGCACAAGACTGTGAACATGAACACATTCATATTCTTTTTTTTTTTCCTGCAGAGACATTCCATGGCTTAGTACTATGAAGAAAGGTAAGGTTAGTGCCTGGTATAAATACTTTTTTATTTATTGATATTTGATAACAAATAATTCTTATATATTCTATATTTATTTATTACTCTATAACATTATTGAATGAAAGAGAAAAAATCTGATTAAGGGAAATGAAATGCTGATATTTTGACAAATTTTTTTTTGACTCATTTCTGGGAGAGTACATTTTTGCCATGAGGGCGTTCCATTTGAGAGTCGTGGCACAATAGCGCTGTGGATGCATGTCGGGAATAAATAAACATCAAGAAAATGACTGTGCTGTGAGGAGAACGCTGATTGTTTTTGTTATTTATCAGCTAAAATATAAGTTTAGTCTGTAATAAATTGGAATATTAAACTAAACTGGAACGTTTTAGAGAATGTTGGACTTCCCTGTGAGAGTCATGCGCGCTAACAAACGCAGCGCGTGAAAAATATATTTTATGCGTCATGATTCCTCGTGGTTGAAGGTCAAGTCGCAGATATTGCGACGTAATGTACCACAACGCAAAACTGAGGAAAAATCAAAAAAACGTTGTGCTTGGAAATAAGAGAATAGCGAAGAAGAATCGATAATGTTGGAGCTGTACAATTCCAATGGAACTGATCAGTTGGAACCGGTTTTAAGTCGGAACCGGTTTTCGATTCCCGCTCCTATTAGAGAGACACTGAAAGATCTCTGTCATTAGCCAGTTTTGGGCTTCACGGAGGCAGCATGAGGAGACATGCACCAGCTCTCTCTAAATGTGAGTCCTGAGCTTGCAGGAATAAAGGTTTAGCCAAACTCCTGCTGTGACTCCTCTCTCAGCCATGGCCATTTTTAGCCTTTCCTATGGAAGAGCCCGTCACCTGTTCCCTTCTCTGACCTGCTATCTCCAGGCTTACAGTAGCTCTGCATCGTTGGAGTGAAACAGAGTCTCCTGCCAAAAAGCAGACAGATCAGGCTCAGGACATGTGGCACTGCTGAGATCAGGCCGTGACCACACAGAGTCTGTCCCATTCATTGGGAGATATGATGGTGCGTACAAGAGGGAAGTCACTGAAAACACAGTTACTCAGTTCAACTTGTAAAATATTCATAGTAAACTTCTTCAATCATGTTAATGGCTGAGACTGGCTCAAAGTCACAAAAAGCTTGTACTAATGCGTTAAAAGGACATGATCAGTCTAATGGTTATAGAAGTAGTTTAGTTCCAAATATGCCACAGAGGCCAATGTAATTCAATACAAATACAGTATTGTTATAATACATGATTTATTTAATTCAACTTGTAAAATATTCATGATCAGTTTGATATGAAAAAAAATATCAAAAGTCAGTAAGAGGGCTTTTTCACTTGAGCTTGCTCTATAAATCACCTCAGAAAAAATGAATAAAATCCAAATATTATTATCGATTTAGCTTGAATGCATCAATCTCTTCAATACCACATCTTTGGCAATATTTGTTTGTGCCGCAAACATTTTGCAATGAGAACAGATGGGTTACGTTCTGTTGTGATATATTTCTTTTCCTGTGAGGATTTGTGAGGGACCTCTCAGGCCATTGCAAAGGTGAAAGTGATTGTTGAGCTGCAACTTTTAGCTATATCGGCAAGTTTTACACTTATTGTCACATACTTCCCATGAGTTTGCTAATGAATGTTATACCCTTATTCCCAGTCTCTCTCTCTCTCTCTTTCTCTCTCACACACACACACACACACACACTCACACACACAAAATGCAGTAGTGACAGTTAAAACTTGTTTCAAGGTTACTACGGGTTCTTCAGGACTCATTGTCTAGATTTCAACGCCTCATACCTGCCTAGCGCTGGCTCTCTGACAAACCTGTTCCTGCCACTGCTCTCCATTCCCCATCCACCCGTCCTGATCATACAGCAGAAAATCTCAATAAGCATCCGGCGCTCTCCCAGTGGAGAGCTAGCAGCCACTGCTCCACATCCAGCACAGAAAATTAACAATACTGCAGGGGCTTTTGCACCAAAGAAAAACCCTCAGCTCATCAAGTGTAGCTCCAGCAAGCCACAGTTGACAGTGTCCTGAATTGTCTTTGTTCAGAGATAAAAAGGAAACACTATGTTTGAAATAATCATTTCTTTCAAAGCTCTTAACTATGATGTACACTAGTGATGTAAGCAAAATGTAAAGTTTTTTGACCCCTCCGACCGAAGCCTTACTTGAGACATTTCCTTCTTTTTACAATGTGATATCAAATTCAGCCCAATCCTGAAACCTTAATATTTGCTGTACTTTTTCACATTATTGGTAGAAAATGAGCTGCTGTAGTTATGAATGTAGGTCTGCCAAAGGGCATTTGCCATATCCATAAAAATACGATATAAACCTTCATGCAGCAAAAATGATATGACTGTTGATATGTTGTATCTTTACATCATTTATGCTGGATGGTGGTAAAGGTGTGGTTGTAATATTTTTGCCCAATGTATATAATGTATAAGCCATTACTTTCATTATTGCTATTTATTACTATTACTAGGGAAAGGAAGAATGATTGCAGTACTTGAGAGTGTGCCATTCTATGTGATGTCAAGACCGGCTCATTCATGTCTATCCACGTCTCTGAGTGCTATTTTGTCATTTCTATCTTATGGCTGTGTGCAGTAAACCCACTGCAAATCCCAGAATCATTCATGGGAGAAACGGACGTCAAATATGTTGTACCACACAAATCTGCTCTGTGGCGCACATGCCTACGGTTCCTGCAGCTATATGATGCTCACAAAGAGACAAGGACTGGAGAGAAGGAAGACAGAAGGAAGAGAGGATGGAAGAAAAGAGAGGCAGACAGACAGCTGTTGACAGAGTAAGAGAGAGACGGGAGACAGAGAGGCATAGGCATAGGCAGGCATGTTTCCATGGGCGAAGTGGAGAGATTTGGGGTGAGAAACATGCATCAGCCACCGCAACCAATCAGAATGTCCCTATAAAATGTTCAAAGGGAGTGTCCTAGCAACAGAGGAGTAAATATGCTTTTAGGCACCGCTGGTTTTGTATATGAAAAACACATTCAGGGACAACCTTTGATTTGTATGTTAATGTGTTTCTCATTAGTTCGTATTCCATGCCTTGTTTGAGGTAATTTAAATGTAGGAGAAGGTGGTGAATCAAATAATCACAGTACAGTACATACCGCTCTTTCCTCTTAATTATGTTGTATAATATTTTTTCAAATCTTCACTGGAACAGTGTTGTTAATCACCTAAGTGTTAATATATGTGCACTATTTTATCATTACCAATAAGAAAACAATAAGAAAAGATTGAGCCGGGTTTCATTTTTACCATTCATTAGTCTTAGAGGGAAATAGATTATGCAGCAAGCAGAAATGCTTCATTTGACACTTGGGACTAAAAACCGAAAAACCATCATGTTTTCTCTCTCTCTCTCTTTCATTCTCTCTCTTTCCCTTCAAAACACAGAATGATATGATCTCATTTTTTTCTTCCCCACTTCATTCACACATCATTCTCTCTTCTCTGACGAGGTGTGAATTCCCTCCTCTTTTAATTCCCTCTGTCCTTTTGAGATCTGTCAGGGAAATGTGTGGATAAAAGGAGTGGTTCATTTCATTCACCCTCTCATTCATTCCTCTCTCCTTTTCTCTCTCTCACTCTCTCCTCTTTGCTCTTCGTTTGCTCCCAGCCCTCCTGCAAGTGGTATTGTTTTTGGGTAAGTGTGAGTTTGCACAAGGTTAAACACACACACCCACTCTCTCTCTCTCATTCTTTCTCTCTCACAGACACACACAAATACACTTCATGTGAGCAATAAAACATCTTCTCAAACAAAGCTGGCAGCCTGCTGTCTCTCTCTCTCTCTCTCTCCATTAAGTAAAGAATAGGAGGATGGTCACAAATGGTGCAGAATATGACCGACACATTCATGCTTTGGTTGTGTTGTGACGGAAAAATGCACATTTAGCTGGTGTGTGTTTCGCGCAAACCGTCATCCGAAAATAAGGATACACTGTGTATGGAAGATGCTGACCCATTGTACAGCACACTGCAGACTGTGCTGACCATGTGTAAGTGTGTGTGTGTGTGTGTTAATGTGCCTGTTTGCAATACTACATTGCGCTGCAGTGAAAGAGGACGAGCCCCAGCTGACCGATTGCTGGGCTGTGAAAGTAGCACACTCCTCTCTTTCTCTCTCTCTCTCTCTCTCTCTCTCTCTCTCTCTCTCTCTCTCCCTTTCTCCCTCATCCTCCTATCCCTCCCTCTTAACCTCCCTTCTGCGTCTACCCCCTTTCTTACGGCTGCCTCCGGAAGATGCCGGCATGGCAACACTGGATGCTGCTGCCGTCCACTGACATGTGCCACTACATTAAGCTGGAGCGCTGCTCCAGGTAAAATTGTGCCAACAAGAACCAACTAAATAACAGAAAGAGAAAGACACGTAGGACGAGGGACAGATGGAGGAAGAGGAGAGAATGAAAGAGAGAGAGAAAGGGAGAGAGAGAGCATAGGTGATGCTGCTTACCGGCTAGATGATTCACAGGGAGGCAGTGATGCTCCTGCTCTGTCTTCAACCAAATGAAAGAAATGAGGGGAAAAAATAGCAAATGGAGGGCTAGAGGAACAGAGCAGATGCCCCCTCTGGAGAACAAAAAAGAAGAAAGCAAGGGGTGAAAAAAACACAGCTCTCCTTTCACTTCCCCTGTAAGTAGCACGAAGGCAGGCTTCACTGAACGTTGTGTGTGTGTGTGAGCGAGAGAGAAAGAGAGCTGGTGTGTGTGAGAGCTTGTGAGCGTGTGTGTTTTTTTCTGCCTGCTGCTCTGTCTCTTCTTCTCTCCTCTGGGCTCGCTTGGGCAATCCTGCTCCGTGTGTGAACGCACTCTCTCTCCCTCTCCCCCTCTCTCTCTCCCTCTCTCTCTCTCTCTCTCTCTCTCCGCACTCAAGACTCTGCTAGCAGTTGCTTAGCTATGAGAAATAGAGCGTTAGAACGTTCTGTCCTCTCTCTCTCTCTTTCTCTCTCTCTTCTTTACAAAGACCCTCACCAGCCTTTCCCAATCACACCCCCTCCCCCTGACTAACAACTGACATCTCCAATGCTTGCTGGCAGGAGGTGGGGGAGTGTGTGTGTGTGTGTGTGTGTGTTTACGATGAGCCCGCACGTGTGTTTATGATATAGAGGGGCGTCACTTAAGCCCTTTCCCATGCAGCGCCTGTGTGCCCCCCACGGCAGGTGTTTGACAGGCAGCTCCCAGAGAGGCCAGAACTTGTTTCTGGTCGCCGTAGCGAAGGGGCTGGCCAAACGTTCCGTCTCCAACCCGGCCTGGAGTGTGCAAACAGAATGGCCATTGTTCATCTTCTCTATGCCGTCCCTCCCGCGTGGCCGGCGGCAAGCCTGCCTGGCACCCCCCTTTCATTTGCAAAGCGACCCCCCCTCTCCCTCTCTCCAGCCTGGGGTCAACACACGCACATACACACCACAGCGTGGCCAGTACCAATCAACTCCCCAAGAGCTTCTTCTGTGTATGGCTGCAGTAAAGCTCTCGCGAAGCTCAAAACCTCCAAAGCTGCATCTCTGACCTGTTTCAGATGCGTCCTCATATGGACGGGGGAATCAGTTGGCATATCAGATGCATATTTACATTCAGCTCATATGTGACTCATGGCCTGCAATAACAATCTTTGCAGCACGCCTCCAGACTGGCACTGTGCCCTTTACAGTAGCCTCCTGCGGCAGTAACATCCATCTTACTCATATGGAATGACGGTGTGTTGTTAAACTTAACTTGTCCTTGCTTAGGGAATATGACAAATATGTATGATTATTGATTTTCAATTCCAGTGCCATAATGTAATTCACAGCTGTCAGTAGTGGTTCCCGAGGTGATCTGAGGCTGATTGCAGCTGAAGGCTTTTTATAAGACTCACTTTTCCTCCCTTTTTAATATGTAGTAGCACCAGTCTTGGAGGGTGAAAGCTGCCACCTGCCACTACGTCACTCACATCTCATGTGAACCATGTTAACCCACAAACCGCATCCTGATTGGCTTGAAAATGATAAATAATCAGTGTTCAGGATTAGCTAAGGAATAGCTAACGACAAGAGGAGAAGCTAACCACAAGCTAAGGAGTAGCTAACCACAAGAAGCAATACTGCTAACGTCACTGTGCTTTTCAGTAGCTAATGAGTAGTGAAGCTACTTTTATAATATGGTAGATTTAAAGTAACATTGTACTGTAGTAGTATTTTTACATATAGTGATGAGGCATGGCAAAATGCTACATCATAAAAATACTATATTTTTCTCTCAGCACAAAGACAGGCATTGTTAACTACCAGGTTTTTCTGTTTGGTGTTGAATTTGCGGAAGTGTCATTCATCACTGCGTGCTCTTGATGGCTGTGAGATGGAGTCCACATTGGTCAAGATGGAAGCAAGAATCTGTGGCCATTAACTAATCGTTGATGTAGTTAGCTACTTTTTCTCTGTAGATAGTGTAGCTAACTACTATATTAAAACAGTTGTGTGGCTTTGCCAACACTGTTAATAACTTAGGCCCTATCTATAGGCCAAAACACACAGACCTCAGATCTGCTGTGCAATTGATGTTTTTGCCCTGCTATTAACAATGCCACCCAGCAATAAACCTTTTCTATTGGACTTTTGAAAGCAAAAACCTTGTCTTAATGGTCATTTTTGGGTTGCAGGTGATAAAAATCCAGACTCCACTGTGAGATAGTCTATTGAAATGCACACCAAATGCTTTTAAGCCATGACTAATGTTACCAGGGCGGTAACAAAAACAGTAGTATTGAAACTGAATGAATCACCAAAAGTAAAGGTAGTGCACAAATGATCTTGTCAAAAACTAAACGCAAAAGCTAAAATGCTTTCTTTCTACAAATAACATAGAGGGAAGTGCTTTGGGGGCCTCTCTTTCACTGTTAATTTGCGGTACGGCAAAATAGATCAGTGAAGACAAATGTGTCTAATTATAAAAGCGAGTCTTCCTGTCTCTGTAAGGGGAAGACTCACTTTTAGCAAGGGTTAAGATGGTTACAAGTTAGGGTTTCAGATGGGTAGATGTACTTGTGAGATTAAATATTTAACTGTAAATACATGCTTAGGTTTCAAATTTTCCAGCTATGATCTGATAATAATTTTGAATTTATTATTAGTGGATAATGATTCCAACGCAATTTCTGTTTAAAGTCCTGTTTTAAGGTTCTATCTCAGTTTGCAATACGAACAACTATATGTACCATCATGCAGCGCAAACCATATGTTTTGACTGATAGCTAGATTTGTGAAGACTCACCAGGGACCTTTATGACATCTGCTGATCTTTAAGCATGCTGTCCTAACAGACATGTTGCCAGGTGAGTTGGAGCGCTGTTGCACCGTGTGACATCAGTCAAGAAGTAAAGAGGTTTGAAATCGTACCTGACAATTTCCTGACTGCTCTGCCGTCTTTTATCTGTTCCTCATCCGGCTTTATGACACATTGTAACCCTGCTGGACAGATAACAGTGTTTGTGACTCATAGGAAATGAAAGTTGGGGAGGTAAAGACAGATATCATTTGGAAGCATTATAAAATGTCAAACGCCCAATAACATGCTTTTGTCAAGTAACTAAAATCAGTAATTAGCCAAGTATTTCTTTGCTTTTAACAGTAAAAATGGACTCCAAGTTGAATACCAGTATCTTGAGGACGTCATAAATAGTAAAGTGGCTTGTCAGCTATCATGTTTTAAAATGCATGAACACACTTAAAATCCATTCTAAAAACTAAATTTTTGTGCATTATCAGTGAGATTACTTAACCCTCTGAAGATCTATTTCACAAGACTACCTTTAGCTTTTATTAGATGTACTCAGCCTCTTACAGCTTCACAATTTGCTGTTGCATCATTCAGACTCCCTCAGAAGATGATTTTAAAGAAACAGACCCCCCTCCTCCTCCCACCAAACTCTCCCCCTCTTCACTTGATTATGGGAATATTAGCCCAGTGACCTAATTTTTTTGTCTGGCAAAACTGCTAAAGCATGGCTATCTTGGTACTCATCTTCTCATTGTGTGACCTTTTTAGTAACCACTGCATTTTTCCTCAAATTCCAAATTCATCATATGGTATCATTTTTCAAACATTAAAAGGATACACATAATCCTTTTATTTGTCATTTTGACAAAACCCATGAGGTGACACAGGAAAGGTAATAAAGGTCATTAATAAAAATGATAATTTTTAGCACTTTTTACTCACTTTATAATCACTACAACCAACAAAGATTTTTATAAATGAATCCTAGAAATGCTTTATAGTGTTACTGGCTAGTATATAAAAGATTCATGTTTGTCACATTCTGATGCAAACGGGAACTCTGTACCTCTCTAAAGTGGTGTCAAAGTTCTCTGCTCAGAAATTTGGAAACATGATCTGCACAGACCACTTGAGCTCTTTGCCGCCCACCAGATTGGACCAAAAATGTATTGGCATGTGTTTTGCTCGGTTCAGTCTGGACTGGCACATGACGATGCGGGAGTGTGTGTGTGTGTGTGTGTGGGTTGGGAGATGAATGTGCATGTGTGTGACACACATACAAACCACATGATGATCAACTGACTCAGAGACCTTTTTATTGGGTTCTATTTTAATGACCAATCAGGGAGATGTCCAGAAATAGGATCTATGGCTGGTAGTTAATACAGTGAACAACTGAAATAATTTTAGAGGATGTTCACCACCACATCAGTTTCCAATAAATAATTGACTTCATGCCTATGGATGGCTGTTAACCACATATAGTAGAAGTGTTTTAATTTTTTCTTTTATTCTTTGACATACCTCTTTTTTCTAACCCTAGTGAAAATGGTGATATGCAGCCTATTTGTTAAAATATTTACACAAGGGAATTATTTCCACACAGTGTAAAGCTCAGGCTTCAATAATTCATGTTCTGTCCATACTTTTTTAGGTCAGATCTTCCATCTTATATGCTGCTTTGGACTGAAACCTAACAGCAGTCCACAGGTGTTTAACCACACGGAAATGGGTAAAATGGGGTCGACCACAGAGACGTGCTGAGCTAAAGTGTATAATGGCAATTGTAAAAATTGAATGCATTTAGAGAGAGAACTGCACCCAGCTCTTCTATTTGTGCTTTGTATGTAATGCCTTGTGGATAGACCTCCACTTGATTTTTCCTGTCTCTAGTGGGCTACAGTAATCAGTACAGATCCATTAGCACATAAATTTTGCGTTCTGATGGTATTTCATGACTTTATAACCAGATATAGTGAGTGGAACAGTGAAAGAAAGGAAAGATTTATATGGTGCTTTGTGTGGAGGGCCGACACTGTGCATCTCTGAAAAGAACTCAAGAGCAGCGTTCTGAAATGTGTCGTCATCCCACCGAGATACACGTACACATACTAATCACCTGCCTTTTTTGCACTTGCCTCTCTCTCTCTCTCTCTCTCTCTTTCTCCCTCTCTCTCCCCTTTCCTCCCACACTCCTGCCAGCAGCCTATTTTTGGCCTTTTATTCAGTGGTTCAGAAAGGCTGTGTTACTCACCACCAGCATCACTTGCCTCCTCCACCTCCCGCATCTCGCCCTCTCTCTCTTGCTCGTCTGCACACCCCTGCAATGCGCACACAGATAGTACGGTCTGCCTGCACTCTCGCTCGCCCGCGCTCACCGCTCTCACTCTCTCCTTATAAGGGCAAAATGCATTGAGAAAGACAGGAGAAAGGGGCTGTACCAGCTCATACAGCCAGGTAGGGGGGCAGTGTCTCTGAGCAAAGAGAATTGGTGTGTGTGTGTGTGTGTGTATGTGTGTGTGTGTATGTGTGTGTGTCTGTGTGTGTGTCTGTGTGTGTATGTCTGTGTGTGTGTGTGTGAGTGTGTTAAAGAGTGTGTTTGGACTTGGCAGAGGGGGGTGGGTATGGGCAGAGAAAAGAGGAGAGAGAGCGAGAGAGAGAGAGAGAGAAAGAAAGAGAGAGAAAGAGAGAGAGAGAGAGAGAGAGGGAGAGTACTGTTTGTGTGTGAGGAAGAAAGAGAGAATGTGTGTGTGTTAGAGTGAAGGAGAGCGAGAGAGATGGTTCTGAAAGGACAGCGCCCAGAGACTGCCATCATGAGCAGTGAGTTTTTGCCCTACAGCACAGAGTGCAAAAGTAGATGGTGACGAAGACAGATTTGTGGACCGCAACATGATCTGATGAAGACTCTAATAAATACTATAAATAAAAAAGCACAAATCTTGGTAGCAATTGGTAGGAAACTGGGGGAACATCAGGGTGGACTGATTGTATTAAAATATGTCATAATCTATTCTGTTATATTATGATCAATGCCTGAAGCCTGATCTTACACAAAGTGTATGTGCAAATATCGACTGTACCATGGAAATTCCTCGGTGATAAAATTCTTTTTGCTTCATGAGATAGACCATGATTCACATATGCACAGTACAGCACCTTTCACCACAACAAAATGTGACCCATCTGTGAAAGATCAGTGGGCAGCTGACATGGGCAGCCCCCGGGGAGCAACCTCAGTGGTACCTTTACCAGTCCGGGATTCAAACCAGCTGCCCTCCGATCATAGGGCAAACGTCCTAACCAGTACGATTTCACGTGAAACAAGAATTTACATGAAAAAGTTGAAATAAAAACTGAAATAGAAACTGTGTACATGAATTTTTGTAGTTGAGGATTCATTAGCCAGCAGCCAAACCATCCATACTTGGTTGAAGCGGTTCCACATTGACTCTGTGAAGCAATTTGGTGTCCACAAAAACATTGTACAAAAGCAACTTTCATTCATTTGTAACATAATGTGAGTGTGTGTGTACATAAGTGTGTGTGGAGTTGAGTCAGTAGCGCCGTCCCACTGTAACTGATTCTGCTTTGGTGGTTCAGACTGACCTACTTGAACCACATGTCAGTGTGAGCCGAGGGTTCAGCTGATGGCAGTGAGCACTAGCATGGCTATTAGAGATGATAATGAGAGAAACGCAGCATGCTATGATACCTGCCTGCTCTAATAATTAGCTTTGAAATGCAGTCCCCAGATCAATAGAGACATGAGCATGGTCATTACAGCTCACTGCGTGCAGCACTAGTTCGTGTTTCACTGCACAGCACAACAGCATGGATCAGTTTCTAACGTTCTAATTACAGTTTTACTTGCACATGATTACATTACAGAATTGAGCCATGTTATGTGTTTTATTTGTTCACTTTCCTTGTTTAGTTTGATTGTCTTTGCTCATTGGTTGTGTGCTTTAGTTTGGTTAATTCATTCATTCATTGTCTCTTATTTGTTTGCCTGACCCTCGGTTAGTTTTCGTTATTTAAGCCCCACTTTCCACATTCTTTCCATTTTTACACTGATTTCAGGTAAATGGTTATTAGTGTGGAGGCAGTTGGTAGTGTAACAGTTAGCGAGCTGGTCCTGTGATCAAAAAGTTGCCACGTCCTGGACTGGTAAAAGTACCATTGAGGTACTCATGAGCAGGTACCGTCCTCAAGCACTGCTTCCTGAGCACTGCCAAAAAAAGCTGCCCGTTGCTCCATATCAAACGGGTCAAATGCAGAGGTCACATTTCGTTGTGGTGTTCTGTGTGCTGTGCTGTGTTCAAACCGATAACGTTACCACTGAGGTACTCATGAGTCAGGTACTGTCCCCAAGCGCTGCTCCCTGTGTGCTTACCATGTTAGCTGCCCACTGCTCCTTCATGAAGGGGTCAAATGCAAAGGTCACATTCATTCACTTTCACTTGCTATTTCATTAAAGGCTGAAAAGCCTTTTGCAGCATGCGTGTTTAAAATAAAATTTTGCCCTGGTGAACGTTTCAATTTCCTTGACTGTATAATAGGTAAACACTTTTCTTTAATCAGAGAAAGCCCTTCAGTAGTTACACACATTGTGTGTGTGTGTGTGTGTGTATGAAAATGGCTAAAATTATCCTAATCAATTAAAAAATTGTGCTGGATTTCGACATTGGTTTAGAAATGCATATAGTATTGTTGTCTGGTTGTGTATGTGTGTGTATAGTGTATGTGGTGGAGTGTGTGTGTGCTTGTGTGAGGAGAGAGTGACTTATTGAAGTGTGTGTGATTGAGTGTGTGAATAGGAATGGCAGACTGCGTTTTGTTTTATTTGAAAGTGTGAGTCTTGCCTGTGCGTGTGAGTTTGTAATTAGGGGGTTTATGGCGTGTGTGTGTGTGTGTATGTGAGACAGGGAGCATGTGTGCCTGTTGAATACTGAGTTGTTGACTCAGCTGTAGAGTTGTTGAGTTGTTGTTTCTCTACATCACAGTGCAGAAAGTGTCCTACTGGTGCAGAGTTGGTGATGCCGTAAGGACTGTGTGCTGCTATCCTCTTGTGACACAGTTATATTCTTTGTGGTGTCTGTCTGTGATTTTCAATTTGGAGTTACACCCTGCCAATGTAAACCCTCCGCTCCTCCCTCACCACACCACAGAAAGCAAAAAGTTAGAGGATTGACGGAAGTGGAATTGAGCGTCAATTGGTGTTATCTCTTTATCGTGATATAGATAAGGTTGATATCTTCACCAAACACCTGCTCTGCTGATCTCGGTCAAGCAGTTTCAGACTGAAATTTAAATAGTATTCCCTGGAGTCTTAGCAGAAAGAGAGAGAGATGGATGATTCATGATTTTTATAGTCTTTCATTTCATATGAGCTCCAGGCTGAGGGGTGACGCACTTACACGTTCAGTCAGAGCACAAAGGTCTCACTAACCTTCACATCCTCATTGCATAGCATGACATAACAAAACAGGGCACTAGAGCACAATGAGACAACACAGACACTGTGGGGCAGACAGCAGCGATACTCAAGGGAGGAATTACATGTCAGATGAATTGTATCTGTATTAAACAGCACAGATATCAAATTAATACAGATTGTTAAATTCTCTCTTTGTTTTCTGTGTGTACAGTAGGATGTGCTTATTCAGGATTTTATTTGTACCACGTGCATGCGCGAGGAACAATGAAAAGAAATGACGGTCGTGTTTGGGCAGCTACTGTACTGTGCAGAGCACTTTAGTGCTTCAGTGAACACAGCTGAGGCGCCTAAAAAGTGTGTCAGGCAAGCACACAAACACTCACTTACACACTTAATCTGCCACAAAGACATATATAAATGTTTTTGAAATAATGTTATATATTTCTGATAATAATTGTCCCCAGGTGTTATATGCCCCCCAGTAAATGTCCCCAAGTGTTATATGTAAATAGTTCTACATCTATAACACATGTATACCTGTGTACCCAACAAAGAACTATGTGTGTGCGTATGTGTGTGTGTGCTTGTGTATGTGGGCAGGTATTTACGGCAATGTGGGGACCTTTTTGTCCCCTAAAATCACTTTTAGTATTTTTTGGGGCTTTGTGGGGACATTCAAGAGGTCCTTTTACAAGGGAGACCTGGCCAAGAAGGCAGCAGCAAAGAAAATACAATAAAAACCAAACAACACATTAGATGAACCCACTAGAATTTGCTCACATAAAACACTCACACACAGACAAAGTAGACTGCAACGATGGCTTTAAACTTCAATGTGACAAGGGCTTGAAGTTGCAGCTGAGATTGTAAGTTATTCCATGCATGAGGTGCCGAAAACCTAAAAGCTTTTTTGCCCAGATCATAGAAATTATAGAAAATGTGCTTGTTTTATTTGAGAAACTAAAAGAGGTAAAAGATGTGCTTTTGGTTACTGAGGTTAAGGTTAGGGTAAGGATTAGGTGTAGGTGTAAAATTATATACATCTAGTTATTATGGGAGTCTATGGAAAAACTCACAAAGATAGTAATACGCGACTGTGTGTGTGTGTGTGTGTGTTTTGGCTATCCTGTCTATCCTGAGGTTAGAAGCCAGCAGCTGCTCCCTGTCTGTATGGTCCATATGGTCCAAAACTGTTTACTCAGACACATCACAGTGAAGGCCTAATGTTTTTAATCAAAGAAAATAATGTAATATGAAAGTTATTTGCGTTTGCTAATTCTATAATAGGCATGGATTAGAATAAGTGGATTCAAATCAATCAAAATGGAAATAAATTGTGATCCCTTGTCACATCATTTGTAATGTGTGATCTGTGGTTCTGAACTGATTAATGCATTGCAGATGTGACGCGTGTGTGTCAGTGCTGAGTGTGTAAGGGTCTTGTGTTCTGTCTCACGTACATGTGCCTCCTTCTTGTTAGTCTGTCTCCTGCCACAGAATCTTTCACTTGAAAGCTTTGTCAGAAACGTTCCCATTTGATGTGCTTGAGCTTTGACCTGCGTCCATCTGCTGGCTGGATTCATCTCCTGCACAAAGAACACTGAAGGATGTGACAAGGGCAGAGGCTTGAAGAGATATGAAGAAAAAAAAGGAACAGAGGAGTGAAGATGAAAGAAATCCTCCTCCTCCTCCTCCCTTATTTGCCTCTTTCCCTCTTGTCTCTTGTTGCAACCCAGTGAAACACAAGTTGAAGAGGTGGCTTAACAACATATTTTAGAGAGCTTTCTCTCTCTCCCATCACACACACAAATACACAAAATACAAAATTCCATTTTAGTATTCTCATAGTCAATAAATGTAATGCTTCATTAAAAGCTTCATAATTTCATCAATGGATATGAACCATCATGAATATCCGAATAGGCAGTTGGTAGTGTAACGGTTAGGAAGTCGGCCACATGATCGGAGCCTCGTCGGTTCAAATCTCGGATTGGTGAAGGTTCCACTAAGGTAGAAAGTACCAAAAAAGCTCCCTACTGCTTCTTCACGGATGGGTCAAATGCAACGGTCACATTTTGTTGTGGGGCAGTGTGTGCTGTGCTGCGTTCACATTGACAAACTATCCCTCACTTGAAATCAATCATACCTGAGTAAAGCTTGTAGAGCACACACACAATTGCACACACAGACATGCATATTTTTTGTGAGGTGAGGTACTTTCATACACTCCCAAAATCCCATAATAAGCAGATGTAAATAATAATGATACCTTTACACAACAACAAAGAACTCACAAGTACTGATAAGCCTGGAAATCAACACAGACAGACTCCAACTTCTTTCTTAAAGCTAGATCTTCTTTGCTTATTCCCACTCTCAGATACCCCTACATAGCGTCCTAAATAAAGTCAGTCTCGTTTAACCTCCTCTTCCATCACCCCATTTCACTACATGTTGTACTTGTATAACTATTCATGTGACAAATAGAGAATCTTGAAGCAGTGACTCTCTCTGTCTTTGGCAGTGCTCCTGTGTCCATCATGCTCCCTCATCTAATTCCCCCCTTCTCCCTCCTTTTCGGGCTGTCCCTCTTTTTCTTTCTACCTTTGCCTTGGCCTGAGGTCTGGGGCTCTTGGCTGGTTGTCGTGTTGGAGTAGCTGGCTGTGGGGGCCCGCAGCCAGCAGGAGAGGAGAAGAACAGAAGAGCCTCTAACACTGTGACCGCTTGTGAACAGACCCGACAACTCCAACCTCACTCGACCCTCCAACAAGGCTGGCCTCGTGCCCTTTATGACTGGGCAGTTGTATGCCTGTGGAGAAAGAAAGATAGAAAATTAATTTTAACACTGTGACAAATTCTCTGTAAATTTACAGGATAGTACTGGCAGCAGAGCCAGCCATTTTCTGTATTTTTACAGCAAGTATACACATTATATATGTTGATATTTAAAGTATAACACGTTAATTACAAAAACAGTATGTCACTCCAATGTAGAAAACGAAGACATTTATTTTTCTGATTTACAGTCTGTCTTGGAAAAGAACAGTATTTTACTTCATTTAATGCCATTTTAGTCCACTTTATGATGACACATTGTTGTGGTGTTTCTGTGTGGGGAAGTATTACTGAGATCCCATCTCATAAAATATAGAGAAACTTGAGATTGGCAGCCTCTTTTTGTTTCAAGAGGAGATTTTGGTATATGAGGAACTGTCCTCATTAGGAAAAATGCTTTTATTTTGGAAGCACTAAAAGAGTCAAAAGATCTGTTTTTGATTACTGTTGTTAAGGCTACCGTTAAACAGGTATCTACTGACCCCATCTCTTTAGTTTTATACATTAAACCACACCCAGACTAATCTATAATCACAGAAACAGGATCTGGGATCAACCTAACCCTCCTCTTGTGTGCCAGTGAGTATGGGTTGCCAGCCTCTTGAACAAGTTTTTACTGAGATTGTCCTACTTTTTAATGGTGATTGTCACTGAATGGCATGTCAGATGTGTGAAGTTGGTCAGGCTCGCGAAATGTCCAGGTTTATTGTCAGACCTCGGTGGCAATCCAATGCCAGTGTCCCTCCAGTCACCGGTAGATATTTACCTTGTCTACAATTTCTCTATTCGTATTCATGCTTTTTCTCTCTTCCGCAAATACATGATCTTTACCAAAAGAACTCAGAAGTCTCTCTTTCTCTCTGAATCTCTCTCTCTTTCATCTTGATGGAGATGTCTCTTTGTTCTACCAATTGTAGGTCTGACAGCACACAGAAGGCATTCAACAATCACATGCTAAACACACACACACACACACACATACACACACCCACACACACACACACACACACACACACACATACACACACCCACACACACCCCCCCCACACACACACTGCACGTCTCACACACACATACACACACATACACATACACATACACACACCCACACCCACACCCACACACACACACACATACACACCCACACACACACACACACACACACACCCCCACACACACACCCCCACACACACACCCCCACACACACACACACACTGCACGTCTCAAAGCTGAGCTCGTCACAGCTCCTGCTCATCAGCTCCTTCTACAGGTTGCTTGCAGCTCTGCACATAGATATCAAAAAAACTTCTTTCATCATATGATGATGAGGTATCGGCTCATGACAGAAAAAGGATTTCACGAAACAGAATCATGAAATGCGTAATGGAACTACTTGTTTTAGTTCTTTTTTTTTGTGAAATACAACACGACTGGCTCCTTTAACAGAAAGAACACATTTTAACTTTAAGCTCTAGTGCCTTCTGGTGCCTGGACTCCAGACTAATTTTCTTGTATTAAAGAATCTTTAAGGAACTTTAAGTTTTAGTTGGTGATAATCATATATATCATTATATCATATATGACATACTTCCTATAAGAATGTCTTTGTAGGAGATGGTCTAGTTATGAACCAATAGGTTGTGAATTTGAGTATAGTACTGACTGTATTTTCCCTCTAGAGAGACTGTTCCTGTAATTAGAATATGAAAGGGCTCTTGATGAAAGCGTCTGATAAATACCATAAATTAAAAATCTAGATCTCAACTCTGCACTTCACATATAACACTAATGTGCTGTTACATGCACAAAATACATACAGTACTGTGCAAAAGTTTTAGGCAGGTGTGGAAAAAATGCTGTAAACAAAGAATGCTTGCAGAAATATAAATGATGATTGCTTATTTTTATCAATTTACAAAATGCAAAGTGAGCAAACAAAAGAAAAATCTAAATCAAATCAATATTTGGTGTTACTACCTTTTGCCTTCAAACCAGCATCAATTCTTATAGGTACACTTGCACAAAGTCAGGGGTTTTGTAGGATTATAGTCATTATATTATTTTGTAGGATTATAGGATTATAGATCTGTGGTTAGTTCTCCAAGATGTTTGGAACAACCTACCAGCTGAGTTCCTTCAAAAACTGTGTGCAAGTGTACCTAGAAGAATTGATGCTGTTTTGAAGGCAAAGGGTGGTCACACCAAATATTGATTTGATTTAGATTTCTCTTTTGTTCATTCACTGCATTTTGTTGATTGATGAAAATAAATGATTAACACTTCCATTTTTGAAAGCATTCTTTGTTTACAGCATTTTTTCACACCTGCCTAAAACTTTTGCACAGTACTGTACTTGTTACAGATATACTGACTCGGTTACTGTATTGGTTAAGCATGTCTTTATCTTTAATTCCTTGAACAAGATAAAAACATTCCATGATGCTGCTCATCATATGCACATAAAAGTCAATAGTCTTGGAATTGCATTCCACTGTACATTTATTTTATGTCTTCTAGTTGTGACATTTGAACAAATGATCTATTGTTTTATCTGTTTGTTATTGAGCATATTAGTTTAGCTTAGAGGTTATATTTATGGTAAAGGGAAATAATCATTAAGTTTATTATTCCATTTGCCTTTGACTCATTCTTTGTCAGGTAGGAAAAGACATGTAGCTGCACTAAAGTGCCAGTAGAGGGCGCTGTAGAACAATTATTTAATTCAGGTCGAACTGATTAAAGATCAGTGAATGAATGTGAGTGTGTGTGTGAGAGTGTGTGTGTGTGTGTGTGTGCGCGTGTGCGTGTGTGTGTGCGCGTGCACCATTCACATTGGTTGAATAGTGCTATTTCTGTACGTGTTGTAATGAGTTTGCCTACAGGCCTCTGTGTCATGCTCAATGAAGCTATGGAGCGAGTACTTGGCTCTGTTGCTATAGCAACCTTTGACCACTGATGCCCGTGTGATGTCAAGCCATGGGTGGGCATATGAGAGAGGAAGAGAGAGAGAGGAGCAACCAATCATGATGTTGACAGTGTTTCCTGACACACATTTTTTTAATAAACAGTGAGTTGGCTGTGGATGAGAGAGTTAAGGCTGTTAACTGTGCTACCAAACAGAACCTGCAAAACCCGAAAGGCCTTAATCGCTTCAGGCTTAAATGACTTACAGCACACTGAAAAATGTCAGTTGAGAAATGCTCTTCCATTCCAGCACACATCAGATCATCTACACAGAACAGAAGAGTGCAGAATGACCTAAACTAGCACTTATCCATGAAGATGTGAGAGTCTGAGTTCTTCCAGCCCTTTCTTATTCCACATTTGTGCTCGTCATTGTGTGCTTTCTCTCCTTTATGCACACCGTTAACACACCCTTCCCTTCCCGCCATCTCTCCCTCCCACTGCTCTCACTTCCTTTACTGACTTCCACTCTTCAGCTATAAATAGGACTGGCGGTGTTTGAAAGTGAGCACCACCGTTACAGGAGCTCCCACCCTCCCTCCCCACTGAGCTCTCTCTCTCTCTCTCCCTCTCTCTCTCTCTCTTCCTCTTTCTTTCTCTATGTCTGTCTATCCCCACAATCTCTTTGCTATCTCTCTATCTCTCATTCTCTTCTGCTCTCATCTCTCACTCTTTTGATTTCCCTCTTTCTTTCTTCTTCCCCTTTTAATGGTTCTTTCTTTCTTTCTTCATCTCTCTCCCTGCACCCATCCAGCTTTTTTTCTATCAATTTCTTTGTGATCCATGTCTGTCCATTTCTTTTTCTCTTTTATTTTTTTCTCATCTTTATCTCTCTCCCTGCCTTGCTTCATCCTATCAATTTCTTTGCTTTCTCCATGTCTTTACATCTCTTCTGCTCCTTTCTTTCTTTCTTTCTTTCTTTCTTTCTTTCTTTCTTTCTTTCTTTCTTTCTTTCTTTCTTCACTCAGTCTAAGCATCTCCTCTCTCTAGTTCTCTCATGTCATTCTCTTTGCTGTTCTTGCCTCTTTTCCTTTTAATTGCTCTTCTTTCTTTCTCTCTCTGCATCCCTGCCCTCTCTTTAGCTCTTTCCTACCTCACAATCTCTCCATCTCTTCTGCTCTTTCCCACTTTTAATTATTCTTTCGCTCTTTTTCTCTCTCCCCCCTCCCTCCCTTCTTCCCTCTCTCCCTCCCTTCATCCCTCTCCCCCGCCCCACCCGTTGCTTGCGGATCGATGGCTGGGAATTATTGAGCGGGGCGATGGATAAATATTCTCTCATGTGGATGGTTCCTGTTGCCTGGAAGCTCTGTGAAGTGAGGTTGCAGACACCGCATCCCCCAGCCAACCGCTCCCCATAATGCTTTGTACTTCTCTTGAGTTCAGATTGCAGCACAGTATGGTGGGTGGGGGTCGTAATGAGACCTGAAATGATCAACTTGAACTTGAAGAAGTTGAGTACCCGTGTTGATCCTTTTTCCCTGTTCGATGCTGGTATTTCCACTAGCTGTTACGAGTTTTAGAAAAGAGGCTGACGCTTGCGTGTTGATGGTTCTCTGTGATTGTGCACTTTTTTCCTGTGCATACTGCCAGGAGGAGAGCGTGGACCCAGAAAAGTTGATGTGTGTTTTAGGACAGTCTGGTTGAGTCATGGCCTGGTTGTAAGGCTCATGCATCGGGATGGGTCGTGACATCCGTTTGGCACGTCTCCCATCCCTCTTTCTCTCCCACACAGACAGGCAGACAGTTACACACCAGCCACCGCATAGAGGAAAGAGTGAACTAACACTACATTTCAACATCTATCAACATATTACAATAGATTTTGTAGTTTCCCATCCACTCTGTGTGCCTCTAAGACCCATTTTTTACACAGTACTCCTACGTGATCCAGCTGTTCCGGCAAAGAAGCAGCAAAAGAAGCCATCAATCATCCTTAATAGATGCTGGCAACAAGAAGGCATGTGGTGATGTATGACAAGCCACAAAAACATGTTAAACATTGTGTAAATCTGACTTGACACAAATGATTGTTGTGATGTAGAGTTTCTTGTCCCAGATCTCAAATGATTTATAACTTAACCAACTACATTTAAACTGATTTCTAATAATGAAAAAATGAACCAAATGAATCAGACAATAAGAACAGTCCAAAAAGTTAATTTACTGATGGAAGGTCATGATGGAAATTAGCAAGAACTTTCGTTAACATTTTCGTTTATAGATTAAATATTAAATCTGTAAAAAAAACTATATAATGAATAGCAAGTTTAATATATTTTAAGTAAATCATAAATAAAATGATGTTGCAAATCTGAACTACACATTTGGACTTGAACAATAATTTAGATCAATATTATAATTCCTTTAGATTTACCAAATGCAGAGAGAAATAGATCTTAACACTTGTAGTTATATAAACATCCACTCTGTCTGTACTGTATGTTTGTGTTTTTCAGGGAAGGTCTTACAAGATGTCATATTTCCACTTTAATAAGGTCACACAATATGAAACAATACGCTACAACACACTACAGTGCACTACACTACACACACACATACACACACACACACACACAAAGGTACACATTTGTGAAGGGACATGTGTGTTGTTGGCCACCTGAGGGGCTTTGAATGCTGAGCTTTAATCTCCGCACTGGGCTCTTGTGCTTTTGAAGTGTTAATCTGAGGCATCCTCTCTTCCTGCCCACGACACACACAAACACACACATGTACAGAGAGAGAGAGAGAGAGAGAGTGAGAGAGAGACAGGTTTGGTGATTCTCACTTCATGGCAGCTGGCTTGTATTTGAATGAAGGCACACACACAGCACCGCCACTGAAAACAATTACCTGTAGCACTACTAATTTGTGGATTTATCTTTTGTCTGTAATTTGAAAGAAGCGGTGATGTGGAATGCACTGTCCTCTTTTAAGAACCTAACAGCTGTTGCACAAAAAGCAAGAAAGTGTGAATATGGCGTGAAAATGAATGAAGAGGAAAAGGTCTTTAAGAGGTCAGAGAATTGAGAGCACTTAGAGAGGGAGAGAGAGAGAGAGAGAAAGAGAGAGAGAGAGAGAGAGAGAGAGAGAGAGAGAGAGAAAGAGAGAGTATAGAGGGAAAGAAGGATGAAGTTCTAAATCACTACAGTGCCATAATGGTTCTGATTTGGCAATAGTCATGTACAGGTAGAATATACTTTGTGCAACAATAATTAGGTTTGGCAAGAAAGAATAGTACAAAAGACAAGTTTCATACTTTGACACATGGGAGGAAATATCTCTCTCTCTCTCTCTGCTGCCCCCACCGCCTTTCCCCCACTGGCACATGAGAGAATTCTGGGACCTGTAGGGTGGATGTCACCGGCCCCTTTCTTTTGCCCCGGAGGCCTCGTGCTGTTGCTATAGCAACTGGGTCAGGACCGCCACATCCAGGGAGACCGAATGCGAGTGCGTGACAGGTGTGTGAGGAGGTGCTGAGGGTGAGGGTTGCTGGCGGAAAGAAGAGAGACTGGGAGGAGAGATGAAAGAGTGCGTGGCTGCGGAATCAGCCAGCGGGGGTCAGGTTCAACCTGTTTGTTCGTTACACAGAGCTCACGCTCGGCACCTTGGCTCAATTAGTACTGTGTAGAAAAACAAAAACACACACAGCAAAAATATGTCCAGCCTCAAGTCAGCCTTTACACAAGGGGGCTGCGTAAACTTCTTAACACAAACTTGTTATCGCATATCACACAGAGGTCCTATGTGTTAATTGTGCTAAACTAGATTCAATGTGACACAACTAGACCAGAGCAGCACATTTATGAAGGAGTTAATGAAGTGATAGCAAGACATTTTATGTGGCTAAATGGAGAAAACAGATCACATTAGCTAACTAGTAATTATCACAAAGCGATAATCTGCAACATGATACAGGTTTGCTCCTTGGTTAAATGAGACCCTACCTCTTTTTAGGAAGTACAAGTGCTTGAGGATAAAAGTGTTGGATAAATGCTGTTATTTCAACTGTGTAGCAGTGTCAAGTTCTTCTCAAATAATGCTGATTGCAATATAAAGCCTCTATCATGTGCCAATGTGTACTATGTAACATTTTGTGCAAATTGTTTGTGAAAAGTGAAAGTAAATGATTACACTGGTCTACAGTCAAAATGCTTCTTAAATAAATTTACCCAGATTGTACTAACTTTGGATTGCTAATAACGAAAATGATACCTAATAATGTTGATTGGCTATAATTTGTAAGATACGGTACTGGATCAGTAAGTATCGTTATATATACGGGCCGATGTTTCGGAGTGACCATTTTAAGTGCTGTATGGAAGCACTGAGCAAAGATGCCTCATTTATGTGTGAACAATGCCGATCATTCATTCATTTTCCGAACCGCTTAATTCCAACTGGGGTCATGGAGGACCGGCACATATCCCGGGAACTGACGGGTGCAAGGCGGAGACCAACCCTGGGCAGGCGCCAACACACTGCAGGGCACAGAACACACACAATCACACTCACACCTTACGGGGGCCAAGTTAGAGTCACCAGTTAACCTATATTGCACGCCTTTGGACTGTGAGAGGAAACTGGAGCACCCAGAGAAAACCTACGTGAGCATGCAAACTCCACACCGAAAGATCCTACGGCCGTCCCCGGGGTTCGAACCCAGGACCTTCTCGCTCTGAGGCAGACACACATTATAACTGCTGAGGTAAAGAAAGCATATCATCTTTACTTCGGGTGCAAAGTTGGAGACCAAGACAAGAGCTGGGCTCCACACATTTGCTGCAACAGTTGTGCAGCCAACCTTCGTCAGTGGCTGAACAGGAAGAGAAAATCCATGCCATTTGCAGTACCCATGACTTAGAGAGAGTCTACAGATCATGTCAACAATATCTTTTGAACGGTAGCCAATCAGCCTGTTTTAATGTCATATTTGAAATCAGCACACCAAAATGCATCAGAATTGGCAGATTTTATTCCCGAAGCAAACAACTTCCAAAAATTTGTAGACCAGTGTTATTTGTCATTGTGAACACACCATGGCACAGCACACAGTGCACCACAACAAAATGTGGTCTGTACATCTTACCCATATGTGAAGGGGCAGTGGGGGAGTAGAGCTTGGGGACTGTACCTTGCTCATGAATATCTCAGTGGTACCTTTACCAGTCCAGGATTCGAACGATCGGCGACCTTCCAGTCACTGTTGTGCTACCAACTGCCCTTAACACCTGGACATTTTGGGGTAATAATGAAGGTTTGTAAATAATACTGTGTTCATGATTTTGGTCCAGTTCACAAGGCCATACACAAAAAATTGGAACATTTTGGTCAAAAAATTAATTGCAAGGTAACCTTGAAAAAATTGTGGTTATATAACATGTGGACTATATTACATAAATAAAAAAGCAATAGAAAATGCATTTTAATAAACTCTAAATAGACTTTAATAGACTCTAAAGTGTTTATACTTTATATTAAACAGCATAGAAATTGACCATATATACTCTACATTAAATAAAATGCATGCCCCGCTCTTTTCATCTCCATTTAGAAAACAATAATTTTCTACACATTCTAACTACATGTAATGTAATTACACAGTAATGAAGATGGTTGATGTGCAAAAAACAGTGGTTACTGATTTTTAGAAACATGGCACTGTCCAATTCATGCAATTATATAGTTTTGATAACTTTAATAGTATTACTCATTTGGGAAAATTACAGCAATGTGTAACCAGGAGGTTTGTCCTAATGTATTTGAATTAAACAGTGAGAAAAAGCCATGCTCTACAAACAAGCTGAGGCTGTATAAGAAAGTTAAATGTAAAAAGTCTTGACACAGTGTCATAACTGAGCACCGCAACAAGACACGGGATGGCCTTACTGCATTAACAAGACATCTAACAAGCAGAACTTTCAAAGCAGACGGCTGTTATCAAATGTGCTGTCCAAGCCCTTAAGCACCACAAAGTAACAAGAAAGAACAGAAGACAGAAAGCACAGTGGTTGGCCAAGGGAACTTTGCAGCAGCAGATGAAAGACACATCACATGTCTTTTTGCAATCAGATGTCCAGCAGTGTTATCAGTAGAAGGCCTGGAGAGCAATACAAGGATGAGTGTCTGCAGGCAACAGTATTTCAGGATGGTGGTGTCATGAAGGTTTGGGTCTGCAAATCTGCAAATGGATTTAGGAATTTGCCCACAAGTTATAATTTAGTTATAGATCATACAACACATTATTCAGGACAGCCATGACTAATGTATGGCCAAAATCATTAAGATCTATCTTGAGGGAAAGGAACAACAATGTTTCCTGAAGTTGAGTCCTATTAATGTACTCGATAGTTAGCACATGTTGTTAATTAACAAAAAATATTTATAGCATTATTTCTAATGGATCCTCACTCATTTCAAAAACTGAGCCTAAAAATGCAGAGAAAGTGTCTTTTTGAACATCTGGTACCATTAGTACTTTCCGTTTAAGTGCCATCTGTCATGAGAGCACCAGGAAACAGTGTACATTCACACAAATCACTTTAAATAATGTGAGCAGACAGCAGTTGAGGCTGAGGTTTCGGAGTGATCATCTGTGTCAGTGTGTGTAATCTAAATGGCAGACAGTGTCAGACAGGCTATGGACGAGACTCCAACTCTCAAGAACATTTGACATCAGTGCCACTATCTGCACCTGTCTGTCTAAAGGCTGAGAGGAATGGCCTCAAAGTCTTCAAGTCTACTCAGTGCTGGAGAAATGACTGAATATTGCAAACAGTGTCTGCCCCGGAAGCATGACATTATTAATGCCGTCATTTAGCAGACATTTTCTAATACTTCTCCAATAGTCATTTAGCAGAATAATTTTGTGATGAAATGTTAGCATTTCCTGATGAGCTATATAGTGGTATTCTTCAGAGGAACTTACTTTTCCTAATTACAGGGACATTTTTCGAGCAGCAAAGCTGGTAGTGCTTGAAGTGGAGCCATAATTTAACCCATGACCTATTAGTTCATAGCAAAATATTCCACTACCAGACCTGGACCGCATTTCTACTTAATCTGCACATTTATAAACTGTACATATTCCTACCTGTTTCTTCAAGTCAACCATTGTAATGAATTAGTATTGTAGAATCAGTATTGTAGTCTACACATTAAAAATGTAAATGTATTTGTATAATGTATAACAGTGGAACTACAATAATATAGACAACTGCAGAACACTCCAATTATTATCTCTGCGTCAAGTTAACAGGTCCTCAGAAGGAATCTCATTTAACTACTAACTATTATTAGTTGTGTTTGCAATTGAAAATATAGTTTTTCGAATTAGTTTAGCTTTCTTCAATGCATTGATATCTTACCCACATGAATTTTTTACTCTTTGCAGATATAACATTGGCTTAGATGACGCATTTAATTGATGATACTTGAAGGTTTCCTTTCTCTTAAACTCGCAGTCTTACTCTGAACGACCTTCTCCAACAACCTATAACCAGACTCTTTCTCTAAGCCATTGCTTTATTGTAGATGGAGCGAAATGGCAAACTGTGACCCAAGCAGAAGGGTCAGAAGTAGACATTTATGTTAATTTAATTAAACTGCCTTTAATGAGAGAAAGGAAATAAATGCTTAATATTTTAAAAGGTCAGAGTACGACGACATGGGAACGATCCTGATGCTGCCGATGCTTTCTGTCCCTCTCCTGGACTTACCCCTAGAAGTTTGCATGCTATCCCTCACCCCTTTAATTATTACCACTCATAATTAGCCAGCAGAACATATTCCCACTCTCAAGACACTAATTAATTTGTTTTTGTAATTATGGAGGGCCGTTATTGTATTGTGGTTAATGCAGCTGGGGAGAGAGAGAGAGAGAGAGAGAGAGAGAAAATGAGAGAGAGAAAATGAGAGAGAGGTGCCCTTTCAGCTAGGAAGAAAGGTCGTTTAAACTAGCAGAACTCCTCCTCTCTGTCATGGTGTGTTAAAGATGGAGACTGTGCATGATGTGTGTGAAATACGAGGCTGGAGTTTTTCTGGAACTGCAGCTCTCTGTGGGTTTGGATTAAAGTTATAGGCCATTAACATGACATTGCCATAAAAGACCCCACAAATCTATGCCATAGAGAGCAGGGCTGAGTTTGCTCTTTTATTGTCTATAATTATACTGTCTTGCTGATATCTCCCGCAAGAACACTAAAATTTGTTTCAACGCCCCCTTTTGTAACTGTAATAAAATATTACGTCATACAAATTGATTTGTATAGTTAGTACAAGAATGCTCATTTTAAACCTGCTATAAAATTTTTGCTAAAGAAAAAATAAATGAGAGGCAGAAAGAAACAGAGTCAGACAGAATATGATACAGCAGATTCTGACATAGCGTGAGATGGCTTTTTAATGTTCATCAACCACTGGCATTACACATGTCCAGCAGGAGGGGAGGACAGGACACCCCTCATCCACAATTGATTGTGACAATAACCCACAGAGAGGCACAACTGTCAGTCTGTGATTCTTAAAAAAAGCACAGACTGCACGAACACTAGGGGTGTGACAATACTTTGTATCACATTGTATTGCTCAAAGCAAGGCTCTCAACAGAATATACAGAGTGAATTAAACAGAATGAAGCCTGAATAATGGGGTTGTTTCCTTGTTTATAAAAAAACAACAAAAACTTTCTTCACTTGATCAGTCAAAAAAAGAACATTAACCACTGCAGTGGACTAAGAAACTCTATAACTGATATTCTGATACTCAAAAAGAGGCCTATTACAGACACCAGGAACTGCATATTTGTGAGGCAAAAATCTAAGCAACCATATATTTTTTCACCTATATCAGAAAATAAATGACTCAAAAACCATAGTGCATACTGAACTGAGAAATATGAGCATCATTCCAGCCACATTAAAAATCTGACAAAGCATACAACAGGACTTGACATATATATATCTAACATATCTAGGTATATATTAGAGTTCCTTGGTGTGAGCTAAATGTGCGGCCTGCATTCTCTCTCCCTCTCTTTGTGAAAGAGGGCTTGGACGTCAACAGCATGCAGAACCATGGACACATGACATGTGTGCTGATGTGTCCGTTAACCCCTGCATCACAACAGTGCAGAATGTGCATGAAGTCAAAGGTTGGCACCAATTACACACTTCCTGCTGCTAACGGCTGAAGAACAGTCCGGCAGAGATATGACGCACAAGAAAGAGAGAGTGAGAGAAATCTTTCTGCTGTCAGATAACAAAGACCTCAGATGCAATAATTTTTGCATTCTTTGATCTGAACAAATGTATGCAACCTGTTGAAGTAATATTATCAAGTTAAATAAAGTAAGTGCTGCTGTACTGCTCAGCTCACTGGCCTGGGGTAAAAAAAATGAGACATAAAATAATGCTACAAACCTATAATAATTATACCATTTTTTTACAAGACTATTTAAAAGGTAGTGTTTCAAAATCAATCTGTATTTTTGTTCAATTTATTTTCTGTAACTATATATGAGGATTTGACGCAGCCCATGTAGTCTCTACAGGTGGATGTGCACTGACAATTTCATCTTTTTAACTTTTCAGACAGCATTCAGAACTATCTTACAGCTATTTTAAGACTGTTCCTTAGTGTGTATTATAATCTATGGCCAGGCCTGTTCCGGTGCAAATACCTACAACATAACTGGAAACGTCTGCATCTATTGAAATGCACCTTCCTCCGCAGGCTAGAGACAAGCGGCGCGCTGTTTGAGCCTCACTACCAGCGGCCTCGTTTGAGTGACAGCTCAGTCTAACCAATCACATCAAGGAGAGTGTCGGCTAAACCACACCTTCTCTGAGCTAGCCAATCAGAGGGCGGAGTGGGCGGTGCTATGGGAAATATGCTGGCAAGTGAGACGGCAGCGATTCATTCACTGTCACCGGCCAAAGCAGGAGAAGCGGCTGTGCGTTTGTTGTTCGCTTGTGTACAGCTTTTTATTTACTTTTAACGGGGATAAAAGTCACTGTGTGACACAAACGACCGATTTCCTCACCAGAAATCTTTGGGTGAGTCCTCTGCTTTTTTCCTGTGCTTTTCCATTATGTGCGTTGTCTTCTGTGTTCTAGTAAATGTCAAACAAATATAAAAACACCAAAGTAAAAGAAGAGGAAAACCAAATATGTTTAGATCTCTTTACTCTTAATTTCTAACGCTAAATTTGTCTTTTTTTATTTTTACATGCCAGTTATGTGTTGAAATATCAGCATAACAAGACTGCGCTCGCCTAAGTTGGACTTTTTGATGCTGTAGATGTTTCACAATCTATTTATGCAAAATGTGCGGCGAGTGACAGCAGCGTAACAATGTGTTTCTTTTTCTTTTATAGTTTTTTTGTGGGGCTATGCAAAACGTATGGGATTTGTAGTGTTATACAGACTTTGCGTGGACAAGAGATAGACGTGTGTCACCGAAGCTGGCCGGTGTTTTGGACTGTGTTTTAAGTGTGTCCGTGTGGTGAAGTTCAGGTGGAAATGCGGGTGACGCGCGCCGTGACTGGCTCGATGATGTGCGTCAGTGTTGTGTCTGTCCCGCTATGCGCATGTAGGAGTGTTTATGTTTGTCAGTGCCTTTGCGCATGTGTGTTCATATATGTGTCAGTGTGTGAGTGTGTGTATGTGTTTAGTTTAGCCCTTTGTGAGGACCTGATGTACGTTTTACTCTTAAATGTGTTTTTGCTCTCACTGGAAACACTTCAGACAAAAATATATTTGTTTGGTATTGCTATTAGTCATATTATTAATCATCTATTAATCATAGGTTCCTAAAATGCTACTTTAGAGTTGAGATTAATATTAGAATTAAAAGGGTTATATATAGGTAGGTAGGCGTGAATAATCTGAGCAAAAGGTTTTTCTTAAAACCTCATTACTCTGATTGGGAAAACATTACAGACAAAAATATATTTGTTTGCAACTGTGATTAATCATATTATTCGTCACCTATTAATAATAGGTTTCTTAAAATGTTTAAATTAATTATAAAGGTTGGAGCTAGGGTTATATATAGATAGGTATGCATGAATAATGAAAATGTGAAATTTTAATGTGAATCTGAAAAGATGTCTTTGTATGCGAGTTTATTTAGCCATTTGTTGGGACCAGATGTTCTCAGTAAGATAGGAATGTATGAGCGCCACAAGTCTAAATAAATATATAAATAAATAAAGCACTTATTTGAAACACTTTACAGCCAAATATATGCTAGTTACATGGATTAATTTTAGCATTGGATTTACACTCATGGATAATTAAAGGGTAGAATTCACAGAAACACAAACTCACTACTTTGGAGTTTTCTATATAAGTAGTTAGATAAGTTAGATAAATAAATAATGAGCAGATTCCTCGCTAAGATAGCAATGCTTAAAGACAGCTTCACAGAAATGCTACTTTGACTCTTTACAACATATGCAAGCTACTGAGATTCTTATTATTGGATTTTGTATTGGGGTCATACATTTAGTCTCAGTGGTAAATTAGGGTTGGGGCTAGAATTAGAGGTTGTGGATAGGGATTATTGGTATTTAGACATAAATCTTGAATATGTGAAAACGTTAATGATCCTGGTCCTCATAAAACATGTGTGCACATATGCTTGTGTTCACTGTTCATTTCAGTGAATGTTTTAATCGCTGTCTCTGGATAATTTGTTATTATTGGATAATTAGTTTTATATTCAAGAAAAGCATATTACTTTGGAACACTCTCAGTAAACTTGGTATTAAAGCTGGGAAAGTGGTTTGGTGAGTTTGGTCCCAGACAACACAGGAACGCTGGCAGAGGCTGTGCTCCATGGCAGTGACTGAATCTGCGTGTCAGTGAGATTTGTGCACGTCCATAGAGTCCCAGTGAGGTGAGGTCAGTGTGACTTTCAGACATTTCTCATTAATGTTCTGATAAAGGACAGATTAGACCATTTGAATATGACAGGATGTGATGAGGTGGCACAAATATAGATGCATCTCAGTTAAAGGGCTTTGATGGATGAGAACTGGGAGAGAGAGAGAGAGAGAAGCATTATACAACTATAAACTGCATGAAAAAAGCCTTTTGAAACTCTGTAAAAGTCTGTAGTTGAGCAATGACTGATAAACATTGAGTAAGATTTGTAAGTAAATGAACATTGTGAAATAACTCAGGGAACAATTATAAATATAGAGCAAAATTAAATATTATGTTATAATAAATAACAATTAGAAACTATTATAATTTATTAGTATGATTTGATGTTAGTGAAGTTGTCTTTAATGTGTTGATTTTCAGTCAAGTCAAGAAGACAATTTCAGTATAAGGGGATAAATAATTTGCAAAACCTTTCAGAGTGCACAGATGAAATCACAAGTAAAAATATGATTCTGGATGTTTGTATTTTTTATACTTTGTTTAGTTTTCTAATATTTAGAAAATGTGAAAAATGTAAAAACATATGTTGTGTAATGTCGAAGTTTACTGTGTAAAGTGAGTCAGCTCAGTTCAAGCTCTGGTTCTTTTGCTTTTAAGAAACTTCTCTTCTGCAAATACCAGAACACTTTTGTGTGGATATTTCACATGGATCATGTTCTCATGTGGATTACAGTTCTCACCTGCTGTTTAGTTTCTAGATTTGACCTACTGGGCTGTGTGAGTATGACATATTGTATATGGTGTGACCCAGCTGAAATAGACAGCTTTGTACTTTATGATTTTTAAGTTCTATGTTTAGTGCCTCTCTTTCCTCACTTCCTCTGTTGTCTACATCCATGAGTGAATCTCACCCACAGGAAAAAATAGAAACCCTCATTGGAACATGAAGTTCATAGCCGGTTGTCCATTTTGTCCCAGACAAAAGCAAGCAGCCGACACCAGGTGTTGCAGCTTTCACACACAGAGCCGGCTGACTGATTGCCCACACGCTCCGTTTCTCATGGAGATGGATAGCAGATTCAAAATGGCTGAACTCAAAAAGCAGCATGCAGTCATCGGCTCTTCAGTCGGACTAATCAAACAACCTCTGGGCAACTCAGGGCATGAAAAAAACAAAGGCATGTGTGAAATAGGGGAATGAATGAGGGCCAGTTTTGTTTTCTTGTCTTTAATAGAAACCTACTGATACGGTTGTGTTCATGTCACCTAATCAACACTGCAAGCCTTTTCTCCTCTTTCTATGCACTGCTGCCTGTTTTGAATGTGAATGAGAAGCAAGGGTAGAGGTGTCATAATGGAGAAAATAGGTGTTGGGTGCATTTAGCAGCTGGAGTTATCGTGAGGTGCCCCGCGGCTATGTTTGGACATGAGAGGCAGGTTGTTCCATGTGTTCACCCAACATGTAGCAGGTCATGGATCTGACAGAACATGACAAATGAACGATGACATGGCTAATAGAGAGAAATGGGGTTGTCTACTCCATGCCAAACATGCTGGCATGACTTTCTACATGGTCAGTTGGGGTATTTCCTTTGTGATAGAGCGTGTCTTTTGACCCCTATTCTATTTAAATCATATTGATTTCTCCAGATTTGAGACATTTCTCTTTAACTTCCTTAAACACTGTACTTGAGTGAGCTTTAACTAGTCTTTTAAAGTACATCTGTTTAAAAAAAACTTGACTTTACTATTTCTCAGAATGTTATAGGTTTAGTCCCAACTATTTAACAATAGACCTTTCATCTTCATCATGCAATGGCAATAACTTACAACCTTACTACATTTCTCAAGAATGCATCAAAATGCTCTCTCAGATTATGCACATATAGCTGCTGAAACCTGCATACTGCATACTGTAAATTTGCATGCTGATATTAATGGTAGATATGGGATTTGCAGAGATATGCAAAAAAAAGGGCTTATAATGGCATGTAAAATTCAATTACAATATAAATTTAGAAGGAAAATGTGTTGTCATTGTATAGTTTGTCCAGCAGCGGGCAACACTTAATTTCTACGACTTATTTTATATTTTTACACACTTGACTCTTAAAATGGGAATGTATTTTGGTATGTGTTGGTTAAAAGTACTATTTGTGACAACAAAAGTATAATTTGATGATGCATTATTTAATGTATTCTTATAGAGAACACTCAAATTGCAACTTAAAACAAATGTTAGCTAAAATCCTTTTTTAGGCACACACAAATATTGTATAAGTACCCAGTTTTTAAGTGTTCAGTAGGTCCGTAGTTTAATATGAATAAATGTTTTTAGGACAATGATGAAACGCTACTTCATTCCTTTTTAGCTGATTTGATTCCCTACCAAATACCACTTTGATCCGTGATGTTTTCATCTTTCTGTCATGTGCTATATGCGGTAACCTATACAGTGGTGCAGCACCACCAACAACAGTTTTCCTCATTACTCTCAGTCTCATGGGCATTGCTTGATGCTTCAGTGCTAGTTGTCACTCTTGGGACAACCTCCTGTTTTCCAGGATATCCTCATGAGCGGGTGTAACCTGCGTTATGTCCCTAAGAGACTGTCAGACAGTAAGATGGAAAAGCACATGCAAAAAATTGAAAATTATTTTTATGACTAATTACAGCACAGTGCACTGGCCTTCACATATGCTTTTGGCAGGAGGAGCATTTAACACATGGAAGATGGATAGAGTCGAGAAGCAGGAACCTGTGACCTGTGTTTTGAACCTGCCCTCCGCAGAGAGAGTATTTTTTATTTCCTCTGCCCCCATGGCAAAGAGTAGGAATATTACTATAGAGACAGCACCCGTTTCACTTTGGAGATCCTAATTTAAAACGATGCAGTGGGACCTGGGGCCATTGGTCTCTAAGTGTCTGTGTGTTAGGAATTTATTTGAGCCACTGTTTCTCACCTTTGTTGTTGTGAGTCATTATGCTACAGCAGTCCAGGAGGAACATGAGTTAAAAGCTTGGCTTAAAGGTGCAGAATGAAGTGCACCAGTGAAGTCATCTGTTTGTTACAAACTTATACGCCAAACGGCAGTCTCTGACTGCCGCTACTTGCCTCTTGCCTCTAGGTAATCTGTTTCCATTCCACCTGTGTACTGTATATGTGAACGTGTTTATTTGCCCGAGACTAACAGGGAAATTGAGCGGGCTCTCAGGCACTAATGGAGAGTCTGTCAAAATAAAAAGAGGCATCATGACATGATCTGAAAGTCCAGTCATTTACCAGATGTTTTCATGTAAAAAAAAAGACCTTTTTATTCTCTCTATTTCCTCCAGACAGCACACAAAAGCTTGTACAGCAGATGCTGATGATGTCTGACAGTCTTGGATCTGCCCCCATGCCTCTAGATTAGTATGGTTGACCTTTAGCTCGCCTATCTTCCAACAGCTGCATAATTTATGCCCAGTATTGGTTGTTATACCACATGAGCCGGTGAATTTTATGACTCACCTGTAACTGAAAGGAATTCAGGAAAAAGTTCCACTTGAACTTCCATAATGGATGTTGATGTGGGCTCATCATAAGTATGCAGAAACCTTGCTGAGCTCCAGTGACCTTCGTCATGGATCACTTTCCGGTCCCTTGAAGAGGCTGCTTTCAGATGTGATCACCGTTTCACATTTAATGAGTCCTATTTCAATATTAATGTTTCAAATTAAAATATGAATAAGTTTTAGGTTTACATGATATATAGATTAAGCAGATAAAATAGAAGAAAAAAATATTCGTGTCTTTAAAAAAGTCATCAGTGATGCAAAAGCAGAATTTTTGCACTGCATTGATTAGCACTGTTGTTTAATCTCGTTCATGTCAGTTATTTTAATTATTACTGACTCCAGTGGGTTCATAAACCGTCCTTTAAAAGAATAATCATGCTCAGTCACCTGAGGAATAATATCATCGTTCATTAATCATAAATAATGTTAAAGTTTGCAACTCTTGTGATAAGTCACCATCTCAAAAGTAATGTGTTTACTTCAATGTTATATGACTTATTTAGAATAAAAAAATGTGGCTTGAAAACAACTTAATATTCTAATATTAAATTTCAAGTTTGTATTTCCTGAAAGCATTTAGCATTTTAGTTACTTTAGGATGATGTAGTGGCTCAAAGGTCCTAGTGGACACAGTGTATCAGAATACTTAGAGACTATGACATAACCACTGTGGTACCTACTTGGTCTGTTGCCAAGACAACTAATTGTTCAGTAATGCTTTTGTCTGCTTTTTATGCATAATCATAACATGCCACTTCTGTTAGCTATTAAATTGTCCGAACATTGATAGGAAAAGGTTAGTAACACTCCCTCTCTCTCTCATCCATCTGTCACTGATGTTCACAAGCATCTTCTCTCGCTCACTCTCTTTCTTCCTCTCTCTCTTTAACATACACACACTTTTTAATGTTATTTCCACTGCAAGGATATTTCATTTCCACTATCTTTGTATCAATCAGTGCTTTTTTATCTAAAAACTGCAATCCTTGAGGAATTGTTATTAATACATGTTGCATTCGGATTCTAATTCTGATTCATTTGCTATGGTCTTGGTAATGCAGTACCATGTCATTTTTCTGACATGAACTATATACATAAGAGATACATTTTTGCTTTACTCAGGTTATTCTCTAATGAAACTGGTGTTAGTTTTCATCATCAACTAAGATAAATTTGCTGTTAAAAGAATTCAGCTTTTCAATCTCAATTTGCAGATCTGTACACTTGACATTAACACACATGCACTTACTAAGAACAGTTAGCAATGAAATTGTACTAAAGTAGGAAATACACCAGAATGTGTACTGCACTTGACCTCTACTTGAACTAGTAATTATAAATGTTCTAGCTCTCTATACAGGTGCTTTTTTCCTCTTTTTCCAAAATATCAGGTGTTGCAAGATGAAGTGGTTGATTTGACTTTCTAGCATGTTGTCTGGGTGACTGCTGAGATCTCATTTCCCGACACATGTCCAGCATAAATTTCAACAGTGTCCTTGGATTCAAGACATTGGGCATGCAGAGAGAACTTTAAGGAAATCAGTGTGGCCCCTAACTCACCAGTGAATAATGATCTACCTACAGTATATCAGCACCGCTTTGCTGCAGTGTGTCATGCTGAGTAAAGAACAGGTTGATTTCAGCTCTTTTTACCCTTGTGCTGGGTACTGCAGGAGCCCCGTCAGGCTCATATACCAAAAATGCAATAGAAGCAAAATAACTTTGAGTTCAGTGTTGCCGACTCGTTCACATCTTTCTCTAAGACTCTTTTCAGAACTGACTGGAGTTCATCGCAGGCTCCAAATTGAGTCATCTCGACTTTCATTTTTCAATCAGCTGACAGTGACCAGTTCAGTGTTCCCCTTCCATGATCAAAAGTTACTTTTCTCTCGTCGTTTGAGTCTATTTTTCATCCCTCTCTCAATTGTGTGGTGTGCTGGAAATAATCCAGTGTGATGTGCCCGAGTTCCTATCACATTCAGCAGCTCTTTAAAGGAGCACTCACCGGACTGACGTGGCTGGAATGTCAAAGACGTCACAGTGACCATGCGGTCAGCCATGGTCTATCGATCCATCTGAGTGACAATGGAAAGAAAGCGGGAAGAGAGGAAAAGGGAGGGACTCACAGCTGTGCTATGAAAGCCAGACTTAGTCTCATTTTATTAGCACATGGGTAAGGTAAGGAGCTTTTAGGAAGAGTGAAGTATTACATGTGCGACATACTACAAGACAAGGACCATAAAATAATATTAGTATCAAAGGAGAAAAATCCCATAATAATGATTAGTTTTATTTTGGGGGGGTAAATATTACAGATGCCACGATACCACTTTTTAATGTCCGATACCGATACCGATATTGTAAATTTGGATATCTGCAGATACAGTACAAATCCGATATAGTCTCGTGAGTCTTTTTTTACACAGAAAACAGAAAATAACCCTTTAGAAATGACCAAATACATAAATGAGATTATTCTGTTATGCTTAAGAAAATACTTAAATGCTCTTTTCCCGACTAAAACAAAGTAATAATTACACATCCATATGTATATGCAAAATTATTGAAATAACATCTATAAAAATGCTTTGTTTAAACACAGTTCTGTAATTTTTTTGAAGGTCACTAAGCAACTTACCACACTACAACCCCAAAAGCAAATCACGCAATTAAAATGTTTAATTTCCTTATCATTTTAGCGCCACAGGCTTAGGGAGCGTCTCAGAATTACAGAACACAGAGATTGTGAGCAAGAGCTGGTGTTGTTAAGGAAATGTAACAGTATAATCGTGCGATTAGCTTTTGGGGTTGTAGTGTGTTGCGTAGCTTGTTCTACACATTATCATATCAAAATGTACGAATTAGCGTGAATGACAATAAACCAGCCTTTACCGCAGCTCCACTTCTGATGCAAGCCATTTGTGTGTGTATTGGTGGCCCAATGCCACCGATACCCAATCCAGCTATTTGAGTTGTTACCGGACCAATATCCAATCCACATATCGGATCGGTATCATCTTTAGTAAATATTTGGAATTAGTTCAATGCGTCACATAAATGTATTAGTCAGGAATGCACAAAGTACAGTAATGTTTTAACATCATCATCAGTGTGTCATTGCAAGATGTGCCTTTTCAGTTAAGTTAAATGAAAGTTTTTTGCTGCTTGATACAGAAAGGTAAACTTGGTAAACAGTTATTATTCATTTTACCCATAGTTAAGGGCTTTTTGTTTTGATAAAGTTGAGGAAATGATGACTCACAGAGAATAAAAGCCTTTCGAATAAAATGCTATTTTGCAGGTTTTCTGTAATGTTTTTTTTCAAAGCAGATGCCCTCCACTGCAAGACCGGCCCTATCATTTAAGAATGGCTAAATCTGTCCAAATTGGCTGTCGGCCTGTCCAGATGAAGGGCTTTAAAGAAAACAATTTTGAATAGATAAATGGCACACCTTTTACCAATCTTGGTGGTATAAGTGTGAGGGTTTTTGGTTGTGAGTTCACCTTGCCCGACTCACCCATTATACGAACTCCTTCAGGACTCTTGGATCTGTGCCACTTTCAAACTGAATCCATAATCCAACCTCGGCGGGCGATAACCATCACCTCTGCGCCAGGCAACGGAAATTACAAAATGAAGGCACCTTTTCTTTTCTCCTTCACACTGTTTTGCTGTTAAATGCTTTCCCCTCCCAGGTGCCAGCTTAATCCCCATGTGCCTGCCATAATCTCACAAAGAAAACTGCCTGCACTTGTTGATAAGTGGCAACATCATCTCTTGAAGCAAATGAACACCCCACTGACTCATTGGCTGAAAACACTGGAATGAAAAACTTCCAGTGAGAACAGTCAGTACCTTTGAGATTGGTTTTGCATTTCTTAGCTGTAAACATATAAAACGCCCCCTTCCCTCAGAATTGCATAGGGAAATTCAGGCCTTCTTTATCTATTCATTTATTCAGTCATTTGTGAGGCCTCATCTCAGCGCAGCAGTCTTCTGGAAAAGCTGCTCCCACATAAAAGCGTTTATTTGGACTCGGCTATTTTTTAAACCTAATGCAAGCTCTGCTCTCATCTTACTTTTTTATCCGGCAACTTAACATTGACCTTCGTGCCAGTATCTCATTTGATCTCTTTCTCACTGCAATCCAGTGAATGCAGCATACTGTAGGTGAAGCTTCTTGGGCAGTTGGTAGTGTAGTGTTTAGGGAGTTCGCCCACAAAATTGGAAGGTCGCCGGTTTTGGACAGGTAATCATACTACTGAGGTAGTCATGAGCAAGTTACCGTCCCCAAGCACTCCCCATGTCAGCTGCTCACTGCTTCTTCACGGATAGGTCAAATGCAGAGGTCACATTTTGTTGTGGTGCACTGTGTGCTGTGCTGTGATGTGTTCACAATGACAAATAATCACTCACATAGACACTCATTTACATAGGCTTGTAAAGTTTGCAGGACTAATTTTCATGATTCCGTTCTGTTTGACCACTAGTGGCCACTGCTTCTTGTTTCTCTCATTCATGTCTTTTATTGTGCCTGTGGTACAATTTGTTAATGTGAATATATCGGACCCATAGGGCCAATTTCCCAGTCCAATTTCCTACACAAACTAAAACTTTTGGGGCTGGTTTCTTGTTCATGGATTAAGCCTAGTCCTATACTAGTTTTGAGTTTAAATGGTAAATCTCCCTTGGTACTACAATTTAGTCCAAGGCTAGGCTTAATCCATGAGCAAGAAACCAGCCCATAAAGTTAAGTTGGAAGAAAAGCATGGAAATGATGCAAGCACAAATCAGTAATAAAATTTTTAATACAATCTTAAATTAAATGAAGAAGTTGGAAATTTTTATGAGATTATTTAATTGAAGACTGAACTTTGTGTGAGAACATATGCTCTGTACCTCGACATGCAGTAGACTTCTTGGCAGCTTATTAAGATCTTTAAGCTTTATTGCCTTTGTGAATCTATTTGTATTTGAACTATATAAGACTGTGTTTCAGTTATCTCAGTCTTTTGTTTGATTTGTCAGCTTTCCAAGAATCTTTAAAAATTGATAATATTTGATTCCCCAAGAGTCAGTCTTTATCAAAGACAAATACTGGCGGCTGATTTTCAGTTTTGCCCTCAGACACTTTATGCGAGAGGTGATTAGACATGCAAATCATCAGGGAAATTGCAGTGACTGTTCTTTCAAGTGGACACAGTTAACAGAATTAGACCAGTATAGAGATCAGACTTATTCTGAATAAAACAGAGATCATATTATTTCACATTCACACTAGAACTATATGAAAATGTGGATCTTCCTAAAACTGAGGGCAAAACTGAAAATTAGCCGCCAGTATTTGTCTTTGATAAAGATTGAGTCTTGGGGAATAAAACATTATCAATTTTTAAAGATTCTTGGTAGATAAGACAACTCAGCAAACAAAGGATGTCATTTGCAAAGATATCAGTTATATATGAAGTTTAATTTCTTGTGCATGCTCTTGCCTGCTGATGCATGACAAGTTTGGGGTCACTGCTGTGGAGTACCACTATGCATCTGCACATCATGGCTTTTCCTTCTCATAAATAATTGAGGCATGAATTTACTATGCTTTTTAAATGCGCTCAGCATTTATAGAAAAAGCCTTGACTCAGTGAGTTTTCCCAACAAATTATTTTGCTTATCTTGGTTGCAAACGTGAGGTTTATAAGACCGTCAGCTATTGCTTAATGTCTAGAAAATAGTGCTAGTCATACTCACTTTAATTCCAGGGCCATCATCAAAATTTGATCCCTGAAAGAGTTAAACTCCAGGGATAGATTACAACCCTCTTAAATAGCTGTGCCATTTGGGAAGTACAGGATGCAACTTTCTTAGTCGTTGTGCCAGTGACAAGGGTCTTAGTCTGTTTTATTTAAAGCACTGAAGTACAAGTCAAACAATGCAGTGAAATATTTCCATTGGGGCACCAACTGGATTGGCAGTGTTGCTCCCGAACTCTGGAATTAATCCTTAACATGGAATCTTGATAGTAATTATTGCAAGAGTTGTGTGTGACTGTCTAATTGCTTGCTTAAAGTGGAGGTTAAAAAATCATTTAAATAAAATCCCTAAAATATCTTATTCTAAACATATAAACAGATATAAACATTTTCTTGCGGTTGGTCCAAATTTTTTCCCAGTCAACCAGTCACTATGCCCACTGGCAGTGTCTGGGATGTTCTTCCAGCAAATGTTATTGAAAATGAAAGCAGGCTGATTCATTGGCTAAAGAGTGTCATAAAGCCCATTCCATTAGCCTCAAAGTTCATTAACTCAGGGCAGATTTTCAATTAAACCTCCATGTCTGAAGTTGGCCAATCAGAGCTATGCCCAGAGGAGAGAAAAAAAAAGGCAGAGCTTGAAGAATGCCAAAAAAGGTCAACGAGAGAAAGGGGGAGTGCAGGAGAGCAGGAGTGGGAGAGAGCGAAGTGGAAAAGAGCGAGATGAGAGAAGGAGGCGGGAGATGAATGCTCATCTCTGGTTAGTCATCATGATCACACCTAAATGGCCTCCTGTCAGGATGAGAGAAAAGCACTGTGGGGGACTGGGTGCCAGAGCAGCGCCCTGATGAGCTCTGGTGCATAAGCACTGGTGCATTCAGCCATTAGAGCACCTCGTCAAGTATTTAGACCTGTTAAATATTTAATCAACTTTAATAAGCTGAGAGGCCAGGTAATGACTCATTAGAACAGCACCTAATTTTTCATATGTGCCCAAATATTCATTTTTAAAGCTCAGAGCTCAAGAGCAATTTAGGGAGTCCAAATATAGCCAGACTCGTATGCAGGCGGCCATGGATCCCACGTTATATCCCACTTTATAAGGCACGATGTCAGTAGGAAAGGAAACATATTTGGATGTAGGGTCTACAACGCATGTTGCAGAATGGTCAGAATGCAAAACCTCTTCTAAATTTTTACATCATAATGCAATTAGGCTACAATTTGGACAAAATGTAAAGACCTATGGATATGCCAGAGATTTATTTATGCATTATTCTGAATAGGATCAGAGGGTTAACGTCAGGCATTCTAAAAATGAAAATAAGACCATTGGAACTTTCAGGAGAAAGAATTCACCTTATTTGAAATGTGCAAGTTTCGTTTCCCCATGACAGATGTTGGATGCTGAAAAATGAACACATGCAACTATATGTCTCATTTAATTTGTCAAATATGCTTAATTAACTAATGCTATGGACAGAAAGCTGTGAGCGCTCTCACATGAAAAAGTAGAACACAAAAAGGCATTTTGAGGCATTGCGTTTTACATTTAACATTTAACAGCTGGAGTACCTTTTCTTCACTTTTTTTCAGATTATCATGTTGTATTTTATAATTCTTATTCTGTCACATTCTTATTCCACACTTCCTCAAGTAATATTTCATGTCTTAAATGATTCAAGTAAGCTGTGGATCTAGAATTGTAGATGTAGAACTGTTATTGTAAATTCCAAAACCTCAGACTTTTCTTTTTGTCACGGGCTTGTCTTCTCAAACTTTCCCTTACTTTTTGTCTATACAGAAGTCAGTAAAATGGGGAAACATAACAGCAAGCTGGCTCCAGAAGTTCTGGATGATCTGACCAAGAATACAGAGTTTAATGAGGCAGAGCTGAAGCAGTGGTATAAGGGCTTCCTGAAGGACTGTCCCACCGGCATCCTTAACCTGGAGGAGTTCCAGCAGCTCTATGTCAAGGTGAGAGCTAGAATTATATAAGCACAAAATACAGTTGCTTCTAAAATCACTTAGGAGTTTGCAGAGATCGGTTATGGACAGATGACTCATGTTGTCTCGTTCCGTTTCAGTTTTTTCCCTATGGTGACGCCTCCAAATTTGCTCAGCACGCGTTCCGGACCTTTGACAAAAATGGTGATGGCACCATTGACTTTAGGGAGTTCATATGTGCGCTGTCCATCACCTCCAGAGGGAGTTTTGAGCAGAAGCTCAACTGGGCCTTCAACATGTATGACCTGGATGGAGATGGCAAGATCACACGTATGGAGATGCTGGAGATTATAGAGGTGAGACCTTCACTACACACATGAGCATCTTGTGAATGTGAATGTAAAAATATGAGTGTATAAACTCATGCACCAACATTTATGACATTTTTCAACAAATGCTGATATATTAGGAGATTTTTAAGGCTATAAAAATTGGGTTGGGCCAAAGCAGCGAGTATAGGACCGGCTACAATGTCATTAGTGATTTTACTTTATGGCACAGGTTTTTAGGATTGCCGCATGGATTTTAACAGTAATCTAGTTTAATAGGTATTAACCATTTCTAGAGTAAGGGTGAATCACATTACACCCATTGGCCCTACCCCTTAGCACAGTCATGTTGCTGATAGTTTTTCGCAGGCCATTCTGGGAAATATTTCCCACCCCTCCGTGTGGAGTGAGCATCTGAAAAATCTCTGTTTGAAGGGGTACTTAGCTCTTCCTCTTCCCCCTGCCCCTCGGTCAAAATGGGAAATCAAGACACCCTGCCCCACACGTGAACATGCAAAACAGAGGAGTAGGGCTAAGGGGAGAAATGGGATTCATCCTAAGAATCATCATTTTTATTGCTTTGTGTTCAAACTCTTGTTTTGGGTGTGGTAATGGCTAAACTTGATGATATAACCTGAGCTATACATCCACCTGTTAGCATTACTTCTTTTTTATAATTGGGTTTATGCAGCATTTCACACCTTTGTTCAATCTCAGCATAACATTGTGCATCTAAACCTCTCTTTAAACTATTATGTTGTATAGTTGGTCGACTGAGATTCACGTAACTGATTTTTCACATTATTATACCAATGCAAAACAATATGTTCCTTTTTCCTTCTGTTCCTCCCCCTCTTATTGTTATGCATTTATTTTCATATTCTCTGTGCTCTGCTCTGCCCACTCAGGCCATCTACAAAATGGTTGGCACAGTGATTATGATGCGCATGAACGAGGACGGCTTGACGCCTCAGCAGCGTGTGGACAAGATCTTCAGCAAGATGGACAAGGACCATAATGATGAGATCACGCTGGAGGAGTTCAAAGAGGCAGCCAAAAGCGACCCTTCCATCGTCCTCTTACTGCAGTGTGACATGCAGAAGTAAAGGGGCGGAACAGGAGTGGGGTGTGGAGGACTGGGGCGGGACAGGGTGGTGCTGGTTAGGGGTCGAGAGGGGGTGGGGTGGGGGGCCAGACAGGTCGAAAGGCATGTACAGACTTTTAGAGAGAAGTAGGTTAGCGAGAGTGGATGTTTAACGAGATGTACATACAATAGAGTGTGTGAGATTGTGAGAGCGATCGGGTTTGTGGTCTGCACTAAACACATAGAGATGAGAAGCAGTGAGCAGAGAGTGCAAGTAAAGCCATCGAAGTGATAAAAAGCCCATTTCTATCTTGTTTCTGGCCAGCTAATTTAGCCTTAAGGTTTGTCAGTCATGTGTAAGCTGTAAATGACAAATGATTAAAACAAAATGAGAAGAATCCCATTTAATGTACTTAAAGTCTTTTCAAAATGGGCTCACATAGCCCATAATCTAAATATAACTCTTCCCATTGTCGTTTGCTACATCGTCATCCGGATCTAAATGTCAAACGGGCAATAGGCCTCTCTGACCCACGGCAGAAAAAACAAAGCATCGCTGAACGCGTCATGTCTCATGACATGGAGATAGCTACCATTAAATTTTCCCTTCTTTGATAAATTCCCAGTCGCTAAGTGAGGAGGTAAGGTTTTAAGCATAATTTGAGACTGACGAACCAATCACAGGCTTCATCAGCTGGTTTTCTAAAACAGGACGGAGATATTGTGTTTTAAAAACTGAAATGTGTGACGTCGGTTCAAGATCACTCTCATCTGTGGATGGCGGCTTGCAGTAAAATAATTTAGTGCTGTGCTAGAACATTTAAGAATATATGTACATGATGGTATACACATACAGGTAGTATAGAGATGTAAATGTTTCACTAGATCTGCTTTCATATTACAATGCAGCTGCACTTGTGTGTAAACACAAAACCACATTATGTCTGTTGGTCTTTGTGTGGAAGAGTAGTGTGAAACTGTGTACTTATGTACTTGGAAATTTGTTTATATGTGTGGGTTTGTTATTATATTGTTGTGTGTGTGAGAGAGAGAGAGAGAGAGAGAGAGAGAATGGAATACAAATGCCTCAGTCTTTGACTTTATTTCCGTATCAGAAGCTGTCTGTAGCAGTACTGCGAGTATTAAAGTGCTGCCTGTTGTCAGCTTTTGGAGTGTTAAATATTGTCTCTTCTTTCGTGCTGTAGGTCTTTCAGAGTCCCAATGGCATAATCCTCTTTTTGTCTGCCTCAGTGTACATGCTTACCAGCTGTCAACCGAGAGTAATTGTATTAATATTGTCAAAATGCTTTTTCTATCTGGTATAGTCAGCAGGAATACAGTTGTATGCCTGAAGTAGATTTTTTTCGTTAGTTGCTGCGATATTTACGCCGCAATGTTGTTGCACTAGTTAGGGGCAAGTACAACTGGTTTTACACTGCCACCCTGTGGAGACATTTCAGTCTTAGCAGCCCAGCCTAAACACAGCCAAACCGCTACAGTGAGGGCCAAAGTGCTAATGTAAAAAATCTCCTGCCCTCTCGCTCACAACCATCATGTACCAAAAAGTACAACTGAACACCGTCCTGCACCTAATGACGTCTTGAACAAATGCTTTTGAGGTTGTTTTCCAAGACAAGAGTAGAGAGTTTAGGGTCAACTGGTTTACAATTTCATTGGTGATTTTGCTTTATGCTTTTGCTTTATGTCTGGAGAATTGTCCCATGAATTTTACATTTACATTTATTGCATTTATCAGGCGCTCCTATTGAGAGTGACTTACATTTTCTAATGTAACGGGTGATTTTATTTTCGGGAGCAACTTGAAGTTAAGGTTCTTGAATAGAGGGCCAAATCTCCTGCGATTTGGGGTCAGTAACTCCGACCACTGTCATTTTAACAGTAACCTAGTTTTAGTAGGTATTTGCAATACTTTGGATGAGCATCACCATTTTCTTGTTGCTTTGTGTAACAGCTCCAGCAGTTCCTTTGTGTTGCTCATAATGTGAGCTGTACATCCATCCACTTACATTAAGCATATTAAGCATATAACCTCAACTCAGCAGCATAACAATGCTTATCTTATCTTAGCATAAGCTATACAGATTCATAGATTAGTGGATTGAGTTGGCAACTGCTATTTATATAATGAAACCAATGCAAAATTATAATCCTGAGATATTTAATACAGCAAGGACCAAACACCTTCCTACACACTTAACTCTACCAGCATCACTGTGCAATGTGTGCTATTTTTGTCTCCTCGCTGGCTGCTATAGTGATGATTACGGGGATGTTTGATATGAAGTGGTTAACATATGTACTAAGCTCTGGGCAGTTGTCAAGTTATGCTGCATAAAGATGCTGTTTAACTCTAATTTGAATATTTTGATGTGCCAAAGATGTTGGAGAACTAGTCAAAATGAAATGCATCCTGCCCAAGTGACAATTATGGAAATCGTTGCATGTTAGCCGATTATACTGCTCAAAAACTAATGGTTAAAACCTGATCCAGTTTGTCTGGACCTTTTAGTTTTTACAATCAGCTTATTCTTCCCCACATAAAATGCAGAGAAATATTTGAATACTGTTTTAGTTCTTATTAAAAATGGCAAGGAATTCATTTTACTTATCTTAATTTGGATTAATCTGTACCATTAAGAATGATTGATTGTGTTAATGACACTGCTTAACAAATTTCTCACATTTCTCAAGCATAACTCATCGTACACATGTAAGAAGGGAAGGATTGTGGTCAGCTGTGCAATATTCTGTTACTGATTTGTTTCATTTGCTGCATTTTGTTTGTCAGGTTTCAATTTTCTGTCACTTTTTTTTCAATATTGTAATTGTAAAGCTCCTTGAACAAAGATGTGTTATTTTTGGTACATAGAGAAATAAAACTTGTGGATGTCTACAGAGTTGCTGCAAAAAGGATTTATGTGTCTTTTTTAAGTCAAGACCAGCTCTCATATAAATCTCTCTCCACTCTCATTCCCCCATCTCCAGCTCAGACACACACCTCTTACCTCCACACACATAAAGCGTGGCATATTTTTGCAACAACTTGCATGAGTCACAGTGAGGTGGTGATGTCATGATGAATGCTGTTGTCATGGCAGCAGGAAGTGGTGCTTCCTCATGCTGTCGTTTAAAGACATAAGGGGTTGAGAGACGTGTCTTCCCACAAGGACACATGCACACACACACACACACACACAAAGGTGATCATATTCTTCTCTCCAGGGACACGTACACCCATCAGACTTGAGGGACATGTTTATATCAATACATACACACAGTGCTGGTCATGGGAGTTTAATACACTTTACCTCTTAAACTTGTGGACCCTTATATGACCCTTTATATCACAGGAAAAAATAAAATAGAAAAATCATTTTTTCAATAGATCAGATCATTCTTACCAAGCAATGACTTCATTAATTTCATTCTATTAATTTATTACAAAAGGGGTACTAAATTATTTCAATATCAATGTATTTCTTTCATACCTAAATGACTCTGTACTGTTTGTGTTACACATTTTTTTTAAAACTTTGATTCAGTCGTAACTCTCCAATAAAATTATGGCCCTATTGGTTCCCGAGAAAGAGAATATTGCCATCTTGTGGGCAAGAGTGAACAGTATTGAGAGACTTTGCAAAATGTATTCAAGGTTCCATTTTATACATTTTTTTCAACGAGTTAAAATAGGTCTATGAGCTCCACTAAACATGTCTCTGAAGTAGTTTGCTGAAAATATCTCTCAGATTAGGCATTTTCACCTGCTTTTTATGCCTGTTTCTCATTAGTATTACTACATGCAAATAAGCCGCTGCTGCTCACACCCCACTCCGGAACTGGGGCCTAGACAGCATGGGGAGTGTTTACCTCACGTGAAAATAATCAATATGACTGCTGCTAACAGATCATCCATAAAGCCATACATGTTCAACACAACACTCCACGGGTTCTTCACTCCTACTCTAGCGCTTGCAAGAAAACATGGCAGATCAGGAAGCGCCAGCAGTTCTACCTGGTGGTTGGAGGTTCTCAGATAGGAGGGTGGACTTAATCTAATGTCCCCTACTGTGAAGTAGAAGTAGGCGAAAAATCTAAACAGCTTGTTTAAGCACACAATTTCTGACATTCATAAATGAATACTTACACAACTGACCCTTTTTTATTTTATCAAACTTACAGTGTGTGTGGAGGCAGTATAGACTCAAATGGATGCCCAAAGAACGGAACAGTAAAAGTGATTTTTAAAATAATATGGGACCTTTTAATTCTCAGGGGCTGCCTATTAAACTAGCCTTTTGTTTTTTGCACGTTTCTGACGTTTAAAGATTTCTTGTTTCCCAGTACTTGAGCCTCCTTGTCTTTCTCAGTGCCGCACAATGACAACGAAACATAAATAACTTACAAAACACTTGGAGTGACTTAATTCATTTTTGCATATTTTATTACATTTCAAACAGTATCAATCCTCTTAAGGCAAAACTGCAGGCACAACGTACTGCAAAAAGTGTGTCACATTTTGACTCCTAAAACCGAGCTTCTGATTATGAGATCACAAAAAAGGCAAAAAGGAAAAGTGCACACTGAAAACAAGAGTACAGAATAGGAACTGGCAAATAATTTTCTCAAAAAACGTTTTCAGGATATTGATGACACAGTTTCTTCCAGATTTACATTTTTATTAAATTAAAGGATACGTACAAAAAAGAGTGGATCTGTATTCTGTTGTGTTGCTCATAAATGTCAAATGTAAATGCAGATGCACCACTGCTCTTTAGCTTTGGGATTATGGTCATAGATACTGGCCATGCTCCTTCTTCTGCTTCCCTGCATACTTCTTATCTGGCATTAGATGGCCCCAACCACAAGCTGGAAAGATGTTCATCATTGGTGTACGGGCTGTTTTCATTGTAGTAGAGAACTGTAGACTGGCTGTACTTTTGGTTCTTATTCACTGCTATGCTGCATGTTACCTGGCTGGCCTGAGACCCACCCGATTGTCCATTTGAAGATAGGTAGCAATTGTACCTCCGTTCCTTTCCATTTGAATTGTGGGGATGTCCAGAGAACTTGGATTTGAAATGGCGCCTGGGACCACGACCTCTGAGTAAAAAAAAGGTCAAATTTCCATGTAAATAATGCACATTTAACATCAGAATCCATTAATCATTTGCTATGTGGTCTACCTCATATGACCAGTATATTTATGCCTTAAGCCCCCATAGTTTTTGGTTTGGGGTGCCTAGTTATTTCTCGATAATGAAGAATAAAAGTGATTTCAAACATTTAATGTTAATGGTAAGAACATTTGCACACTACCTCTGTTCCCTTCCACCATGGTCATGTGGGTTGTAGTTGGGCCTCCCAGAAAACTTACATCTGTAGCGGTGACTGGAAACGTGTCCTCCGGGTCTATGGATCATCTGAGATCTGAGATCAGTGGAACTAACAGAGGGTGAGGTTGTAAATGTCTTTTTAAATTACATTATCAGAAAAAATAGAAAATATGCTATACATTTTTAACTTCATTAAGATTGATTACTTGGACGTGACATAGTACTGTTTGCTGGGCTGTTGTGGTGGTGCTTGTCCTTGGTCAATGCCGTTTGTTAGAGGGTCTGTAATGCTTCCTGTCACAGCAGAACATCCAGGGGAGATGGCGGTCTGGTCACTGAGCCATTGAGAGTTGTTCTGCTGGATTGGCTTACTCTTCCAAAAGTTGTTTACATTCTACATATGACACAGAAAGACTAATTTCCTTAAATTTCAGATGTAAACATCTATATAACTTGAAGTCTATATGATGTGAATATATGTGTAAAAAGACATATATAGACAAGAGATTTGCCTCTTACATCACGTAAGGCTTTATTTGGGCATAGAGTGTCAGGGGAAACTCTGGCCTCATTACAGTTGGGGCACACATGATCCTTCGACTCCAGCAAAGATGTACGAATACCTGTGAGAAGTGGCAGAGAAAAGCTCTTCAAATTCTATTCTTTATCATGGACATGGATAATTGTTTAACTGCTCTTATAGATTAATTGATATTAGATCAATTCAATTTGAGCAACCACACAAAAATATACTGTAAACAAAACATATTCTCAAATTATACTTACACTCATCACAGTAGCTGTACCCACAGCAGGGGATGATAACAGCATCAGTCAGCAGCTCTTTGCAAATAGGACACAGCAGCTCTGCAGGAACACTTTCATCACAGGACGACGCTTCCTGAGGGAGAAACTGGTAATTCTCCTTTTTTGTCACTGCATAGGCTTCTCTGTTACAAGAGAACAATCAAAGAAGGGAAACATGATTTGGTTTAAAAACTCTCATTCAAAATCACTTGAGCTGCTTTGACTGAAAAATATGCAGTGGTATCTTAAAAAAAAAAAAAATTCTGCAAAGAGGCAAATATGGTTGACTTAAGGACATCTGGGGTGGGAGTCCAGCTGGACTGGGTGGTGTATCTTACCTGTTTATCATAGGCATAGCATATACTCCATCACTGGTCAGCATTGCTCCTTTAACACTTTCATCATCCACCTCTACCAGGAAACTGCGAGGAATGCCAGTGCATCTCTTAACCATTTTAGAGGCATTAGACTCTTTGTCCTGTTAACATATCAATGGAGCTCATAATTATAATACAATAAAGCTTTTGGGTCTTTAGGGTTTATTTTACTAGGAAAACATTGAATACTGTACTGTTTTACTAGTAAAAATATGAGGTACTGTACTGTACTTGTACATTCCAAGTACTCTACAAATGCTGTACTGCTAAAACTCTAAAACTATGTACAGATTCTAGATTGTGATTTAATAAGTATCTTAAAATATGATTTCAATGATAAATATTTTAAATTTGGAAATGTTTTAAATAGAAGAGTTGTTAACACAAGTAAAAAACATTAAAATCATCTGTATTAAAGTCAAACAAAGGTGTTACGAAAGATTTTGCCATTTTTCAAAATTCTATAATTAACACAATTTCGCCAGGACATCATCAGTAATTATACTAAGAGCAGCCTTTACTCAATAGTAAACATTTGGCATATTCTTATTTATTTTTGCCATTTTGTTAGCACAGCATAAATCTGTAATTATGTTCAATAAGGAATTACATTCTCTGGGTTGCAAAATACTGCCATTTGTTTACTATACAGAAACAGTTTCTCGAGAATTATGCCATGTTTTGGAAAATTTAGGTAATTCCATGTATCAGTCTCCCAAGTAGCTAAATAGCTAAACAAAAGTGTTCACAGCTATCTTGAGAGAAACAGCCAAAATTTATCTAACAAAGACATACATAATTTGAAAAGTAGAAAAAAAAACATTACAGGTGCATTATCAGGCAGCTTCCTTAAATGTTACGCGCCAAAAACTAAACTTCAAAACGACATGGGATACTAGATGATGGAAAAGACAGGTATGGATGTAAAAGTTGGTGACTGATGGTCCTTTGATAATTGACACTAAGACATTAGTATCTGTTAGTTGCAATGTAGGTCCTCCACAGATCACATAAGAACATAGACTGCTACATCACACCCCTGGCTTGCCTTTTCCCATTGTCCATCCTGCTGCAATCTCTTCCCCATTAATAAGTGCATATACACCAGGCCATCCACATGGTCTAAATGTAACATAATTCATCAGACCAGGCCACTTTCTCCTTTTTCCTCTCAGCCAGTTTTCTTTACTTACTGTCTAATATATCCTACTCCTTGACTTGTGCAACTGAATGGAGGAAAAGAATGTTATTCTTGTCACTCTAATACATAGGCATCACCAGCCGATTTTACCGGGACTTCAGCCCAGGGTGTCCTTAAAGGCTGGAAACGCCCGTGCTCTAACAGTTTTAATGTTGTGGGTGGTTGGTGTATGTAGATTAAATCAGAATTCTGGAGAAGAATCTCATGCTTTCTGTCTGGTGTTGTAAAAGAAGTGGCTAATTGCAATACACTGGCAAAGAATGATACTTACAAAAGAGTTATAACTGAAATTCTGGTCACCAACACTCAGTCCACTCACTGCACTACTACTGCCCACCCAATAAATGACACAGTATTACAGTATACAAACGTTCTTGTTTTAGTCATTAAAAAGTGGACGATAGCAAACAAATGCTTCATAGCATTGGTGCTATATTGTCACATCCGTGTGTGCAGGGCGAGGGACGAGGCAGGATGCAGGTGAGTTAACACAGTTTATTAACACAAAACAAAACATGAAAACACCAAAAAACAAACACCATCGGTCACAGCCATAGTGGCCTAGCAGGGGACCATTGGCATGACTGTAGTATACATACTTTTATAGTTCCAAATGAAGATCCAGCTTTATCACTGCAAAACAAAAGTCAGGAATCAGCAGTTGAACTTGTTCTTAAAATTAAGCACACAGGAAAAGCATCTAGCAACACATTCACATTGACATTAAGGTTAATAAGGACCCCAACAGGAAACAACCCCTTCCCTCACACGCAAACACACACACAAACATGCAAGGTTGAGAGCAAATTAATCTTACAGTTCAAATGTTCTGCTATTATTGGCTGACTGTGGTGGAATTCGCTTCACCACAACAGATGAATTTTTGGCGATTAAGGCTTTATCCTCAGTGTATTCTAAAAAAGAGAGGAAGCAGTAGGACTGTATTAACAAACTTGACTGGTAAAGCTGTGGTACATTAAAGTTGAATTAGTTACCCAAATATTTACAGATTGTCCTGGTACACTTTTTAAAAAACTTTTTGGGATGTTATTTCTTATGTTTTAGAGATATTTATATATTACTATCAGAAAACATTGTGCATTAATCTACACTATTTTAATGTTGCTGTGGGACAGTGTGTGACAAGACACCCATTATTTTTATATATTATTGTAGATATCATTAGTATGTTTAAAATAGTAGAACAATAAATCATAATGTATATTTTAGGACTTTTGCTACTCCTGTGGCTGAGAGAGCCTAGTCGGATGAAAACTGCTCCAATGAGCTTAGCTGTAGCATTTTACTGCCAGTAATGGCATTGTAACGATGCAAACAGTAATTAGTTCGATTACAATTACTGGACAAAATAACGTCTTTATTTCCATCAGGGTTCAGTAGGGGGTGATATCACCAGGAATGATCAAAGGCATAAATATCATGGAAAAAGTATCTTTTAATATTTTCTGTCATGTGTCTCAAAATAATATTCCAGCATTGAACTATAAATTCAACCAAGTATCCAAGATAGTTATAGATATGTCGATGGATATAGATATAGATATTTGAAAGATATTTATACCTTGTATCTGACATTCAGTTTATATCTTTTTTAACCTGTTGGGTCAGAGCTTTTTAATAGTTGAATAAACAGCTTTGCTGATGTTGCATGTATGTGTTTACTCTACCATTCAGCATCAGCAAGGCGATGTTTTACTGTGTTTTTATATTAAGTGTTGTTTATTTTAGGTATATTAACACAGCACATATTCCACTTAAAATGTGAAAAGTATCAGCTACGGATACACACAGTCAAAACAAAATTGACTTTAGTCCCAAATATCAACTGTAAATTCACCGGTTCTCAGTGTTACCTTTATTAGTTTGAGGGTTGAAGACGAGCAAGGCGCTGTGTTGGACCGTTAACTTCTCTTTCTTCATTATCTCCGTTTTCAGCTCGTTCACATTAATGCCAGTGCCATCAAATATGATGTAACTTGATCTGGGCATTGACGAAAACATGTACCGAACGCAAGACATTTTGATAAAATTCTTACGTTACGAGTTTTTAATGCTTAGTGTAACACATGAAGCTGTTGGTCGAGCGGGTGTTAAGTGTTTCTAGAAGAGTATTTCTAGTATAACGTTCTGTACTGTGAGTAATGCGAGTAAAGATAAGGTTTCATTTGTGACGTTTAAAAAACACTTGTAATTACTATGAAGTCTGGAGCTGTCGTTGTGGCGCGTCACTCTATATTGTGTTCATTTCCACATAAGCGAAAAACAAAACGAAACAAAAGTAAACGTGCAGGTGTTTACCTGCTCCATTGCTCCAAGCATATTCACAAGCATATATACAGTCGGTGTGAGCAAGACCCATTCGAATATTTTATAAATTCATTCTTCATTCATTAGCTCATTCATTAATTTATTCATTAGTGCATTGTCTTTAAATATAAAAGTGAGTCTGTGAGTGACTATTTGACATTGTGAACGTATCACAACACAGCACCGCACACAGTGCCCTACAACGAACTGTGACCTCTGCATTTGACCCATTCGAGAAGAAGCAGTGGGCAGCTTTTTGGCAGCGCACGGGGAGCAGTGCTTGGGGACAGTACCTTGCTCATACTTATACCGGTCCAGGACTTGAACCCGCAACCTTCCGATCACTAGACCAACATGTGCCAGCCTGCCAGGGGCCCCGGACTGGCCAGTAAAGATATCAGTTCATTAAAATAAGCCCGCGGTTGGGGGTAACAGAAAATGTAGCCTAGGGGCCTATGTACACCTCAATCTGGCCCTACTATCCAAGACAATCACTTTTCTCCTATCGAAGAGGCTTCATTCATTTGAAGCAACATGAGCAAGTGAGCTATACTTGTGTTAATATCTCAAACGAACATGGTCTGAGGCTAGTGAGACTTCAAGTCCCATTAGTGTAGCACTAAGTAGAGGGGCACAGTGAGTTTGGTAAACCTTTACTTTATGATGTGTAAAATAGTGGTATAAATAAAAATAGGCCTCAATAAGCCTGCTCCATATAATGCCAGCAGATGGCGAAGAGTTTACATGAAACATTGTCATCATACCCCCATCACCCCTACTTAGTCTCATCCGGCCAGCAACAGTTGTTGGGTGAGGATATATGACCTCATTCGACCGCATCTTAAATGTGTTGTTATATTTTATTGTTTGCATGCAGCTGGTTCTTCGACTTTTATTATGGATGACGCCCACTTCCGGTTATCCCGGTGGAGACGTAGTGGTGCTTAGCGTTGCTTGTGTTCACACGTCGCTGCAGCTTCATCAGCGCGGTCCCGGTGACGCCGGCTCTCGTTTTCTTCTTTTGTTTGTTTTCTTACGCTGCCAAAACGTCTTACGCAATGAGGTAAAATACTTTTTTTATCTATATATTTAATTTCCCCACTTAGATTTTAAACGTAGTATTTAAGAGATCGTTTGTGGTACTTTGATATCAGTTAGCATCTTAGCTACATCCAATATGGTGGCGATAGCAAACGCTGGCTAACGCTAAGCTAAATTAGCTTACTAAAACCGTACCGTGATTAGATGGGTGTGTGCTTCTCCTGTTTCTTTTTTATAGCAGATGGTAAATACAGATTCTTTCGGCGAGTTTTTCTGAATGGTTAAGGCGCACGAGTGGTCATTAAAACATTGCTTTTTACGGAAACTGAATGAATGAAATGCGTTGTGTGTCGCTCGCAGGCAAGTTGCGTTAGACCCCTAGAGGATGACTTTGTGCGCCGTAGCCCTGCATATACAGTACATTTACAGTATGTAATCCGTTGTTCTTATTTGGCCGATTTACATGTAATAATTCCAGGGACAGGCATTTTGACGCGACATGGGCTTATGGGTCTTGCTCAAGGGTCAAACTGAGGTTTTCTTATGCGCTCCCGGGATTCGAACCCTCAGTACAGTATTTTCATATACCCAGTGGTTTCATACAGTGTGCAGCCCACTCCAGTGTTGCATTATAAAGCGTGGATTAAAACCACATTAAATTAAGGTTCTGCGTAAAACATGTGCCTAATGACGATTCTGATTAAGCGTCGTGTTTAGGTGGAGATCAGAGCTGTTTGCGCCTTTGTCTGCGTTATGCTGCGACCCCAGGAGTGTGTGTTTACAAAAGGTTTTATTGCTAAAGTATACTTATGGGTGGTTTTCCTATTATTTAAGCTCCTCCAGTTTCTAAATTCTAAAATACAAATTTCTAAGTTCTACTGCGGTTTAGTAGTCGAGATCATTATTATCCTTACCCAGGGTATAGCTGCATAAATTCGTTTGTATTTTTGGTATTTGCGTTCGAGTAATTCCCCAACTGGCTTTATCTTAATGGGCCAAAAAACACTGGTAATATCCATAGTACTATACAGCATTTTTTCCCAGGAATTTTGGAATTTTTCTGTGGTTCTTTCTTTCAGTGCCTTAGCTTAAACCATTAACTGTTTTTCTATTTATACTGAACTGATGGACAATAAAAGAGAGAGTCCTGCACAGAAAAAAAACTTGTAGATTAACTGTATACAAAAAAATGTACTAGGTAAAGATTGGGATATTTATTGTGTGAGGGTCTGTGTTAATTGTTCCTGATTAACCTGCTTTGCCTCTTTCTCTGCCTGGTACAGAGGTGACCGGGGCCGGGGCCGTGGAGGCCGGTTTGGCTCACGCGGAGGTCTGGTGCAGGGGTGAGTGGGTGTTCCATTCAAAAATAGCTTTGCATTTATTCTATTTTGTCATTTTTTTTCTCACACCTTTGCTTCCATTTCAGGTACCGGCCTTTTGTCCCACACATACCCTTTGACTTTTACGTTGTAAGTAACGACATTACTGAAAATTATGAAGCTAAGCCATTTGACTCAGAGAAAATTTAAATAAGCTTATATTATCCTTATATTAACCTAATGTTTTTAAGTTTAAAACAGAGTTTTCCTTCTCTCACGTTGCAGACACATACAAATCTTTCCCAATTTCTTATGCTATTTTTAAGTTTGCCACTGTAGGCATCTGGTCTTGATTAGACCCACTAACTCCCCCTTACAGCACCCAAACAAGTGTATGCTGTTTGTAATGGTGGCACTTGAAAGTAATATTTTTAAAAATCTAATAATGGCAATCAAGAAACACATTTGCAGCAGCTGATGAAGTGACCCAGCCTGGCATGTTAACCCTTATTTCTCCTTGTACCAGTGTGAGATGGCCTTTCCTCGTGTGAAGCCTGCACCTGATGAGACTGCGTTCAGTGAAGCTCTGCTGAAAAGAAACCAGGACCTTAGTCCCACTCCTGCTGAGCAGGTAAGTAGGCAAAATGCCCAGACACAGTAACAGTTTTAGTTCTGAGATTAGGCCTTTAGACCTGGGTACTGATAGTGTCATGATGTATAAATATATGTTGAATGTGAAATACTTCTCATTTGCGGATAAGAGCTCAGTTCTGAGTATATAGTATGACAGCAGCATGTTTTGTTAGTTTTTGGAAAGAAGGTGGCTTATTAGTACCATATTAATAATTAATTCTTTTGCCTTCCAGGCTTCCATTTTATCCTTGGTCACAAAGATCAACAATGTTATTGATAATTTAATTGTAGCTCCAGGAAACTTTGAAGTGGTGAGTCACATTTTAAGGCCAAATATTTTATTGTAATATTCAGTGATGCTCAGGCTGTATAATTTACATTCTGCCTGATATTTTCTCTAGCAAATTGAGGAGGTACGTCAGGTGGGCTCCTACAAAAAGGGCACGATGACGACGGGACATAACGTTGCAGACCTTGTCGTTATTCTGAAGATCCTTCCAACGTGTAAGTGCTTAAACGCTTTTCTTGTTGTTGCATTTTATATATGTAGAACACTTAATTTTTTAGCCAGATTAATTTCCTGCATGTTATTTAATACCCTTTGTTTTATCATAGTGGAAGCGGTTGCAGCGTTGGGCAACAAAGTCGTGGAGACTCTCCGCACTCAGGACCCGTCCGAGGGTGAGTATTTGTTTGTCAGAATGCACCAGTGCTGTTAAGACTGAGTTAACAGGTGTGAATTTATGGGACCTTGCTGTCTGTTTCAGTGCTGTCTATGTTGACCAACGAGACAGGCTTCGAGATCAGCTCTGCTGATGCTACAGTAAAAATCCTCATCACCACTGTCCCTCCGAACCTGCGCAAGCTCGACCCTGAGCTTCATCGTATGTTTTAAACTAATCAGTGTGCAAGCTTGTTTTTATGGTGGGAGGTTTAAACGTCTGACATCTTTTTCTTCTTCTTAAAGTGGACATTAAGGTGCTCCAGAGCGCTCTGGCTGCTATTCGCCACGCCCGCTGGTTTGAGGAGAACGCATCTCAGTCAACGTAAGATGTCTGCTTCAAGTCAAATGGCAGAAACATTGCCAAATATCTTGCCATTTCTTCCTTTACATTTACGACATTTAATAGGTCCTTTAAAAGCGTCTGCCAAGTGTAATATAATGTAATATGTTTATTAAGCCACCGGTTGAATTTCACACAGTTCGGAAATGTCTTTAAAGCTCCGTGTGTGTGGTTTTTAGGGTAAAGGTTTTGATTCGCTTGCTGAAGGACCTGCGTGTGCGTTTCCCTGGCTTTGAGCCCCTCACACCCTGGATTTTGGATCTACTGGTGAGTCGTGGTTCTAAATCTGACCCAACATTTTTTGTTCTATATAATATTTAACTGATCTTTCCAGTTAATGAATTTTATAGAATTTTTTATAACTTTATTTACCAATGATGTTAAGTATCTCTGGTTTAAATGCGGTTGACTTGAGGTGACTTTACTGTTTATGTGCTTAGGGACACTCTGCAGTTATGAACAACCCCTCCAGACAGCCCCTTTCACTCAACACCGCCTACAGGTAAGCCAAAGGCCCTTCATTTTCTTTTTAGATGTATATTTGGTAGGTTTTCAAGTTATTTTCCTGTGTTGTAAATACTAATTGTGTGTGTGTGTGTGTGTAGACGTTGTCTTCAGATGCTGGCAGCAGGACTGTTTCTGCCGGGTTCTGTTGGCATCACTGATCCATGCGAGAGCGGAAACTTCCGCGTCCACACTGTAATGACCCTGGAGCAGCAGGTAATGTGGCAGCATTATACTGTGCGAGTAGAGGAAGGAACATTAAAGTTTTGATAACAAGTGAGTATTGTTGTTGATCGCTGTTTGTGTATCTGCAGGACATGGTGTGTTTCACAGCCCAGACACTGGTGAGAGTTCTGTCTCATGGTGGCTACAGGAAGATCTTGGGCCTTGAAGGCGATGCCACCTGTAAGTGCTCCTTTACTCTTTAGAACGGTCTAAAATTTTGTTTTCTCTATTTATTAAGATTTATTGTGGTTGTTGTGTTGTGACCATTGTGGTTGTTATGCAGACCTGGTCTCAGAGATGTCCACATGGGACGGAGTGATCGTCAACCCTTCTGAGAAGGCCTATGAGAAACCCCCGGAGCGCAAGGAAGAGGAGGACGAGGCGCTGGAGGAGGGCGGAGAGGGAGAGGATGAAAGCATGGAGACGCAAGAGTGAAGGACCTCTACTAAACCAGGCCTCTGTTATGGTGGGCGCCTTTTTTTGTATTCTCACAGCACCAGCGAGAAACTTTTTGGATCGTTGTTTTTGGTCTTGGTGAAGAAGCTTTGTTTTTCTTCACTCATAATTTACTTTTTACACCTCTAGTTTCCCCGTCACTTAGCCTTTACATTTCCCAGTCTAGTCCTCTTCTCCCTCCCCTTCTATGAATGTAACCTCTGACATCAGACAGCACCCGTGAAACGGACCAAACTGCAAAGTGATCCATATTATTTCTGTCGTTCATCTCCTCAACCAGTCGCTGTTTCATTAGGGGATGGGAAACAAAGCCCCACTTCAGTTCACGTGTACTTTGTGTGGTGTTTTTTTTACTGTATTAGAAAAAAGAAATTAAAGTTTTGTTTTCCATTTTAGTACAAATCTAGAGCTTGTTCTTTCTTGTTTCAACAAACTCTGATTGCAAAGTGAACAATTTTTAACTAGTGGGAAATAATAGACAAAGAACACCATCCGGACACCATTGACATAACCTGCTAAAATAGCTTTATAATAGTTTAAAAAATGTATACAACCATAGACAGTGTTACATTCTGTGTTAGATTAACCACGTCACAGTGTGCCTTTCTGATTTATCGCTAGCAGACATTTAGCAATACACATCTATGGCAAGAGAACGAGTACTAACTCAGTCCCAAATCAAATGACCAGTGTACTCAGTCACACATCGTCAGTGGTTAGCTGCAAACTCTCCTGGAGCAAATCGTAATGGGGATTTTAGGTAAAAAGTAGATGCTATTATGCTATTGCTGTTTTGATCTGGATGGAAAAAAATGTAAGACAAAAATAGAATTAAAAGAATGCCATTTGCGCCGTGGCCCTCTTATGCTTGAGATTATTAAGAAAATGAATGTAGTAAACAGTTAAGACGGTAAGTGTTTTGATATTTTTTTTTTCCTAAACAAACTGTGAGAAGTGAGAACATGAACATTTTGAGAGTTGATTTGCTACATCACAGAATGCCCATACTTTTAGAGTGGAAAAGATCAAAGCAAAAAAAGTATATATATTTATATTAGACTTTATATAACTTCATATAGTCTTTATCATTTATACATGTTAAGATTATCCGAGAGAACTGATTCCTGGTGTTTGCATCTCACCCATAGCCTTGCATGCGACAGCCACAGGAGCAGACCTGGGCTTCCAGAATAGACCTTTTTACTAAAACGTTAAACCGTACTTATCCCCAGTCCACATTCTACTTTAGCAGCAATAAAAAAAGTAATCTAAATAGTGTAGTTTTTCTATACATTATAAACAACTTTTGAGGATACAGTGTAGATTTCCCATAATCAGAATTTGAAAGAACAATTTCGCATTATAACGTGATAATATTAATAACAATAGTAATGATAATTCGCATATTAATAACAATAACTTCCTTTGCAACAGATATATTTACTGTACATAATAAAACCGGTAGTGAGAAGGTATATTTAATTACACAGTAATTGCTCAGAAGTCTATGACCCATGTGACATCCAGTGATTAGATACTGCAGTGAATTATTATGGAGCAGGAAATAAAAGTCAACATCACAGTGCCTTAAAACACACGCTGCTACAAGCTCCTCTGTGCTACCAGGATATAATTATCACCCACACGAGCTAATTCTGTTTACAGCAAGTACAGTGGCTACGTCCTGTAATTATTGTTAATTTTTGCACTAGAAACTCATTTTGTTCAGCGAAGGCTATGGAAAAGCAACAGAGATGTCTGCTTCGGTAACTCAAGGCATATGGCACCGGTAGAGTGTCAGTGTTTTACTGTTCCATGACCCCTGACATCTTAATGGCAAGTGTCTGGGTCACGGCGGTTTGGAGGGTGGCTGAGATGAAGAGGTACGCCGACTGTGTTTGTATGTTTTTGCTTGAAGGATCCGACCTCGGTCCGTTTTTTTTTTTTAGAGAGAGACGCAACAATTGCCTGAAGAAAGGACAAACTTCTTGGAACACCTTTAGAGTCCAGCGTCATCCAAACATCAAAAAACTTGAGCATTCCATCATTTCAGAGCTGTCATCCTCATTGGAATCTGAGACAAAACGAGCCTCACCGATGTCTTATTTGCTGTGAGAATGATGAACCCAGACGCCTAGAAAGGTGGAGTCAAACTCGAGTCCATCACAGTGGGAAAAAGAATAGTTTGTTGTGCTTTTCTATCGTCTGACACGCCGGGCCAGATATTGTATTTCAGAAAGACGCAAATTATTCTACGCAACGAATATGCAATGTGATAGTGGAGAAGACACAATACAGTGTATAGAAGTGAAATAAATAGAAGTGAAATCTGGCTTTCCTCCCCAGTCTTGCAGTGGGTGCCTTATTGTTGTGATTTAACTGTGGGTTGAGGAAAATCGTTCTGGCAATTGCAAAAGAATAACAATGCTTCACATACCATACCACCCATATAAGTGCACCCTTAAGAAATGATGGCGGAAATAAAAATTTAAAAGTGCAAAAGGAAGGAGGGTGTTACCAATGCAGAACTTCAGATGGTTCTGAACAAATAAAAAAGAATTAAATTCAAGTCAAGTACGTGTAAAAATAAATGTACCTCTCCACCGCTTTAGCCCAGAACTAGAATAGAAAAAATGTTATATATGAATGTAGTAAAAGGCATGCATATTACATAGAAACATCCAGATTAGGGTATCTAGTCGCTGAGGAAATCCAATAAAGCGTTACAAATTTATCAGAATATTACATACTCCATGTGAATAACACTTTAGAATCAGTATAATGCTGTAGGTTCAGAAAGCCACCCATAGTGCTGGTTAGGCACAAGTAGTCGAGAGAGGAACGAGGACTCATGGCTATGTTCTTTTACAAAAATCCGCGCTGGTCCTGATCAGAGCGATGAGAATCGAGATCAGACACTGCATGTCATGCAACTGGCTCCAGAGAGCTGGATTTAAATATCTGATTCAGGCTGCACGGAACATCCAGATATGCAAGGTAAAAGAAAATTCTTCTCTTGGTTTCCGTTAGTATACTGATGAATACTTTTGCTCTCTCATATTTTCTTTGACTAAAAATGTGGTTTATAAAATATACATCTTTCTAAAAAATACTTGTCGGATCCTTCTACAGTTAAACTAAAAAAAACAAAATAACAGGTCTTGCCTAATTTTAAAGTGTCAAATTGGAAAAGATGGAGTAAGAGCAAAGGTTTTTGGCACCAGTGGTATAAAGGGCAGCCATTACCTTGCAACATTTCACATTAAATATTTCAACTCAAACCCCTGTTTATACACCTTCTCACACACACGCTGAATTTTTTTAGGTTAAAATGTCTATCAGTGTTGGAGATTCTCCCTAAACACCTCATTCCCAAACCAAGAAATGAATTACAATAAACAACAATTTTAAACATAGTGATGGTTTCTTTAAATATTTAAGTCTAGAATGTCACAAATGGCTGAATCTCTCACTAATAACAAGATGATAATACTGTTGGCTTTTCCGATGAGTGAGGTTAACTACTAACCACCACAAAGAAGATTCAATTTCATTATATTTTAACACAAACATGCTTGTGATGGATCAGTGGACTAGCTTTTATATTAGAAGATTTTTATAGTCTAAATATTGTTTTATGTTTTATTTTTGGACAAACTTTTTGGACAAAGCTTCAGAAATCAGACACTCTGCAAGACTGCAACATGATACCTTTGGAGCCAAATGATTTGCAAACAAAAAATCAAAATAAAAGTAGAGCTAAATTATGGTCTTATACGTAGTAGTTCAGAATGAGCGAATTTTTACCAGCTGGCCTGAGTAGGGGTGCGCTTCTCCGACATGGCCACTAAAGTGTGCTGTTGTTTCACAGTGAGAGGAACTAATATCACAACACTAGCAAAACTAAATGCACAGTTTAGATATCAAGACTATATCAAAAAAGAGAGTCTGCTATGTGTAACTAAACTCTAAGATCCTCTCACCATGATGATGTCACACCCGTATATGCGGAGGCATTTATTCAAACTGTCCTAAGTTTTACGGGATATTATACAAGTCAATTCGAAAGCCAAACCTCGATCTCATTACCACTTGGTTGTGCTGGTGGGAGCCCTTATTTCCCCTGTGAGGATTAACACCGGTTTCAACACAAACAAGTGAGCCAACTCACATCCAGACGCTAATTCCGGGTCTTGTTTTGAAACTCGTGCTGGGGGTGAGTCGTGCCGCCGTAATCCCTTTATTCGAGGATGCGGAGGTGCGTGTTGACGGACGCTAGCAGACCTGCTACAACGGTGCGGTGGACAGACGACGGCTCACAGTCTGGTCTGGGCCTCAGGGATGTAGATCTCGATGCTGTCTGCGCTCTCCGTAGCCGAGTTCTGCCGGAAGGAGGCGGCGCGTTTGGGCCCGGCCTGAAGGAGCCGGCGCTTGGCCTCCTGCCTCTGACGTTCGCCCAGGTCCAGGGATTTATCGCGCACCGGGACGCCGCGGCCTCGAGACACCACCAGCATCCCCCCGCCTCCTCCTCCGACACCACCGCCGCTGTCTAGCCCGGCCTCCGAAATGCTCTCCACCCGCAGGGTCCCACTCACCCCACCTGCTGGTTTCTTTGGTAAGGGAGGAGGAAGCTTCTTCTCCTCCTGAGACGAGTGGAAACGGCGGTGATGGGAAGGCGGGATGGAAAATTGGAGGAGGGATGGATGCACCACAAACATGTACGCACAGAAATGCAATAAACACACGACACACACCCAAACACAAGACAAGACCGTGTAGCGGTGGAGAAGCAGCAGACACACAACACCATAATGCGGATGGATTTGAACATTTGAGGTGAGACAATAAAAATAGTAGAATGGAAAGAGAGAGAAAGGCCACAAATTAGTCACACGGAGTAGTTAAGAGTTGATCGATTTTAATATTTCAAAATCAACAACTGATCGATTAGACTTTGGTTTAACAGTGAGTCTTTGTATTAAAGCAGTTAGCTGTATGGCAGCATATTGTGGGTTAGTAGGTTTCATGCCAAAATCATCTCTTGATTTTAATCATTTAAAGCCAGCAACTGATTTTTGTGGTGAATCCTCTTTCACCCCTTAGCCCTTTGTTTTGTGCGTTCACATGTTGGGGTAGGGTGTCCCACTTCTCATTTATACCGAGGGGTAGGGGAAAGGGGAAGGGCTAAGCACCCCTTCAAACTGAGATTTTTCAGAGGGTTACTCCAAATGGAGTGGTAGGAAATATAGTACTGTGCAAAGGTTTTAGGCAGGTGTGAAAAAATGCTGTAAACAAAGAATGCTTCCAAAAATGGAAGTGTTAATCATTTATTTTCATCAATCAACAAAATGCAGTGAATGAACAAAAGAGAAATCTAAATCAAATCAATATTTGGTGTGACCACCCTTTGCCTTCAAAACAGCATCAATTCTTCTAGGTACACTTGCACACAGTTTTTGAAGGAACTCGGCTGGTAGGTTGTTCCAAACATCTTGGAGAACTAACCACAGATCTATAATCCTATAATCCTACAAAATAATATAATGACTATAATCCTACAAAATCCCTGACTTTGTGCAAGTGTACCTATAAGAATTGATGCTGGTTTGAAGGCAAAAGGTAGTAACACCAAATATTGATTTGATTTAGATTTTTCTTTTGTTCGCTCACTTTGCATTTTGTAAATTGATAAAAATAAACAATCATTATTTATATTTCTGAAAGCATTCTTTGTTTACAGCATTTTTTCACACCTGCCTAAAACGTTTGCACAGTACTGTATTTTCTGGAATGCCCTGCGAAAAACTATCAGCAACATGACTGCACAACCAAAAGACATATAAATATACACAATTTCTGTGTTAAAAAAATAAAATTAACACAAACGTTGAATGGTCTAGTTTGACTAAGTTTCGGTTCATAAACGCCACAGAAAACATTGTCTGGGTTGCTGCAGACAAATGCAAAAATGCCAACATCCCATTTACAGAAATTTAGAAATAGTTAACCTTACATGTGTCTTTTTCGTTGCTAATTAAAAAAAAAAAACAATTCAATAAATATAATTTATAGAGGGTCTAGCTCGCCTTTAGTCGACCAAGCAAAATCCCAGCAAAAGCAATCTCCATGCCAAGGACCAAGGGGTGAAATGGGATTCACTCTAGGACTTCGGTTTAAAAGTGAGATTTTGTTCTACAACAGTCCTTATGAATATTAAGCTGTTAGGTAGCTAATTGTGGATCTGTCCCAAGAGCGGCATGTCCTCTGCTCCCTCCTGAACTGACAGTGGGCTTGGTGTGTTTGGCCAGGAGATCTGAAGGAGCCTTTCTTCTCACCTTCTTTTCGGGAGGCAGCCTCCAACCCAAGTCCTTTATCCTCTGCAGGTCCTGGAACTTGACTCGCACGTCTTCGATGGCCAGCTGCAGCAGCTCCCAGAAGCTGGCCAGGTCCTGAGTGGTGGGCTGGGGGTACGCGGAGGGGTCCTGTTGGGGGGAACAGAATGAAATCATACTAGCTGCTTTTTCGATTTCTAGGCCTCTACAGATGGCAAGTAAATGTGTAAAGAAAAGCGTAATCAAATGCATTAGCGGCTCCCTGGCTGGAGTCAGAGAGAGAGTCGAGGCCTTCTGCTTACCACACTCTGCTGGCACATGCGGAAGAACTGCTGCACCTTCTGAGACATCAGCATCTGGGCACTGCCCACGGCTGCTCTGATCAGGTCCAGCACTGCGGGAGGGCAGAGAATAGCTCGGGTTGCCGATCTCAGTGGCTCACACTGTGATTGCTTTCAGAGGACAAAAGCTAATGGCGCACCGGAGTGAAGAAGGGTGCTGACGGTGTGAAAGGTACATGTACATGGCCATGTCTCTTTAGCAAAGAAAGGTGTGTTTAAACTCAAATGCATAACCTAGTGTTTAATTAAGTTTCTGATTTTTTAAACTTTCTCTGTGTTGCTGCCTGGTTGCAGCACATTCCACACTGGAACTAACTGGGCAGCTACAGCTCAACTCACTTACTTGCTTCTTACCAAGTGTGATCCTTCGTCCAAACACAAATAAGGGACTGAGTCTTTGCCAGAATATACACAAATTATTATTTTTCAGTGTACAATTAGGGATGTCTCATTTCAGCATCATCATTGTAACGTTTGCATGTGCAGTAGTCACATTAAAGGTTGTGAAATGTCATGTAAAGGTGAACAAACAACCATTTCATGCTGCAACTTACTAATAATGGAATTTTTCATATAAACTGTTACAGATGTCATGCACATTCAATGCAAAGGACAACTCTAAGACTCATAACTGTAGACTGAATACCGCATCCTAATTGTCTCGCTTTCTACTTCTGGTTTAAAGTTTATATTTTATATTCTATTTATATATTTCTTATTCTATGTGCCTTATGTGTTCTTTGTGCTTTGTTGCTTGTTCCTTGTTCTTTGCACTGTTAAAAGCTGGAGCCACGTCGTCTCATCTCGTCTCTCTGGATACTTGTACAGTATATAACAGAGACGACAAAGTTGACTTTGACTTTGACATTGATATGTGTTCCCTCATCATTTTGATTATTTCAATATTAATCTACAATGTAGAAAATAATAAAAACACAGAAAAACCATTGAATGAGAAGGTCTGGCCAAACGTTTGACTGGTAGTGTATATTGCAAAATTCATCATGCAAAAATAATGCAATATAAATTTAGTTTCAGTATTGTGTGGATCTAATCCAAAACAACAAAAGCAAATAAGTCCCATATTTCACCCACTCCAGTCAAGTTTGAGGCAGTCAGCTGGTTGAAGTCAGTGGTGAAGTGTAATGCGTTTGAGAACATGGACTGTCACACTTGCAAGCGAGTAATAAAGAGGGCACAGGTTGTGTTGGGTCAAGTGGGCAGTGTAGTGGAAACGTGATTCTTCTCAGTCCAGTGTGATACGGTACACCTCTTATGAGCCAGTGGAAAAGCAGTAACATCCTCTGCTACTGTTTTTAAGAAGAAATTTGCTCTTAAAACCCCCTTAAACAGGTTTCACAAAGATTCTGACATTCACCAAATGTTTTCTTACTTATGACCATGGTGGCTTTCTGTGTGGAGTTTGCATGTTCTCCCCATGTTCGTGTGGGTTTCCTCCGGGTGCTCCGGTTTCCTCCCACAGTGCAAAAGCATGCACTGCAGGTTAATTGGCGACTGTAAGATTGGGCCCCGTAAGGCGTGATTGTGTGAGTGTATGTACCCTGTGGTGTGTTGGCACCTGCCCAGGGTTGGCCCCCGCCTAGCGCCTGTAAATTACCGGCTCCGGTCCCCCCCCCCCAGTTGGGATTAAGCAGTTCGGATAAGGAATCAATCCGAATATTCAATTAATGAATATTCAACTTTTAAACATTGGTGAATAAGGCCCAATGAGAAGAAGAAATACAGCCGCATAAAACACACCGTTTTCCACTCCAACTCACCCTCCTCTGGCAGCTCGTTTTCCTCTGCCTCCCTCTCCATATTCTGGCACCATCCCTCCATCCTTTCCACCTCCGTCTGCAGCAGTCTCAGGAAGAACTCGCCATCTCTGTGACAGGGCGAAGCTCGGCCTGAGTCCGGCAGGCTGCGAGGGCCCTCATGCCAACTTACTGCTGCTCCTCCTCCTCCTCCTCGCTCGGGTGCCAGAGGCAGGGGGCCATGCGAGTGGGGCACTGCCCTCAGCTCCAGAGGGCATGGCTCGTTGGGGTAGCCTGTGTCGTAGTCCTCACGGTAAGCCCACTGGCCCTGGGTGTGAACCGTGCGGTACTCCACCAGCTGCCCGGCCGACTCGGGCTCTGAGGAATGGCGCTGGAAGGAGCAGCCGAACTGCAGACCTTTGTCCTGGGTTGGCACGCTCAGAACCCCAAAGCCCTCGGTCTCCAGGTCTGCCTGGACACTTGCCGTCACGCTGTTGGAGCGCTTGAAACGGGCTCGTCTTTAGAACGAAAGATGTGTTAATGTGGTAACGTGCACAAGTGGCGCGGGCTCAAGATCACAGAGATATGGAAGTCCAGACCTTTTTTCTGACAATACAATAAACACTTATTTATATACAGTGACCAATAAACAATCCCCTCCATCACCATGAGCACAGGAAAAAAAGTTCCATAAATGTTATAATCACAGCATTCACGTCCTTTCCTCTTTTTCTCACCAGAAGAACGTAAGAGTGGGTCCCTCCTTCCTACAGGGAACATCTGTATTTTCGTCTTTCATTTTACACAATCATAACAATGCTCATTAAATGTTACAGAATTAAAGTTATGTCTTTGTTCATCAATAATTAATTTATCAGAAAAGACCAATGATTCAGCCTAGATTTCTGACATGGTCTCATGGTGGGAGATCGCATGTACTTTATGTACTATTATTGTCTAGCCAATAAAATCTCCAGTGGTCAACATATTTAACTCTCCAAATCAAATTGGGATGTGACCCACGCAGTCATCATCACAGTTAATAATACTGGTGAAATGTTTAAGTTTGGGGCAATCTGTAGCGGAACGGTTTGGGCGTTTGCCCTGTTATCGGAAGGTCGCTGGTTCGTATCCCGGACCGGTAAAGTGACCACAAAGGTACTCATGAGCAAGGTACCATCTCCAAGCACTGCTTCCTGGGTGCTGCCCATGTCAGCTGCCCACTGCTCCTTCACGAATGGGTCAAACGCAGAGATTACATTTCATTCACAATGACAAAAAAAAACCACTTTCACTCACTTACTGTTATTACTATCATTATTATTTCATACAAGATTAGTTGGATATAGTTTTTTTAGTTTACAAAGAAAAAGGCTTCGTTTTTAACGTCCAGTCTGAGCAATATTTCAAATGAGTGCACCACAGTGGGTTTGGGATAGAGCCAATACAATCTCTGTGTGACCTCATATCCTTGAGGCAGACGAGGGTATTGATCCTGTCACATGACGCACATTATAATGAGCTCCTCAACGCTGCCTGGAGGACTCTTGACAGCTTTTCACACTTTATGGCATATTGCGTAAGCCCTAATTATACCCTCGCACCACACACTGTGCTCCTAACACATACACCCCCTCTGTGTGTGTAATTTTGTGTGTGTGTGTGTGTGCGGCTGTGAAAGCACCTCCTGTTCAGTCCACACTGTGGTTCACACTCATGCCAACCCTAAGCACTTGTCAATCCAGTCACCTCTGATTACAGTCACTGGATGGGCTGGTAAAAGTGGGATTTGAGAAGAAAAACTGAAGAAAAAAAAGAAAGAGAATAAGAAAATGCAGCCGGCGCAGATACCTCTTATCATCTTCCACTTGGACGCCGATGGAGTGCACCTCTCGCAGTGCTTTGCCCTCAGTATCAGAATCCGACAGCGTCTCTGAGCTGTCCACCTGGATTGTACGCATGTAAACATATTGTAGAGATTAACAATAAACAATAAGATTTGGCTGATTTATAGTACACAGATTTAGTAGGAAGTCTCGTAGTGGTGTATGTTCCCTGATGTAGAAAACAGCGTAGTCTAATGTAGGCTTTAAAGCTGGTTATTTAATGGTTATTTGCTGGTAATTGCTGGTTTGATGCTGGTTTTACAGATTACAGGTTCAAAAACACATTTTTCTAAAGCAGTTTACCAGCACTGAAGGGATTCAAACCATATGTTGTACACATGTATGACAGTATTTATGGAACAGTTAATAATATATTTTAGTTTTTATAATTAAAACTAGCACAGGACTAAAAAACTAGTGCATCTCAAAAAATATTGTTAAAAAGTCCATTCGTTTTATATAGGTAAACCTTTATTATTCCATCTTCATTACACGTAATACGAAATCTTCTTTTTTGTTTTAATGTTGGAGCTTATGGCCAACACCTCGCAAAAATACAGACATCCAGTATAAGGAAAACAAATCATCTTTTTGATAATATTTAACATTTTGAGATGCACTAGTACACTGCCAAGCATTTTTAATAGGATTAAAAATTGACAACTGACATTTATTTAAAAAAAAGCAAGATGCCAACAATTATCTACCAAAGATCTATTTAGTTATAACTCTTGTACCATAAGTATTTTCTTTAATCTATTAAACCATATCCATTTATGATCAACCAATTAATCACAAATGACCAGCTACATGCCGTTCAGACTAGTTATTACTTCTAAAAATAAGGCTTGGTCCTGACCAGTATTTGGATAGAAGACCAACTAGGAAGTTGGGATCCTCTTTGCTGGGGCCGAAAGGTGGCACCATGGGGTGGTCTGTGTGCATACCAATACCCCAATGCACTGACATGGAAACAGTCTTGTCAAAATAGCACCGTCCTTCAGATGTACCATAAAAACAAGGTCCTGACTCTTTGAGGTCATAAAATGTACTTGTGCATCTCTTTAAAAGTGTAGGGGTGGAACCCAGATGTCCAACTTAAAAATGATCCATCATGGCCCTTTCAAATCTGGCGTCCTAATCATCCCCTACCTCTAATTGGTCACACTCTCATGTCCTTTCAGCACCTTAGCTAAAGTGTGGTGAGTGTACAGGTGCACAACGGCTCAACCAGGAGAAGCTGTGCATTGGTGCTGGTTGAAGTGGCTCCCTACTGACTTGTAAAAGCACTTTGGGTGTATACACAAGCATTCATTTAAGTATCGCTTCCTAAGTGATATTCAGCACCTTCAACACCGCTGCCTTACCTGCACTGCTATGGAGGGTCTCCATTTGCGCCCTTTGCCTTCCTGCCGGTGCTCCTCACTGCCCTGTGTGGTCTTGCTCAGGCTCACGCTGTTCTGAGGCAGCGAGGCCGACTTGCCCAGGCTGCCCCCGGCGCGCTCCCTAGGTACCCTGGGTCCTTCCAGCAGGCTGTCGGCTGAGGTGCTGTGCCTCGGCCTCATGGAGCCGGGCCCTCCGGGGTAGCCAGCTTCCCGCAGAGCTCGCCCATCTACACTCTCCGCAGAGTTGCTGTTTTGCCGGAGCCTCGCCACACCCCCGCCTGGGTAGTAGCCCCCCCTGGAAGTACGGCCGCCCATACACTCGCTCAGGTCAACAGAGTTGCTGTGGGGTTTGGGGCGGCCTGGAGCGGGCTGGCCTGTGCTCTGGAAGTACGCATCCTGCGTGGACTCGGTGCTGCTCTGCGCTGTCATGGAGATCATGGGCTTGGACATGCGTGGTGGAAGAGGAGGTGGGCCTTTCCTATATGGGAATACTGGAGAAATAAAATGATGGATGTTAGCAATATCAGATAATAATGATTATACCCAAAACATGGGGTGGCATGGTGGTTAGCGCTGTCGCTTTTGTCAAACAGCAAGAAGGTCCTGGGTTCTTGAAAGAGCACAATTTCACTTATTAAGCTTTGAAATTTCGTGTTTTGTGTGTGTGTATGTGTGTTTAGCAGTTATAGTGATGGATGCATTTGACAGTACACAGAGGCTTTAATAAATCTTAACTGAGATTTTGTACTATAAGCTATCAAAGTACAGGAGGCCATCTAGCATCCACACATGGAGAGAGAGTGGGTGAATTTTTCCTGATATCTAAACCATTCAGCTGAGACGTCTTTCCCCAGCATGGGTGGCAGATCCAAAAACTCATTAAGATACTCCGGTAATCCCTGTCACCGCATGAAGATAGGAAGGAGACCAGAGAGTAGAGATATGCACTACACACAACCCCCGAACGCCCACAACACCCAACCGCACACACACACACCTGCACAAACACCACCCACCTGCTCCGCCCTTCATGTTCCCCTGAGGGGCCGACATAGAGAAGACAGACAGACAGTCGTCGTCCTGGGAGCACCCCGCCTGGATGGCGCGCACGTAGCTGTGGCTACGCGTACGGAAACATCCCGGCAGGTCCAGAGCCTCCACAGCCTGAGACTCCGTCTCTCCAAACATGCTCTCACACACTGACTCAAACTGACGATTCAGTGTGTCCCCGAGCTGGAAATGCACAGAGAGAGAGGAGAAGGTTACACCATGTATGTCGGGAACAGTCCTGTTTCACTCTAGATGCATATAGTTATATTATGATTATGCCCTGGCTAAAGAAATGTAGCAGGTCTTATATCTACTTCTCATAGTTCTCTTCTATTATATCTGGAATCTGTGTATAACCGACTTTTGGGGCTATACAGTATGTATACAACTCATAGCAATTGTTTGCATACTATATAAACCAAAAAAATAAGGAAGATTTTAAATTAATAATAATATTAATGTTTTAATAATAATAAAATATTTTTTAATAATCAATAATAAAAAAATTAGGACGATCACATATTTTATTTTTAATAAGTGGAGCTACCTTCTACATGGGTCATGATGGTCATTTGGTGGATGACTGATTACTGGTTTACAGCCGGTTATATTGGTCAGTCCCTCCAGGATTTTGCAGGCCTTTTTTTGAGATTGTTGCAGCCTAAAATGCCTAATTTGTGGTTTTTCTAAAAGGTTGCGTGGAAAGCTTTTCTGAAAGTTGTGGTGTTTTTAGGCGTTTTGTTGCAAGCTACGGGAGCAAGTCAAAGTTGTGGGAAAATGTGCAATCTTGTCCCCGTTTGCCTAAATGATTAAACATCAGTCAAAAAAATCTATTCCTTTATTTTTGCAAACAAAATTAATGCTAATGTCATGGCACGTATACGTATATAACTGTTTGGAACCTACGTCCATAATAATAAAGCATTTCTATGGAATTCACAGAATATTAATTTTTGTGTAAAAACAAAGGCACTCTATTGGCGTCGGGCAGCTAGCCAGAAGAGAGATAATGATGGCAGCAGAGATCATTTGTCATGCTTTTCACAAGTAATGAATAACCATGAAGCCACACACTGCAAGCCAGAGAAATGACTTCAGAGCGGGATAGCAGAGCCTTTGTATTATAGAAATTCATCTAGTGATGCATTATGTAAAGGCTCAGCCAGAGCTGAATGATCAAACTGCACTAATGAGAATTGTATTGTTCTCCCGGTTAGGGGCGGAACAGCGTTTTTGGCGAGTGAACGAAAGCACGTTACCTGTGAGCTGGTCAGGGAGCGGGTGTAGCTACGAGATCGTGTGTGCCCTTTTGGAGTGGCACGGCTGTTAGTGTAAGAATCTGTACACTGTTTACATGAGTACCTGGAGGAGAGGAGTAACAGGTGAATAAACTTTCAGACTAAACACAACACTGAAGTGAGAGAGCTTGTAAGATCATCAGGATGCCTTTGCTGAGAAAGAGAGTCACTCACTTGGCAGTAGATAAGCGCTGGTCCATGCTAACGGAGCGATGGAAGGCCTCCCTCTGAGCTAGGAGGGAGCGTTTGGGCGAGGTTTTGGGGCTGCCTTCGGAGTCTGCACTGTCATCGTCCCCCATGGCCTTGATGTAGCTGCCACTGCGCATGCGTCTGCAGGGGATCTCGCCACCACTGTCCAAACCGCCTCCTCCACCCCAGTCGTCTGTGGGAACCTGATAGAGGTGGCACAGGTCAGGGATCATTTAGAACAACCACAGATAAGTAGATGTTCAGGAGTTGATGTGTATGAGTCAGAGGTGGACAGTAATTAAGTACATTTACTTGAGTACTGTACTTAAGTAGAGTTTTTGAGTATCTGTACTTCACTTGAGTAGTATTTTATTTGAAAACTTGTGACTTTCACTTCACTACATTTTAAAGACAAATACTATACTTTTTACTTCACTACATTTCTATGAAGGTTCTCGTTACTTGTTAATTTCAAATCTGTGGATAAAGTGGATGGTATTCCCCCTTTTCTAAAACGTGGTCAGTTGTTTGGCAGGTGACAGTCAGTCAGTCTGTCTGTCTGTCTGTCTGTCTGTCTGTCTGTCTGTCTGTCTATCTATCAGTAGGGTTACGTCACGCCTGTAGACTGTAACTATGAAACCAAGTTCTGACAGTTCTGCCGTTTTCTGTCTTGATTAAAACATTGTTGCTGTTGGAAAGTCATGAAGCTAGAGGTGTAGAGCTGGGTTTTAAGCAGGTTGGAATGTTAATTTGATGTTCTGAGCTGCATTTACAGCTACTGCACTGTCCTCCTGATTAACATACACATACGTGTGTACACACTGCCAGAGTTGTGTCAGAACACTACCATGCTGTTTTGTGGGTGTGTGTAGTCTTACAATTAATTTAAAAAATAAACTAATGACTGGTTTTCTTTGTTAGTTCAGGTTGTGTTTCATTCTGTAACATTCTACCAACTCCTTATTCTACAGCTTCTACAAGCTAGTCAGAGGCGTTAGGTTTTGTAAGGGTTGTGGTAATAACGCAACTATGTGGTGAAAGATGTACTTTTAATACTTAACTATTTTTTAAAACAAGTACTTCAGTACTTGAACTTAAGTTAAAATTTGACTGTACCACTTTCACTTGTATTGGAGTAACATTTGACTAGTGGTATCTGTACTTTCACTTAAGTAATGAAGTTAGCTACTTTGCCCACCTCTGGTATGAGTGTCTAACTAAACAACAATTCCTGAAGAAATTATATGACTGCTCTGTGCTAAAAAAAAAAAAACAACAACAACAACATAGAAAGGAATAATAGGGTGAAGAAAATAAAATGGAGAAATAATAAAGGCTGTTTACAGATCTGCTGATGATATTTGATCCAGCTGTTAAACTATAGGTATTTACAAAATGAAGTTCAATAAGTTCAAAGTTTACAAGTGAATGAATTAAGAATAAATTTATTGCCCAAACCCTAATTTCAACATTTTACCTTTGCTGGTCAACAAGATATTCATATACCTAAATGTTTAGTGCATACAGTTGGTAACGTAACAGTTCTCTCCGTGATCGGAAGGACCCGGTTTGAATCCCTGAACCAGTAAAGGTACCACTGAGGTACTCATGAGCAAGGTACTTTCCCCAAGCACTGTTCCCTGGGTGCTGCCCATGTCAGCTGCCCACTGCTACTTTACGAATGGATCAAATGCAGGTCACATTTCATTGTGGTGCTCTGTGTGCACATATAACTTCAATTTAAATTTCATTTACACATTTATAATATTTTAAAAGGAAAGTTAATGTCTAATGTTACCTCAAAATATCGTGGACCTTCTAAACCCTTTCATGCATGAACTTTGTGTGACAGACATTTTCCCCCCACTTTCTTCTGGTCTGATCCAAACAAAAGATTATTGGGATGTAGAAATGCATCACAGGATTAGTCAGTCCTTTCTGAATTGCAACTAGAGGAGGTAGAGTTTCACATATAGCACCTTTAACAATGAACAAAAGCGAATGGGGACTAATGGAGAAAAGTCAGAGCCACATTAGGGTCTTTGGGCAAGTGTGGCCCTTTAAGTAATAAACCTGTCAGCACTGTGGAAGTTACACAGTGTAGCGTCGGGAGGCAGAGGCCCGAGGCCAGTGGGAATCTTTATTAGAGTTGTAGTTTATTGGACTCACTGCAGTGGGGCCAATGAGACTCACCAGAGCTGTACTGAGAGAGAGGAAATGAGGCAGCCTGGATCTTCATATCTCAGTAATGAGAGGCTTGATTGCTTGGTATGACGTAACAGTCCCTGTCGTATATTTGTAACTCCCGTCATGCTCGAGGGCAAAGCCTCAGATGCGCCTCGCCAGTGCTGAACTGCTGGGCTGCAAGAGGTTTTCTCCCAATAATGACTGTGCCCTAAATGGTTTAATGGAGGTGCTTTCGAAATCATTTTCTTCATGACTTCTGTAAAGTGTGACGGCATAGGAGACTGCATGCTTTAAGGTCTTTTAACACCTCAGTAAATTGAGGTTTTAATTTTTGAAGTCAAAAAGCAGCTTCTTCTGGTTGCTCAGCAATTCAGAATTAAAAAATGCACACTCGTGTTATATGCTTATAAGGAGCTGTCCAAGCGTAATAATCACATGCATTACATATGAGTAATTATGAAATGAAGTAATGTTTTAAACTAGAGATGGCACAATACCACTCTTTACGTTAGATACGATACCAATATTGTAAATTTGGGTATCTGCCGATATGAGTCTTTTTTAAGCTGAAAATAATGTTTTAATACATGTCTGAATACATGACAGATTATTCTGTTATGACTGTTCTGTTATCAGGAACACAGAGACTGTGAGCGAGAGCTGGTGTTAAGGAAATTAAACAATATAATCACATGATATGCTTTTGGGGTTGTAGTGTGTGTAGTGTATTGTGTTGCTTATTCTGCTCATTGTCATATCAATATGTAGCAATAAACGAGAATATTGAACAGTAAACCAGCTTTACCGCAGTGCCACTTCCCATGAAGAACCAATTGAGCGTGTGTGGATTTACAGACTGGTTCCATAGATCGGCCCAATGCCACTGATAACTAATTCAGCTATTTGAGTCATTATCGGACCGTTATCTGATCCATGTATCGGATCGGTGCCATCTCTATTTTAAACATATTCCTACATTGAACATCAACCATCAATCATTTATTTACTTTACCATGCAACTTGACTGGATCTAACAATGTGTGTTTGTAACACACAAACACAGACAGACACCCACAATCCCACACCGTTTGACTGAGCGCTCCTGGGGTACTTAAAGGTCATTGCTTTCAAGGGATGATTTGACTTGATCTGTCTAATCATGCTCCCTCCTCTATGAGCCAATGACTGGGCCTTCAAAGGCTTGTGCACCTCAGTTTTTCTGCCTTCCAGTCTTCCATTTTGTCCAAAACTCTTTTCCTTATTCCACTGGGGAAAAAGCTTGTTAATTTTCCTCAAGTTTGCAGCTACATTAATGACCGCTATCATACTTAGCACTTCTTTTAATCTATCTCTCTCTTTCTCATCCCCCCGCCACAGACACAGTTTTCCACTTGCCATATGAGCTAACTGCCCGTCCTTCCATTATAATCCTGTTCTCCCACAACTCCTTTGAACTCAGCTTCGTCATCTTGATGCATTTCGTCTCATCACTGTCTGTGACTTCTAATTGTGACCATGATGTCACGATATGGAGAGCTTTTAGTCTCATTTAACCCCATCTTCAGATCCAACCGAACCGTTACTGTCCTACATCAACAACCACTCTTCGTCTCTCTCCTTCCCTAAACCAGGGAAACTGACTTGGCCCTCAGAGGAAAGAAGATTTGCTGAGTCTTGCCCACTTTATCAGGAATGGTCTCTGAAAATAGACTCTGACAGTATCTTTTTTCACCTTATGCCCCTTACGGTAGAAAGGTGGAAGTGGACAGTGAGGAGAGCATGAGTCTTGACATAGCCTTTCACACAGGAGAAGAAATAACAGTGGATTAATGGTGATGTCACAAGGGGCTGATCAGTCTGTAGTGAAGTGGCATAACAGGGCCATGAGACTGCTATGGTAAATTATCGATGTACTGTTTAAGGATGAACCAATACAATGGAGATAAGGTAGATCCGCTCTATTCCATGCATTATCTGTTCCAACATTATATCATAAAGTATTAGAGAACACTAGCCTGAAACTACTATTCTCTCAAACCAGCATAACAAACACATCAATCATTCACAACGTTAAAATCACAGATGAAGTGCATAACACTGATTATCTTGCAACAATGGCACCTGTCAAGGCGGCAAGTAAACTGTCTTTTTTTTGAAGTTACAGTGTTGGAAACATGAAAAATGGGGAAGCTTAAAGATCAGATCAACTTTGACAAGGCTCAAATTGGGATGGCTAGTCGACTGGGTCACGGCATCTCCAAAATGGCAGGTCTTGTTGGATTTTCCCATAGGCTCTAAGGACAACCGGTGAACCAGTGACAGGGTCATGAGCATGAGTGTCCATCTCATCTGATCCTACAGAAAAGCTACTGTGGGATAAAATTGATGAAAATCTTAGTGATACAAAGGTGTCAGTATACAGCCTCTCCCAGCTTCCTGTGTATCAGTTGTTATGCTGATGGGCAGAACTGGACCTGGTGTAATGGAAGAAGGTGACCTGACGAATCACATTCATTGACATCAGGGTATGTACATGTTGTTTACTATGCAAGCAGTATGGAAAGAAGGCAGGTAGACAGAGTCAGTCTGATTCTATGAACAATGTTCTACTGGAAAACAGCAGGTCCTGCCTTTCATGTGGACATTTCCTTGACCACATACTTGAACATTGCTACAGGCCACATAACCTTTCATGATGGTGGCCTCTTCCAGGACAATGCACCCTGCCAAGCTTTGAAAATTGTTCATGGATGGTTTGAAGAACATGAAAAAGAGTTCAAGGTGTTTAGGTGGCCTGTAACTTCCTCAGATCTCAAACCGAATGAACATCTGTGGCCTGTGTTTGATAAAGAAATGCAATCCATGGAGGCCACAGCTTAAAACGTATCAGACTTAAAGGACTTGCTGCTTGACATCTTGGTGCCCCATAAAATGACATCTTAATGTAGAGTCCTTGTCTGAGCCTTTAGTGGCACCATGAGGACCTAACAATTTTTGGAAATTGGTTTTAACGTTGTGATTGATCTGTTTATATTATCACATCTCTCTGATGTCCTGAATCTTAATCTTGGAGTTTAGCACTATCCACTGGTACAGACAAACACCATCAAACTATCAAACAGGGGTGCGTTTCCCAAAAGCATGGTTGCTAACACTTTGCTAACTACATTATCAACACTGTTAGTTACTAACATAGTTAACAAACAATGCGAGAGCTCATATTACTGCAACTGACCTGACTCTTTTTAATATATGGGCAGTTGGTGGCGTAACGGTAGGGTGTTCGACCTGTGATCGGAAGGTCACAGGTTCGAATCCAGGGCTGGTAAAGTTACCACTGAGGTACTCATGAGCAAGGTACCATCCCCAAGCACTGCTCCCCAGGCGCTTGTTAGCTGCCCACTGCTCCTTCATGGATGGGTTAAATGCAGAGGTCACATTTCGTTGTGGTGCACTGTGTGCTGTGCTGTGGTGTGTTCATAATGACAAATAATCACTAAAAGAAAAGACAGTTTATTAGATGTCTCACATTCTGTTTGATTGGTTCCGTCTTCTTCTTGCCTACATTTTTTATGAATAGTCTATTTAGAGAATTGTAAAATGCGGGGGTGCAGATGAATTTGTAAGAATGGATGTGCAAAGACATTAGGCAACAAACTAAACAAATACAATTCAGTTTTTCTCCAGATGCCACACACACACACACACGCACACACACACACACACGCACACACACAAAAACATTCTGTATGGACCTCAGCTGTGGCTGGATGATGGAGCAGTAAAGGAGAAAGAGCAGCCGGGTCTACCTGCTGTTGCTGTAGAAACGCAGCCCCTGTACTGGGTCTCCGGCAGTAATGGGGATGGTGAATATGAAATAGGAGGAGGAGCTGTAGTGAAGCTAAACGCTGCTCATTAATCCTGCTCTTGAGGTACAGAAACTACACTTTCCAAGTACCATTTACTGGAGTATAAGTGGGCATGTGGGTATCAGAAGGTACTAAAAGATATCAGTAGATTTCTTACTGGTTTGGTTTGAGTGTGGATCATTACATGTGGAGGTGATGAGGGTAGGATGGTAGGTTTATCATAGTGGGGTGGTGGCAACTTAGTTGGTAGGAAAATTCAACCAATGAATGAAAAGGTCGTAAGTTTAAATCCAGCCCTATCCTGCTGCCTGAGCTACCTCCCTTGACCCTTAGCCTCAATATGCTCCAGGAAGACTGCCCAAATAATTAGAAAATGGAAACTGTTCTGGACAAGACCATCTGCTAAATGCTATAAATACTAAGATATAAATGTGGGTTTATGGTGAATAAAACCTCAAATTGTTTCTTAAAGGTTATATTGTGACATTTGGTCATTATTCATACTTTTTTTAGCCAGTAAACTAGTAAAAGATGACAAGCTGTTCTAAATGTTAACTGACAGATAAACATTGATTGTGGTAGTATTTTTTTTTAAGTTGCTTTGTACGAGTAAATGTTAGGGTTTATACTACATTTTTTGCACACATTTTACCCCCATATTCTCAGATTTTGAAGCAGGGAGAGAAAGTCAGCACATAAAATGGGATATCAGCTTTCTGACTGAATTTTGTACAAACGAGTACATCAAAATTCTCAGAATTGCACAAAGTTGTGACAGTTTCAGCTTGTGCCAGAAATCTGAAAGTATCCAAACACTAGTTTGAGACACGTACCGCTGAGCATATGTAGTGGATAACAGACTTTGGTTGACGTGGAAGAAACAGGACTTGTTATACAATGTAAATTTAAGCAACTACCACAAGCAAGCTGGGTATAGCAGCTAGCTGAGATGCTGCCATCTTTGTTTTGCTTCATGTAATACAGTAAGAGTGTGTGCTGTTGAGGGGAACTCAGAAGTAGTAATGTCCTTATTTATATAAACACAGAAGCCTGACCCGTGATCAGAGGGTCGTCGGTTCAGGTTCCAGACTAATAAAGGTACCACTAAAGTCCCAGACCAGTAAAGGTACCACTGCTCACTGCTCCTTGACGAATGGGTCAAATGCAAAGGTGACATTTCTTTGTTCAGCCACTGTGGGCTGTTGTGTGGTGTGTTCACAATGACAAATAATCACCCACTTAAACTATAATTTACATCAGCACTGACCAGTTTCATAAATGCAAAAACCCTACCCTCTTCAGCAGTGATGGGAATAATGGCGTTAAAGTAACGGCGTTACTGAAAAAAAGTCATTTTTCAGTAACGGATAATCTACCCAATTACTGTTTCCATCGTTACAACGCCGTTACTGTTATTGACAATAACATGCGCCGCGTTACTGTTATTAAGCTGTTTCCATCCAATCAAGCGCTCAGCTACAGGAGCGGCAAAGCTTTTTTCTTTTCTTTGGTGAGGGGCGAGACAACTGCATAAGGGATGATTGGCTAAGGTAGAGTACAAGCATAACTTAATTTAGACCTATTTGATCGCCAGTTGCGGTCTGTTGATGTGCAATAAATATGAAAAGTTCTAAAACATCTATTGTGTTTCATCATTCTACTATTATATACATAGTAATGACCAAATCTACAATGATATATTAAATTTGAGAGGTGTCTTGTCTCACATTGTCCCACAGCGATATTAGAATAGTGTAGATTATTATTTTATTTATATTTAGACTTTTATTTATTTTAAGTGTCTATTTCATTAATTACACATATTTAATAGTCAGTGTTATTACAAATAATTGAACATACAGCTAAATTTCCATCAAAGGGGGGAGGGTGATCCACATTTTTTGACATATTTGAACATTTTTTAAAAATGTAATGCATAAGTTACTTTCCCTGGTAACTAGTTACTTTCATAATGCTGTAACTCAGTTACTAACTCAGTTACTTTTTAGAAAAAGTAACTAGTAACTATAACTAATTACTTTTTTAAAGTAATGTGTCCAACACTGCTCTTCAGACTCTGCGTGACTTTGGAAAGTTGGTACATCATGTAACTGCACGCCAGCGTCAGTCAATGTAGTTGTTGGAAGTGGTTGCAGCTGTAACTTTACACATTTTTTTTTACCACACATTTATTACTTATATCTTCATTTATAATTTGCTTGAATGTATTATGTACGCTGTTACGTAACAAACCAAGCCACACTGAACGTTGTCTATGTGTTTCTCTGCATATTGTATCAAATTTGATTTCACAGCATAAGCAGAAGGTAGTGTGCATAGGTTTGTGATTCAAACCTCGATTGTTTATTGTTCATGGAGGCTGTCTCTATGCAGGCTGCTATGGTGTGTGTCTCAGTGTGAATGTTTATCTCTAACACATAAAGCAGTAAGGTTAAGAAAAACAGAGTTTTGTGCATTTCCTCAGCAGGTTGTGGAAAAAAGTCAAAAGCTCACTCTCATTTGGTGTTGTTTGATAGTGTGTCCTACAGGACTGAAAGACAGTTGTTTAAAAAGGAGTCAGACTGCAATCCCTCAGAGTAACAGCTGATAACAAAAATAATCGGCAAGTCATTTTTTTGTTTGCAATGAGGAACTGTCAGTCAGTGCAGTGCAAAGGACCCGTGTCTGAACACAGATTAATTCTCTTTGTCAGGAAAGTGAATCTGCAAGTCAATGAGAGCGGCAGGGAGACCATGTGTGTTTCTGTGTGTGTGTCTGTGTGTGTGTCTGTGTGTGTGTGTGTGTGTCAGACTCAGTATGAATATTCAAACAACTGAGCCAGTGCTGGGGTTACTGTTCCTACAAAGAGACGTTCTTGCTCGAAAGTTGTAAAGGTTATCCCCTCTCACCCCATCTCTCTCTTCTTCTCTGGCATACATTTTCTCTTTCTTCATGGAATCTTTCCAGTGATTTGTTTGCAGTGACTATAGAAAAGTGATTCTAATCCTACATTTAACCTCAACAAACCAAAAGGAATCTTTTGGCAATGTGAGTTTTTAAGCAGCTGCAATAGCTGCTTGAAGAAAGGTGGTGGTGGTCTACTGGTCAGGTTGTTCGACTCTGGACTAAAATGTTATGGGTTAAAATCCAGCACTAACACTGTTGGATCCCTGAGCAAGATCCTAAATACCTACCCTCTCTATAATTAGGACATGGAAGTCACTCCGGATAAGAGTGTCTGCTGAACACTAAAAATGTAAATATTAGGTGAAAATTTTGGAAGCAGCAAAACGTCCTGTGAGTTTTGCTATCATTATAGAGACATTTACTTGCCACTGATAGCTGCCTACATTGTCACATACAGACACAAACTTGCCTGTAGGTAGTGAAGATTTCGTTCCTTCAACTTTGGATCCAGAGGCACAAGGGCCTTCTCATAACTGGCACCTCCTCCCCCTGCTCCGCCTCCTCGTGTAGAGGGATACACTTCTCTGGCTTGGCTGACCGTCATAGCTGACCAGGTGCTCCTCTTCAAAGAGTGGCCACCGTCTCCCACCCTAGCCATGGTGTTGCAGGCCAGGCACTCTCCCGGAGCAGAGCCTTTCACCTTTTTCAGGGTTAGCTCCTGTATGGCCGCATCCAGTGTCTCGTGACCCGTGGGGTAGCCTCTCCCTCCCCGGCCTCCGGTCACCAAGAAGCTACTGTCACTGTCCAGGTTGTCGTCAGAGCTCCACCAGCCGGCTGTCTTGCTTCGGTGGCGCGAGCTGTGACGCGATTCATGTCGGGAGTCACCGCTCTTGCTGCGCTCCCGGCTTTTGTTGCGGCGAGCTGAACGAGACTGGTGGGTGCCCGGGTAGTGATGCCCTCCTCCGTCCTCTCCTCCACTGCGGTGGCCCCTGTCCCGGTCCCTGTCACGGTCCCGATCACGATCACGATCACGGAACTCTGTGCCTCGAGTGCCATTATACTCGCGTTTGGACGGCGCCTCCAGCGAGTGGGACTTAGCGAAGAGGCGCTGCACGGAGTTCACCAGGTGCCGGATGCGACTGGGGCTCTCGCTGCGCTGCTCCCCACTAGCCGTGCGCTGGTACTGCAGCGTGTGAAAGCCGTCAGGGTGGAAGGGCAGTTGCTTCTCAAACTGATCCAACAGGTTAGGGGGGATGCGATGCATCTTGTGGTGGCCATGACCGGCCGAGGATAAGCACTCCTCACATGAGTCGAAGGGCTGCTGCTGGGGTGGGTGTGAGCGTGGGAAAGTGCCTCCCCCAGATGGTGGCAGCGCCAGGGGTTCGGGTGGCCCGCCTGGTGGGTAGTAGGGGTGGTCGTTGTGCCCCTGGTATCGATCCGTGTGGTGCACATAGTCACGTGAGGCTTCGCAGTCCTCGGGCATGCAATGGCACGGCCCAGACGAGTGCTGGGAAAGGCTGCGGCTCACCGGGTAGCCCTTCAGAGCTGGCCCGTGATGGGCCGCCCGGGCCGAGAGGGGGCGCTGTGGGCGCGACAGGGCTGCACCAGAGTCAACTACACGAAAGGAAGAAGAGAAAAGGGATTAGACACATTAATGCTGACTGATGGGGAAAAATCAGTTCAAAATTAGTCTTCAGTGTAACATAATTAATTTAACAAAATAACACAATTAAAACCTGACAGCTTTAATTTTAAGAGGATTTTAAGACTTTTACGAACTTTGATAATTAAAGGACAAAAAAACAGATATTGTCTGATATTATTGAACTATTTGTGTTCTTCTGAAGATTTTCTGAAATAAGTCAAACGTATTAAAACATCTGTAATCATTTTCGTCATTTTATAATATCCTATCCTATTCTATTGCATGAAAAGTGTTGGTACCTGAAGTTTTACATGATTTAAAGGACAAAATTGACAATTCTGTTCATAACTAGACCTATGCAGATCAAAAACATATACATATAGACTTACTAAAGAAGTATGAGGAGAGTTTTTGGTTGTGATTAAGATTTTACCCTTATAAAAAAAAAGAAAATCACATTGTGTTTACATTACACTTTCTGCTAAATATTAACTGCAGTTGTAGCAAGACCAGTATATTAGTGAGCATGTGAACAAACTTGACTTACTCCAGTCTTTGAAGCAGAAATCTCTAATGAGAGCTGCATGATTCAGCTGAGACTCTAGCAGTAAGTTTCTTCTAACGCAAAGCAAAAACCATTGAAATAACTTCATTCCTCCGTCGTTCTCTCTGGGAGTTTTACAGCTCACTGGAGTAAACAAGTCCACCTGTCTGTGAGCTTGAGCTGCTGCTACCTGCTTCCTACACCAGTGTTGCTTAAAAGATTTGGATATTTTCTGAAGTACATGCATCTGTGTGCAGACTCATTGCGTGGGTTCCTGTCACGCTCACAGCGCAGTCTCATTTTTATTGTCATAACACTGGCACTGACACTAAACCTGTCCTAGTACAATCCATTCAGTTGTACAGCGAAGGATGTCCTTGGTAAGTAGCCCTTTCTTACTCTCATTGTTGGAATATGTTATTATGCAACGCATTTGAACAGCGCAGCAAAAAACGGTGAATGCCTGCAACCTGATTTCCATTTCAAAGCCCTGTTCAGGTAAGAGAGAAAAACTATGAATCACACTCTTATTAGGGTAGAGTAGCAGTTGACCCTGAGCATGGTCGATAACGGAAGGGTGCACGCTGCGTAGGCCCTGCCCCCCTCTCAAAGCATCGCAGCATCGCTCATTCATGCAATGGAAAAAATCGTTCTGTCTACTTTAGAGCAAAGCTTGCTGCTCAGATAATTTGGCAAACGGCCCATTAAATGTCCTTCACATGCATATCCAGCTAACGTTTTGCTCTGGTCAGTTTTGCTCTCTTCCTGGCTTGTGATGGTCTTAACGATGTGATTTATGTGTTGCTTATCGGTGAGAGAATGGCTTTATTCAGCAGTCGGCTCTTGGCATGCTGGCATAATCACTAAAGGAATCAGAGGTGATGACGAGTATAAGAGTAACTGAATAGAGACAGTCACAGCCAGAGTTGTGGTCATTTGGATTAGTAAGGACTTGACTATGTGTAACTGTACCCAATCTGATGCCTAAGACCAGTATTGGACAAAAAAAGGGGGATCTGATATTGAGGGGTTAAAAGCAAGAATTGTAGGCCCAATACACACCTAGCTGAGTATTTATAAAAACTTATATTTTTATGCAGTTGCACGTATTGGACTGAAACCAACTGTTTTTGAAAACTCTGGCCAAAATAGAGATTCCTGAAGACTCTGGCTTCATGTGGACGAGGACATTTGTAAGTAACTCGACTTCCCTATCTGTCCGTACAAAGCACCCTTTATTCGCCATTGTTTACGAAGCAACCGGATGTAAAAGTCATTATAACTGGATGTAATTTGTTCTTCTTTTTCCAGGATTCTGATTGGCTGCCATGGTTTTACGCAGTTCTTGATGGCGTATTTATCCGGATTCGTGCGTACAGAGATTTTTAAAAAAATTAATATTAATAAAACATCTAATATTGGGATTAATATCAATATGGGCAGCTTAGTAGCGTAGATGGTACTGTAACAGTTAGGGAGTTGGCCAGTTCAAGTGCTGGACCGGTGAAGGTATCACTGAGCTACTCATGAGCAAGGTAACGTTCCCAAGCATTGCTCCCTGGGTGCTCCACTGCCCACTTCTCCTCCACGGATGGCTCAAATGCAAAGTTTCATTGTGGTGCACTATGTGCTGTGCTGTGTTCACAAGGACAAATCACTCACACCTCTTCTACTTCTTAGTATGCTGATCAGGATCAGAACTGATACTGTGGCAGCATGTTACTTTTATTACTATGTCAAATCTGCCTCTTCCAAATGAAGAAAGAAAGGAGCTTTATTTTATAATGGTTGCTTGAAACTGAGTTCGATGTGAGTAGAGGAAAATGAGGGAAGTGTGTTTGGGTATGTGTGTGTGTATGCATCTTTGTTCTCTCTCCACACATACACAAAGAGAGAGGGGTTGGGAGAAAGAGGGTTAGGGATGAGGAGAAAGAGAAAGAGAGAGAGAGAGAGATAGCGACAGGAAGTTGAGCATTACTGTTACACCTCCCGGCTTGAATAACACAGTGTCTGATGCGTTTGTAATTTAGAAGAGGCTGCTGTCATTCATTGTCTCCCAGCATTCCTTCAAGTGCCACTTGTCTGTACCTCTCGCTGTCACACAGCATCACACCTCAGTCACTCGTCGGCAAGGATGAAAATGGAGATTAGTGAGAAGAGAGTAGTGTAAGAGGCAGAGGTATCAAATGCATCCTCCCATCCACCCCACCCCCCACTTTCTCTACGTTAGCTCAGAGACATCTTTCAAATGTCTCCTGACACTCTTCCCTCTTCTCTCTCCCTCTCCCTCTTCTCCCGCTCTTTCTCTCTCTGCTTGTGACCTACTTCTTTCACTCCAGTTTATGAGGCAGCCTGACCGTCTCTCCATCCCAGAAGGTGCCAGTCTGAATACAAGTGTATATGGGCCTTCTCTCCATTTTGTCTCTCCAATAAAATATACTGTAAGCCGCTTGCCTGTCTGTCTGTCCGTAGCTCCCACTTCTTTCTTTCTGTCTTAGTGCTCACACTCAGCGCCTGGAGCTGCTGCCATGCTCCACCTAAGCACAAACACCATGTGGAGAGGTCCAGAGAAGGCCCATATACACTACATTACACTACGCACACACACATACAGACACACACCCATATACACACACACACATATATACACACACACACACACACACACACTCCCTTCACTTTCATCTCTGTCCCTCCGACTCAATTTCAGTCATTCATTATAAAGTAATTCTGGCTACATTCTTTGTTAGGCGGGACTAAATTAGACATTGTAATACAAGTGGAGATAGAACACTAACCTTTTCTGGTCTGATACTGATCTAAAGTAATTGCCGATAGTGGTACGAATTCTATTAATAAGTATTAAATGAAATATTTGTATTCAAACTCTTACATTGCAAAAAATGGGACATTTCCAGATTCTCACTGTCAAAAAGCCAAAATTTAACCATTTTTCCCATATGATTCCTTAACCATTAAAAAGTTAGTTTAGTTGCTGAATATTGAAGTATTCTGCTTGGGCTTTTGCAGAATGTACTGCCCTGTGTCACGTGTGCTAGCAGGACTATATAGTATGCTGGCAAAAATGATATTTTCTTCACTGACTTTTTGTCAGTTCAAATAAGATAACATGATCACATAAAATGGATTAAAAAGGAAGTTCTTAAAATAAATTTAGGGAAAATTATTTTACAATCAGAATGTTTCCATTGCCATCACTTTTCTGCAGTATATCGAAGGACTGCATACAGTAGCGCACAGTCACTTTATTAAGATGACACAGAGCAGTTTAAAGCACTAATTTCTGTCTCTTTCACTGATGCACAATGCAGCAGAGACAATAGTTGGGAGAGAAAGCCAGCTTAGACAGCGCACTTCTGGCTGTATTATAATAACCACTGTCATTGTGCTTTTATTGCAGGAGCCATGGCTGAATCAAACCCAGCTGTACTGTGGAGCAGATATGTGCCAGGCTTTTACCAGCAGAATGTTATCTTACTCTCCATAACCTTCCACAAGACATTTCTTCCAACCACAGCACCATTCAGGAAGCAATCATTCCCATGTCCTGCACAATGGCGGATAGGCGTTCAATGAACTTTTTAAACACTGGCTCTTTTAGGCCTGTATATTTGGCTGGATGTAATCTAATGTTTGGCATGCATGTATTAGTGTTCAAATTGCTGTGATTAGTGTGTAAAAGTGGTTGTCATAACAGGAATGAGATTTTGCAAGGCTTATTGTCCTCAAGTGATTTGACCAATATGCTGATAAACAGCCTGCTGTGCCAGGCTGGCCATTGGTGCTGATTCTGCAACAAAAATAACATTTCAAAGAGCAGCTTGTTGCATAAGTTAGTACGTTGATGTACAAGATACAAGGGGTGCTGGTCAAGTGGTTAGAATACTCGCGCCTGGACAAAGAGTTCAGGAGTTCAAATCCTACATCAAGCCTTACTGTTGTAGTACCAGTCTCGAGACTAGTTTTTAAAGGCTTGATCTTGTCTCAGACTCAGCCATATTTGTACTGGGTTTTGTCATGGACTCAGACAAAGAGGACTCAGGATTTTATTTTGAGACCAGTTGAGACCACAACTCTGAGAATATTACTATTAAAACTCTTTGAAACCGATGCAGACATTTTTAATGTTGTTTATTAAGTAGTGTTTTAATCCCTTTAACGTACAGAAACCACACACACACCGTCAGAACCACAAGACTTTGAACTTACTGGACATTACAGTCATTCCTCTGTGTATGAAATAATTTCTGAGTAATTCTGTGCACGAAAACTGAAGCAATTCCATAAAAAGGCATTAATTATATTATTCACACTGTAAACATTCACATTAGCACTCAACAGTAAAATAGCAGTCATTGGCCAAAAGCTTTACGCTACATGTCAACACTACTGAAGTGTTGAGAAAAAAGGACTAAGATGTTAGCTATGTAGTGCTTGCAGAGGTGCATATGTAGTTAACAGAGACATGGGGCAAATATGTAGTTAGCCAGTGTGTCAATTTAGCAGAATGATTCAATAGGATGATTCAATAAGGAACAGAACAAAAGTAATCAATAATCCTGCAGAGCGTCTTGGTGGCAAAAGTCCAATTGTAACTTGGGTTTTCATTGTACACTTCATCAAAATTTATAACAGACTTGTCGGTTTGTTCAACAGACCACCGAGTGTGGGTTTAGCTCGAGGTATAGCAAATAACTTGCTCGAAATAATTTTTCATCTTCACCTGGTACCACTGCCAAACAAATAAGTAGGTAGAGGAGGATTGTTGTAATAAGTGTTTGAGGTAGACATAAAAATTACACTAAAGAAAGGGCAAATTAATTACCTTTAAGATTGAATGACTTCTTGGTTACTATAGAAACTGGGTTACGGCATTTATGTTTATTTTGAATAACACATTAAAGAAGAATGTGGTTTGCTGATTTGTCCCATTATTCCAGACAAAGGAACCTAAAATAGCTTAATTTCATTTGCACTGCTTGTTTGGCACCGAAACCAACTTAATTGGCTTCCAAAGCAAAGCTACAACTGGTTCTGAGTAAAATTGGTCTCAATGGACCAGATAAACTGGCGATAGATTAAACCATCTTGCTACGTTAGCCTGTCTTTGTCAGCGAGGGAAAGGAGAAGCTAATCAGGAGAGCTGTAATGGTCCCCATGAGGCAGGGGAGCTTGGTAAAAGTGAGCAATTATTTGTTATTGTGAACACACCACAGCACAGCATACAGTGCACCACAACGAAATGTGACCTCTGCATTTGACCCATCCGTGAAGGAGCAGTGGGCATCTAACAAGGGCAGCGCCCAGAGAGCAGTGCTTGGGGACGGTACCTTGCTCATGAGTAACTTCAGTGGTAGCTTTACCGGTCCTGGGATTTGAACTAAAAATGATAGGTTCAGGCAACGCTTTGGAGAGCATAATATCAAGAGTATCAGAATGCTGGTGTTGGTGTAAGGTAACAACGTAACATTAGACACTAGATTGGCCAAATATGAGTCCTCATTTGGTCTATCTGGCAACCTTGAGTCTGGGGAGGAGGGGGAGGGGAAACAACGTGCTACAGTAGTTTAAATTTGACTGCAGTACCAGTTTTGGCCACTATCTTACATATAGCTCCTTTAACCTCAGTAAACAAAGAGCAAATCATTTGACTCTTTTTCATTTTTTCCTTTGTCTAAAAAAGTTTTTCTTCACAAAGTTGCAAAAATATGATCACTCTCAGGTTTCAGATAATTTAGGAATCCAACCACCTACAAAAACTTGCCCACATACACACACATAAACACAAACACGCACAACACATGCTTAAGCTGTCTATATGAAATGCTCTCTTCCCCTCATCCGGCCCAGGTGAAGGGTGTGATATGATTCCTTTCTAGCATCGGTAAGATAAGCTCTTCCCACGTCCCTCTCTCCAAACACCCTAAGCCCTCACTGCAAGCAGGGGGAGAGATGAATAATAACAGATAAAGTCGAGGATGGACCCTGGGGACACACTCGATCCTCATCTGCTCTGTCTCTTTCTTCTCTCTCTCTCCACCACGGGGCGATTCGGGCAGACTCTCTTGGCTCGCTAGCCATGCCTGTAATGGTGCTGTTGGGAAGCTGGCGTTCGTGATTGTCCCCTCTGAGCGTATAAAGATATCTCTGACACGGAATATTCTGGATATGGAAGCAAACAAGGCACGCGGCTTATCCCTCCGAGCGTCATCCGTGTTCAGTGTTGCGTATGGAGAGATGACTGCGAGCGCCAATAATATTTAGCGCTTCTGAGGGCACGTTTACGAGCACGCAAGAATAAACAGTGCTGGCAAAATGGGCTGATGGGTCGCGGGCACGGTCTCCAGAAAAGGATTGTCGAATGAAACTACTGGAAAAGCAAGGACTTTAATTACAAAGAAATCTATACATGTTCTGTTTGTATTACAATCTGTGCTTCCGTCCTGCTTCTTACTTTCCCTCCCTCTGGTCATTTAGCATCCACAGCTCCAGCCCAGGGAGGATGGAGAGATTTATCACTTGTACAACAGACAGAAAATCAAACCCAGATAGTGGACGAGAATCAGCCTCTAGGACGCACACAATGTTCCACAAAATGATGGCTTCCCTCAGCACTCAGTGAGGCAACGGTCTGCATGCTACACACACACACACACACACACCATGCTGTACTTTTGAAATGTTGAAAAGGCAGCGAGAATGCGTGAGTTAATTGGGGGAAATGATGTGATATGAGGTGAAGGAAGATGAAGGGAATAACATGGTGTCTTAGACAAGTGAAACTTACAACTAGTACAACACAACTAGTCTTTCTCTCAAACATACTGTGTGTTTGTCTGATAAAACTATTCTGTCCTCCAAAAATGTCTGTATTGCCCACTATCAGTCAAAGGTTAGGGCATTCGCCCCCTGATCGGAAGGTTGCCGTTTCGTATCCTGAGTACTCGAGCAAGGTACGGTCCACATGCACTGCTCCTGGTGGCTGCCCATATCACATTTCATTGTGGTGCACTGTGTGCTGTGCTGTGCTGTGTTAACAATGACAAAAAAAAATCACACTCACAAAAAATGTCTGTATTGACCATTACTAGTCAAAATATTTTGCACACACTGAGATTTTCTGCATTTGCATGTGCAGTAACTCACTTAACACTCAATATTCCTTTTCAAACAAATACATTTACAGTATGTTCACCATTTGAGTACATTCCAGTATTATAATTGTAGTTTTTCTCCACACGACTGCTGATGCAATATTTGCACATAATATGAATGTCACGTCACTAAAATTGCACATATTCATTTCTGCATATACAGTAGTTTGTTTTATATATGTATATTCTATGGTTCCTTGCCTGTATTCTGTAGAAACTGGACTCCTGTCGTCTCCTGTCTGTATTCTTGCTGGGATAACAGTAAACTATACTTTTACTTGACTTCATTGACAATGAGTTTGTTGCCTGATGAACAGTGTTAGGAAGGCTGTGTTATAAAAGTGACACAATCACAGTAATATATTACTTTGGTGGGCAGTTGATGGTGTAACGGTAGGGTGTTCGCCCTATGATCAGAAGGTCGCAGTTCGAATCCAGGACCGGTAAAGTTACCACTGAGATACACATGAGCAAGGTACCGTCCCCAAGCACTGCTCCCCGGGTGCTGCCCTTGTTAGCTGCCCACTGTTCCTTCACGGTTGGGTCAAATGCAGAGGTCACATTTCGTTGTGGGGCATGGTGTGCTGTGGTGTGTTCACAATGACAAATAATCACTCACTTTCACTTTTTGCTGTAATGCAGTAATGTAAGGCATTACTAATAAACTCAGTAATATTATCCTCCTTACATATTTCAGTAACAAATGTTACAACACACTTTTAACCTGAAATGTTTATTAACAGTCATACTTTTGACTAGATGGGGTTGAGTTGGGGCTCATGCAGAACAGGCATCTCATACTTTTAATTATATCATATGCAGTGAAACTGTCACTGTCACTTACTTCTTGCCTTCAGGAGGCCAGTCAGAAATCAGAAATTATCTGACGAAAATGTTGTCAGGAAGATTTGGCAACATACCAGCACGAACTAAAGGAATGACCTTCATACAACAAATCAGAAGAAAACACACACACACATTCATTCTAAGTTATATTCCCTGATTTTATTAATGCCACGCTGCTTCAGCTTTGCTGAATATTCATAGAGACACTCACACACACACACACACACACACACACACACACACACACACACGCACACGCACACACACACACGCACACACACACACGCACAGTCCACAAGCACAATATGTGCAGGTGCTCTAGAGTTAATAGATGCTCCACTCAGTGCTCATACTGTGCTTTTAGAGACAGACAGTGATATGAGATGGAGTCAAGCAGCTTTTCTGCTCCCTGTGTGCTGTGTGATTTTCAGAGCAAACATACATTTGGAGCCTCTGTTAGCTCTCCAGCCAGAGATGGGAGTGCTCCGTACTTTTACCCGAGGAAAGCACCATTTATGTTTGAGAAGTGTACATTAACCCACACAATACACAGGGCCAGGTAATTAGATTTGAGAGGACCAGACTGTCCCTTAGAAAAAGGAAAACATGATGTTTATGGCTTTTAATGACTGGTCTTCAGCAGGAAAAAGAATACTTGTATTGAAAAGTTTCAGCATTTATTGGAAAAACTAAAGATTAACGAGGTTCAGGTTAGAATTCGGTTAAAATAGCATTATTTAGATAATAACGGGTAGTTATGGGAGGTAGTGACAGCAGCACAAATGCAGAAAGATATGACTGTGTTCCTGAACTACAGTATTGTGGAAAAAATATTGACACTGTACAAACCAAAACGACATGAAAACATTGTAAAATGCTCCACACACACACACACACACACACACAGCGGCTGAACAGACGGACGCTTAAGTGTGTAATAACCTATAATTGCATCAAAACAACAAATGGCTCTTTTGGCTTATTATGAGCACCCGTATAGTTGTGCCATGGAAATAAAAATAGATTGCGACAATTAGCTGAATTAGCTAACAGCCAGAGCAACAAATGACCTTTGTAATCATGTTGGTTCATTAATCTGGCCTGCACTCTGTTCTGGAAGGAGGGGCCAAGCACCAACGCTACGCCAGGGAGAAAGTCATCCTTCACACTCGGTTAGGTGCGTTAGGAATTGGTCTACATCCTTGTTGGCCTCTGTCCAGGCAAGAAGACAGCAGGCCAGTCACGCTAGCACAGCCCGAAATCTATAGAATTAGAATAAAAGGCCTGCAGAATAATGCTCATGTGGCTAACACTGAAGGAAAAACGAAGGAGACTTACAGTATGCCTAAAGCTCCCATCATCTTTGGGTTATTCCTGGCTAAATGGCACATTTGCTGTAGGTGTTGTCCCCCCTTATGTAGTCAAGCTTAAATATAATTCCCTGTGTCTTATGATTAGGACACTTCAAATGAATGTTGGATGACTGATAAAAAAGACAACACACTGATTTTTTTAAATGGCTGATGATACTGCAGTAGGGCTATATTTACATCTGTATATGAGCTCAGCAGGATCCAAGCGAAAACCAGGAATTATAAATATTCATGAGAAAATACTGTCAGACTCATGCAGTCACTGAAGATGCTACAAAATGTTTGTCTTGAATTGTCCAGAGGTGGGAAGGAACAAAGTACGAATGCATTGTTACTATAAGTTGAATTTTCAGGTATCTGTACGTGAGTATATCTTTTTCTGGCAACTTTCTACTTTTATTCCTTACATATTTAACTCAAATACTTGTACATTCTACTCATTATATTTTCAACACATGTTCATTGCTTTAAGGAAATACATTTTTAAGTAAGGGATTGTATTTGTGAACACATCACAGCACACAGTGTACCACAATAAAATATGACCTCTGCATTTGACACTTCCATGAAGCACCAGTGGGCAGCTTTTTTTGGCAGCATTTAGCAGATGCTCTCAGTCATTTTCCCAATTTCAGGGACAGTTTTCCCTGAGAGCAACTTTAAGATTCGTGCTCAGAAATCGACAGCAGTAGTGCTGGAGAAAGAATTCAAACCCATGACCTCTTGGTCTAGAGATGAGAATCCAGTGTTAATGCAGGCTGGAGCGCTGTGTGACTCTGATGTAGAAGAGTTTCACACTTATGTACTTTCAGTCCATTTTAGTGCCAGAACTTGTTTTATTTTTACTTGAGTAAACAAGCTGTATCAGAACTTTTTACTCAAGTATATGTAATTCTGCAGTTCGTAGTGAACAATTAGGGAGTTGGTCCAGTGATGGGAACGTCGCTGGTTCAAATCCCAGACTGGTTCAAATCCCGTCCCCAAGCACTGCTGCCCGGGTGCTGCCCACTGCTCCTTCACGGATGGATCAAATGTAGAGGCCACATTTTGTTGTGGTGCACTGTGTGCTGTGTTCACAATGACAAATTAGCACTCACTTTAATTTTACCTTTCTACTCAAATATTTTATGTGTATGTACAGAAATAAAAAACGGTTCCCTGCTATGGTTTTATGCACTACCATTAACAGAAGGATTTATAAACTGCTCATTAAGATGATTAATAAGTGTGATTTGACAGACAATTTTGCATTTAAAATGTAAGCGGGCCAGCGAGTCTCCACCACAGAGTTAACAGTGCAATAGCAGAAGCAAGGTTTTTGAAGCTTGTTCTTGTTAGTTTGTTGCTGCATCACTTTGTTAGGACTGATTTTACTTCAAAAGATTTCTGACTGCCAACAATCCGTGACCGGCCTCCTGAAGGCCAAAGCTCTTCTCTTCAATCCTACATGACAGTTTCACTCTGTATGACATAATCAAATGGATGAATCTGTAAAGGCAGTACCGCACACATACACACGCAAGTTTCTCTTGCGGTTTCAATCAACCAAGCATCAAATGGATGATGCTGTAAAGGCAGTGCTGCATGATCTCATGACTGCAGGCACACATGCAAGCACACACTCATATACACACACGCACACACACACACACACACACACACACACACATAACATTCCATCCATAACAGAACTAGGTCATAGCTCCTCTGTCACACTCAAATATTAATTTCTGTGTAATAGCTCCACATACTCAATTTTTTCCCTCTTGCTCCCTTCCTATGTGATTTTTCTCTCTCGTGCACACACGTGCGCACACACACACACCATCCCCAGCGCCAGCTAGCGGCACTTACACACAGTCTACTCCCATTGCTTTTGCAAGATTACAATGTCGTTTGTAGGAACCACCGGCGGATCAATGCAATCATGAATAAATAGGGGCTGCTGCTGCTCGGGTGGGGAATCGTGCTTTAGTGAGATGGACCCTTTCCTGATGGCTCTTTCTCCAGCAATCCATTCTTCAAACAGAGGAGAAAAATAGAGGAAGAAATGAAAGGGCTAGTCCAACTATTAATCAGTGGAACCTGGAGCATGGAGTAAGGTTGAGAAGGAGGAAGAAGAAGGACACTCAAGGAGAAGTCAACAAACTGAGGTGCTACTACTAATGGGTTTAATGATGAAACAATAATACAGAGATTTCTTACTGTAGAGAGACACAGCTCTCACAATACCGACCTGCTGCAAAGAGCTCTGTGAAAGCGAAGAGACCGGAAACCTTTACAATAAGGGTTGGACGTTAATTCTGTTACAAGAGTGTGGTGGGAGCGAACAGTGTGCTGTGTAAGAGTGGAGAAGAAAAGAGTATGTGTATAGATGTGTGTTGGGGTGGTGTTACCTAAAAGAACACATTATTGTTGTATTGTAGGGAGTGGCATTGTCTGTGTAGGTTCTCAGCTTGGACAGGATAGTCTTGAGAGCTTGAATTGGAGTCAACCGAATATATTTTAGGTTCTTGAAGACACCTATCGGGGTCGGAGTGGGACCGGAGCCTATCCCGGGACTAGGGCGCGAGGCAGTGACCAATCCTGGGCAGGTGCCAACACACCACAAGGCGTATAGTGGTTTTGTTCCCTTAATTTTAATTATTTGTTAACAAGTCATTATAAAGGGGAAAGCATTATTCATTCATTCATTCATTCATTCCTTATCCATACTGCTTAATCCCAACTTTATTGCAACAAAACACCTTTGCAACACTTTTTTTTTTTTTAGAAAAGCTGCAGCAAAATCAGGCATTTTAAGCCACAACAATCTTTAAAAAGGGGAAAAGCAGAAGGATTTGAGCGACTTTGACAATGGCCTGATTGTGATGTATCGATGACTTGGTCAGAGCATCACCAAATATGTTTCCGGTGTGCAGTGGTCAGGAACTAGCAAAAGTGGTCCAAGGAAGGGTCGTGGGCCGCCAAGGTTCATTGATGTTGACTAATTAGTAATCTAATCCAACAGAAGAGGTACTGTGGCTCAAATTCTAATTCCGATAGAAAGGTGTCTGAACAGTTTGGATGCACAGCCGCAGAGCCACTCAATATAAGGCAGGTGGTCATAATGTTCTGGCTGAGTAGTGTAGTAATATGAGTCAATGGAAAGACCTCACAATAGCATCAAGATATATGTGTATATGTGTGTGTTTGTGTCGGTTCAACTGTTGAAGCCGCAGGCTGTGTTGTGTTTACTGTCAGTGTCACAGCGTGTCCAGCTGTTGTATCTTATAGATCTGTGTGGCTAAGCAGGAGGAAAGTGGCAATCAGGACAGAATGTCTCTAAAGCGGGGGGGAGGGGGAGAGAGAGAGAGAGAGAGAGAGAGAGAGATCATCCTCCATCTACTGCAACACAAAAACAAATAAAAATGTATTGCACTATGACCAAATCAAACATCAGTTCATTATTCTCTCTTCATCTCTGCGCATCAGTCTCCCTGTCACCAAGCTGTACTGTAACAACACAGTGAGACAGAACCTCTATAAAAACACAACAATCAGATTGCCTTAGGTCAACAAGATGTAACAGTGTCCAGCAGCTGCGGCTGGCTGGGCATAACGTTAATGCAGCAAAGAGCGTGAGCGCTGGAGAGGGTTAAATTTCTAAAAGGCTCTGTCTCGGATCACGGTGCTGTTAGTTCTGCCTTTCACGGGAAAGTGATTTCTAATCAGACCAAACAGCTTGTCACCGCACCTTCATAATAATCTAATTAATGGCAATCAAAATAATAATGACATTAGTCTCTCTGATTGCACGGGCACAAACACTCAGGAGTGCATCAGTGTCAGGACATCATGGTGCGTCTCAAGCATTCCGCATTATTTGGAGTGACTGGCTGTGACGTGTTAGTTTCCGGATTTAACCCTCGGTCTGGGGAAGAGTGTGGCCACATGGAGGTATGATGGAAGCATGAGAAAATCTTGTATTTCTTGCAAGCTACAGAATAGAGTGGAATCCTAGGCTAGCATTGATTTTTATATATGAATCATGGATAGGGTTGATTTGGTTTGAGTCAAGTCAGCTGTGGGAAACTGTGATTAATCTGTATATCCAATGAAGGTCAAGAATGATTGCTTGGTTAATTTGCTATCAAGCTAAATGCAGTGTTAACTGGAATAGATAGCATGCAAGAGAAGTTCACTGCCTTGTTATCTTGCTAACAGATTAAGTAACTGCTAGTTAACCAAAATGCACAGCATGCTATCAATTGCTTATTAGAATTGTGGCCAACCAAATAAACTTTTAAACCGCGTGCTAGATTGTTTTCTCAACCCTAGCTGTATTCGTGAGGTTGCATTTATAACCAGACAAATAGCAAAGGAAAAACCAGAACTCAAGCTGTTGGTACTTAAGGTACAAGATGATGGTTTATAACCCACAATATTGGAACAGGAAAATTTACTCCTGGAGATAAAGCATTCAACAGACCATAACATATATCAAATGCATTTTAGAACGTTCATCTAGCAAAATGCTAACATCTGTTTTGCAATAGATTTCTCTTTCCGAACAATTGCTAATTTCCACATGCTCTTGTGGCCTCTCATGGAGTCTAACGCTTTGAAGTTCTTGATGAGAGAAGCCACACCACTCAGGTGATGCATAAATTCAGTGGCGTCTCTACGTCGCCTCGTCTGCAGAACAACACTTGAGGCAAATCAGCCAGCGTTAGCACCCTTGTTTAGTCTGTTGAAACAACTGAGACGGAGACGTGGGCTCACAATCAAGTTTGATACGCTTTTATTTTCCAAGCTTAACTAACTCGGAGACAAAAAGATTGCATGCTGACATCCAGCGCCTGCTGTGTGAAATGTGATGGGCTTCTTTGAATGCAGCAGATAGGACTTTGAGTTGGGCTCAGTAGGATGTACTCGTAGGCAGCGGGGTTCTGATTGGACAACCGGCCCATTCAGCTCACACAGAACACGGTGTGCTGAAGGCAGCAGCTATCAGATCAGACGTGATTGAGGAGGCACTGCGTTCAGCATTGGAATTGTAATATGGGTGAAGTGCTTTTCTCACTTTGTCAGGCTGTGCGTTAGAGCATGGGAGGTGGTACAGGGCTTTATACATATATATTAAAATCACAATATAGACTCACAAAGTCATTTCTTTGTGTAGGGTCACTGTAACAATAAAAGAAAAGCCTTTCAAAGACTCCAAATATATTCAATTTAAAAAGATAAATGGTCTCTGATAGAGGCCAAATGATTTTACAGTCATGTTGAATAGGATATGGAAAAAGAATGTCTGAAAGCCTCTTACTGCAACATGAGAGATCAGTGAGGAATTTCCTCTACATTTTTACCCAACAGAGGAAATAGAACCTGTTATGGATTTAAAAAAATCTTATTTGGAAAAACTCACTAATGTATTGATGGATGTTTTAGACAAGGTAACACTGACAACAGCATATAAAGAAGAGAATTCAGTTCTGCAAATTATTATTGAACAAATATTTTAGAACAGATATTTTCAATGACTGTTATTCATCATCTTTCTGTGGATATTTCTGGAATATATTGCATTAAAATGGAATAAAAAAGGTCAACTGTCTAAAAATCTTTCTGAAATAAAGACACTTAAAATAGTCAAACTGTGTAGGCAAAAAGTTTTTAAAGTGCATTATACAACTTTACATTAAGATTTATACAAAACTTTTACATAAATAATTTATAAGCAGGTTGTTAATTAGGTTGTAGGTTGTAGTTTTTCGATCATTAATAAACAGTGATACACAAGTTATAACAGCACGTTGATCACTATTTGGTGAGATGTGTTACACTTTATAATAAGGCTCCCTTATGTCAGTGACTCATCAATAATTTGTCTTAAATAGCATTAAATAGCATTAAGTATCACGACAAATGGGGAGAAAGGGGAAACTCAGATATCAAAGTTGGTTTAGGCAGATATCTAGTAAATCACCAAAACAATCAAAATCAGTTAATCAGGAAGAACGCTGCCACCTGGCCGTAATTCTGCTGGAGTTTTAGCGGTAACCACATGTTCACAAATAGTTGGTGAAGTTGACATTTTTACAAGCTGCCCGAGACAAGAAGACGAGATAAGCTGAGCATCTAGCAAGATCTAAGATATCGCCAAATAGCGAGTCTGCTTCAGTGTATGACAACTGTTATAACTTGTTCATCACTGATTATTACTGACAAAGTGTCTACAACCTAATTAATAACCTGATTATAAATCATTTATAACCCTTTATCATGGGAGTCTCACTGTAAAGTCGTACCAAATTCAGCAAACAAGACATTACAGAGGCTCAACTTGTTTCGTTCCTTTAAGAATTGCATAAGTTCTGCTGCAGGCATGGACACACTGAACCAATTTTTTGGTTTCATGTTTCTCTTTCATGACGAAACTCATATTGGTGTCTCTTAAAATATACAAAAAAATACACACAAAAATACTGGACTACAATTTGTTAGAAGTCTCTTGGTATAAAATAGAATGACAGCTAAACCTACACCTAGAAACAAGTAGAACATACTCTATTTTAATGATTTATTGATCTATATTCAGTCTAATTTTAGGTACAATGAGATGTAATACAATAATTTTAAAGATCTATTGGATTTAATAATACTAGTTTGAAAATATACAGGAAACTGTCCTGTTAAAACACAACTGACAGAGAGCCTGCTGTAATTTGCAAGTAATTTTGCTAATTGAACTACATTTCTAATTTGCTGCAGTAAAACGATAACAACATATCTGCTACAAATCTTCAGACTGAGCATTATTCCATGGTCATTTCACATGCAGGTACCATCTCCTCCTCCCTTTGTCAGCAATGCAGATCAAATAATAATTAGACAGTGTGCTCCGACATGAGTTTTGCTGAGGTTTTCTGAACAGATTCCGATGGTGTGGAAAAAGCCGACGCCAGCCAAACTTGCCCCGTGAGACACATCTGCTAGATATTTCATCACCACAGCTTTTATCACAATGCTGATTTGTTCTACTTTCCGTACACAGTCAGTTATTTGCTTACGCACTCACACCCTCAAACACACAAACATCACAAGCACATACCAAAAGTCCAAAATGGCCTTGGGCATCTCTGTGCTCTCACAGTATGGTCCTCCCCTTTCCCATAAGGCTTAAGAGCAGCTACAGGCATCCCGTCCTCCTCATGCCCACAGTTGGTGATCTAGTTTTACATTAGTGGCCATATGGGATCCCTCCATTATTAATGTTTAGTGCTGGGATTGGATGTTTCTTCTATTCACATCTCAGTATTTTTGAAAACGGGAAATGCATTACAAGACTGTCCATACAGACCCACTTTACATAGTCTTCTTGTGCTATGCTTTCGAATAATTTAAGAGGTTTCTGGACTCAAATCAATTTGACAAACCATCTTCAGCTGTGTTTAGGACCCGTGGTTAACTGCAACTCATAGTTCTTATTTTGATAGTGCTAATTTCTTTTAACTCTGATATAATCAGTCGTACATTGCTATAAAATGTATGCATTGGCTAATGAAAATTATTATATCATCAGTTAGAACCAAAAAAACTGTCATTTGTGCTCCTTCCAAATGGGCCCGTTGTCATGGTATGTTATGTGATATGCCATATTAATCAGATCTCAAACGCTGTCTGAATCATATCAGAATTGGCCATTAATTGTTTTTTTTAAGTCATCAGCATTGGACCGATGCTTAGATTTGCACAATATTTCCAGATGATATTTGATGACGCATTTATTGTACACCGAAAGGCAGCGCTTATGCCAGGCTTTTCCAAAGTCTGAGGTCGGATTTTATAAGGCCCGCGCCTTCTGCCTTAAAATGTATGGTGTTATTTTGTGGCGAAATTCTGAGCGCGCAGTGGAACTTTGGCAAGCAAAATATCCGCTCAAAATATCCGCTCAACTCCTTCCTCATTTATCGGCATCGGCAGGCATAAGCATGGAAAACACTGGATATCGTCATTGGTGAATAATTCCCATGTCATGCGTCCCTACTTAAAGTCTTCCATAAAATTAATGGATAATTCGTGTTACAACTCCACTTCAGTGACCTGACCAGAGAACACGATCCACCCAATGAACCAAGCCGAGGGCTTTTTCCCCTCACACCCAGACACACTCACGCTGGTATTGATTTAAACCTGAGCTGAGCTCACACAGGCACCTGCAAATGAGTGAAAAAAGATTAAATTACAAAATTAAAAGAATTATTATATTGATGATTAACAAGCACAAATGAAACCTTTGCCAACAATTAGCAGAGTAGGAGAATAAGCTTTTTTCTGTCACGAGTCACAAGAGTTGAATTCTTTTAAATTATTAATAATTATTCAAGGAAATTATAAGCATATTGATTTGAGGTCCACAAGCACTAGTTTATTCTATCTATTCAAGCACTATGTTAATATCCACATAAAGATCTTCAGACTCTAACAGCCGGCTGTGTGCCACTTAACGACAGTTCAGTACAGTCACTCTGCCTCATCGTTGAGCCATTACAGTTCTGATTCCTATTTTTTGCCACACTTAATCACTTCACACCCTGCATAATCCAGCGTGTGAATCATTTCGGTATGTAGCGCTGTGAACACGCACTTACAAACTCTGATTCAAGCGGCATTTCTCCACCATATGATCTGTGGAAGTGAATCATTCACGATGGAATATCTTCCGCACATCACACTCCGTGACTCAAGTTCACGCAGTCTGGGTCTCTCAGAGGTGAATCGCTTTATGACTAAATCTTGCCATAATTGGCAGAGTAATCTCATGTGAGAATCAACCTATCATCCCAATCCTAATCCATTCAGATGGATTACAACTTGAGTAAATCCTTTATAAAGGATTATCATCCCTCAGGCCCGCAGGGATTGAGGTCCTTCAAGAGAACTGTACAGTGTAGAAAAGGCCACTTTTACCTCTGTTTAATCAAGAATAAACAAGCAACAACAGTCACCCCTCAGACACACATTTTAGGAAGATAAAAGTAAGATTTATTGGCCATTAAATTAAATTACCACATGTCCTTGGGTCATTTGCAATCAGGGTCCTCAAAAGCACATTGCGTCTATGGATATTTAGAGAGAGAGAGAGAGAGAGAGAGAGAGAAAGCGAGAGAGATATGGAAGAAGTGAATGAAGAATGTACAGCACTCATGGGTTTAAAGGGGAGGATATGAGCAAAGTAATCCTTGTACACTATTGTCTCATATTTTCTAACCAATTATTGCCATCTCCGCTTTCATAAAGCCAGTTAATGAGGACGGCATAGCTTTTAGCTATAAGGACACACAGGACCAAGGGATTTGGAGAGATAAAGAGAGAGAGAGAGAGAGAGAGAGAGAGAGAGGGAGAGAGACGGTACCTCTCTGATACCAGACTAAAACTAAAGTTTGCTCATTTAACAAACAGATGGAGTTCAAAAGGACAAAAGAGGTAAGAGAAGAGAGAGAATTAGAGGAAGAGAGAGAGTGTCTATGTAATTCATGTTCACTTGGTTCTCGCTTTAAGAATTTCCTACTTTTTCTCTACATTGGTTTCCTGCTGAAATCACAATTTATTAAAACATTTTAGTTCTTAGTCATGAAGCGCTGCACATCTTAGCCACTTAATATACCTGTGACTTTGTGCTCAAACATTCTGCTGGTAGCTCTCTTAGATCCCTTCAAAAGGGCCCTCTGTTCTGTGCCTGGTACTAAATTGAATCCATGGGGTGATCGCGCCTTTCAATCCGTTGCAGCAAGGTTACGGAACAACCTCCCTCCTTTTTGAATTGTATAAAAGCCAGCTGAAGACACACTTGTAAACATGCCCTTGGTAGCGTCATTACTGATTGTGAGCCTCTCTGTTTTTGTTTTCTATTTGACTGTAATTTTACTCGTCTTAGACATTTTGTACTGTACAGACACCATATTTGTACAGCACTGTGTTTGTGAGCTCTACTGTTAAGAACTGTACTTTTCTGCATGTGAAAATGTGCTTCATAAATAAATGTTTCCAATGTTGGAGAGAAGCTCATTAAAATCAGCGACACTACTAACTTGACATTAGTAGAAGTGGCATCTGACAGACTAACGTACCTGCACGCCGCTCAGGTGTTGCATTACAGCATGCTCCTGGCAGAGATTTAGTCGAAGGATGGAGTCCACCTTGGTGAAGATTAAAGTAAGAATCTGTGGCCGTAAAAAAGGTTGGATGTAGTTGGCTACGGTGTTGGGAGCAACGTGTTACCAACGTAATGCAACTACAATATTACTTTTTGCTGTAGCACAGTAATGTAAGGCATTACTAATACATTTTCAGTAATATTATACTTATTACATATTTCAGTAGCGTGTTACAACACACTTTTAACCAAAATTTTGTGCTGTTTTGTTTTTATTTTCAAAAATCAGCAACCTTTGGCGAAAGATAAAAATTCAGCAGGTTAAAGATCTATTTCCTACAGTAAACCTACATTTTAACATTTTAGAACGCCAAGTCCCACTTCCACAGTTATTTTGGTGGAAGTGACTCAAAAGTAATACAGGAGTCGTGTAACTGTTTACAATTCACAGACAGTAATATTGTAATGTAACTAATTACTTTGAAGTAACAGTGACTAATAATCTAAAATGTATTGCATTTTGAAAGTATCTTGCCCAACACTGATTGCTTTTCTTTCTTTACAAAAACGGGTATTTTCAACTACCAGATGATTTGCAGAAGCGCCATCTGTACCCGCATTGAGCTTGGTCATTGCATCACAGCATGCTCTTGGCAGCTGCAAGATTTAGTCGAAGGATGGAGTCCACCCTGGCGAAGATGAAAGCAAGAATTTGTGGCCATGAAATAGCTTAGCTACGTAGTAGTTAGCTACTTTTTCTCTGTAGTTCGTAGTTTAGCTAACTACTATATTAAAACAGTAGCTTGGCTTTACTTATGCTTGTATTGCAACTGTAATGAACAAACTCGCCTTAAGGGGGCTACAGAACAGTACAAGGGAGTCACAGTGTCAGGGTTCTCTGGCTGGTTCCCACTGACTGTGTATATGTGTGTGTGTATGAGTGTGTGTATGAGTGTGTGTATGAGTGTGTGTGTGTGTGTGGTGATGCGCTGTAGCTGTAGCTGTACAAGCACAGACACTGGAGGGAGGAGTCATACATAATTCACACCATTCTCTGAGTATTTTCGGATCACACTGACAGGGACATGACAGAGTCCCTTAGAGACCCACGCTAATGCTAACACACATACACACGCACACACACACACGCACACACACACACACACTGTAGGCACGGGAAACATTTGAGATCCTCCCACGTGATCATCACATAATTTTATAGCATGACACATTACTCTCAACGTCTAAACAGTGCTGACTGAAATCTCTCTGTTCACTGGAACTCGGGAGACAAATACAAGCACACATATACATACACACACAGACATACGCATCTACACACACACACACACACACACACACACACACACACACACACACACACACTGGCCTAGTTTGACTGAACCCTGTGTAAAAGGTGCCCGGATGGCACGCCTGTATGCTAGTGGATACACACGGATGAAGTCATTGGGTTGTGTGTGTATATGTGTATGAGTGTGTGGGTGTGTGATCAGCGTGTGTATAGTATCAGCTGCCCCTGTTGGTCACTAAGGGAGAATCAGTGTGCATAGTGACAAGAATGTGCCAGCAGAATCCCTTTGGAGTAAAAGCCATTCATGTGGAAATACTCTCTTTTTCACACACACAAACACACACACACAGACGTAAGCTCTTACACACACAGCCCTACAAATGCTTGCTGCTTATCCTCATGCACACACACACACACACACATTTAAGCCTGTACATACTCATGCACACATTCACATTCATACACACATACTGTATATGCCTGCACACAGATGGAGATGGAGAGGGAAACAGACAGAGAGAAAGAAAAAATGAAAGATACAGAGAGGAGAGAGACTCACTCGTGCAGAAGGTGGAAGTACAGCGCATAAATAACTGAGTAAATAACATACAACAGATTATGCCAAATCATTGGCTGCAGACTCTATTACTGCTGCCTCACTGCAAAAGACATAATTAGTCTTTCGACTCATTCTCATTCAAGTCAACTTTCCAAAGATTTTCTACTAATTAAAAGTGTCTGGTTTAGAGCGCATGGGCAGCCCCCGAGGAGCAGTGCTTGGAGACGGTACCTTGCTCCTGAGTAACTCACTGATACCTTTACTTGTCCTGGATTCGAACTGGCAACCTTTCGATAATGGGGAGAACACACTAACTATGCTACCAACTGCTCCAGAAGCCAGAAGTGATGAGGAGAGATGATGGTTGGGGCAGTTGGTAGTGTAACGGTTAGGGAGTTCATCCCCCGTAATGGGAAGGTCACCAGTGAAAGTGTCGGATCAGTAAAGCTACCACTGGCGTACTTATGAGCAAGGTACCGTTCCCAAGCACTGCCACTGGCAAAAAAGCCGCCCACTGCTCCATCACAGAGAGGTCAAATTCAAATAGCACATTTCATTGTTCGGTGCATCGTGTTGCGTTGTGCTGTGGTCACAATGACAATCACTCACTTAAGAGCATTAAGAGAAATAAAGAGGACAAAAGATAACCAAAGAAGATGGAGAGGAAATATGAAATGAAGGGACGGGATTTAAAAATGTAAAAGAGGAAAGCAGAGGAGGACAGTAATGAAGAGAGATGATGGGTAAAGAAGAATTTTTTCCAAGGAGAAGAGATGTTAGGAGAAAGTAAATACCAGAAAGCAGTGAAATGGCAATTGTGAAAGTGGTTAATGTCCTTGTCCTCCATCCTCTGTGACTGGTCATGAATCAAGTGCTTGTCCTTTAATAATCTGACACTTTCTCGCTGGCCTTCTACACAAAAAGCAAGGCATGGATGCCTGATAAAAACTATTTCTCATTCATCTATTAACATGTTATTTCGACAAATAATAACTGAAGGCCGTGGCTGGTCTTTGTCACAGTGAGGCTCTGATAAATCTGCTTTCTGATTATTGTTTTCACTGCAGTCTCCACTCCAGTAATTTCATCATTCAGATTAATAATCATGCTGAAAGGCTGTAGAAAACACAGTTGATAAATTTCCTGCCTGTTTTGTCAGTGTAAAAATACTGAAATTTGGGTTTGCAGAAATATCTTGCAAGCAATTTCACATGATCCATATAAACACATCATTGTTTTGATTTTTGTGAGCTTTCGCCATCTCAAAATCCAGTTTAATATGAGGTTTAAACCATTTTTCAGCTTGACCAGCATGAAACTAGCAATGATCATCTTAAACATCTGTTAGGTTTTAATGTAGGAACAAGTCACAACAATACTTCGCAAACTTTCTAGCAAAACGAAGGCCATAAATACAGGAAGTAGCTGGTCACATGTCTAGAATTCAGGTGAGGCAGAGCATTGTGAAAACCTGTTGTTGCTCCGGATCTGGACTCTGTCGTCGTGGATGTATGAAGTTCCGTACTGAATTTGAGTCCTGACAACAGGAAAGTCTTGATAAATGAAAAATAGATGAGTTGTGGAAACTGAGCTTGTACTGACACACATACAAATAGCTATTTCTTTTATTAAAACACCAATATGAAGAGAGATGCACACAAGCATCAGGACCACTCATACAAAGAAATACACTATTTATAATCCAGACTGGATGCTTAACAATGTAGCTAAGAGCTATGGATGCTTAAAACCAGAGCCTGACCGAAGGAGGATTTTAAAGACCAATGGGAATTTGAACTCTACTTATAACCATAAAATAGGGGTGGTGTTGGACTAGTGGTTAGGATGCTCCTCTTTGGACCAGCAGGTTGTGTGTTTGAATCCTACCTCCAGCACTACCATCATTGGGTCCCTGAGTAAGACCCTTAACCCTAAGTTGCTCTCAGGGAAACTCCTCGAAATTAGGAAAATGGATAAGAGCATCTGCTAAATGCTGTAAACTACAATGGTTCAGCATTTTTGTGGATGCCCTTGATTGTACTTATTAAAGTCTCAGACATACGTTGCAGACGTCAGTTTCATCTTCACCAAGAGGGTATATAATTGTACATCACCACCATCTATCGGTAGTGTCCCATTTTTTCTGTCTAAAAACTCATCTGACGACTCCCCAGTGAAAGGCAGGTGCAGGGCCTGCGGCCAGAAATATTCCCAAGAGTGGAGATGCTGGAGACTGCTTCAGCTCTGCCTCCCTCACGCTGAAATGATGGATCACTCTTATTACAGCCGCAAAAAGCTCGGACTCCCACAAATCCTTCATTCTGAGCAGCTCTCAACTAGTTTAATTCTTCCAGAGCACACAAACACAACTGACAATGGTCAAGAAGGTCAAAGATGCATACAGAAGAGGCAGCGTGGACAGGTGGAGGGGATTAAATTATAAGATGGATGATGAGGAGGCCGGACATGCCAAGATCAAGAGATGGACATAAATCAGGAGAGAGAGAAAAAGATAGCGAGGAAGACTGGAAAAAAGGACAAGAGATAGATGGACAAAGAAGGTGCACCTGAAAAATAGGCTGCTGGCATATGATTATTAAGAAGAGTTGGGGTCAAGACCACTAAGACTGAGACAAGACCAAGACCAGACTGTGTCAAGACCGAAACAAGACCAAGACTCAACAAGACCAACAAGACAAGAACAAGACCGAGACTGAGATGAGACTGAGACCAATGCCAGTTTTACACCTCATGACCAATAAGTGGAACATACAAAGCCTAAGCACCCCTCAAAAAAAACTGGCATCTCTGGAAGCAGTTATCCAAACTGATCACATCATCTGTTAAACTCAACAAACCACAGTGGCAGAATAATCCTCAAGACCAAACTGTTTTATTTGCTGCAGAGTTGCTATTATGCAGAGACATTATATGACTTAGTACTGTGAAGAAAAATAAGGTTAGTACCAAGTGGAAACACTTAATTATGCATTTGGTATCCATTTGGATAGAGAATATAATTATTTGATAACAAATAAGTCATTTTTCTATATTATATTTTTTCTCCATTAATTACTCTATAACATTATAAAATGGACTAAAAAATATTCTCTGACCAATTGAAAATGAAGAAATACTAAAGGTTTGTGTAATTTTTAGCTGATTTGGACTCATTTTGGCATATAAAATGAGCAGCTTTTGGCCTTTCTGAAGGAGAACTACATTTTTGTGCATGCTGGCGTTCCATATTAAAGTTGCGAGCACTAACGCATTTATTTTCAAGGCCAATAATTTAATTAATGCGTTTTTATGCAATTACTTCAGTTTTTTTGCACGGAATTACACAGAAATGAATGAATATAATGTCCGGGAAGTTCAAAGTCTTGTGATTCTGACGGTAAGTGTATGGTTTCTGTAAGTTAAAGGGTTTCAGAGTTATTAAAACATTAATAAATGAACAACGCAAAATGCCTGTGTCAGTTTCAAAGTTGAAAGTAATATTCTTAAGATAGTGGTCTCAGCTGGCCGTTAAATAAAATTCTGAGTCCTTTTTGTCTGAGTCCGCGACAAGACCAAGTACAAATATGGCCAAGTCCGAGACAAGACCGGGACTTTTAAAAACTGGTCTCGAGACCGGTCTCCAGTACTACAACCTTACTATTAAGGCACACAATAAGAGAGGAAAAAGTGCTGATCCGAAGGGAAAAGGATATGCTGTGTAGAACAAGACTGAAATAATTGGGGGAAAAACTGAAATGTTTGTATTTAAGCATGAGCACCAAGGGGAGACAGCGGTCGGTCTGAGTGGAATAAGTACGATACGACTGCAAGGAGCAAATTTCTCACTGCTTCACTCGTCTGTCACTGATAAGCCAAGCTGCAGGGCAGATAATCAGAAAACACAATCGATACCTGTCCTCTCTCTCACCTCTCTACTGTTCCACTCCCAGCCACCTCAATAGAGCCATCGCAGCTCAGCAAACCTCACGTTCTCTCCTCTCTCTGCATGTCTTGGAGAAACTGAGAAATGTAGGGAAAATAATAAGTACAAGTAAGAGAGAGAGAGAGAGAGAGAGAGACATGGCTCCCGATACAGCTTAAGTAGGTACAGTGTCTAACTGGCAAATTTATTCAGCTTTACAGATACAAATTATCCAATTAGCATAGCAGTGGCTGCCCTTTGGAAAACTCACAGTGGACACTTTATCTAGTTCCAGTGTTTTTATGCTGTGTGTAATAACAATGGAACATGCTTATCTGTGTTCATAGTGTAAGGTAGACATAAACACGCACATGAAACTATATTACACTTGCACCCTTATGCATAAGTGCATGTTTATAATAAACCTTGATAGATTAATAATAACTCTCATCAATGAAAGAAAACTTGGTGTTGGTTCCCTCCTTTCAGCACAATGACTACTGTAACAGTCACTCGCTGGCCTTTTTCCAAAAAAAAAAAAAATTGCAATGAAAGTTGCTGTGTTTTTAGGCATTTTGTTGCAATAAAGTTGCGGGATTAATTGCGATTTTGTCCACCTTTATAATGATTCTTTAACAATGAATTAAAATGAAGGGAACAAAACCACTATTATTTTAATTAATCATTAATCATTGTTATTTTTGACGGTAAATGTGAGGCGTTTTTATCACACACATTTCCTGCATCTTCTAAACTAATAAGGAAATGAGTTTTCTGACGTATGGCTCAATATTTTGCAGGAAATGACAATCATTGGTCAAAAACTGTGGCAAAGTTGCGGTAATTGGTTAAAATTGCAAAATTGTAGTAATGAATTTGCGGAGATTGTCTGAATTTGCATTAATAGTCATGACATCCAGGAGTGTCTGCTATAAGGAACCTCGACTTAAAGACCCCAAAGGCTCGGAAGCTGTTGTCGTGGGAACAACTCTGTCTCTTCTTCAGCCAGTGACATTTCTCACAGTTACCAAGGCGATGGGTCACGCCTCGATCTGCCTTGCGTTCAGATGCCCTGCGATGACGCTCGAGGAATGACATAATCCAAGAAAAAAAGGAAGTGAAAGAGAAAGGGAGCGAGCAAATGTGAATGAGGTGTCTGAAGGCTGAGGAAAAGAATGAAACTGAAAGATTCAGAGGTAAATGAGTGGGTGAAGGGGAAATGTCAGAAATTATACAGTCCTATGATATGTTTCTCACACTCATGACCTCACAGATGAGATAAGATCTTGGATACGAAAATGAACACCTTTTCTTAAGCTATTTATATACAGTCCATCTGTATTGTCCTTATTGTGAAGGAAATACATTCTGAATTTTACTCAAGTGCACGTTACATAAGGCCTCTGATAAAGTTCTACATGAGGGCATTATTTACAACTCTATTATTTATCATTTGAATGAAGACCGAGATAGAGGATGGTGAAGGTCGGGTTGGAAGGGAGAAACTTGGTTGAAGTAGGTAGTAGGCTTATTAGATATGACATACTATAGTCACCAGATGAAACAGATACAAGTAACACATGGATTATTCACAAGTTAACTTATATTTCATATCACTAAAATATGAGCACAGGGCTAAAAGTAAAGCAAAAATCTCTCAGCATGCTTTTCTGCAATACAAGCAGGTTGGCCTTGCATCCGTGTATAATACACAAATACGGCATATAACCTTAAATCAAGTGTGAAGCTGTCAAATAAAGATCACACTTGCAGTTAAGTCAAGGCCAACTGTGAAAGATGAATGATTCAATATGAGATCATAATATACGATGAACTCTACCATAGGCTGGGTCAGAAACCTAGTTGCTTGAATCAGAAGACTGGTATTAGGAACAACTGACCAGTTAAGATACATATACTGTACATCAGAGGTACAGGAAGTAGCTAACTTCATTACTTAAGTGAAAGTACAGATACCACTAGTCAAATGTTACTCCAATACAAGTAAAAGTCGTACAGTCAAATTTTTACTTAAGTGAAAGTACTGAAGTACTTGTTTTAAAAAATACTTAAATATTAAAAGTACATCTTCTTTCACCGCATTGTTGCATTATTGCCACAACACTTACAATGCCTCTGACTAGCTTGTAGAATAAGGAAGTGGTAGAATGTTACAGAATGAAATAGGCTGCAACCCTAACTTAATCAGGAGGACAGTGCAATAGCTGTAAATGCTGCTCAGAACATCAAATTAACATTCCAACCTGCTTAAAGCCCAGCTCTACACCTCTAGCTTCATGACTTTCCAACAGCAACAATGTTTTAATCAAGACAGAAAACAGCAGAACTGTCTGAACTTGGTTTTATATTTACAGTCTACGGGTGTGACGCAACTCTGCTGATTACTGATAGACTGTCACCTGCCAAACAACCAGTCACATTTTAGAAAAGGGGGAATAACATTCACTTTATCCACAGGTTTGAAAGTAACGAGTAACGAGAACCTTGATAGAAATGTAGTGAAGTAAAAAGTATGGTATTTGTCTTTAGAATGTAGTGAAGTGGAAGTCGTAAGTTTCCAAATAAAAAACTACTCAAGTAAAGTACAGATACTCAAAATCTCTACTTAAGTACAGTACTCAAGTAAATGTACTTAGTTAGTTACTGTCCACCTCTGCTGTACATCCAAATGGAGCTTAATGAACAGACAGAGTGAGGCCTGTAAAAATGTAGAAAGTGGAGAGAGCATCAACCAGATTAGATTTTAAGATGCATGATGGTCATGTGTTGGTGGTGCTGGAAAGGCCAGACAAGGCTTCAAAATTTGGCTAAAGCTGCTTTGCTTGCACTGAAAAAAATGGATTCATTTTTCCAACTTCATACATTTCAATTTTTATGACAAATTTCTATTAAACTAAAATGTGCAACTTGCATATTAAGATTACATAGTTCAATAGCTAGAGTTAAATGAATTGATTCAAATAAATCTGGCTCTGTTGTCATAAATCTAAATGAATTACAACCCATATTTTTTTTAATCCTGTGCATTTAAAAGCACATTTAATATGTTTATGTTCTTACATTTATAGCATTTATAGAATAAAACTTAACTCAGGTAATTTGATAAAAATTACTTTAATTTGTTCAATTATTTCATACTTTCAGTAAAGTATAATTTTGTAAATTGTCAAACATGCTTCTTTAAACAAGGGTTATTAGAATTTTTTTTTTAATGTGGTGTCAATTTGAGCATATTTTATTAAAAATAATCAAGTGACATTTAAAACTAAAGATAGCCACGAATAATTTTTGTGCAAAATTTTTGAAGCAAAACTTCCAAATCACCAGCTACTAGAAACAAAGCAGTAAAAGTGAACAGAGAGAGCGGAAAACAAGAGAGTGACGGAGAGAGAGAGAGATATGAATAGCAGTGTAACCTCAGCACGGCCTTCCTTACTGGCCTGCTTGTGCTATATATTGTTTGACCTGCAGAGTCTCTGAGTGATCAGCTGCTCGGTGAGATCAGCTCTCATTGTGCAGCGAGAGTCATGCAGAGAGAGAGAGAGATAGAGAGAGACAGACCTACAACTGTAATGCCGGATGTCAAGGAGAGCTGTGAGTGATGAAGAGCTATCGAGGAGACAGGTTTGATTGCAATATAACAATTTAGGGCTTATTTGTACTGTGTGTGTGTGTATCTGGATATATGTGTGCGAGAATGTTGAGAGTGCGTTGACAAAGGAAGTAGGTTGAGTGTGTCCTTGACTTTGCTGATAAAAGACAATTCTTAAAAATTCAGTCATGCACATTTGCCGGCGCTGAAGTGCTGGAGAGATAACAGCCCGAGGCTTATCCTCTTTAAACCGGGCCGGTGTGGCTTAGCTATCAAACCTGTCTAACCCTCTCCTAGTGCACTAATGGCATTAATTACAGCATCCAACTGAAGCCTCTACTACACCAGGAGTGTACTGGGGAACCGTGTAGCACAAACACAGTGTATTGTACCTCATTTATTACTTGATTCCTGCTATTATGTGCTCCGCAAAGACGCTCCAACCTGGGCCAGCAATCCTCAAACAAAACTACACCATGTTTATCCTTTTATTTAAAGACCAAATTGGATGTTAAGGATGCAGGATGGTCAGATGTGTTTTTTATGGCATTTGATGCCAAAAACACTGGCAAGTGCTGCTTAAAGAGTTCAAAAATTACAGTTTAAGCTGGGACTCAATGGCCGAACTTAAGCATAGCTCTACACCAACCAAAACTAGCTGATTGTGGCAGTGTTGCTTTTTCCAATTTTTTCCATTTCTGTGTTGATATGATTTAGTAGAATCAAATTCTGAATTCTGAAAAATAATAATAAAGTGATAACGTAGAGAGAGCCTTAGCCACACAAAAGAGACAAAACACACGCGCACACACAGACATTATGAAATTACATGTTGTGACAAATGAATGTGCACTTGACCATGATTCTATGTCTGCTATTGATGTCAGGTTCAAGTCAAATTAGTAAAAAGCTGCAAAAAGCAAAGGAACAAAGGTGGACCTGCATGGCACATAAGTGCAATTCTTCAAAAATATAAACATCTCAGTAGCTTCATTGAGAAAAATGCACAAACAACCAAAGAACATCCAAACCTCCAAAGGGAAGAATGAGAAGCTGTGCATGTATTCTAGGGGTGTTGAAATTAATCACATAATCGATGCATCATGACGCAGACATGGACAATTCTGCATCGATGAAATGGCAGACCTTTGCGCCGGCATTGCAGGTGGTCCGTGACATGCAATCCAGTTTCACTACTGGATTGCATTTTATTTATTTTTCAAAGCATTTACAGATGATTTGCCCATCTTTATGAATAATGAATTTATTGCAAATTAAATTGTGCACAGCCACAGATTACTGCTTAGTCAGAGTGGTGGTCCATGGGACAGGACCAGCTGAAAACTCCTGGATTATATCATAATGACACTGCTTGGCTATGGCATAAAAATTCTAGTTAAAAAGACCCCGGTAGTAACTATGGCTGCCCAATCTGCGATCCATGTCCAATCTGCGTGCAACGTGAAGTGATGTTGAAAAATGTATGGGATACATCGTGATGCATTGAGATATCGTATCGAATTGAATCGTTGACCTGATAATTATAATCGAAGACCAGTGAAGGTTCACACCTCTAATGTATTCACAGATTTCTTAATACAAAAATATGTTTCCACAGCTATATCTCCCAGGAAAGTACTTTTACCTCCCGTCCTGATTAAATTTAATGCTGGATTTCAGTTATACGACACAACTCAGAAGTAGCGCTAAACGAGTCACAAAATTGTAAAATCCCAACTGCATGATGACACATTTTTTTTGGAACTCTGATCTAACAGATTTACAAGATGAGGGAGCACATCCCAAACCACATCCCACAAATCTATGTAGCAGTCACGGTGCGGCGTCTCATCATGTTAATGTTTGCTTTGAGCATCCTGCCAGTTGGTAGGGTAACAGTTAGGAAGTTAGACATATGGTCAGAGGGTCAGAGCTTCCCGGAGGTCTCCTGTAAAGGTACCACTGAGGTACTCACAAGAAATGTACTGTCCCCAAGCTCTGCTCCCGGTCATTGTCTATGTCAACTACCCACTGCTCTTTCATGTATGGGTCAAATGCAAAGGTCACATTTTGTTGTGGAGCACTGTGTGCTGTGCTGTGTTCCAATATCAACTGCATATTGTGTGTTTTGGTTAACTAGCCACCGCCTGACATATATCTAAAATTCTAACTTCGTGTTTGCACACAATTGTTAGTAATCATATTAGCAACTGCATAAGCAACTGTATAAATGATGCCGCTCTTCTAAATTGAGGGATAGAGGAAGCCATGCTCATGTTGAGCTTTTGAGGGCCTTAGACTGACGTTTAATAACACAAGCCAGGTACTTGAGAGAAGGTTATAATTGGGAACAGCTCTCAGAGGAGGGACAGCTTTCAAAGACGCACAGCGGACAAGGGAGATTAGCAGCTTCGAGTGTGATGGTGCCAGAAGAAGAAGAAGAAAAGAAGAGCTACTCACTGCCTCCACATCTGTAAACGGTGTGCCATGATCAACAGCGGGGGAGATTCTTCACTGGACGACCACCGATGCTGCACAGTTGGCACTCACACACTCCGCTCAGGAATCTGGGACGGGCAGAGAAGGAAGAGAGAGGAAAAAGATGGATTGATATTTAATCTTCTTATTTGGGGTATTCTATCCCTTTTCCACACTGTCAGGGGGGAAAACACTGCCTGTTTACTCTAACCTGTAAAGTGCTTTCCAGCTTGCAGCGAGCAGTGCAATTCTGTGGAAAAATGCGTTTCTGAGATTCTGTTCCCTAAATAAAAATTGCTCAGTGCACACTAATGCTCCGTCATGCAAAATGAGCAACAATTCAGAGCTTCTTCACATAGAGAAGGAGAGAGACAAAAAGAAAGAAGAAGACAGAAAGAGAGAGCGTGACAGAGAGAGAGAGAGAGAGAGAGAGAGAGAAAGAGAGCATTAAGACAGATAGATAGATAGATAGATAGATAGATAGATAGATAGATAGATAGATAGATAGATAGATAGATAGAGAATAAAGGCATCTCTGTATGTGTGAGTAAGAGCAAGTGGGAGAGGGTAAGAGTGTTAAGGGATCTGATCTGTGTGTGGATATAAGAGGGAATAACAGAATGTTACGAGATGAGTGAAAGAAACTAAGACTAAGGCACTAAAGTAAGAGCCTAATTGACTGTGTGCAGCTTCCAATTACCCCCTAAAGCTAGCGGGATGTGTCATCATCGAGGTCGGCGGGGCGCTCACTCGCTTTTATGGACAGCTATGACGGAAAACACGAAGAACACTGTCTCCAATCACCAGGTCCCCATTTAAAGCAGCATAGCGGCATAGGATCAACGCTGCTTTATCACCGCATCCCATAAGCACTCTCTCCACTCCTCCTGGAGCGGGCTACCGAAGGCTAATGCTAACGCTACTGTAGTCAGAGTGTTAATTCAGTGCTGAAAATGGCACTAGTGAAGAGTGGAAGGCTGCAAGATAATGCACGGGAAGATATTGCCTGGTTGATTGAACACAAGTAAGTCGCCTATCGACCATTTCTCTACTATGAAACCTTAGATAACAGAGTTCTAGGCTGCCATTGATTTTAGACTGCGGCTAGAAATGGAATAATTAGAACACAAACTTTGCCATCGTTCCCACCGGGCTGAAAAGCAACAGAAATATGAGAATATAGGTCACAGTGTACAAATGCTTTTAGAAGCACTGCTAGCATCATTCCCAAACTGATTATAACCTCAAACACCAGGAACACAATCAACAATTCATGGGAGTTTGTTGAATGCGTGGCTGTGCATGGAGACATTTTTCGGGTGCTTATGCGTGCTAATGCATCTGTTTGTGAGTGAGCCTTTGCACCATAAATTTTGCACCATAAATTTCGCATTCATTTTCTAGCCTGCACATTTTTGTGGGCCATGATACTGATTATTTCCGACGCTGGGCGCTGCATTTGTTATGGTCTACAGACGTAGATCAAACTGTTAGAAAACAATATATCAGAGTAACAGAAGTAAGTGCAGCTTCCTCACACCCAACTCTGCCCTCACTCTACACTAATTCTCCCTCTTACCCTGTCTGAAAGTGTACCTTTACCTGTCTGGGATTCGAACCGGTGAGCTTCTGATCATGGAGTGAGCTTCATAACCATTACACTACCAATTGCATGGATGCAGTAGCCTATCGAAAATTCACTTTCTCAAATTCAACATCAATAAGAAACATCTAGCAGTCAAAAAAACCTGTCTTTCTAAACACTGGAGGGAAGGAGGAATTTGACTGGCCATGTACCAGTGACAATAAACATGCTCCTCACTGCCTTGCTCCATATGCTCTGCTTGCTGCCAGTCATTTCATTTTTATCTGAAAGGAGTTTTAAAAAGCCTATGCATGAATCTCAGAGCTGATATACCAGCAAGCAATGCAGTGAGAAACAGTGGGCTCTACGACCTCTCTCAGGGCACCTTCTTCGGCTGAGCAAGATGAAACATGACATAGCGCACACTGCTAGGTAATGAGAGGGCTGGCTGTGGGTTACTGTGGGTGTGTGTGGAGGCCTAAAAGAAAGCGAGAAGGACAACATGAGTGTATAGCTTGGAGGGAGAAACAGTTTTTAAAAGTTTTGGAATAGCAACTATAAGGATTTGTTGTTGCCCCCTAACACCCCCAACCCCCCTTTCTCTGTGCATATCTGTGAAATTCTTTCTCAGTGCTAGAGGGATGCGTAGCTGTGATTCAGTATTCTCCTTCACACAAATAAAAGAAAGATATCAAACTCTCCCTACACCTCAAGATTTTTCCTCCCAGCACCAGCATCACCACCACTGCTGCTGCTGATTACTGTAATACGCTGAACATCGGCAGCTGCCAAGCAAAACGACCTATGGGATTGGATGGGCGAATCTGGCACAGCAGAGCTCCAGGTGGGCCGTGCACCCGCTCTGTTCCTGAACACACACGAGATCAGTGGGTAACTGCAACCATAGAGGCACTGCGGTTGTTTATGCTAATGGGATCGATAGCACTGCTCTTTCTTCCCTCTTCCCTTTTTCACAGGGTGAATAAGCTCTAATCAGGGACTGCAGGGATTCTAATTAGGGGCTGGATTTCCCACCAGGCCAAGCAGGGGCCAGCGCTCACCGAACAGGGGACTGCTGACTGCAGCGTTCCCCATGGCTGCCCCGGCCACGAGCTCTGCTAAAGATGTAACCCAGAGGCCTTCGCTGGCACCGGCGGTGGATTGTGTTTGAAGGGTAGTTCATTAGCATGCACTACAGCATGACCTCACCTATTACTAACAACTTCTCAACACACTCATACTACTGTACACAGATATTTTGGGTGTAGCAGGTGCTCAAACCAAAAAACAATGATTTTTAAAAACGAATTGCAAACAAAGAGACAGCCTTGTAAAAAGGGCACTTAACAAGTCGGAGGCCAAAAGGCCAGGGGCATGAGCACCACGTGGGGTCTTTCTACCTGGGGTGGAAGTAAGTAGTTTATTTGGATACTTGTACTGTTCGGAGTATATTTTTAAGTCTGCAATTTTACTTGTACTTCAGCACAAATTAAAGTCCACTTCACTACATTTAAAATGACATTTAATTACTAAGTACGTATACAATTTGAATTAATATTCCAAAGTTTGAATAAACATGACCCCACAAAAAAAATAGAAAAGTGATGGGGAATATTTATTCATAATATCAACAGCTAAATATTAAATTATTTTTACTTTTACTTAGATTTCTGTTGTCTACATATGCAGCAGATTTGTGCATCCATACATTTTCAATAGTTTCCTGTTCTCTCCTAATTATGGTGGTTGCCATAACACACACGCACATGCATGAACGAATATATTTCATATGATAATCTCAAGCCTTGATCTGTTTGACCCTGTATGTATGTGTGCGTGAATAAAACATAATGCTTATGATAATGGCAGGCCTGGAGGAGGCAGATCATTTCTATAATGCAAAAGGTCTGCACGCCATTTTCAACCCCTCAGCTCTGGAACCCTGTTTTACACAATCAGAGAGAGAGAGAGAGAGAGAGAGAGAGAGAGAGACCTTTCTCCATATGCTATACCAATTAAGCTATAATGGATTTCATTCACTTTTTAAACTGAGATTGTACACAACATCTGAACAATGTAACATATACACAATTCTCCATAAATATACTATTTGATATTTACGACGCACTGCTACACGTATGACGCAGTATGGTGTCAGAAGCATAAAATATGAATCGCTGAGGCTTCATGATAGATGAGCTGAAATCTGCAAGCAGTCAGCTAGATAGGATCACATGACTCAATGTCAAAGGTTTCTTCTTGCTTAATACATGGTTCAGCCAAAGTACAAAATCCTATCTGCATTTAACAATTATGTCTCCAATGAAGACAAATATGGCAACAAGCAAAAACTTGGACATTATCTCATTAGCACTACAGAGTGGTATCATTACAAACTACTAACAATTAGAAGAAGGTCAGCTACACCAAAGCTACTGTTTTCATATAGTAGTTAGCTAAACTAAAAGTTCATAGTATTTCATGGCCACAGATTCCTTGCTACCATGTTCATTGAGGTGGACTCCATCCTCCGACTCTATCTGACAGCTGCCAAGAGTGTGCTGTGATGCACTGAGCGTGTACCGTGTTGGAACGGTAGCTTATCAGATGCCACTTCAGCTAATCCAATACAAATCAGAAGCTCCTGCAAGCTGAAAAAAAAGTTTCTCAAAAATTAAGATTCCATGCCAGACAAGTGCTAGTCTAGAGCTAGACAAAATTAAAACCTAACACTAATACAAGCTTCTTGTAAAAGGTGATGCATCGTGCATGTTAAGCACAAGATTAAAGGCGTCGACGTGCATTAACATTATAAAGTGAAGTGCATGTATTTTTTGGCAGGCCTAAAAAGGTTTTTACATTTTCCGCCGCTCCTTGTGGAGGGTAAGCGGCCCGTCTCGTCCCCAGCCCCTCATTAGCTCCTGTGCGAGAGTGGCAGTGCTGCATTAAAAAGCAGCGTATGCCCATCTCCACACACTCGGGGCCTGCCAGGAGAACTTCCTCTTCCTGTCACACTGCTTTTTAGTCAGAGCTGAGAGCAGCATGTTTAGGTTTAGCAATCCCTACGGACTCGTCTTTCTCTGTCTCTCCATCTCCATTTCTCTTACACACACACACACACGATCATGCACGCACTCATTCCATCTCTCGTTCTCTCTATCTGTCTAAGAGGTCATGCAACATTAAAAAGAGGGGCTTTCTGTGCTAAATTGAGTAGGGAGAAGAGTAAATTATGTTTGCAGTGCATTTGTCATTAAACACAAGTGATTTCTGTTTCTGTTTGCATGTTCCATCACCTGTGTTTAATGACAAATGCAGAATATGAAACATTTGTAAGAACATTGTCCCCTTCAATATTAAAAAAACTTGATTTTGGCAGGGTTTAGTCTTTTGACGTTTTAGCAGGTAAAGACTAGTCCTCACAAAGTTAACCGCTTTTATAGAAAACTAGAAAAGACACAAAAGATTGACTTTAGATTCCTGAGGTTAAATTTAAGAGCTAGGTGTGCTTTTATTCTACATCTTTTGGCCGCATACAGATTAGAGGTGTGAACCATCACTGGTCTCATGAATCAATTTGATTACGGTTATTAGCTCAAGGATTTGATTTGATACGATATCTCGATGCATTGCGATGCTTGCCATCAATTTTTCTACATTATTGACATTGCATGCAGATCGTGCTGCTATAGTTGCTACCAGAATGTTCTTTTTAGCTTGAAATTTTAGGCCGAAGCCAGAAATTCACCAAGCAATATCATGATATGATTCAGTGGTTTTCAACTGCTTGTCCTAAGCACTACCATGCAGACTAAGTAATCTGAGTGTGGGAGGGAGTATTTTTTTTATATTACTTTTTAGATATTTGCATTAAATTCATTATTCATAAAGATGTCCAAATCATCTGGAAAAATGAAGAAATGAATACTTAAAAAAAGTGATTTCAGTAGTAAAACTGGACTGCATGTCACGGACCACCTGTAATGCCCCCGCAGACTACTGGGGGGCATCTGACCGCAGGTTGAAAACCTCTGTTATAATCGATTATGGTCTTCCATTGCATCAATGCAGAATTGCCCACGTCTGCATCGCGATGCATCGATTATGTGATTAATTTCAACACCCCTAATGCAAACTGGTTTAAAACTAAATCTGTGTTGATGTTGAAAAGGTGTGCATGTTAATAACATCGTCAACCTCCAACTTAAATGCATGACCCTAAAGAAACGAGCCCATTTTTATGTGAGTGATAATTTGTCATTGTGAACATAGCACAGCACGTAACCTCTGCATTTGACGCATTTGTCAAGGAATAAGTTGAACAGGATAAGAGCGTCTGCTAAACTGTTGAGACATTTGTCACTGCCACGGTCACAATGTCACTGTTATTAGGAAACGTAACTCTGAATAAAAGAAGAGGGAAAGTTGGCTCCCTCATCGGGGGGTTGCTGGTTCAAGGTCTGAACCGGTAAAGGTACCACTGAGGTACTCATGAGCAAGGTACCGTCCCCAAGCACTGCTACTCAGGTGCTGCACGTCAGCTGACCACTGCTCCTTCACGGACGGGTCAAACGCAGAGGTCACATTTGGTTGTGGTGCACCGTGTGCTGTGGTGTGTTCACAATGACAATCACTCACTTAAATTCACTTAAAAGCATCTGTTAAATACTGAAAATGTAAATATTATTCATGTGTAGTTATTATACAATCAACTGAAGTACTGCATAAAGAAAGCATGACCCAACTATGTGGGTACACACAGTGAGTGAGGGAGAGAGAGACAGGGAGGGAGACACGGAGAAAGAGAAAGATGCACAGAGGAAGAGAAGAAGAGAAAAAGAGGGGGAGAGAGAGAGAGAGAGAGAAAAGCACTCGCACTCATGGTCTAAACCCCTCTCCTGGCCTCTTGGTTGATGTGTTGTTCAGGGAGATGTGCAGCCGCTGCCAGAGATGGAGGAAGGGATTAATATTTCATATTGGACTCTAGGTCTGTCTATGCTTTGTATGATTTAATACAGGTTTAAAACTGAACTTTTAAAAGTCTGGTTCTCTCTCTCTCTCTCTCTCTGTCTCTCTCTCTCCGTCCTTATGCTCTCATTAAACAATGGCCCAGCAGTGAGCAGAGAGTAACAGTCCTGACTCCATTTGTCTGTTCGGACCGCTCTCGATGATGCCTCAGTAAAGGAAGAGGGGAGCGGAGTGGCAGATAGACAGAGGCAGGACACATCCACAATGTTCTGATATTCTTTCTCATGTTCTCAGGCCCTCAGTGCTGGACGTCTTTGCCGAACCTTTTTCCCCCGTCTTGTCTATCCCACAAAATCTATGGTGAAAATCCATGCTATAACTCTTTCTAAAGTCCAACTACTGCTCGCACTATGCAGCAAAATATAGTCTGCCAGCGAAAAAAAGCTTTGCATCAAGTTACCTAAGTAATCTCACTCCCTTGCTTTTTGAGCGTTTTGTAGCGGAAGCGAAGGGAATGAGCCTGCAGAGCCAGAAGTGAACATCCACGCAATTTTAGAGACATTAATTGAAGATGGAAGAGGGCGAGTTGGGGTTAAGGGTCTTGCTCAGGGACCTAGTGGTGGTGGTGCTGGAGGTAGGACTCAAACCCACGACCCCAAAGGCAACCACCACTCAAGACAACATGACAACGTTTCCTGATTAGCGTTAGCAAGTCAGAATTTTCAGTTTTTATACAATTTTAATATACAGCATTATCATTTTGATCAACTGCATTATGTGCTTTTATCTTGTTGATGAATAATTACACATCCTAAATGTTCCATCATTTAAATCCTTACTTATAGAAGCTAGTATTGTTCTTGAAATCTATTAGTCCCTAACTCTTAATTAAAACACACACCAACAGTCACTGCAATATTATATTTTCCTTATCTCTGAAAGAGATATTGTTACAGGATTAACAATATAATGAAAACTTATTGTCATAGGAGTCATCCAGCACACACGTGTCACTCCTGTATCTCACTGAAACTGCAATCACACACCCCAATTACAATGAGACTGAACTTGACAAAGACAGAGAAGGGAAGAGTGCGGCAGAGACCACATGTGTGGCTTTGAGCATGAATCTGGCTAAATTACGCTGTGATTTCTGCAAAGCCAGGCCACTTCGGAGCTCTGTTACATTAAAGTGTCTTTTATTCTAATTAAGCAGATGGGCCATGATGTCATCCACCTAGTAAAGAATGTACGTATATATGCAGAAAATATATGCAGCTGTTCTACAGCAGTGTGTTCATAGCAGTGTCATAAATTCCGTGTGCAGTGTTGCATTCATCCGACTTCTGTGCATAAAAAGGCTCCAAATGACCATGGTAATGTGGAGCATTCAGTCATCCTTAAATCTGCAGCATAGATAGGACATATAGGCTTGGAGTTCAGCCACTGTTCTGTGTGTGTGTGTGTGCGCGTGTGCGTGTGCGTGTGCGTGTGCGTGACAAGCTGCTTCCCAGCTCATTACACACACTACAGTTTCCTCTATCTTCTCTTATCTACAGATGACTTCCATGATTACTCTCTCACACACACACACACAAACTTGTGCACATATGCACACACATCCTCATACACATACATGTGATTCTTTCTCTCTCTCTCTCCTTGACCCTCTTATCTTCATCATTAGTGGTATCACAGCTTTTCAGCCCAAAAGCAGCTGAATCACAGCAACATTTCCCTCTGCGCTGGACGTCTTTGCCGAACTTTTTTGCTGTCTCGTCCATTGCACAAAATCTATGGCGAAAATCTGTTTTATAACTCCTTCTACAGTCCAAATACTGCTCTCACTTTACAGCAAAAACGTAGTCTGCCAGTGTACAAAAAGCTTAACATCAAGTTATCTAAACAATCTCTTTTCTTTGCTTTTTTGTAAAGTAAACTTTTGTCTTGATTGATTTTTTAGTTACCCTGTCAAGTGAAGTTACTAGAGATGCACCAATCCAACTTTTTCATTATCGGCCGATCCAGAGTACTGATCTGATACCAGGAAATACTGTTTTCCTAGCTAAAACCATGTAATCTTTACATAACCATATGCATATGCTAAATTATTTATTATTAAAATAAAGGAAATCAGGAAATTATTTTATCACAGTCCCTAATTCCTGTGGCACTAAAACGTTCAGGAATACAGAGAATTGCGAGCAAGAGCTGGTGTTGTTAAGCTCTCACAGCACTATTTCCCTCTGCTGCTGTTCCTCTCAACGCTTTCCTCTACCCTACTTCTACCAAGACAATTACAACGAAAGGCGGAAGGAGGAATGGCTGATGAGGCAGCATCAGTAAGAAAAACACCAGAAAAAAGCAAAAAATCGAAACCGTTATTCATGCAGCTTGCGTTTCCCATGCTTTTCGGAATTGGTTGTGAGCAGGCTATTCCAGAAATGACAAAACAGCGATTTATTAATTTCTCTTTCCTTGCACTGAATACTCTCCTGCCCCGGCGCAGCATACTTGGGCTGCAATCTCTACATTTCTTTCTATGAATTCAATTTTCAAACTGCGAGAGGAATGCAAACGGGCACATGGAATTTGCTCCCAAAATGAGTTACCCGCTCACGGCTCTGCAGCAGAAATCAAATCTCCGAGATTCAAACCATCACACAGACACAACTACATATCAGTACACAGATTAGAAATAAATGAGTTCATTCATCACCTGGCTGAATTTCTGGGTGAGCGAGTGTGGGGCAAGCTGTGATACAGAAGAGAATCTATTAGATGGTGGCAATTTGTCAGAAACTTCTTTCAAATATTTAGTTACGTCAGTCCTGGGGTTTGCTTCACAAAGCTTGTGGCCTCTTTGGCAGCTTGACCCGCAGGAGGGGACGAATGCTTATTGGACGGATTGATTGGATGTGCATTAGGGGCAGATGTCTAAAGAATATTGGAAATCTGACACACAGGCTCAAAGCTGCTGAGAGCTTTAACTTCCCTCCCTGAAAGGGGTTAATGGGTTGAATCAAAAGAAGTGGAAAATTACATCTCATCTTGGAGCATTTCCTCAAGCCGGCTAATTTTTCACACACCAAGCCGAGAATAGATTTTTGCGAGAGAGGGGCTATCAGCAAAGTCCATCGCTTAGGTTGTTTTATGGTCCACGTTAACATACCAATAAATGAGTTCGAGTTAAATCAAGCACTTATTGCTGCTCTCAGAGAAGACTGCAGCAGCCTTGGAGAACAACAGCCCTGTTACCGTATCACAAAAAAAAAACAAGTACCTCATAAATTCCCCGAATCCCGAACACAACAAAGCAGTCGAACAATGGCTCCTCTCTCAACTGAGCCAGAAAAGATTTACTGAAGAAAAACAATGAGAGAAAGGGGCTGACATTTGGCATTAATTTAAGGAGCTTATGCTACATTAGTCAACAGCCATATACGGCTCTTTTGTTTTTAAGACAAGCTGGAACCTCGCCACTGGAAAACATCACCTGTGACAGACCCATATTTTCAATTAATGGCTAATTACTGGGCAGAAATTTACTTATCTAAACCGGGCTGGTATTCCTCAGCACGCTGCCGCATCTGTGCCACGCCATGTGGAGACACAGTGCCTGAAAATCCGTCACGGTCCACCGAAGACCGCCCAGCCTGCTACTCGCTGATTTGTATATTTGCATATGTTTTGGAGCTAATTGCAGATTAAGGTGCCTTGAAAATGGATTGCCTGATTAAATTTCTGAGTTATTTACAGTAAGCAGTCACTTTACAGCCTACTCTCTTGCTTTGAGGTCGGTTTTGGAGAAGCACCTTGGATAAAATCAGATGTACTTAATATTCCAACGTAGAGAAATGGAGAGCGCTGCCAAAAGCATCAGTGTTTAACATGGCTGCCAAGAATTTATGGCTGAATCTGTGAACATGTCCACTCTTTTAGCAATTAATTGCTTGATGTGTCAGCCGAGCTTAAGTAGGAGCCACCAGACGGCGTTCTTCTGCCCCACTTTGCGTGACAAGCCCGGTTCGGATGTTTGCGGCCCTTAAACTGCAGGCCACTGCAATACAGAAAGTTTCCAGAGCCACTTACAACTCCACGAAGAGCTGTAACCACAGAATGCTGCAAGCTAACTTTACTGAGTATCATCAGATTTGACGGATCCCCAGGAAGACATCCCTTGGCCTTAAAAACAAGCTCAAAGTCTTAACACAAACAACTTATTCCACTCCCTTAACTGAGGTTTACCTCGAAAGTTCACAAGCTACACATAAAACGCTGTGCTGTGAAATATGTAATTTCAACAGAAGCTCTGCTTGTTTCTGTGTGGCTCCTTGGGGATGTTCATGGCATAGGGCTCTCAGGCTCTATCTAAAAAGAATTCTGGTTGTATCGACTGTAGACGCACAGCTTATTGGATGTCAGCAGGGTGTGAGCTGGAACACTCAAAGCCTCATCGATACGGCTGATGAACACAGCACGACTGAGAGTCGGGACCAAACTAAGTACTCAGGCATCCATCATACACTTATACCTTATGGACAGCTATCGTCTTATATGTATCTGGCCACACACACACACCCACACACACAAACACATACCCAAACACACACACACACAATCACAAGCACGCAACAGAAAGAAGGGGAAGTCCATCAGATTTTTCTAGAAACTTATAAGTGCAATTAAAAACATTTTCTGACCAGTTTTCTTCTGTATTTTCATGACTCACCTAATGACTTCATCTTGAAATAAGGATGAAAAAACACTGAGCTGTTGAGTCACCACCCAAAATAATCAAAAATAAACTTGGAAAGCCAACAACAAAAATACATGTAATGGCTGCATGTCCACCATTATGGATTTCAGTGAAATGTAATGGAAAAAAATGCTCATGAGAGTTAATTAGTGCCATGGAAGAGAGTGACCTCACTGGTGGGCTCTGATGAAGGAAAATGCCATGGTTTGACCTCACTCCTTACTTTTCTCATTAATTAAACTCCGTTAGAAGATCTCCAGCACATGGTTACGGCTGTTTACAGGAGACCTCGGTTAACCCCGTCACAGACGTGACATCATTAGAGTAAGATGACTGTTCTTCTGAAACTCATGACCTTCACCCTGAAAGCAAGGACGTTCATCAGTTTCACCAAAATAGTGAGCTGCTACTGGAAGGACATCTCACAATACTGTGAACTGTGTAGTAGAAGACGACAACTCTTTAATTTGCTGAATAGTCGATGTTAAATCATCCCAGTGTCCTTGATTTCCAAGAACGGCCAGCATTTAGCAAGAAATACCAACCACAGATCAAAGGTATGACAAACAAAATTCATGGCATGTGTTCTATTTTGTAGAACCAACGCACACTGTTATGCCTATTGCTCATTAGTAGCCTTGCACATCTCCCTGCTTTTAACTCTTGCTAAATTATTACACATTAAGGGCCCGTGTCTACCAAACATGTTTTTCCGCTTGGAGGGCTCAAAACATCACTTCCTGGGTGCTTTCTCTTAGCGTTGCTAAGTTACAATAAGCGCCTTCAGGCACTTAAGCGTTCGTTCCTATTTTAACGTGTTTTTGTGAGATTGCTAATTTAGCCAACAAGATGCATCTTAGCATTAGTGGCAACGTTTGAAATAGATTCTCACGTCTTCAGGACGAGACTGAGTGCATGAAATCTTCTCCACCTGCTCCAGATACGCCGCCATTTGTAGTTCTTGACAGTGTATTCCCTGCCCCTTCCTCAATTTTGACTGGATAGCAAGAAACAAGTGAAACTGACAAGCGCAGCGCTGTTCTAAAAGTTGACCAGATTTCAACAGCCATCTCCACTGAAGGCACTTGGAGCTCTGAACGCTGACACTTATAGGATTTGTATTAAAAATAGGCGCTGATAGCAGAAAATGCGTGTTTCGGTACACTTGGGTACACAGAAAATGATATTGCTCCAAGGGTACTGTAACTAGTTACTGGAACTAGAAAATTCTTCTGGATGGCATCACTAGCACTGCAACTTCCTAACTCCTTGACATTTTGTTTCATTATTTGGTTAAAGATTTCTGTTAAGCATCTATTTACCGTACGGATATACAAATAATTTTATAAAAGCAATGCAATTAAACAGAAAGTTAAGGCCTATTATAACTGGTTTGAAAAATGCTCCAACTATTTATTAATTAGAGGCATTGAAACACTTCCGTTCAGCAACATTTTGTTTTTAATCCCTGATATAATTTCTCTAAATCATATTTCTACGTTCATAATTCAACTTACAAACATTGTTGTGTTTGATGTGCATCAGTAAATCACTTCTTCCTTTAGTCTCTACTTGTTGCATTATTCTAGTCTCAGTGAATCCTGAACAGACATTTACACTCCAGTCATTGCTGTTAGATAAAAGTAAGAAGTAGTTGTCACATTTTCCATTAGCACTGGCAGAGGACCTGCAGAAGACAGACAGGGGCACTGCTTGTCATTACATTTTCACTAAACACGTTCCTCTAATGTTGTGTTGCATGGCGTTCAGAGCGTTCACGAAACTGCATAAGATGCAGCAGAAAACTTTAGCTCACCGTTATATTCGAATCACAACAACAGGCTTGGGCATGTCATTCAAACATCACCCTCACACCCCGGAGATGAGTTTTAGGGGCGTCGGAACAGCAATCTTTACAGTCCATACCAACGGGAGCATCAGTTATTCTCACCACAGCTCTGCGGTGCCTTTGATATCTGCCCACATCCCTCTCCCAGCTCTCAGATCTGGGCTCAGACAGGGAGTGAGGCAAGAGACGGCAGCTTGTCCTCAACTGTCTCATGCTCGAGTTTTGAGCAGGGCATACAGAAAGTGAGAATGACGGAGTGAAGCATCAAGGGGTCGTTAATAAGCCCCAACGTGTGAAGGGTTAAAGCCGTGAAAGTTCTCCTAGCAACAGGGAGAAGATGAAGAGTGAAGAGCTGGAAGAAAAAGAGAAGAGAGGAGAGGAGGAGACAGAGGAGAGGCGAGTCCCATCCTGACAGTCCAATAGTATTGCAGCTTGGTTGGAAAATAGGAGGATGAGTGCGGTAGGAGACGAAGAGCCCTGTCTGGTCTCCCTGCAAAAACTGCAGCGCTGATGTCTGCAATAATGGCAGTGAGCATGAGGTGCACTCATGACCCGGCGTTTGACTGGCAGGTGGCAGTGCCAAGATGAAAGAAGATTCTGGAGGATGGGGAGAGCCAGAATTTAGAGTGATGCTGCGTACACACACACAAACGCACACACAGATGGTGTGTCTGGTAATAATAACGAGCCTGCAAATGTTCATGTAAACACCGCTGCTCAGCGTGCTGATCAGAGACAGTAGTTTGACAGAAAGCATGCTGTTTAGACACAATTGAGCTTTTAAAAGGTGAGAACAGGTGTAAATAATCAATCAGTTGCCAAATCACATGATCCACAGCAGGCATAAGGAGGGAAGGAGTTTGTTATTTGCTACATTTAGTAGTAGGTTTAATTCCAGGCACGTCTACATTTTGCACACACTTTGGGATCGGCAGCTGACGTGAAGCCACTCCCGGATCGACTGACATGATGAATGAAAAAGCCAGCGGTCGTGGCAGTAGGCTGGGTGGCACGAGTTATATATTGGCAAATGTGAAAGCTGCACTTTTACAAAAAGATGGAGAGAAAGAGGGAGTGCAAACACAAACATGGGAAGACGTCCAAGACGAAAACGTGTGATCGGGAAGTTGTTAACTTTATCAGCATGACTCAGCAGAATCAAGATAACTAAAAATGTGCCCCAGAGAGCAAAAAAAAAAGTGTTAGTTTGTTTGCATCGGTGTGCGAGAGGGTGTGAAAGACAAGGTCTTAACAAGAGAGCGGGGAACTAATGAAGGCTTGAGAGTGCAAATTAGCTTGAACAGAGGAGCTACAGGAGGAGGGAGATGCAGCCTAACTTTCTGTGCTGACACTGTTCATTCCTCCCTGTTCTCATTAGCCCTCTCTCTCTCAACCACTCTTAATTCCTGTCAGGCCTAATTAAAAGTGAGAAGAACAAACTCTTCCTACCACATTGTCCTGTGAACACAGTTTCCGTCCAATCACAGCCTGTCACCCTCGGTGCCTGCTATCTCCTCTGCTTCCCTGTCGCACAATCAGCCGTGCATGCATGTGTTTGTATGCATGCACATACGCATGCATACACGTGTGCATGCATGCACATGTGTTTGTATGTGTGTCTATGTCTTCTAACACTCATCTACTAAGGTAGATGTGTGTGTGTATGCCCACACATATGAATTTGTGCATGCACATGTGTCTCTCTTTTACACACACTCACTCACACATTCACACACATACTAGCTTAAGACTACAAGGGTAGAAGTGTTTGTGCATGTGCGTGTGCACGTGTTTGTTGGTTCACATACGTGTAAGCATGCATGTGTATATACAACGTCTACTAAACACACTCATTCATCCTGTGTGTGGGTATGTGTGAGTATGCAGGCGTGTGTATACGCATGCATTTGCTTACACGTGCTCGTGTGCATGCAGACATACAGTGTCTATGTTTTCTACACACACTCTCATTTGCATGCACATCTACCATCCTTGTCGTACAGGTGAAGATAAATATATGCTGAACTACATTCATCTTCCAGGAAAAGTGTATAACCGCTCCCCTTAATAAATCTGCAAACTGCAGACGTACAGTGAGACCGTTTGTCATGCGCGCACGATACTATTCAAAGGGATAGAAACATGCTGTGGGCGTCCAGACACACACTTCCAGCACGCCGCATATGTGAAAGCGTCCTCTCATGCGGGACATTTCAGGCTGAATGCGTAGCGATTACTCCGAGTCTAATGCCATGCTAATCTCCAGAGGCACTGTTAATCTGCATCCCTGTACATTCCCCTCCTCCTCCTCGCCCTCATCCTCCTCTTCCCAGCCCAGCTACTTCTCCCGGCTTTAGTCAGAAATGCTAAGAGAGCAACACTGCATGCAAATGGTATCCATATTTCATGAAGCTGTCTCTGAGCGCACTCGTTCATGCGGTTTCCACAACTGACGCTCTCGGAGTCACACGAGATTGCCTGTATTTGCGAGTGCAGACGATTCTGCTCTCCTGCAAGCGTCCCAGCTCCTGGTCAGGTCCGCAGGTAGCGGTGAAGGTACAGTAGGCTCTTTTAAAAAAGAAATGTGTGTGATGTAAACCGCTCGGCAGTGGGTAGCGCCCGGGGTAGAGGGAGTGTGTTGAAAGGGCCTGCAGGAAGCTTCTGTCTTATAGAACAAAGAGCAAGAACCAAAGGAAACAGGAGCATGAGAGAGAGGGTATGTAAAAAGACAGCAAGCGAGACTGTGGTGAGACAATGAAAGGTCAAAAATGAACAGTGAAATTGCATACATGGAAAACTGACGCTAGATCAGGGGGAGGCTAAATATTCATAGGAGTAAAGCTGGGTTTAAAAACCATACAGTCTGAATGGAGGGTGGAGTTTACATCTACCGTACCATGTAGGTGTAGATGCAAGTTGTGACTTGGGGTTAGGTGACAGCTTGGCTGTTTCTAAGCTACTTTTAATCATAGGTAGCTTCATGCGTTGATAAAGCGAGGCGTACGCTGATTGCATCAACAACTGTGCAATGTAATCGGAGGACAGAGCCCACCTTGCCCAAGATGGAAGCAGGATTTAGAGGTCAACCAATATTGGTTTTTCAGGGCCGATATCAATAACGATTATTGCTAGTTAACAGAGCCGATAACATATTTGTAACCAGTTGTGTGTTCGAATGCTACCTCCAGCACTACCACCATTTGGTCCCTGAGCAAACCCTTAACCCCAAGTTGCTCTCAGGGAGACTGTCTCTGAAATTAGGAAACATGGAAGTAGCTCTGAATAAGTCTGCTAAATGCCATAAATGTAAATATAGATGGTTTGATGTAGTGAGCGTTTAACAGTAGATTGGCTGTAGCTTAGCAAATTTTAATCATTAGTAGCTTGCAGCTTCAAAAGCTCCCGTTTGAAAGTTGCTTCCCCAACACTGATGCCAGGGTTGGAATTGTACCATTTGCCAGGACACATCCTGCAGTTCGACAGGTCGAGTTTTTCGCCCAAGACTCAAACGCTTGCCAACGTACATGCGTATGAACCCGGCCTCCCATGTCTAGTAGGAAAGAAACAGCAGGGGAAATGAGATATGAAAAATTCATGAGTGCTGTAAGCACTGCAGCTTTAAGTAAATATATTCAGTCAAGTCAAGTGCATTGATAGCAGGCAGCTGTGCAGAGCTCAGGCATCACCGTTCTAACGCTAAGGTGCATTTTTCTCCACATTTCCATAAACTGGCTGCAGTGTGGGTAAATGGAGCATACAAAACCAAATCATTTCCAGACCAAACCAGACCCTACTCTACGATGTACGATATAGTCAGGGGAACCAAAACAGTTTTCTTGGTATTCAAAAAAAGGAGAAACACTAAATATAAATGAAATATTTTCAGCTTTGATTTGAGTTTTACAACAAAGAGCAGTGACTTAGTGTTTATGAAAAGTATTAGACCTTTTTTTGAAAGTGTTCAAGTTTAGCACAATTGTGATTACAGGCAATACATTGGTGTACCAACAGCACTGGCTGATATGAGCTAAATGAAGATGAACAGATATCAGCGATTATAATTGGCAAAAATAACATATAAAGAAAATGAAAAGATGAATGACATGTCTGTTATTAGGTAGTTTACAACAACTTTTTGGCATGATTTGATCAAAAGTAATATTTCTTAGACTAAAATAAGTGCCATATGTAAACTGCATACCAGTTATATGAGAACTCTAAAATAACTATAAATAAAAAAGATTTGGGTTTTAACATAATAATCTTTGTATTCTAGGGTTAAGGTCAACAAATGTACCATTATTGTTTTTAATTTTATTCAAATATCGAAATTGTTACCAGCCTTAAAGACAGACTGTTATATCTGTTATACAGGGGCTTTAAAATAAATACACTTATCACATATTTAGAGGAAACCTTATGTGTATTATACATTTCTGAGGTAATTCCTTCTTCTTTTTAAGGAAGACTATATGTACCTTTGTTTTTTTTATTTATTGTAAGTTGTTTGAACTTAACCTGTTGTTAACGTTCTAAAGTTCTATCTTAGGATCATTTCAGGGTACATTTCACTACATGTTGTATAATGTACAGTACTGTGCAAACGTTTTAGGCAGGTGTGAAAAAATGCTGTAAACAAAGAATGCTTTCAGAAATATAAATAATGATTGTTTATTTTTACCAATGTACAAAATGCAAAGTGAGCGAACAAAAGAAAAATCTAAATCAAATCAACATTTGGTGTTACTACCTTTTGCCTTCAAACCAGGATCAATTCTTATAGGTACACTTTGTAGGATTATAGTCATTTTATTATTTTGTAGGATTATAGGATTATAGATCTGTGGTTAGTTCCCCAAGATGTTTGGAACAACCTACCAGCCGAGTTCCTTCAAAAACTGTGTACAAGTGTACCTAGAAGAATTGATGCTGTTTTGAAGGTAAAGGGTGGTCACACCAAATATTGATTTGATTTAGATTTCTCTTTTGCTCATTCACTGCATTTTGTTGATTGATGAAAATAAATGATTAACACTTCCATTTTTGAAAGTATTCTTTGTTTACAGCATTTTCACCCCTGCCTAAAACTTTTGCACAGTACTGTATGTGACAAATAATGTTTGTCAATTGGTAGCATAACGATTAGGGAGTTGGCCATGTGATCAGAAGGTCGTTCAAGTCCTGGACTGGTAAAGGTACAACTGAGGTACTCATGAGAAAGGTACCGTCCCCCAAGCACTGCTCCCTGGGTGCTGCTAAAAGGCTGTGCACTGCTCCTTCATGGATATGGTCAAATGTAGAGGTCAGATTTTGTTGTGGCATTTTGTGCTCTGGTGTGTTCACAATGACAAATCTTGAATACATCAATATTGTTTAACTTGAAATTGTTATGAGCGTTAAAAATCCTAAAATCATCCAGGCTCTAACCTGTAATAGTCCAGCTCAATTAATGCTCATCGAGGGAGGCAGCAATTCTCTCCTCATCATCTGCACCCTTACGTCCCATTCCTCATTAACTAGGCCTCCCTGCGTGTGTGTGTGTGTGTGTGTGAGGGACGGGGCTTTGTGTGCAAGAGATTTACTGTGCGCTTGCAGCTTCTCCAGGTGCTGTAGTGCTGACAGCGAGGCCGGACCTGCCGAGGAATAAGCTCTCAGAGCCAGAGATAATTGGAGGGCAGGCTGGAGCCGCTTTCCTAAGAGCTGAACTCCTGCCTCGCTGCCACTCACACTCATCAGCCAGTGATGACAGAATACAACTCGTCTCACACGCGGGTGTGTGTGTGTGTGTCTCTGTGTATGTGCTCATCTTAATAGGATTACCCATACTTATATAAATCTTAAATGATATAGTAATGATGTCTGGCCAGGTGATGGTGGTGAGGGCGATGGTTTAGGAGGGAGAGAAACGTAATAAAAAGAGAACAAAAAGAGTGAGCGATTGATAGATACAGAAAGAGAGAGAGAAAGGCAGTGAGATATGGAGAGACAAAGAGAAAGACAAACACACACAGAGAAAGAGAGAGACAGAGAGAGACAGAGAGAGAGAGAGAGAGAGAGAGAGAGAGAGAGAGAGAGAGAGAAAGTGTGTATGAGAGAGATAGAGTGAAAAGCGAGGGAGGGAGCGAGAGAGAAACAGACAGAAAGACTAAAAGAAATAAAAGAAAAGGACAACAAAAAGACAAAGAGAGAGAGATTGATGGATACAGATAGGTGAGATGAAGAGTGAGACAAAAAGAAACAAAAAGAGAAAGCGAGAGAAAAGAAAGACAGAGAGTGTGAGAGAGAGAAAAGAAAGAAGGAGAGAGAGTGAGTGGGAGAGAGAAAAAAGATAGCAAGAAAGAGAGAGAGAAAAGAAAGAGTGTGAGAGAGAGAGAGAGAGAGAGAGAGAGAGAAATGAGGTCTACATCTGTTTTCAGGCCTTCTTACAGTACGGTCCAAAGCTTTCAGGTTAGAAAGCCACATGTTTTGACATAAACCACACGCACACACACACGCACGGTCTAAACAGGCGTTTACCCCGCAGGATGTAAGTGAGGAGCCGGAGGTGGGGCTGTTCTCTGTTGGAGGGAGATATCACTCACATCGAGCCGCTCATCCCGTGTCAAAAGTGGGTCACCGCCTGTTCCCTGCACTCTCCTAATGAGACGGCATGTAATTATTAATTGTCTTTTCAGAGCGAGACGTAACGGAGGCTATGCACCGCCACTGCTCTCGTCTGCCAGCCACCGTTACGCCAATCGGATCAGAGAGATCTCTTTCTCTCGTTCTGTCTACTCTTACCCTCTTAATAATTCTCCTCTTCTTTCATGATTGGTCAGGCGCTATGGTGTCGGGAAGCGGTGTGCCGATGTTTCATCCTGCCTCCCTCTCTCTCTCTCTCTCTCCCTCCCTCGCGGTGTTCCTCTCACCTGTCTTGCTGCAGGCCGTTTCGAAAGAAGATCAGGAGGAAGATCAGCGCCTTCACCAGAGCCTGTAATTTGAGTTCCTTCCAAGAGCAGCAGCTCCGTGAACTTGTAGTTCAAAGTAAGTCATGCTAAATACTCGAGCTGTGTAAATACTCGAATCATTTTATTATAGATCACACCCATTTAGAATGGTGACAGAGCAGTGGGCAGCTGATGTGGGCAGAGCCTGGGAAGCAGTGCTTGAGGATGGTACCTTGCTCATGAGTTGGGGTTCGAACCGGCGACCTTCAGATCATAGGGCCAACTCCCTCACCATTATGCTACCAACTGCCCCTCTACATTTAACCCATACGTGAAGGAACAATGGGCAACAGTGCTCTCAGCTTTTTGGGCAGCGCCTGAGAGCAGTGCTTGGGGACAGTACCTTGCTTATGAGTACCTCAGTGGTACCTTTTCCAGTCCGGGATTCAAACCGGCAACCTTCCATTCACAGGGTGAACACCCTAAGCATTACACTACTAACTGCCCCTCTACATTTGACCAATCCATGAAGGAGCAGGGGGCAGCAGTGCTTGGGGACGGTACCTTGCTCATGAGTACCTCAGTAGTAGCTTTTCTGGTCCGGGACTTGAACCAGTGACCATTTAGATTACAGAGCTAACTCCAACTTCCTTGTAAGTTTAGCCAACTCCTGTATGTGCACTCAGTCTCCTTCATCCTCCCACGACTCTCACACGAAGTCATTTTCATTCATTCATTCATTCAGTCATTCATTACCCGAACCGCTGAATCCCAATCGGGGTCGTGGGGACCGGAGCCTATCCCAGGAACTACGCGCACAAGGTGGGGAACAAACCTGGGCAGGCGCCAACACACTGCAGGGCACATACCCTCACACAATCACACTCTCACTGACACCTTACAGGGCCAATTTAGAGTCGGCAATTAACCTACACTGCACGCTTTTGGACTGTGGAAGGAAACCGGAGCACCCGGTGGAAACCCACACAAGCACAGGGCATGCGAATTCCACACAGAAAGGCACTACAGCCGACCCGGGGCTCAAACCCAGGACCTTCTCGCTGTGAGGTGGCAGCGCTAACCACTGTGCGACCGTGACACCCTCAGTGATTTTTAATTGTGACAATTTCCTAAAACATGCAACTAAATAGTCGTTCATCTGAATAAATGTAATTGAAAAAATTAACTGAATTCAAAAACTATTCCCATTTGAATGTATTAATTGATAGTGTTCTTTCCGCTGAGGTGCTATATATACAGTAAAGCAATAGCCACACGGGAATGAAGATGTGTGTGATGTGTGGTGTGTGTGTGCATGACGGAGAGATTGGAATAGAGAGAAAGAGAGAGATGGAGCATGTGCTGTTAATACTCAAAAGGGATGAGTTTGTACAGAGCCTGTGGATGGTGAGGATGTTCACACTGTCCCGACATTAACACATGCGCTTCTACAAGCATCATGTCTAGGGAGCGATGGAGGGACGGATGAATAGATAGAGGCGGGAGTGTGAGTTTGAGAGACAGAGTGAGAGGAACAGATAGTGGTCTGAGACCTCAGAGTGCTTATTTTTTTCATGCACCACAGATGCTACCTTTCCTTTTAGAGGCACACACACATACCGCCTTTTTACACAGATCATATTTTCGCCTCCTTGTATTTAATGGACACAGGCATTTTTGCCAAACTAAAGTGCTCTTCATTTTATATCCACTTGACCTTTTGCAGAAATAAATGTTAAAATCTCAGCATTAATGTTCTTAGAAAAATTACACTTGAACCACCACCCACACGCACACACCAGCCGCATATTACTATCTTTGTGAGGTCCTTCCATAGACTCCCATAATGACTAGATGTATATAATGTTACACCTACACCCTCCCTCCCCCCAAACACACACACACACTCGCCAGCACAGAGAACAACAGGCGTGAACTCATCAAGCTGAGTGCAAACCCTATTGGTTGATAATGAAAAGCTTTTTTCTTTCTCTAACAGTCTGTGTTGATAGATGTGCCAGAGACAGAATGGGGACGGGAGTTATCAGAGCTGGCACAGGCGGTGGTACACGCGGACACAGCTGTACGCCTGTCGATGCCCGCTGTTCGGGCCACACGTGTAAATGGTTCACAAATCGGCAACCTTATTCTCCCCAGCACACCTGCAGTCTACATCGAGTCACAAGAAGAACTGATTTCAGCAAAATGAAGATAAATTGAGCACTTTAGAACACACACGTGAAGACACAACTCTGATTTTACACCATTCTGGTCTGCACATTACCTCATTTATGTAATCTCAGACGCCCGAACAGATACCTGCACTCTCACTCTTTACACGGCCTGAGTGTCTTCACATAATTCCAAATCTAATGCATTTTGGTAACATAGCAATTAGGCCATTCGCCCTGGTTCAACTTCCTGACCGGTAAAGGTACCACTCAAGGTAGCAAGGGAGCAAGTTCCCATCCCCGAGCCCCTGGGTGCTGCCTATATCAGCTGCCCACTGCTCTTTCACAGATGGGTCAAATGCAGGTCACACTTTGTTGTGGTGCACCGTGTGCTGTGCTGTGTTCACAATGACAAATAATCACTCACTTTCACAGATTTCAATTCACAAGAGCTTAATTTGATTCAATTCAATCTCCTGGTCATGGGACCAATTCACTAACCGTTATGCCATCAACTGCCCTGATTCACCAGTATTCAGAACACAATTATTTACCACATTTATCAACACAATTACATTTCTATTTTGTTTTCTTTGCATAACGTTCAGGCAAAGACCACCTTGCAATTAAGCTTTAAGTAATGGCAAAGTTGCCACTGAGGTAATCATGAGTAAGGCACCATCCCCCAGCACTAATTCTGCTAATGCTAATTCTTGATCCTACTCAACAAAACCAAATCGATGCTGAATTAACTGATGAGAGTCGACCTCCACCAACGATAGGCATTTCAAGTCCAGTATGTGCTTCAGGGCCCCTCTTTCACATCTGGCATTTCAAGTCCAGTATGTGTTTCAGTGCTCCTCTTTCACATCCAATCCCGCTGCCAGCCATGTTAGTTCACCATCACAATAGTTCTTAAAGAGCTTAAAATTCTCTCACAAAGACATTGCACTGTGTCGTGTATCAACACCCATCTGCTGTTACTATAAGGGTTTTTCTACATAAACAAAGCAACTTTCATGAGAACTTGGCTGAGAAGTGCACAATGCAGTTTGAACTGTTTGAGGATCCTCTTTCTAGAGCTTCATCGAAAAATCTAAATCTAAATTCAGTGTAAATCTGAATCTCCGGTGTGTAGATTCCAGGGGCATTTGTAAAGCCCCGCTGGCCCCAAATTTTTAGATGCCAATTAGATGCCATTTCTTGTTAGACACCTACTTTCACCTCCAGAAGTCAGATCAAACAATTGATTCAATAATTCAGAGCCAGATTAAGATTATTTATAAGTTCGTTATATCCATAACACAACCATTTACAGATTATTATAACTAAATCACAGAAATGTTAACTAATTTTTAACATTAAAGCAAGCTGATGTATGAACCTTTCAAGCTGATCTAGCTGTTCAGCCACCAAAGTTACGAACTGTGCAGTTGTGACTAACTTTTGCCTTCTTTGTGAAAAACTTCTTATGTCCATGGTGTCTGCCTGTCCAAACAGCAAATGTAGCAAACAATTGGTTGTCAGCCAAAGAATATCAATCTATACTACTGTAAGTTAAAGGAAACAAGCTAAAGCTTCCTCCTAATGTTTCACTGTTTAGTTAAATTTAACATCAATCTAATGCGACCAAGAGTAATATAGAGGCTTTGTAACAAAACAACGGCGCTTTAGCAAAGGCTGAACATGTTGAGATGGCAATTGGGCTGACGTTACCTTCTCATCCAGCTTTAAATCGTCTGTCATTGCTAGCAGTTTGCTAGTCTCTACATGTGGACTGCTGTGAGATGTTGTAGGGAACAAGGAAAACCTGGAGTGGATTTTCAGTGGCATGGGTGTTCTCTTAACAATCAAATGGATTTTATGGCAAAGCAATGCAAACAGCTCTGGGTGGACAGACTGTTCATGCACTGTATTTCACATGGTAAAAGTGGGGAAATTATTTTGAAAATGGCCCCTAATAATATGGCTATGACCCCAGCTGGTAGATTCTTATACACCCAGCTTAGAAAAAACACACTTCAGGTTTCAGAGTGCACAAACACGGCCAGCAAATTCACCTTTTCCTACCTCTTGTATGCCTTGTCCTCTGCTCACCGTCCAGGTACGAACCATCCCTCTTCTTGCAGTGAAACAGTAGGAAACAGATTCATACCTGCGCCTTTCCACTAATGACCCACTAAAGCCCAGACCCAGCAAGTGACAAACACAGGACCACTGTGGTCGCAACAGAAGTCATGCAGGACAAACCTTTCATCTTCTCCTGCGTCCTAACTTCACCCTACCTCCTGCAGATCACCGAGCACGGAAAAATAAAAACTTTACCCACAGTTCTCTGAGTGAGCCAAACGCACAGACTCAGTTCTGATAGCAAATGGTTTGATTTACTTCCACACAGATGGAGGCAAAAAGCTTAGCTCACAGTACCAGACTTAGCTGCAGTAAAGGGCGAATGCAGGTTAGATAACACATGCAGCTTACAATCTCACATTTGAGCGAATTCTTCAGAGCCACCTAATTCAAAAGATTTTAAGGATTTTGTTAGCTTTGGGTAGAAAATTAAAATATGAAAAATAAAATAAAAATGTAATTTTCAATTTTAGATAATCGGTCTTTGTTGTTATTTATTGTTCTGGCAAATTCAGGAGCAACTACTCAGAAGACTTTAATAAACCGTAACACACCAACCCAAAATTAATCATTTTTAAAGACAATGTAATTTTAAAGACCATTCCATTATGTTCTAGTCTGTTATTTAACTAGAGGGGAGGCCCGGGGACTCTTGAACAGAATGTTAAAAATAATGTTTCTACTTTTCATTTTTAATCTGTGATTACAAGAGCTGAGAGATAAGCCATTTCACTTTCCTCCAATATTATACCACATGCTTTTTGAGACATGCAGATCAAGAATGAATGCAGAGATCAGTTTCTAAAGAATCCGTTCACTAAATAATGCTAATTTCCACTCATATTGAATGCTATCAAAACATTGGGATTCTCATTAATGAACTAGAAGTAATTAGCATTAATAGCATTAAGAAATTCATTAGATGAAGACATTTGCATTTATTATTAATTTTAAAAAGTCTGTGACATTACATCACTGTAACACAATAAGCCTTTATCGGCCAACGCTATCCGTTACAATTTAGTCCTAGTTCGTACAGTTGAATTAATGCTCTTGTTAGCCTTAGCTGAAGGTTGCCCTCTTCTAAGCTCAGAAAAAAAAGATGTATTTATATCCAATTAGACAACCTCTCACCTCTTCCTCAACCCCTCCGCCGCTGTGCATATGATTGCCATTCATTAAGGGGCAGGGGATTTGTGGGCTGAATTTTCTGCTGCAGGCTGGAGTGGCGTTATGCAGGCAGGACTGACTCTCCAACGGACGCTCTAATGATAAAAGGGACTTCCTGCTGGGGGATGCGTTTGGCTGGTGGGGGTAATGAGATTCACGGAGAAGCGTAATATACTAATGGCAAAGTTATTAGCTGGGCTATTGCGTCAGCTGGGTGGGGAGGTGGTTTTGTTCCTCTTCAGACTGCAAAACTCCGGCCGTGGCAGTTTTGTAACACAGTAAGAGAGATCAGAGGCTCTCCAAAAGGAGCGAATCGATTTTAATTGCTTGTTTGAGAGACTGCGGCAGAAACGGAGGCAGGGAAATGGGGGAGAGGAAGAAAGAGTGAGTGTGCAATGTTTATTTAATCACAAGAAGTCAGAGAACCTGGTGGACAAGGGCAGCGTATTTGTCACGAGGCATGTCGGCAAACAAGGACAATCGGGAAGGGACAGGATTGACGGAGACCACCTGCAGCTCGCTTGGTCCTTCATGTTGAAATCCTACTTACTTTTATGGCACTCTTCTGTCTTCCCTCCAATTATTTCTTCCCCTCTCCATACCCAGACCATATAAATCTCTTGTTTTCGCCATGAGCCTATCCATAAATGTCTTACCTCAATTTTCTCTGCATTCCTGAGAAGAGACAGTATATTTGAGCACAGCCTCCTCTTTGCTCTGCTCTTTCTATCATTTCTTTTTCATCAAAACCCAACCGTCCCTTCTTCTCCTCCTGCCTGTGAGAAGGAGGGTGAAATTGAGTGGAAACACTTACCCATAGATCTCCTTTAAAGTTGTGTGTGTATGTGTGTGCACAGGACTTTTTCAGCAAAACCCATCTAAAAAGATCACTGAGTTACTGGTCACTGGTTACTGACGTTAAGGTTAGTGTAGGCAGTGTTAGGGAGTAATGGAATACATGTACCATATTCAGATTACTGTATTCTGTTACAGTTTAAATAGATGGTAATTGGAATACAGTTACATTGTTAAAAAATATTACTTGACAGGATTACTTGACAGTATTTTTCAGCTTCGGGTTTATTCTCTAAAATAAATTTTGGCAATTCCATTCATAACCGGAAGCTCTTCAGAACACTCAACCAAGGACTCTAATGTAAACGCCCATTTAACGTAGGTTGCAGCAGTCACACGATGGAGGAGTCAGAGCTGGAGCCAGCACCACAGAGCCAGGGCAGAAACGCACTTCTTTCTTGGAAATTCTGACAACACTTCACATTAAAAGACGAAAAAGGGTGAAATATGTGCAGGGTGTAATTGTCACATTCACACAGCTGTAAAAAACAAGACAATGTGGAAGTAATCCAAAGTATTCAGAATATGTTACTCGCATTGAGTAATCTAATGGACTATATTACAAACTAAATTTTAGGGCATGTATTCTGTATTTTGTAGTGGATTACATTTTAAAAGTAATCTTCCCAACACTGGTGTTAGTTATAGGTTTCGTATCATTTAGATCTAGTAATTGTGGCAGTGCCTCACACAGATAGCAAAGCCTGACTGTCTCTGTGTAAGTGTTTTTGCCACAAACCCCAAATGTCCAACACAAACTAGCTCCTCGAGACACATTTAGTGAGATTTTAGCCAGTCGATATTATGTACCGGTCAGATCATTGGCTGTTAAGGCAAAGGTGTCAGCTTGTGTGACAGAAAGAGACGTCGCTGGCTGTCAAATTCCTTGCCAAGAGAGTTGGATGCACACACCGTTGGTCACCAGCCAAGACAGCAACCTTAATACTTCTGGGGGAATGGAGATACAATCCGCGCTGGCACAGTCCACGCTGGAGCAGTCTCAGATACACAACAATGCTGTTGAGGAGATCCTCAAGGCTACGAGACTTCTCCTTTTGTGTTGCATACAGCTGCTTTCATGATCTTATTTGCCAGCTATTCATGTGCTATTAAACCCAATCTTCCAGTCTAGAATTCTCACTAATTCATTTAGGTAATCATATTTCTGGTGCAGTGGGTCTACTATTAGTGACTGAAACCCTGTGTTGGTGAACATAAGACCGGAGACCTAAAACCACCGTTGGAAGCCAGAGCAAGACCATTACCCCAAATTGCTTCAGACTGTCCCTCTATTCTGGGAATGTAAGTAACTATTGATAAAAGCCTCTACTATAAATGCTGCTGATGTAAAGCTAGACCATGCACAAAAATTGTAGGAACTTTTTACAATAATTTTGTAGTAGTATTTAGACAGCTTCTCATCTGTGATGAGCACATATGTTGCTGGGTCAAGAAACCATTGTGTGTGCATAATCCAGCAAAGAATGTTACATCATGACTTAATTCCCATGAGTAGATCCATATGCTCTGGACAGCCACTGGGCCAAGGAGGGAGTTGTATGCTCAACCCTACTCCATTATTGGAGGCAGACTGCATCAGCAGTGGGGGGACAGTGACAAACCTACAGACCTCGGCTCAGCTGGGGGAAAAATCTATAGCACACAGCTCTACAGCCACACCGCTGGTTGCTGGGCAATTTGTGTAGCCCTTGTGAAAATGAACACAGCCACCCACGACATAATGGCCCAGCACTGAGCACTTCATTCACAGAGCCGAAGACGCTGACAGACTTTCTATGAGGTTCTGAGTTTAGCCTTTAAACGCTCTGCTATACACTAAAGTAAGACCGCTCGACAACTCGTGTGCAATTACTAGCAATGACACATTGGAGATCATTTTCTTTGTCACTCGCCATGAATCATCCTCAACAGAAAACATATTTGTCTGCAAACGGGGCCTTGGTTTTCATTCAGGCCTTTAGAGAGTGATTTAAAGCAAACCAGCATCCTGCTCCAATCTCTGATGCCTCACACGTTTTTGCGCTGCTTTCTCTGCGTCAGTCCCGTTGCGAGCCTTGTTAAAAGTGTCTGCGTGCTTTCTCTTTTCTGTCTCCACGTTTCTCACTCATTTCTCTCCTTCAGTGAGTACAGGCTGCTCCAGGCGAGAGCGCAGAGACCATCTGCTCTCCACAGTGTGTGAAGTTTGAGCCTGTTTCTAGTCTGTATTTACTCCTCTTGCAGGCCGAGCTGCTCCACGTTAGCTAGCAAATGCTCCTCTGCTCTTCACCTCATTTCAATTCTTCCTCCTCTCGTGATTACCGTGGAGCGATGCCCGGCCGGCCGGCACAGCAGGTCACAGTTGATGCTGCAGAGTCAAAAACTAGCCAATCTTCTATTCTCTAGTCAGTTACTGCCAACTCTCCCAATCTCTGATAGCCAAATGAGCCTTACATGTCAATATGTTTCAGTAATTTGTGTTTCTTTCTGCAATAACACAATAACTCTCGGTTGCAATTCCGTAACATTTTCCATATATGAACTGTCCCTCTTGTCTAGTTTACATACTAGAATCCACAACCAATAAAGAATTTATTAAGAGCCAGAACTGATTTTGACTTTAGTGCCTATTCCAGAAGCAAATAACATTTTAAAAAAATGTGTGTAGTTATTTAAAAGTTGCCAAACTATATAAAGAGTTGTTAGTAGCATGTTAAAAAGTAACACAATTACGATGGTGCAATAATATCGACACATTGATTTATCAGTCGGACTCTGTTATGGATCATAAATCTTTAATTATTAGCTGTACATTTCATTCTCATAATACACTAACTGGCAATATTATTATATATAATGCTGCTCTCTAATGGCACTGACATTGTTGTTCCACCCTTTCAATCTTTTTATACACAAAAAGAGGCAGTTCGCAGCAAGTTGAATACTGTATGTCTGAGATAATATGGAAGCACACTAATGAGAAGAGAAGCTCACTGGACATGTTTTCTGCTCAAAGCTTTGTCTGATACTGCAGTGCAAAGCCTGACAACAGCTCAACACTTAACTAATAGAGTAACCAAATGGGATATACAGTCTAATAAGCACATCACTTCCCCTGATATGAGCATGCAATATTATTTCTCACCTACGGACCGGGCAAAACAAGGGATTAAGGGCCTTATCAAAAGCTAATCACGCCAGGGCTATCTAGAAGCTCAAAATGGACACACCCACTCACACACAATCACACATCACATAACACACACACAGACACACAAAGAAGGGAAGGTTAAAGCCCCTGTCTACTCCTCCTCCACCGCAAAATGAACAAATCGATCCATGAGAACCATGAGACGCATTGCTTGTATTAGCTGAACTGAGGGAACGTTTGTCCAAGAATAAGGTCACAGACATATGTCCATCAATCAGATGCACAGCTGTGATGAAAGCTGAGCATTACAGACATAAATGCTGTTGGTGTGAAAATAAACATATGTTTAATTGTAATGACACTGACTGTCTGACATCCACCATGAGGTCACAGTCATAACCACAAGGTTACGGGTTCAAACCATTCAATAGCACAACAAAGAAAAATGATTAACTGCGAAAAGGAGCACATTTATCTAAGACGCTACCTTTTGGATAGTTGGTAGTGTAACGGTTAGGGTGTTCGCCCTGTGATCGGAAGGCCGCCGGTACGAATCCCGTACCGGTAAAAGTACTACTAAGGTACTCATTAGCAAAGTACCATTCTCAAGCACTGCTTCCCAGGTGCTGCTCATGTCAGCTGCCCACTGCTCCTTTACCGATTGGGTCAAATGCAAAGGTCACATTTGGTTGTGGTGCACTGTGTGCTGTGCTGTGCTGTGTTCACACTCAACTCAATTTTTGTAATTTTGCAATAGTCATGTTTATATGCAAAATGTCTTAACTTAAAGGTAATGTATTAAACAAACCTAATTATATTTCAATAAAGGGATAAACAGGCAATACACATTTGGATAATGCTTTTAAATTAAACTACATTTTAATATTTAATTGCAATGTGCCGCTATATGTCTACTTGATAAATGACTTACTGAAAGGTATTGGACAGTGAGGGAATTAGAGCATTAGGTTTGTTACTTTTGAGGCTATAAACAAGGGCGGCAAAACTCTTTCCAACAAAAAAAAAAAATGGTACGGAGAATTAAGAATTGCTTAGTTTGTTAATTTGGCCACGTAATGCTTCACACTATTTAAAAAAACAAAACATGCTTGAGTTTAGGAGGAGTAAGAAGCTCAGAGGAGGCATTAAATATGGGAGTTTTTATGGTGTTTGTGCACCAACCTCCCAGTAGACAGCGAGACTCCCCCATGCTCCCATTCCTTACCATACAATTCATTAGTGGATTAAAATAAATGACCACTTAGACAAATCAATACCAAAATGGAGTGTACTCTTTCCATCCTCTTACGATAGGTTGAATGATTACACAGTAAAACTACACCAGACATTTTCTACTGGTCCTATAGGACAGAAAAACTCAGTCAGAAACGCTGTGTTTGCTTTCAATGATATTCCAGTCATGATTGCAACTGAATGGAAATGGTTATTCAATGGACTGAGAGGAGAGAAAAGAAAGCAAAAAGGAAGCAAATGAGGTGAAAACTCTGCAACTTCACAGGGAAATATCCCCGGGACAAACCCGCTCTAAATAAGGAAGGCTAATTCAATAAGAGACCAGTGTACAGTGGAGGTGCAACCGGCCAACGTGACCAGAATGAAAACCACCAGCTATGTTAAAAACACACTAAAAACACAGCATGGTAGTCTAAGAGCATAAATTCAATTACAGAATGAAAGAAATGGAATGACAGACAAATGCAGCAAAGACTGATAAGACCAGTTTTCATTCTTCCTCACCCCTGCCTCTTTCCCTCTTTCTGCCTCACCTTGTTTCTGCTGTTACCTTGGGTTGACTCGTACTGAAGCAATATTAACCGAATTGAGTCCTAATTAAACATCACAGAATAAAAAAGATTTGACTACATGGGAGGAAATATTCTTACATCTTACATTAAAGTAATATGCTTCTCTGTGCATTTGAAACCTTTAGCAGTGGATTCTACAGCTGAGCTGATCCTGCATCAATATTTATCTGCTAGTTGTTAGATGTTTCTTTCTCGCACATACAGCACGATCGCAGCGGCACATTACGCCGTCTGCCCTTGATACTGCAGATATTGGCTGGAATTCATGCTCGTAACACTCTGGCAACCCAAAGGAAAATGAATAATTCTGTTTGTAGTTTAACTGTGATCGCAAAATACCTATAACCAGACACATGCAGCTCAGAGTAAAAGCCAATACATGCAGAGCAGACTGACAGGGGAGAGCAGAAAGAGATGGAATCATGGTATTATGCTATAAATTTCATATTTAAATATTAATGAAATAATTTCAAGTTAGAATCAGGTAGATCCAAGAAGATTCCGTTATGGATGCTGGTTTAAGCCTTATATCTGAGAATGATTATACATGAGAAAGCAGTTCAACTGAGGATGCTGAGCGAGGAACACAAAAGAGTAGAACAACAAAAACTGACATTTAGTTCATACAGGCATACAAGACACAAATCAAATAAGGATACAATGTGAGAATTGGGAGAAAATAATAAAGGACTGAATTGCTTCTTCTTGTGTGTGTGTATGTGTGTGTGTGTGTGTGTGTGTTTGAGGGATACGGAGGTAGCTATGACTGTACCCCAAAGAATAAGGAAAGTTTGTAGCTTTGTGAGAACATTTGAGGAGCAGATGAGAGAGAGAATGTGGACATGTGGGATGCTCAGTCGGTTTTGAAGACTGATTATGACAAGGAAGATGTTCAAAAAATACTGATTCAGCTCACTGTGAAGAGCATCAAAGCACCTCCGGAACTGCAGGACAGGTGAATTTAGACAGGGGACAATATTTTTAAAAGGCACATTTCAATTTGGGAGCCTATAATTACTCAGGCTCCCCATCAGACTTACAGCAGGACGCTCCCACAGCAGCTGAGAGAGAAAGGGAGAAAGGAAATGAAAGCACAGAGACACTGGTAATGTCAGGAGAGAGAGAGAGAGAGAGGGAGAGAGGTAGAAGGGGAGGAAAGGGAGGGGAAAGACAGATAATGGAAGAGGCTGAAATGATATAGAGGACGGAGAGCCAGAGAAATGGCTGAAAAAGATGAGGGAAAATGCAGAAGAGCTGTGTGCCTAGGGTGAAATGGATGGATTTGGTGACACTGAAATCGTACAAAGTGAAAGAAAGGCAGAAGGAAAAGGTGAGATGGAAAATTAAATGAAGGCAGAAATGTATAGGGACAAAGTGGAAATAAGAATGTGTAAGAGAGAGTGCAGAAAATGGAATGGGAAAGTTAGGACATCGAAGTGTCAAAGCAGTAAGAATTAACAGCTGATGGAGAAGTGTATGTTAGTGAATCATGAGAGATTGAGTGTGTGTGTGGTGTCCCACTCCTCCTTCTCCTCCTGAGCCTCTAGGATCAGTACACTAAAGCTTGCTGAGCTCTCCTTCAACTCTGGGCAAGCTAACCATCACCTCCTTCCAAACCCACCCCTTTCTCTCTCTTCTCATACTTCACACCAAAAAGTTAAGAAGTGAATTAATTATAGTGAATTAAAGTATTCAACATCTAAAACATGGTATGAGAAATACAGACAGTGAATTAAATATCAGAGGTTTTCAGTAAAAAAGTACAACAGTACTCATTCCATTCCTTCCACTGCTCTTGCCTTCCTCTTGCTAACTCGTCTCTCTTTTCCTAAACTCTGTTCTCCTTCGGGGCGGCGCGGTGGTGCAGTGGTTAGCGCTGCCGCCTCACAGGTCCTGGGTTCGATTCCGGGGTTGGCTATAGGCCCTTTCTGCGATAAACTCTTGCTCAGGGAGTCAGTAGTGGTAGCACAGGAGGTCGGATTGTCTGGTCCACAGGCCAGCATCCTAACCATTAGACCAACTCCTCCCCAGAAAACACAAAGATGTAAAGAACAATATCTGAGCGATCAAAGTGCTGTATATGAACATACTGAAGTGCAGGGAGTGTGTTAGCATAGTGGGTCTGTGTGTGTGTGTGTGTGTGTGTGTGTAAGATGATCACATGCTTTCAAGCTTGCAAGAGTGGATCTGTCCATCTTCTAAGTGCTGGTCTTATGTTTCCTGCCCCATTGTAAATATGATCTCTTTGTCACTACAGACGTACAAACAATCTTTTGACCCACACAGATAAATGGACAGATACACAGACATAGACTTGAGTGCATAAATTCAAGGTTAGTGGACTTCTTTTAGGTTCACCTCTAATTCAGAAGGCTTCTTCAAATCTAAAATTCTGAAGGGAGCACCAGGTATTTACTTGGGTTGTCATAATAAAAGTGGTGGTTGATGCCCCTGCTGTCCTATGAGTCGTTAGCGACACAGAAGCCAAGGTGTGGATCAAGGTGTGAGTCGTTAGAGTCACCAGAGACCAGGTACGAAACACTTACATGAACATTTACAGCATTAAGCAGATGCAAAATCTAGCAATGCAGAAAACGCATCAGGGCTTTGTAACCCACATCTGACTCTTCAAACCTGTAAAGCTAGGCTTAAATCAACAGCTAGCGTTCAAGTAAGTTAACACTAACTAAGTTACACACTTTTAAACACTCTGTCAAAAAAATATATAATATAAGCATGATAGCTATTGAAAAAGAGTCCCAGTTTCCTTTTAAATGAAGTAAACAATACGTCCGAGGAGTAGTAAGTCCTTTAGGTAGTCCTTGAAGACCTGGGTCATCAGAAGACATTTGAGAACGGCAAGGGACTCGGCAGTTCTTATAGCAAGAGGAACTTTGTTCCATTTGTGGCTCATTGTCCCACACTGAGTCATTAGCGGCATATTCAAATCGTATGGGAAATAGAAGACTGCATTCTAGGTAGCTGATAGTTGGCGTCTTTCAGCACTGTTCAGCATTGTCATTCCAGTGGGATATAGGCCTTTTAGGGTGTATTCACACCAGAAAAATCCGTTAGTTCACTTGCTTTGGTCCGGACCAAATAAAAGGATTTTTTTTCTCTTTGGTGAGGTTCGCTTTCACATTGAAGGCCTTGCAAGTGAACCTGAATTTGTAAACAAAACCCCATGTGTGCTAAGGTCGTTCAACCAGAAACGTATGGAGTGGGGTAGGCGGAAAGCCCAAAGTGTACAACCAGGACTGGTGCTAGCTATTTGGGTGCCATGAGCACAACAGTTTTAAATATTTCATCATTATGATTATTATGATTAAGGTGATTTTCCATTAGCCGATATTTTTGGTACTCCCTCTGGCACGTTGCTTTTGTTCCAGGTTCTCAAGACTACCACATGCTGGACGAAGGTTTATATTAAAGCGGTGAGGGGGGTTTAGAGAAGCCATTCTGAAGCAGAGCAGTGGAACAGCACTGAGCCCAGGGCAACTAATAATGGACAAATGCAATCACCACCCATCCATTACCTTTATTTATCAGCAGAACCTCAGGACCCTGTGCCCCCTCTCTCTCTCTCTGTCCATCTCAGTCTGTCTGTCTGTCTGTCTGTCTGTATTTCTCTCCCACACACACTCACACAGCACTGGCCTTACTTGTTTGTTCATAGAAGCACACAACCCACATACATACATGAACACACACATACTTACACTCACTTAGGGCTGGGCAATATGACCTCAAATCAATATCACGATTAACTGAACATCTCACTTACGTAGGATTAATGAACGATTATTTTACTTTTATGTTTTTTTTCTATAAATTCAAATAATCGCCAAGGGGAAGATTATGTCGAAGTCGACATTCTGAATTCTAATTTCAGTTAACATTATATTAAATCCGTCTGAGAGCAGTTCCTTTAGTGGCACAGCTTCTAATGTAAAACGGACCTTCAAATGCGACCACATCAGTAATTTAAAAAAGCGGGGACCTTAGACGGCCTCTCCCTGCCCCCCAGCTTGGCACAGTGCTGGAAAAGTGCTGGTCTCAGCAGAGCCACAGGCTTGATTTGCAGTGGTAATATCAGCGGGCTGCTTCCCCAAGCAGCACTGTGTGGTGTAGGCATGCTGTAGTGCTCACATTCACCTTCACCGCCAGCTCTGAGAGTCACGCAGGAGCATGTGTGACAGAAGCAGGGAAACATGGCCTGTATAGAGCATGTGAGGCACATATACACTTTCTGTGAGGTGTGTGTGTTTTTAACTATGAGGAAGAAGTCGCAACACATTGGAAAACCTGCGCCTGTTAATAGGGTTTGCTGAGTTTAATTGGCATATTTGTCAAGTTTTTACTGTAGCTGTATGTCTTATAAATATAGGGAAAGCATTTCTTCGTCATGCATGACGTTATTCTTGAGAGCATGAATCGAAGGCAATTGGACTTTTAGGTTCCTAAAGACATGATCAACGAACCCATAGCATGTTTTCCAAAACATTCCAAAATTCCGGAGCCTATCATGGGAACTACGGGCGCAGGATGGGGACCAACCCTCGGCAGGCGCCAACACACTTGTACAATCACACTCCCATTCACACCTTATGGGGCCAATTTAGATTCGTCAGTTAACCTATACTGCATGCTTTTGCACTGTGGAAGGACACCGGAGCACCCAGAGAAAATCCTCGCAAACACGAAGACAGCATGCAAACTCCATACAGAAAGACTCGGGGATCAAACCCTGGACCTTCTCGCTGTAAGATGGCAGCGCTAACCACTGCGCTACCGTGCCACGCTACAGGGAGACTGTCCCTGTAATTAGAAAAAAATGGACGTCGCTCTGGATACGAGCATCTGCTAAATGTAATGTATATGTCTCATCAATTGCTGGCTCCTCATTTGAATTGTAGCAGACTTTGTGATATCGGCAGACATAAAATTGGTGTCCATTATATCGATATACAGAGTTTCCCACAGCACTTTATAGTTAAGACAGTCGCCTTGACAATAAAAATTTTTTGCTCATATGTGCTATTCTGTTTCTTATTAAGATCTGCAATTGGGTTTGTTACTTACAAGGCTAGTGATGCGTTTGCATGTGGTTTTCTGTTATGTTTCAGCATTTAGAGTGCTGAGCACCTTCAGCGGAAAAAAAGACGTCGGTGGAGACGTTTTTTTACCGCAGCACTCATAGCGCTTCAAGGTGAAATCCGTTCAACTTTTAGAACAGCACTAGGCTCATCAATGCCATTTCTCTCATGCTAGTCAATCAAAGTCAATCAAAACCCTAACTCTAGTACCACTACGGTATCAATATACGTATGGCCCAGCTTTGATTTGTAAAATTAACATTGTCAAAAGATTTGGCTTGGATTACTGCGGTTAAAGTTGAAGTTAGAAGTAGCATTATTAAGCTGTTATAGGGAGTCAAAACAAGTGCCTTGCCAAGATAACAAGATGTACATTTTGGTGTGTGATGGCTACGCATTTCATGTACTGCTACACATGATTATCGTTCTCTATAGCTGAGCAACAACATTATCATTTGTAACTCAGCACAATTATGCTCAAGCAACAAACTCCATTCATCCTTTTAAAAGCCACTCAGATGGGCGTTCTGTCTCCTCTCAAAGCTAATGCATAAAAATCTCAGCATTAAAAAAGAAGGCATCTATATTGCAGTCGGAAGTGCATTATTAAATTCATAATTAGTGTTATTTACATACTTGCCAGCTGTGCAGGCCAGATACATTGCAAGTCTCTCTCCATTACTGCTTCCTTCAGCTTGAGGAGAGAACACTTTCATGCACTTTCTATGAGCTTTGCTCTGCACTGAGACTAAAGCGCTGTAGGCTGGTTTATCCGTCCTCTCATTCCCACAAAGTCCTTCTTGTCTCCGTTTTTTATGACAATCCCTTAAGACACTTAAAAGATTTTCCCTTTTCTCCTGATTTGAACATTTGGAAGGAAGCCAAGGGTAAAGACAGTTTGTTATTAAAGAAGTACTTCTTTTAATTAGGCTGGGAAAACTTTGACAGCGGGAAAAAAGTCACCTTCATATGCAAACAAGTGACATTAAACTAGTAAACTCTGCCTCGAGCGCTTACAGGAGTGACAATGCTCTGACAACCAGTCTCTTCCCAGGATGGCCTGACTTTCCTCACTCCACCCATCCCTCAGTCTTCCTTTCTCTTGTTTTCTGCTGGTAAGATGAAGTGTTTCAAAGACAAAGACAATAACAACCAGCGCCATATGCGTGTGTGTGCGTGTCACCTCAATACTTCCATCATATCTTTAATATTGTACAGTTTTACCCAGAGAGAGGAAGGGTGCGATGGAATCAGAGAGAGGGAGTGAGAGAGAGGGTGAGAAATAGAAAGAATGCATTTTTATTATGGCTATAACACAAAACACTTTTGAAAAGTACTCATGCACTCAAGAATATCAAATATTTTGGATGCACATTATATCGTTTCAGCATTGTGAAAAGGACCTATAATGTCAAAAAGTCAAATAAAATAAAAAATCCTCATGGTTCAATTCTGTCTATAAGAGAAGTCTTTTGGATTGAATATTATTTATTCTAAAGTCTTTGTAATATTCAAGAAAGTATGGTTAGGTTAAAAGATTTATTTTTCAATATTTTCATTTTCTATGCAGATGCTCTACCTAACCAAATAATTCCAATCACTGTAGAGTAATAGTCGACCGATTATCGGCTGGGCCCAGTATCTGTATCAGTGTTTAATTTTGACCATCATCAATATTAAGTAACTACAAGGTGCACAACTCTGGCTCCACTGCCGTGTCTTCTCTCTTTACCATTAGCTCTCGACTCGCTGCTTCATTTAATGTCCTGCCCACAACAGTCTCTGATTGGCAATATATCACACAAGTAGTAGTCAATCAACGCTGAAGCCTTGTTGTCAATCACACATGAGCGCAGCGTGAAGCTACGAGAAGGAGAAGAGGAGAGAGGAGAGTTTCAGCTGAGCTTGGTGTTTATAAAATTCTACATTTTGATAGAGGTTTTCTTTTTGCATATTGGTTCTAAATATCAGTTATCAGCCTCATTAACCAGCAATAATTGGTATCGATATCAGCCCTGAAAAACCAATATCGGTCAACCTCTACTGTAGAGCAATCATTTTTTCTATAGTTCTTCAAGTAATTTTGTGGAAACACTCTTCAGGCTGATATATTTTGCAGAATAAAACAATACAATGTCATTTATTGATTGTACTGTGCAGTCTTCAAATTTCAAGATTCAAAATAGCCACAGACCAAACTTGTTAGCTGTACTACTCCTATCAACTCCGTTAAAGCATGCTTTTTGTACAGTTTTTGAGTGTTTGCAAGAAACGAATTATAAAGGTTCAATGAAAATATACTGAGTTTGTCTTAATAAGAAGCTTCAAATACTGTAAGACAAAGTGGATCCTCTGCCAGGTAGAAAATTAAATAACTTTGTTTAGACATATTAACTCTGAACAGCCAGAACCCAGCGCGCCTGGTAATACAAATATTCACAAATATTTTCTGTTCAATCTCTGTCCTCTCCAAATCCTCATCCACGGATACTGCTGAGCTGTTTTGTGGAATACAAATGGGCTGCAATATGCGTTGAACAGTGTTACTCTAAATATATCTAAAGGTTATATCTAAAGTGAATTCATTTATTCAAATAGTTCGTCATGGCCAGAATCCTAGAGTTTTATTCCCCCGTTTATCTCCCTTTCTTCTATTTACCTCAGGAGCCTGCCTGAACGTCTTAGCCAGCACCCGCAGTGTACTTTTAGATCTGTTTGCAAGCTTCCACTCACTATAAAATAAGACTGAATCCTCCACACACACACACACGCACACACGCACACACACACAATGCTTTGCCTTCTCTCTGCGGCTTTCAACCTCCCTCTGCTTCCATATCTCTCTTTCAGACATCAACGGCTGCCTTAAACCCAGCCAGACATGAAGATGGGCGAAGTTTGGCTCCAGCTGCTTTCCTGCTCTCTTTTCACTTCCATTTCCTACCAATCCTATTCTGTAACCTCCCGAGAGAGGGAGAGAGAGGGAGGGGGGAAAGAAAGAGAGAGAGAGAGAGAGAGAGAGAGAGAGCTGGCACGTGCTGGCGTCCGGCCGCGGTGTGGAGCCGATAAATCCACAGCCGTTTGACTCGTGCCAGCCGCATGCCTTTCAATTACCCAGCATGCCAGCCTCAGAGATTAATGAGGGCCCTCTGTGAATCTCAAACACTAGTGACAGCCCACTGCCTCCCAAAAAACAGAGAATGAACAAGACAAAGAGAAAGAAAGAGCGTCAATATCCGTGGAAAATTAGGAGGACGAGGAGAAGAGGAAGGAAAAGAGGGACTACTACTAGATTAGAACACCAAAAAACGAGAGAGAGAGAAAGAGAGAGAGAGAGAGAGAGGGAGACAGGGCGAAAGGAGAGGAACAGAGTAAAGAAGAGAGACACAGAAAGAGAGTCAAGGGGCAGGAGAGGTACTGAAGCAAAGCGAGAGAGTGAGAAGAAGGTGGATGAGAGAACTGTGGACTGAATGCGTAAAGAAGCATATGGGGGAAGAGAGAGAGAAAGAGAGAGAGAGAAATGTAAAGATGGCATGAGGGTGGAGTGAAGCAAACTGTGCACCATCAGGAGCCATTACTTCTTAATAAAGGTGTAGCATGCTGTGCTGCACTGGGTCCTGCCTCATTTCGATGTGCTCCCGTCTCTATACCATTAGTTGAATTCCCAGAATCCCTCAGCATGAGGGCGGCTTTGTACCTCATGCCCACACACAAATAAAAACAAACACACACATCACTGTGCCATCACTCCAATCCTAGCCTCACACTAAATAGTCCAGTGAAACACACACTAATGCTGTGTTCCATTTGCCATTGGATCGAAGATTTGGTTGACAAGATCGCCACATCTGCTAAAAATACAGTGAAATCCGAATGGGATGCGTTCCATTTGCCACAGGAGAGTTGAAATGGGATAGAAGATTTTTATCTAAGTTTTCTGTCTCCAGTTACTGATCCCGTTCGCTTTACTGTTTGGCTAACTAGGCCAGTAATTTGTTTTTAGAAACATCAACCAGCCAGTTTAGTACCTGCGAGGGATAAACACACATATAACGTGACTGTAGAAACATATTTCTCGACTACAACACTGTATTATGTACACAACTGATCAAGTTAGGCACAAACAACACTACAGCGCTAAAAATGTCAAAAATTCAAGCATTTATTATAGTCGTTACACTGAGTAGCCATCTTGGATATTAACCTTGTGGTACTCCGTGATATTTGGTCGGATGACCGAGAAACAGCAGCGCGCGTGTCGTCACTTCCAGCTTCAACCCTCGGAAAAGGACTCGGAAACCGAGCACCAACGGCAAATGGAATGCAGCATAATTACTGCACCTTAGCCTCGGGAGATGCTCACCAATCTGCAATTGATTTGCTCTCGTATCATCTTATATTAATGGCCAAAACCCTTATGTTACTATAGTAACAACCCAGCTAACACCCAAAACTATCATCTAGTTAGTTCATTATTCAAGTTATTTAGGGTAACAACATATGTTTCAATATATGATCATCTCTAGACCAAGAGGTCATGGGTTTGAATCCCACCTCCAGCAATGCCATCACTGGGTCCTTGAGCAAGACTCTTAACTGCATGTTGCTCCATTTAGACTGTTCCTATAATTAGGAAATGGAAGTCGCTCTGGATAAGACCGTCTGTTAAATGCTGTAAATACAAATTGAAAACTCATCTGTATTTATTAGCATTTGGGTAGAGCCAAACACTGCAGATTGTCTTATTTTATTTATTCATTTATTGTGTTTCTTTTAGCATCTGTAAAGCACTATGGTCAGAAAATGCTGGTTTAAAATGCCATGTACGTAAAGATTCCTTCTGTACTAGCACAACACACCTGAGGTTAATTTAATTCAAGTGAGTAATTATTTGTCATTGTGAACACAGCACAGAGCACAGTGCACCACAATGAAACGTGACCTCTGCATTTGACCCATCCATGAAAGAACAGTGAGCATCTTTTTGCCAGTGCCTGGGGAGCAGTGCTTGGCGACGGTACTTTACTTATGGTGGTACCTTCACTGGTGCAGTTTGCACTTTCAGTTTTCCTATAATGATGATGTTTGATGAAGGAAAATGTTGGGCCTTTGGGTTTCCAATAATTTGCAATATTTTTTCATCTATTGTAGATCAAGTCAAGGAAAATTAGAACCTTTTCGTAACTAAAAACTTGATATTGCACTGCGATTAGACTCCTGCTCATACGCACATGATGATGATGATGATGTTGAAGTGATATATTGTGCAACCATAGTTTACAAAGGTCCCTATACTCAGGCTGGGCAACGACGCTGTCAGTGTCAATGCCGCTCTCAGAGCTGAGGCTGATTTCCGCCCTGAGGGAATAAACAGCTCTGCCATGCTAATCCATTCCCCACTTCCTCCAAAGTGGATTCATTTGCCTGGGAATCGCACTCCTCCGTTTCTCTCTCTTCTGGGTGCAGCCCCCAGTGCCTCCTCACCTCAAAAATTGGACACGTAGTGATGACTGAACCTACAACATAGTATATGAAACGGTAGTTGGGAAACACTAGAAAATTAACAGAAGAATGTGTATTGTTAAGATGTTGAATTAGACTCAGTATTGACATCAATTCAGTTAAATTCCATTCATACAGTGATTTTTACATACAAAGCTGCTTTACATCTCACTTCTATAACAAAGCGGAACTGAGACTCAGCAGTGGACCTCATTCTTCTCTAGGAGATGTCACATTGAGATCATGCATATACTTATATCTGTGTGTACAGGAGATTTCAGAATTTAGATGATTAGATATGGTTTAAGAGGTTACTTACTGCAAGTTCTATATGACCAATTTAATGAACCAATTTACGTTTTCTACAGTGTGCAATGCCATTTCATTTTTGCATATAAACTGTAATAATCTCACCGCGTCTATCTGACTGGTGTTTGCTGAGGATGAGTGTATTTACAGAATGCTGGAGTATTATTATATCACACTGCGCTGCTGGGCTCAGTGGGCCACCACTGGCTGGGGGTCAAGCGTGGTGGTAAGCCAGAGCGGCAAAAATCAATTCCCTCCTAAAGCTTGAATGAAAGCTTTCTCCTGCTCAGTTTACTGCATAGCTTAAAGGACTGTCCCAAGAGAAACCCTGCTTCCATTCACAAGGCTGCACGCATGAAGGGGCACCAAGACCAGGACCTGATGAAAAAAGGCCACGTTTCACTGGCAACGTGCCATTAACAGAACGCGGAGACTTTGAAAGACCGAAGTCTTCATTGGTGTGGAAAGTAGGCAGTCAACCAACCTGCTCTGAGCTGAAGAAGAAGGTGGAGGATGACATTCCAAATCTGGAATTCAATTCCTTCTCAGAGGAGTGGGAAGTACAGAGAATAAAAATGGATTTAAAAATACTCGTTCCTCACAGCCCACGGAGACAGGCGTGTTCTCTGTCGTGCACATTCCATACTTTCTGTCATACTTGATATCTCCTTCTGCCACCCAAACCCCCAATCCCCCCCTTTCTCCTGACTTTCTTTCTTGCCCCCTCGTCTATCTTACTCCCTTCCTTCTCTGTCCCCCTCCCTTGAAGGAGTGCCGCTAATTGTCTTTGCTTGACATATTTCACCAATTACCCTGGGCACACATTCTTTTGAGGAGGATGTGTTAAATCCAACGTGTTTAACGAGATAAGAGCAATTAGTTATGGATGCCCCAAGATGCGTAAATTACGGTCTCTGGGAGTGTGTGCGAGTGAGCATAAGTGTTGTGGAATCTATCACCCCGACTGCGAGCATGTGTCTGAGTTAAGTGTGTGTTTGTCTTAGGTGAGCGAATTAAAGGCGATGACAAGCGCACCTCAATTTTATGCTTGGGTGTTCAACTTAATATCAGCAGCATGCAATTGCTCATCAAATGCTGCGTGATGCCGCAGCAGGCATGTTCTTGATGTCTGACTGTTATTATTCATGTTCAGCACAAACCCCAGGCACTAAACACCTCTTAAAAAATCCTTGACAGATTTATGGCACTCAGCACTGGTTCCACCGTTGGGTAAGACACAAAGTTTGCAGAATACACAAAAGAGCTGTGCCTTTAAAAAATGATAAACAAAATGTTGTTGGCTCCCATAACCCGCTCTGAGGGTCACCACGGGGACCAACGACTGTCAGTCACTCTGGAATGGAGTGACGGGTTCAGGAGAGCTGGCTAGGAAGAAAATGAGACCTGCCTCATCCCTCAGTGAAAGTACTGACACATTTTTGCTGCGCTGAGCCGGTCCGAGCTGGGACACATGGACAATGCATGAACGTTCCTCACTCATGATGGATAAACCATACAGACTGCATGCAACTGTATTTAAATCAGACAGCAAGAAACAGAATCTGATTGTATAGGCCACATGTTTTGGTGGATATCCACAATTTTCTTGACTAAACTGAAAATCCACCACTTCTTGCACATGTTCAATGTGGAACGCATTCTGACTACATTACAGTTATGCTCTGCCATTTTTTAAAACTTGACCATACAAGTAAACACAATAATGAGTGTTTAACCTGATCTAACCTGATCTCATTATACCTCTCCTGATGCTCACTAGTCATCCAACAAAACTTTTCCTTATGGAAAGAAAGAACAACAATAAAAAAAATAAATAATTTGAGACTTTCAGAAATATTAAACCTATTATTTACATACATTTGTTTATTAAGCAATTCGTGGAAAGTGAAACCTTGAATCTTTGAAAATATTTTATTAAATCAGAATTTCGCAATATTGTTCCACATTTAGTTGATATGAATCTTGTGACAAACCAGCTTCTAGTAAACAAGAGAAAGTTATCAGCACGAATATGTGTCCTGCCAGTATAAAGAAAAATGTTCTCATTATTATGACTATTTATTTTTATACTTATGCAGAAACTGGCTTCCATATTTTGTAAAACAAAGTTTCAGAATCTAGAGTTTCAGGTGAATAATCCAGTAAATTATCAGCACAATCAGTATAATCATGATGATTGGTACATTTTGCATGCCTTCTTTCTTGTTATAACCCTGAAACTGTTCATTTACAAATTGAAATGTATAAATATCTGGACAGCACGGTGACTCAGTGGATAGTGCTGCCACCTCACAGTGAGAAGGTGCTGGATCTAATCCTCGGGACGGCCATATAGGCCTTTCTGTGTGGAGTTTGCATGTTCTCCCTGTGTTCGTGTGGGTTTCCTATGGGTGCTCCGGTTTCCTCCCAGTCCAAAAGCAGGCACTGTAGGTTAACTGGCAACTCTAAATTGGCCCGTGTGTGTTCCTTGCGTCGTGTTGGTGCCTGCCCAGTGTTGGTCCCCGCGCTGCGCCCCTAGATTCCTGGGATCGGCTCCAGTCCCACCACCCTGCGACCCTGGTTGTGATTAAGCGGTTCGGATAATGAATGAATGAATGTATAAATGTTTAATAATGTCTCTTGTATATTTAAGGTTTAGAATGATCACTTGTGTTTTTATTGGACCTTTAACTTGATTAACGACTTCATTAATTGGCCACTTGCATGGCTCACTATTCTCCAGAAATCCTCAAGAGAGGAAAGAGGTGATATTACTGAGACATAACAGTGTAAACACAGGGCTTCAAAATAAGTGTATTTACATGTGCATGAGGAGAGAAGGAAGGAAACAGAGCTAGTTCGAGAGAAAGAGAGAGAGAGAGAGAGAGAGAGAGAAAGAGAGAGAGAGACTGGACCTCATGAGGCAGGCAACACAGTAATAAAGCTAACAGCAGAGACCAAACTTCTCCTCCTCGCTCTCCCTCCCTCAGCTAAACTCACCGATGCCTCCACTTTAATTGGACAACAGAGGCTCTGAGACTGACGCTTGCTAGCGATGCTACACGAACACACACACACACACACATCACCCAAACGCAGCTCATCTGTCTGCAGAGCCTGCTGACATGTACAAATGATGACAAGAAGAGAAGAATGCATGCAAACACCTATCCACAATCAAAGCACACACTGCATGTATATGCTAGCAACCTTCATCATTGTACACACACACGTGTTGTCTTGCTCTCTGCCGGCTAAAATAGGCCATATAAATTTTTTACATGCCATCCTCCATGCCACGCTTTCATAATGGAGCTGGGCCAAGTGAGAGCCGTGTCAGATCTGCCTTTTAAATCAGTCACTCCCCACTGCCCCCACCTTCTCCTGTAGAACACAACTCAGCAAACCACCTTACATAACCACAGCTGTCCATGTGCCTCCAGCCAGTGGGAGCCACAACCCCACAGTCATGGGTTCACATCCCGAATCAGGCGCACATCCGAAAGCCAATCAAAGCATTAAGAAATGACACCTAACCCCACGGCTGAACAGAGAATCGAACCCAGGACCTTATTGCTACGAGGCGACAGCCTTTACTTTCAGTCAATACTTTCAGTATTGAAAGTATTGAAAGTATTGCACAGACTCCAGTTCTCCACTGCTGTAAAATCTGTAAATACTTGACTTGAATGTTAGCTCAGAGTTTATGAGATACTGTTTTATTTCATAAATTCTATAGAATTTTTCATATTGAAACTGTTACTGACATCATGCACATTCTGTGTGAAAGACAACCCCAAGACCATAATTGTAGACTGAGTACCACATCCTAATGGTCTCTCTTTCTACTTCTAGTTTAAAGTTTATATTTTATATTCCACCTCTAGTTTATAGTGTATTATATTCTATTTATATATTGTCTATTCTTTGTGCCTTATTTGTTCTTTGTTCCTTGTTCTTTGCACTGTTAAAACTGGAGCCACGTTGTCTCGTCTCTCTTTATACCTGTACAGTATATAGCAGAGATGACAAAGTTTACTTTGACTTTGACTAACCCCCGTGCCACTGTGAAAATTTTGCCACGACATTTTTCAGAAAATAAGTTACATATTAGGGGTGTAAATCGCAAGTTTTAGCCAATAAGGTGCTATTTCAATTCAGGGAACACCGACTAGATGTCTAACCCTAGCAGTATTACAAAGTCTGCTACGAAATGAGGTTGCGTTCTATTAAATATCTCAATCAACTATGAATATTCTAATATTAATACTACGTTCTAACAACTTTAGATCTTAAGATAACATCTTTAAATTCAAATTAGTATTATTTGATTTTTTAATATAATTTGTAGTGAACACATCCACAGCTGTCGGCATGGGTTAAACACGGACTCTTGCCTCTCGCCATTCGCTCGCACACGGCTCACCACAGGCTCCATAGTAATGACATGGAGATTAAAGAGCAGGGTGCTTTCTCCACACACAAACAGATAATGCATGATTCTGCCTGGGTATTACCAATGCAGTGCGGTCGGCAAGCAGCCTGATTATATTTATCTAAATTCCCACCCTGCTCTGCTCTGACATCACAACAGCTACCCTCCGTAACCTCGCAGCCCAACTGTAAGGCAAAAAGGATCCTGTGAGTGTGGGTGTGTTTATTATTTCTATGCAGCACTACTGCTTTCAAATGTGTAAAAAAAAAAAAAAAGGAGTATCATTTACAAATCCCGGTTCTTGGAAAGCCTCTCATTTACGGAGAGGGAATAAAATAAATATGTTCTGTTGATGTCCCTGTTTGGAAAGATTATTCCATTTAAGTTAATAGGCTTTCGGAGGCTCTGTGTGCGCTGACTACATAATCAATGATTATGTAACCAGTTTCAATCACCGCTGCTCTTTCTTTTAAAGCGGATGCTGACTGTAATTTTTTGACGTTAGTTTATGTTTGATTTATCCCCAAGTTGTCAACACAGATGGTGCTAAAAATGAAGACAGCACACTAAAGAATAAACAGGTGAAAACACTTCAGGTGGCGTAGTTACTCGCTTATGTCTCACTTGTATTCCAGCTTGTTAGCATTCCAAATGCTAACGCACAAACCTATTGTGCTGTAAAAGGTAACGAAGAACAGAGCGCATGTCACTCCGCTCTGCTGAATTCAGCCTACCTACACTAATGAGATCCCTTTCCTAATGGCTTTACAATGAGATGCGTATCTTCGTCTCGGTCTGTTCACACACACACAGACACACATACAGACACACGCACACAGCCAAGGTCCAGTGTGCTCATTTTGTTGAACACATAAACAAGAAATGCATCCAACGAGATGGAAGCAATTAACTTGATCACAAAATGAAAGCTTTTGTTTCAAACCCATAACATCAAACAGTACAGAATCTCAGACAGCATAGCGCATGAGGAGGTTTCATTATTCCTCATGACTCATGACGGATACTTGAGTTGTTTTTTTTTGTAACACTACAAGATAAGCAGCAGGTTATTTAGTCTGTGGCATTAAATCATCAGATATTTTTTCCCTCATAATAAATCATTCAGGCCACTTAAGTTAATATAAGTTCTATCTGGAAAAGATGTTAATAAAATGAGTTTTATCTAAACCAAGATGACTTCATGTCGGTGATTATTATACGTGATCGTATTATTCAGTTCAAAGCTGTCAGGAATCAGCAGGTCATAAATTTACCGCAGTTCATCATTACAGTCTAGCTGCAGTTCGGCCTTATGGAAAGCCCAGCGTAAACAGGCCTTATTTATAAGATGTTTTATAGAGGTTGTTTGATTGATTGATTATTACTGGATCAATGCTGGTCAAAGGTCAAGTAGCAGTTTGTGCCAGATGAGGGATGAGGCAGGATGTGGGTGTGAGTGTAGTTTAACCAAAAATATTGTGATTATTTGTTGTTGTGAACAAAGCACCTCACATTACACAGTGCATCACAACAAAATGCAACCTCTGCATTTCACCCATCTGTGATGGAGCAGCAATCGACGTGCAGAGCCCGATGAGCAGTACTTGGGGACGGTACCTTGCTCATGAGTACCTCAGTGGCATCACTGCAAAAAATGCCTTTTTAAAAATAAGAAAAAATGTACTATTTTTTGGGAAAAAAATACTTATTTCAAGCAAAATTATCTGCCAGTGCAGCAAGAAAATTGCACTTGCTAAGACTTCTTAAAACAAGATAAATTTTCTTGAAACAAGTCAAATAATCTAAACAATATTCAGTCTTACCAAGAAAATAAATCCAAAAAATGGTGTAACAAGATTAAAATGGTGAATTCAAGTCAATTACACTTGTACAGATTTTATTTTTTGCAGTGATCTTTACTGGTCGGGGACTTGAACCTGGCGACCTTGTAGCCACGGGGCCAACTCCCTAACCATTACGCCACTAACAGCTCCTTACTGAAACAACCAAAAAAAAAAAAACTAGGAGGCACAGCCTTAAAATCAATCCAGAAACTCAGGAGCAAATGGAGAACACAGGAGAACAAACAAAGACAATAAATATAGTGGCAATGAGGGGGTCCAAGCAAAAGATGCAGTAAGTGTTGAAGAGTCAGTGAATCAGAAATCAGAATTAACAAATAAAAAATCGCAAAAATTCGTTATGACATTAGAGTACCTCACTTGACCTAATCGTGCAAAGAAGGAGTCCGCAAACGTCTGTTCTGCATATTGTGCAGATTAGATCACTACGCTTTTCATCAAAGGCTAAGCAACACATACACAGTCCCTACTTATTCTCCAAGATTCAGCTTTGTGTGACTTATGATTTAAGCTGCATTAATTTATGTAGCATTTTTAGCACCCCTAGAGGTCAAAATGCGTTTTCCTTTGCTCTAGCGCCAATTATAGGCTGATCTCAATGACTATGCCGAGATGCACAACAATCCTTACAATGAAAATTTCAGTTTTCTGTTACTTATTGTTCAAGGACAATCTGTTCGTAGAAAGAAAAAAAAAGAAGTAAAAACGAAACAATTATAAGAGGGTTCCAAAGCACTTCATGCTTGGACCCCTAATAAATGCCAGCACAAAGACACCTTTAAGTATAAATAGAGACACAGGAGAAGCATATTAGGACAAACAGTAAGAAAAGGACAGAAAACCCCAAACACAGAAACCACTAGAGACCAAGTGCATGATCACAAGTAAAACTACTCTTTTTGGACCACTTAAACGCCATACAAGCTAAAATCTGCTTACTATGCAGTGCAGCTTTTTCAGTGGACGGGTCCTTCATTCTCTGAATTCAACTGTTCTCTATGACAAAAAGCTTCCCTTCTTCACCTTGAATACTGTACTCTGAAAGTTCAAAACAACGCCTCCAGTCTTTTCCCATTGCTTCACCTTCCAGCAAAAGCTACATCAAAACCAGTCCTTTTTGTTTGTGGGTGCTTTTTTGGCCCTAAGATGAAATAAATGCTGGAAATAAAAAAAAAAACTAAAGTACAAAAAATGCTGCATTTTATGCAGGAAACAAACTCTTACATTTTTAAAGGGATTCTGGGGGAAAAAGCCTCTTCAGTAAAATTTTAAACACGGCAGCTTCCTCTGAACATTTTTCTGTCCGCAGAATTAATCTGACTCATAGTTCGGCAGACCTAGTTACAGCTTTAGCAATTAACACACACACAAATAAACACACACACAAATGCAAATGCCTATAATGACCAATTTGTTCCGGTGAAGGGCTAGAACACCACACAGTCATCATTAGGGTCAGGCGATGTGAGCATTGCCATTTTGACGCTTGCTTAACAACCTAAAACGCCCGTCTTACACAAGTGGAGCCACGGGATACATTAGGCTGTAAACAATGCTTCTGGGGACAGAGGTAGAATTTGTTAGGATGAGGACAGAGCAAGGATCAAAAGCAACATCCTTTAATTAACCTCAGTCCGGAGCTCAGTCCAGCATAACTGACATTAAATTGGAACCAGTCGTGCACGTTCTCTGTAATTTGACGCTATGCACCATTCACACTATTGCTGGGTTACTTGTGTGTGACTCAATTAGTCTTTATTCCGAAAAATAAGTCAAAATGTTACGACCACAATATATTCTCATCATTTAGAGACTCATGGCATTGTATTAGTACCAATTTGACACAGATTGACTTTTGCATGCCTATTTTAGCAAAAAAGTTCTGCTAGTTCTAATTATTCCTCTTTCTTCTTACTCTTTTGATTTCTGATAATTGAGCATATTTTTTGCAGTAGAGGGAGGAGAGAGACATAGCTTTCAGCTTCAGCGTGTTACTCTTCTGTCTGTGTCTATGTCCCTGTCACTTTCTCTCTCAAACACACACACACAGCTTTGGTTCCAGTGCTGGCCAGAGGCAAGCAGTTCCTCAGCCAAGGGTCATTTCAGGTCTGGGACCAAAAGACAGGATTTAAGTAACAGATCATATTAACGCTTCTGATCTTTTCAGCCACAGGCTATCACCACTGTTCCATTTGATAGATATTTTTTCAAAGCTAATGATGTGTTACTGGAGTCCTGACTAGGACTTATTAAGTTGCTGCGTGACAAATCCCATTAGAGGTTCAAAACCCTGTTTAACTCTGGGAGACTTTTCACGTCATTATTCAGACCGCGTTAAGTTTTTAGACCTAACGCAACAGAAAACACATCTAAAAGCATTCGAGTGATTCTATTACATTTCCCGTTAAAAAAGATATTATTATCAGTTATAAAAGGTAAGGTGATGAATATGATTGCTCTTCAACCGGCAGTTTTAATTGCTTAAGGCAGAAGAGTCTGTGAATTGCTCAGAGTAAGCCAGTAACTCACATTAATGTAGTAGAGAAAGAGAGATCAGAATTTGAAAAGTTAAGGGTCTCCCTGTGTTAAAGTACTTGCAATAAAATAAAAAAAAAGTAGAAGATCAGAACTTGGAGCTATTTAATGGATCTCGGCACCTCTGAACAGCGTGTGTGAGAAGGACTAGGTGTGAATAAAAGTGATAGGGCAGCGCCAGAGACATGAGCCATGGCAGTGAAGGCCATCCAAGCAGCAGAAATCCCTTTTCATGGGTGCAGAACCAGAGCGACCTGCTGCAAACGTAGCGTATGATTGCTCAGCGAGAGGCGAATGCCAGTGCATTCCTGCTGCTAGAGGATGAGATTTTATTTCTGTACAAATAGGGACATGAGTGACCAAAGCTCAACGTATTACTACATAAGAAAGAAAGGCTGACTGATAAATCTACAGGATGATATTATTGGTCGATATGAATCAACAAAAAAAAATATATTTGTGTTTATAATTATTATAAATAATCATTTATTTTTCAATAAATGAGAAAAAAGTGATGGAAGATGGATCCTTTGGCAGTGTGAGTGTTGTCATTATCTTGTTTGTCATTAGTATTGAAAATAAAAAAAGGTAAATTTTTAAACTGCATTTTGGCATCTTGGTAAGGTCTCTTAAATAACCACACATAACAGACCTTAACAGAACAAATCTTGAATATTGGATAATTATAATTCAAAAAATGAATTTTAAAATCCTCAAATATCAAAATTAATATTGGTACTAAAAAGTATTTGTCTCTAAAAAGATACTGGTATGCAAAAAAACTCAATTCATAAAATTAATAAAACAGCAAGCACTATAACTGTCACTATAAAACAAATTCACTGTCACTACAGTAAGCTTTGATTCGCCAAAAAGTTCAGATGTCACACACTAAAAAGCACGATTCACTATTGATGGCACAGCATCTTTCACTCATCTAGAGATGTTTGATAACGAAGATAAAACAGGAACAGAATTGAGTTAAAGAGTTAAATCAGATAATTTACTGATGTCCACTTCATGCCTTGTACATCCCTCTGTCTGCTCCTCGCTCCCTCCTGCCCTCTGAAATAGCTGTGAAGTCTGAACTCTGTTGGCGAATTAACCTACGTCTTCACGCTGTCATCTAATTGCAATTCTAATTACTCCATGGCTTAGCCATCATCCCCAGGCCTTGCTCCAAATCAAATGGCCTGATTTTCCACACTGATCTCTGTTACTGATTCGGTGCTGTGCCTCGGTGGAGGGATATTGGACAATGCTTACGTAGACTGTTTGCATTGCACAGCCATTTCCCATTAGACCTCCACATCCGTCTTGTCTGACTCAAGCGGGCCTCTGTTTAATCCGACCCCCCTCCCATAATTGATCGACGTCCTGTTCCATCAGACACATTAATACGGGGGTTAAGACAGCCTCCTTTTGTTTTCCTTTATGTACTTTTTTTTTTCTTTACAAACGATGTTTCTTCTTCTCATTATTTTTCAACCTTGACCATTAAACCATGGACCCAAATGTCTTTAATTGCATTTGGGACTGGTCTTTATGGGGTTGCCATGGTGACTGCTCGAGCCATTCTCAGCAACGCTACAGCATTGGGCTTCTGGTGCTAACCTCTGCTTCCACACATCCATCCATCTTTTTCTCTCTCTCTCTCTTGTTTCTTATTTCTTCCCTTCCTTCCTCTCTCCCTCTCTCCTCCCTCTTCCTCCTTGCATTCCTCCCAATCCCCTTTCTCTCTCTCTCTTGCTTCTTCCATCGTCCTCTTCCTCCTCCTTCTCCACTCTCTCTCCCTTTTTTCTCCCTCTTCCAATATCTCTCTCACACTCATTTTTCCCTTTTCTTTTCTCTTTGTCTTTCATTCTCTCACTTTTTATCTCACTTCCTTTCCTCTCCCTTTTCCATTCATTACCTGGACAGTGGAAGGGTCTATCCTGTGACTGTTAAAATCTGCTATGTGCACTTATAAGAGTAATCCACAATAACACGCTGTGCAGAAGCAAAATGACATCCACATGCTACCACACAGCTTGAGCAGGTTTCAAAAGCTTTCCAATGAATTATCCTTGCAGGAAAGGCGAAGAAAACCAAACTGCACCTCAGTCAGACCATCAGAATCCGTGTTTCTTCAAAAGAACTCTGTTACTGAAAACTGCCTTGTGCTTCCAAGAGAATAGGCTGTGATTGGGATTATGATCTCAGCATCCCCGACGTGATGGATTGCAAATGACAATGAACCTCAAGCTTCTCCAAAAGGGAATGCTGACTGTTCGCATGATCAAAGGCTGCTATGATGAGTAAACCTGAGGTTTCAGCATCTTCGCCGCCATGTCACTTTCCTGGGAGGCGTAAAACACAATAAGCTCTCGAGAGACACACCCACAAGTTCAAAGCTAACAAACACTAAAACACCAACCTACAAGAGAACAGATTTTTAAACCACACAGTGCACTGAACACTGTTAAAAAAAGCAAACCAAGATTGGCTTGAGGATACAAAAACAGTTATACCACATGATATTATTATTAATCAGTGATTTAAATTGTGTTATCCACAAGGATAAAGCAGCTCTTACCACTCTTGTTGTTTTCCTGCTCATATCAATAAGTAAATAACCCATAGGGTTAGAGTGGGATGACGCCATAGCTGTCTGCTTTGTTCTCCAACTTTGCATCCAGTTAAACATGTTTTCTTTCTCTATGGCCTTTCAATAATTCAACAGCCTTTCACTTTGCTCATATTCAAGTCATAATGTGCACCACAGCCTGACGCTGGGGCCGATCACGGGGGAATAAGAGGGTGCAACTCATTTGTTCATTCATTTGTTCATTATAGGGATGCGCATGGACGCCCATCTCCGTCACACAAGAACAAACTGTCGGGATCAAAGCACAGCCATGCAAACCTGACACTGTAATTGCCTTTGCTATTTGAGACCCACATGGAGATTGTACAGAGCGAGCACGACAGAGTTCAAGACTGGGCTAACGTTGGGGGAGTTGTTGAATGTGGGAATTTCACTCAGTTGAGCAGGCTGATCTGTTAGTTGTGATTGTTTGCAAGAGCCTTGTGGGGTCCAGCTGGCTCAGTCTCAGATGTTCTGATTCCTTCAGTGCCTCCCCAGCCATCAGCAAAGAACGCTAAGGCCAGCATGTAAACATTCATATAGGATCCGTGACCTACCGAGTCAACAGAGCTGGGTTGCTCGATTTCATAGAGAATAAACCCTCTGATATTATTCCAAGAGACCGTTCTTTTCGGGAAAGCGAGGACTGGCAAATACGTAGACACGAAAATAGAAGATCTTGTACGAAACTTTGTCAAACTTCAGATATTAGTTTGACTAGAGGCTACTGATATGTTTGGAGAGCTCATACACGCTCAATATAAAAGGCACTTAGCATGTAATGGATCTGTGAATGCTGGGGACAAAAGAAGATGATTTGGTTTGGCTGAGAGGGATCTTGAGAAAGAAGGTGAAGAGAGAAAGAAATAGGGGGTCTGATAGAGGGAGAGAGAGAGAGAGAGAAAGAAAGAAAGAATAAAAGTACGGGAGAGAAAGAGAATAAAAAGAGGATAATCTTACTTTGAACCTTCTGTCTGATCCAAGGTCAAGCACTGACACAATGTCAAATAGAGCTTGGGAATCTATTGCAGTGCCAGGGCACAGCCGGGTGAGCAGCTATCTGACATGGCAGGGACATTAAATAGCAATTTATTTCCATTACACAGTTTGCTGTCTGCCAGAGGAGTTCTATTTTCAGAAAGAGAGATGGACTGCCTATCTTAGCCTCTCATAACGGGCTCACGCAGAGGCCTATAGAACATGAATAATTGAGTGTCAACAGGTTTAGATGTCTTAGTCATTCACTTTAAATGAGAAATGTTTACCGATTCTTAACAACCTATTTGGCGGGTTTACATCAGACCACTTTCAGGGTTAAATGACAAGCTGAAATGCAGTATGTATAGTGTCTTAGGGAATGGGGGTGAAGGGAAGGCGTTTTTGCGCTGCCAGCTGAGTTTTGAAATTACCACTTGACCTTGCTGCATCGCATTCTCATTAACCTCACTCACTCTGCTCAGTGTTTATAGGTTAGTATGAAGGGGACCTGCCATAAGTTCTTAACACAATTATCACTGATGATTCCCATTATAAAAATAAAATATGGATTGCCTCATAAAAAAAAAAAATACAGAGCCACAGTGTAGAACCTCTATTTTATGACATGGTTATAGTCTGACTTGCACAATTTTGACCACTTCACCAAAGACAACCACACACTCCAACTGGGAGCGACTGCCTATGACTCAGAATGGGACCTTCAGAAAGCAAATAAACTTGTCTCCAGACCAACCAAACTGCATCATCATCATCTGGGACTTGCAGAGGCCTTGAACCCCAATTGAACATCTAAACACAATCTTTGGTTATACACACTCTCACACACTTATTTGCGCACTTTAACAGCATGAGCACAATCTGGAGTCGTCCAGAGGAGGACCGACTTCCCATTCTGATTCTTGATTCCTCACAAGGACTCTTCTTATCTATGAAAGAGGTATTTTTCCTTGCCTCTGTCTCCATACACTTGCTTGTCAGGGGATTTTATCTGGTAACAAGTAAAGCTGCTTTGTGTCAGTGTCTCTCGTTAAAAAGCAAAGTACAAATTAAATGTATCCGAATTAAGTTGAATCGAAATGAATCAAGGCCATGTTTCAATGCACCAAATTTCGGAAAATGTACTGACTCATGCTCCATTCTCTGACCTGCTTTATACTTTCTCCTACTGCTCTACTGAGTTAGGCCTTTTTGGGTTTTATTGCCATATAAACAACATTTACCCAGAGTGTGCTAGAACTCAGTCCCTCCAGGATTTTGGGGGCCTTTTTTGAGACTGTTGCGGCAGCTTTTCTAAAAAATTTAACGAAAGGCGTTCGCTGAGGTATGGCTCAACGTTTTGCGAGAAACGACAACGATTTGTCAGACGTTGTGTTAATTGGTCAAATTTGCACAGCAGTAATGAATTCGTGGGGATTTGCTGAATTTGCGTTAATAGTTGCGAAGTCGCGAATTTATCAAAGGGTCTACAGTGTCTACAGTGTCTACAGCGTTCTACTTTGTATTTTCATTCTTTCAAAATATCATTAAAGACCTCAGTGTTGGCCAAAACCCTTTGCAATAAGGCAGGAGAAATACGCTTGGAGAGAACGGAGTCTACTTTACATTCCCAACTACCTCTAAGACCTTATGCATTGGGGAAAAATGGGCCTCCATCCACTCAATGTTAAACGTCTCACAACTCTCCAAAAGAATCACACAAAACTGAGTTTAATTCAAAGGCTGCGATTAACATGCTCCCACATTACAGAGCGTATCTTCGTGAAGATGCATCGACAGCTATATAGACAACTTCAAAAGGCGCTCACACGCTTTAATCTTCTCACGTGCAGTGTAGCCGTGCAAAGACGAAGACACAAGACCCACGTGACCCCCTTCTTCTATCCTCCTTACTCCAGGATGTTGAAGCATATCCACAGCGATCACTCCAGCATACAAAGCCTCTGCCGCTATCGCCATAGGGCCGGGGGCCCGATCGGTGAGGTAAACACTTTAGCCATAATAAGCTCTCGGGCCGAGTGGAGCGTGGGTGAGCCTGATTTTCAGCAGTGCCACGTCAAAATTGAAACGCCAATTCCAATTCCGCCGCAGTAATTAAAAGTGACCCCTTTTCGCCGGACTGAATTTAGAATTGCAATCGAATTGAAAACACAGCGAACGGGACTTGAGGGGAATTGATAAAAGAAAAGTGACCTCCGCGGAGTCCAATGGCAATCGTTAGGGCCCGGTAATGACTCGAACATAGCTTGTGGATATAATAACCAAGTTATGATTGGTTTTAGTTCTCATCAATTGTGAAGAAAGTGGGGGAAAAGAACTTGTCGCTGGACACTATTGTGGCTCGCGGGGTTATGCTCTCAACATTTTTGAAGTTAAGGGGCGATCCTCTTTGTTCTCAACCCCCTGACCCGTATCTTACTGGACTGGGCTTATGATGGATGAGTTACCTGCATCAAAGTGGCAGCACAGGAGAAAAGGCAGTGAAGCATAAAGAAATGTGTCGTGTTGCTGCTACCAAACTGGCCACGCACTTGGTACCAACATCTATGATACCCACCTGACATTAGGACCATAATGATTTGTCAGGCTAGTAACAATACCGTATATAGAAAACAGAGCTCCTAGTTGTCATGGTAGCATAAATAGGAGCTGTAAGTGGGGGAGGTGGTACACAGCTGTGGGCTTATAGTGTAGTCTATACACTATAATCTATAGTGTAGTCATTTATTGTATATTAGAGTTAGCTGGGAGACTGTAAGGCTAGTGGGAGAAGGTGTACGTTCACCTACAAAAGAGTTTCTCAACCAACCACAAAGGAAAAATGAGAGCTGGGAGTTGTGGTATATTGTACACATGCCATTTGTAATGGCATTTTGTACTAAGATTCAAAATTTCATATTGATTATTAACAGAAATTTCTTGTAGCAGACATTCACTTGTACTTGTGCTTGGTGCTGGAATAATTTTGAGATTAGCATTTGCTAGTGGTGTAATGATACATCAATTTACATTGATTCAAAGATCAATGAGTCCGTAGCATTAATCTGAAATGAGAAACCCGATCAGACATCACATATATTGCTAAGGAAGCGGAGAGACGTCACAACTTTTATTAAGTGCAATAATGCAAGCCACCACGGCCCATAGCTCAGCAATATAAATGCCATGATATTAGTCACATTTTGATTTGATTTGATACAAATGGAAAAGCTGCCCACAGCTCCTTCACAGATGGGTCAAACGCAAAGGTCACATTTTGTTGTGGTGCACAGTGTGCTGTGGTGCGCTCACAATGACAAATGTTTAGTTTAAAACGAACCCAAGTTTGTTTTCTCCCTTGGTTCGGACCTTTTGGGCAGGTGTGAATACAAGCAATCGAACTCAGGTGCGGACCTAACAAGTGTACCAAGATCCAGCCGAAGAGGTGGTCCGAGGTGAGCTCTCCTTCACAGCCGTCTTGCAGGACATTTTGGCTGTTGTAAAATTACTAACATCATATTGTAAAACTGACGTTGCATCAAACTCTCTTGACGCTCAAACATTTCTGCAAACTTATATAACTGTATAAATCATATCGCTACAAGGAGAAGGAGAACAGCACGCAAAATCTTCATGATTGTGTACTTTCACTTTGGGCTTTGCACTTTAGGTTGAACAACCTTAGGACACATGCAGTTTTGTTTACAAATTCTGGTCCACTTGCAATGCCTACAAATATGAAAGCGAACCACACCAAAAAAACCCCAAAACATTTTATTTGGTCTGGAACAAAGCAAGAAAACTAAAAGAGTCAATCATTATTAGTGAAAATCGAGGAACCGTGATTCTGTTTTGAAATCATCCCGTCAATGTCACAGTACACAATCTACACCATGTAGGCTCAGCTCTGCCTTTCCTTCAAAACAAATCCATAAAGCTAAACTGTAGACATGTTCATTGTTCACCTGTTATACTGTAACGGATGTTTTACAGCTGTACGGATGACTCACACACGAAAGGCAGTCACAATCGAAGCCACGGGTGCCTCGATAAATCGGTCATGTGTCACTGGTGACAGCGCCCAAAGAGCACAGATAATGTAGGTACTTCAACAAGGAAAGAGGGTTGGGAGAGAGGGAGGGAGTGGTCCAGGACGGAGGAGGAGGAGAAGGAGGAGGAGGAGGAGGAGGAGAAGAGACGGATCCGGGCTGACTGCCAACATGGCTACGGCTCAGAGCGCGGCCTCCATTTCCCCGTCCTGTCACTCAGCGTCGACACAGCCGGGCAGGCGGAGAGGAGGCCCAGAGCATCACGGGCCACGAGTACAAGTCACAGCCTCCGGGGTTTATCACGCCGTTCACACGCCCACTTTGCACCATGGTATTCGTCAGGTCCGTGTCAGAGAGAAGTAGAAGCGAACCACGCTACTGAAAAGATGTGGGAGGCAAAAAAGGGTGGTACTTCCAAACCGCCAATTAAACGGTTGCCGCAAATGAGGTCATGTCTGTGTGGCAGTAATTAGGTTTTACTCCCCACGTGTTTTTTTTCCATTGAGGGGTCAGATGTGTATAAATATGCACCGCTTATTGTGTGTGTGGGTAAAAGTATGGTTAATAAGTGAGCTTAAACATAGATGTCAATGTGCATTACTCAAACAGTAAGCAGAAATATATCATTTCATTTTCTGAACTGCTTAATCCCTATCAAGGTCGCAGGGACCAGAGCCCATCCCAGCGCTACAGGCGCATGGCAGGGACCAACCCCGGGCAGACGCCAATAAACCACAGGGCTTACACACTCTCATAAACACACTCTCAGTTACACCTTACAAAGCTAATTTAGATTTACCAGACAACCTGTAGCGCATGCCTTTGGACCGTGGGAGGAAACCAGAGAACCCAGAGAAAGCCCACACAAACACGGAGAGAGCATACAAGCTCCACACAGTAAAGGCCCCCTGGTCGACCTGGGGATCGAACCCAAGACCTTCTCACTGTGAGGCGGCAGCGCTAACCACTGCGTCACCGTGCCATATAACAGGAATGTATCTCACACAAAAATCAGTCCAAAATGCAGATCCTCAATGTACAGGAGACGCGCTAATTTACTATTTTTTTTATGCTGTTTTGCATCTTAAGTAGCACAAGGAAGTGATGCTATTCAAAAGACATTCAGAACAAATGTTAACAACCAATATTAGATTACTAGCTAATGCAAATGCAGCTAACTTATGAAAATTTTTTCTTGAGAAATTGTGGAAACCACAGTGTGTCATGCTAGCACTCATAGTGCAAAATTTATAGTCTTTAGTAATAAAAGGCAGTAAAACAATGCTTGTTTCAGAAGATACCTAGAACGAAAACAAACTTATGCTGCTAGGTCACTTTCTAATGCTAGCTTTCACTAGCTGATGCTAAGGCCCTCTGGGGAAAATCACAGTTCCTCATGTTAACATCAAGTGCTAGCGGCAATTATATTTATGTGACACTGTTAAGCATCTTTAGTAATAAAAAGAGGTAGAACATTGTGTGTGTATGTGTTTTTAATGTAGAATAAATGCAAACATCCAATACTAGGTCACTATTTAATGCTAACTTAGTCTATATAATGCTAATTTTGGCTTATCAATGGTAATTTTCACTAGAGCAAGGAAATCGAAGTTACAAGGCTCTGAATGTCAGTTTCAATTAATTTTCAATTGATGACCAGCCCTAATGCGTACCTTAGCATACCTTGATACAGGTGTGTAAGTGTGTGTGGTCAGTCACACACTGGGGCCGGCGTGGAGCTCTGCAAGCACGAGGCAGAAAACATTCCATTAAGCTGAGTCAGAAGGCCAGGGCTGATGCTTGAGCGCTGTTGCTAATGCACTGAGCACCGGAGCCTGGGGTGATACAGCCAGTCAGTGTAATTCACCGTCACGGTGGAGGCTGGGTGAGCGAGCAGGCTTGCTGCCTGGTGCCTCTCTACACGCCTGCCCGGCTGGATTCAATCCACTCTCCGGTTCCCCCAAGCTTTCAAAACTGTGCAGGAGTCACTGATCCGCCCCCTGGTCGTCTCGTATTGTGCCATCACCCCTGCAGTGCCAGCAGCGCCAACCAGCCACGCGCCGCTGCTGGCGTCACACGTGGCACCGCTGCGGGAACGGGTTAACTCTCGGGGGCTCTAAAGCAGTCGATACGAAGCTGTCATCACATTCAGCTTAAGCTGAAGGTCTGCCCGGTAGAAAACAGCCCCAAATTTCATAGGCTCTCTTATCTACGGGTGAAGTCGGGAGCCTGGCTCGGAATGGAAAGCAGAATGTGCTCTTGTGAGAAAATGCTGACTTAAAAAGTCCAGGTGTGATGCGACTGCTGAGCAATGCTGTACATCACTTAACCACTTGGCCCCTTACCCCTTAAAAATAAATATGAAACGTTAACACGGGACACGGGTTAATGTGCAGCGCAAGCAACATGCCAGATAAGCCGGACAAGTGGTGTGAGGAAAAGTGGTGGGCAGACAGTTGTGGGAGAGGTAAACCTGAGGTAAAATAAACAAAAACAAAGGTGGTCTTGGCTGCAAAATTATAGCAAAACATCATGAACTGGCAGATGTTCCTCTTATAGTGTCACATGCAGAATTATGCATTGCTATAATTATCAACATCCTTCTCAGATGGGCCCAAGATTGCCTTAGATGTTTTGACAGTCAACAGTGAAGGCAGATTTTCACATGTAGCTTGATTAAAGAAATCTGCCAAATATATTTTTCTCATCTAAATAATTTTTTATAGAGCTTGTTTAAAGCAGAGATCACCAAAAAAACAGGTCTCAAAATGAGAGTTGGCAATTGAGAACAACAATGGGCTAATGATCTTAGGTTTCTTGTCATGCATTACATACTACTGGAACTATTGCACAGCTTGTTGCATTGCACAGCTCACCAACATGGACCTGGACATTTCTCAGCATGAGAATGATTGTGGTCAGACCTTCCAGAAACAGATCTAATTAATATTTTATTGGATGGCGGCTGCGTAATAAGAAATATTACAGTGGAGGGAGCAAACAAAAAAGCAAGACAGGCACCTAAGGAACTAAGCTGGGAATACGAAGACCTCTAGGAGCAGCATCTCAGCAAAATGGCTCCCTATGATTTTTGTGCCATCATGCTGAAGAGGAGGAGTCATCATCTCTCACACTTGGCCGTGCTTTAATGATTGCAGCTGCCAGGAAAGATTTCAGGCACGTTCAGTTCAACCTTTATTCCTCCTGAACTGAATAACATTTGCATGTAAGAGTTATTTGAAACTTCTAATTCATCTCTAAGTGTTGGGGTAATGTAACCATCAGCACTGAAGAATATCATTTATAGACTATGACCTTGCTGTACTCATTTAATTTCTTGCAGCGGAAGCAAACCCACATCTACAAAGCATCAGATAGGAAGTAGAATATGCTCAGCCTACAGTATATGCAGATACATGCACATGGCCCACTGCAGTCACCATCAGTCGATTTGTGTGGAACGATCTTGGTCACAGCGTTAAGCAAAGTCAGCAGTGAGAGAGAGAGAGAGAGAGAGCTGATAACAGGACATCATGACTCCATTAGCATATCAATGATAAAACTTTCAATCCGGTGTGAGTGTTTATAGTTAGTTTATAGTTTCCTGAAAACTCTTTTATATTCCGAGGGTGACTTTATAATATTCAATATAGCGGTATACGGTATATAATAATGTCCATCACATTTTCAAAATAAACCCTTTGCATTCAATTCACAGCACCACATTACACTGAGAGAGGATTTCATTCTAATCTCTGCAGTTTTACTGCAGTGAGACCAGGTCTGTCCTACAGATGCACTTTTGTGCCAGAACACGCCAACTATTCAGTCAGGTATAGAGTTCAGGAGTCCAAATCCATTAAAGTGCTCAAAGGCACACACTCTAGAGGATCAAACATGCTAACTTGACACAGAATAGCCTGTGGCCTGTGCGAACAAGAAAAAGAGAGAGAGAGAGAGAGAGAGAGAGAGAGTGAGAGAGAGTGAAAGTGTAGAGGTCAACTCCAACAAAGCAATGTAGAATCTACATAAACTTTGATCGAAAAAGCAGTGGGCACCCTTTACACAAGGGTTCCAAATAAATCTATTAAATCAAATTATCCCACTTGCATATTTTAAGTCTTATTTGCCTTTGGACTACCTTTGTTCTTAGACATATCCCCATAAAACACCGCAAGATGTTTCCTAACCTAATCTCCCACTAAGCAGATGTTGGCACTGGCTAATACACAAATCTTTAGTGTCAGATTAATAGATTGAGTTAACTGTAGCCTGGCGTGCCTGCTGTTACTATGGTATAGAGAGCTGCTTTTTGCTGGAGCTTCAAGCTGGGAGCCACTCCTCTTCTCTAAAGAAAATTAGTGCACCATTCATTTCACACATGCTCACATCACAACCCGCGGATTAATGTCATGTGTTGCATGATGCACTGAAATAGATGATATGAATTTCGATATGTTAGATGTTTCAGCACACTCTTATTAAACCCAATCTCAGTAACCTCTCATCAAATACCAGAACTGCAGTGACTGCCTCTGGTGGTATTAGTGTCAAGGAACTGCTTTTTCCAGCACTGCTTTACCAAAAGGATTATGAAGTAGTTTTTTGATTCACACTCCAGAATACTAACTGCTCTAAAAATAGCCAAGATACTTAGAGTGCATACAGTACCATTTCCACCTTATTAATGTTTTTGGCATTCGAGAGACTTCATCTGTGTTTTACAAAATAATCAGAGCAAAGAAGACAGCAGAGAATTCACGATTGCTGGTGATCATCATGTTTTGAAGAAGCAAGTTATTCACAGAAAACTTCAAATTGTCCCCCAAGACTGAGCGGAACAGGCAGACAGTTTGGAAGAACAAAATGTGTGTGCATTATTCAAGAGAATGTCTGTGGAGAAACCGCAAACTGTGAAAAACTGTCTCCCAGGTGGAGAAAATGTGTGACGGTGAGGGTACAGCACAGGTACTGATATGAAGAGAAGGAGATCTGCAGCTTTGCTGAAAATGGTCCTTTTAGATCATATCAACTCATAGACTCCCAATTCCTGTGTTTGGTCCTGAATGAACACCCCACTCTGACTGCTGTCCTGTTGTGCATTCACTTAATCAAACAAAGACACACACATGCACACACACACCTATCCCATCACTCTTTCCGCAAGCCGCCTGACAGCAAAGCCCGGCAGCACGCAAACAAGCAAAGTGGCCCCCAGGGCCTCTTCTTATAAAGTCAGAAGGGGAAAAAAGGAACACAGTAAAGAGTAAAGGAGTGTATGAGCGTCAGAAAAGCAAAGCATCTGTCTCCTACCCCTCAAGCAGGAAAACAGCCCTGAGTGATTGGATCGGGTTCTTCCAACAGCCAAAAAAGTTTATTCAACCCCTAACATATGGCCCTGTTCTCTCTCTCTCTCCATCCCTCACTTCCTCGCTCCCTCCATCCTAAGAGAATGGATACAGTTTTACAGAAAGTCAGGCTCCATTTAAACAATTTCTTACCACCCATCAGGAGGCATCGCTCTACAACTGACTTGGCCCTTACTGGGACTGACAGGCCCTTAAGTCTGTGGCACTGAGGTCATGTTGGTTTTTAAGCTGCTAGATTTTCTGTGTGGTTTGCACTAAAGGCCACACTGAAGGCCCGCATTGGTGGTAATGAGCGCAGGTGAGTCCAGGGTTGGGACTTTATTGTAACCTCAACATTCACATCACAGAGCTTCAGCTCAAGGAAATTCCCCAATAACCAAGCTACAGTGCACTCACTCTGCTGAAGCATTGTGTGTTCCAGAAGGGTCTCAGATCAAATCTTCAAGACTGGAGTGTTAAAGTGGAGAATGTTGGGAAGTAGCTAACTAAAACTAGCTCAGTAGTGTATTAGTAGTTAAGCTACAGCTAAAACTAAATAAATAGTTACTTATTTTTCCTCTCTTTACAATGGATGTATTTTCAACTGACAGGTTTTCAACTGACAGGTCGGGGAAGTTGGTGGTGTAACGGTTAGGCCGTTTGCTCCGTGATCAGAAGGTCGCCAGTTCGAATCCCAGACTGGTAAAGTCACCGGTACTCATGCTCTCCGGGTCCCGCCCATGTTAGCTGCCCACTGCTCTTTCACGGATGGGTCAAATGCAGATGTCACATTTCGTCATGGTGCACTGTGTGCTGTGGTGTGTTCACGAAGTAATATTAAGTATGAAGTATGTTTGATGTAAGCTAACTACCATATTGAAACTGTAGCTTAGCTACATTTAATCATAAGTAGCTTGTAGTTTGAAAAGCTTCCCCAGCACTGACTACACCAACACAAAAAACAAGCTCAGTTTAACCTTGAACGGATAACAACTCATACAAATCTTTCAGTTCAGATGTTGAATTTTTCCAGCTCTTTTTCCCTATGCAGTGAGGAATTCTGAAACTCTACTTCTTTGTTAACTTCATTTGGAAAAACTGGCTAGTAAGTTGACAACTGAACAAAACAGAGCAGCATCCAACTAACAAGGCAAGCCAACAGACCCTTTATATCCATCTCTTTGATATCAGCATGAGCATCTGACCACTGCAATGGCTGAAAAAAGAGAAATCCCAGTAGTAACAAAAAAACAATTTGTGCCCATCTTTGTCCTCAGAGAAAACAAGCACAATATGGAGGTCAAAAACAACTAAATGAGACGAATCATTCAAGTTAGACCTACCATTCTTTATGAGTAAATACTGCCCTCTGGTCCTGTCACACCATTGCTTAGAGAAAACATCAACTTAGTATAAAAAGACATTCAATATGCTGAACTTTCGTTTCCAATCTGATCTGTTAATGGTGAAATCAATGATTTTCCATGCTGGAGATGTAGTGAAGAGAGCTAATTTAACCATAAAGAATCTTCAAGTATTTAGACTGTCATCTGTCTGTCAGATTACTAGATATTAAAGATCTTTTATGATGGAAAAGCTTAAGAATAGTTTTTGCAGATGACTAACTTAAAACACATCACCTTCTTAAGCAGTTACATGAAGCTGTAGTGTATGCGCCAAAAGGTAAGAGAATTTTTTCCATATCAATATTGCAAATGCAAAAGTTGGCAAACGTCTCCACTGACGCCTTGCAACAACGCCTTGAGGTTTCCCTGAATAATTCAGGACCCAACGGCCGTGGGCCTGGCATTATCTATTTAAATCCATAGAAACTCATCCCCAAGCCTCCGTGTGCTACTGCCATGGCCTGGTTAGAAGGCAGGCAGGACAGGGCAAGAGGAAAAGACAGGAAATTAAACGTGCGGAGAGATTGTTACAGAAACACTTTGCGTCTTCGTCTTTCTATCAGTTTTTCCATCTTCTCACCATACCCTCCTCTCCTGTCCTCGCCAATCAACCATTCATCAATCCCTTCATTCTGGCTCTGATGCAATCGCTTTTCCTCTACATCCAAGCCCAACCCTCCCCCTCTCATCTCTCTCTCTCTCTCTCTCTCTCTCTCGCTCTCTCTGTCTCTTTGTTCTCTGCCCCTCTGTTTCACCAGTCGTTCTCATTCTTGGCAACAGCTGGGTCATGGAAGCACAGATGAAGATGTCCACTTACACTACCACACTTCAACACATCAGAAGCATTGGCAACAATGCTATATGACAAACATGTCTTCAGGGATTTGTTCCCACAGAAAGCCACACTAGGTAGGTGGGGCAGTTTTGTCTTGGCAAAAAAATATTTTTCCATCCGAGGTTTAACGTAGATCTTAATAAGTGTGTTTATTATCTTAATGAATTTAAGCTGCCAAGTGTAGCAGCGGATAAGCCTAGCTGGCTGAGATTAAATGCACGATATGTGTTGGGCCATTTACAAAGGGAGAAGATAAAAGGTATGGAAAACCACACACACACACACACACACACAGACAGCACTTCATTAATAAGTAAATTAATATATGCAAATCTGTTTAGCGCAACCAACACTTGTGTCACAGCAGTTATTCACAGGCCTGCCTCTTTCTCCCTCTCTCTCTTCCACTCTTCACTCCTTCTCTTCCATCGTACTATCTCTGCAAAGCCCTGGTGATGAGCTTGTTAGGCTCCTTCCACACTCGTTTTTTATTCACTTTGCTCTTGTGCCCCACCACCACCACCACCATCGAATGCCTGCTGCCGAAATATTGCAGTCCTCCACCGTGATTTGAAGCAGAGCGATCGAAGGCCAACTGACCCTGCACTCTGCAGAAGGCTGAAGCAAAGCTCGTACTATCCGGGGCCGAGGGGGATTAGTTCACATTCGAGTAAACAGCACATGAAAATGCCAATAACAGATCACTTTTCCAAGCAGATGTTTTAAAAAATAACACCCTCCACTTCCAGTGAAGATTCTGGAAATCACTCTTTGTTTGGTCCCCATGCGTTCCAGTGCACCGGATCTTCCAAGCAGACCCTCCTTTAGCCTAGGCTTTCAGACTTTGGAGAATGTGCAATGTTGACAAAGTGGATTCATCACAGATTCCGGGAGGATACTAAATCCTTTCAGCGCATTACATCATTCTTTCCTCTCAGTCTGTAGATTAACCTCATGTGCGTTGAGTCTTTTTCGCCATTTCCTCTGACCAAAAACTAACTGGTTCTGAAAAACGTCAAACGTTTTTGACAATATTCATACTCTTACAACAGATAACACTCTTGGATTAACAGCAACACATAGCTAACCCAGTCACTTCTTTTGCCACAACTGAAAGCAGTCTTTTAATTCGAGGAGCTGCAATGGAATATTGGAACGCTGATTTCTGACATGAAAGGTAGCATCATTAGGATTTATTAATAACAGGCTTGGCAATGTTTGTGGAGAAAGCAACTAAATATCCCTCTTTTAACACTGACAGACCTCAGAACAGGCCAGCAAAAGTGATCATCACTGCTTTCATTCAAATGAAACATGCCAAAGGCAGCTCTCAGCCTTTGGCAAAGTCAATTGTAGCCATTGTCACTTTCATTTAATTCTATGCCACCATCACACCGAAAATTAAAGTGCTGTACCAGGGCTGTCATAAAACTGATCAGACTAACGATCGCTTCTCTTATGAATGAGCGTTCATAGTCATTTATCAGACATTTCTTACATTTTACTCCATGCATGAGACTCAGAACACACAGACTCAGTGCAGTAGAGGAATTTCCTGCCCCTCCTTAAGCCTTGTAAAACATGGCACTCTGCAAACTACCTTCAATGATATGCAATATGCAAAATGGCTTTTTTATGGACGGATGCTCAGTGTGGTTTATCGGGTGTCAGTTGGAGAGCAACTTAATGTGTCGTAGTAAAGATGTATAATTCCTCGGAACACAGCATGTAAATCCATGGTGTGGTTTAGGTGAGGCGCCCTGATTGGGCTGTCAGGATAAAATGGCCTCATTCTGACAGAATGAGGGCTGAGACTTGAGTGTGTTAAAAGGGTAACTGAGTATGCCAATGCAGCGAAGAATGAATGAAACCTTGCTTTTGGATTTCGTTTTTATTCATTATATTTTACATTGGCCCTTTAAGCTTTTGTGTTTAAAGAAAATATCTTTATCCTTACACACAATATCTAAGAACAAAAGTTAAAGTTAAAAGTAAAAGTAAAAGTGAAAATTAATGTGAAGGAGCGATTAAAAAAAAAATCCAAATACTGCATATTTTTCACAGTAATGCTCTAATTAAGACTTTATTTTCCTGATCCTAATCCAAGACATTTTAATTCAGGATATCTTCCACTGTTGCATGTTGGGTAATGTTGATGTAAGTTGTGTTAAAAAACACATGCTAAACACAGTATCTGAATTTTCCACACCTGGAGTGGACAAGCAGTTTATTAGCTTTGCATATCTGGTTTTGTCCAGGATATTTTAGTTTCAAAAACATCATATATAATTGAAGGTTCTTCATTTTAGGAAAATGTTGATAAATCTGCTCATGAACCCTAAAGGAGCTCCAGAATCAACATGAAATAAGAGACACCTACAAATTTGCCTGTCTTGAAAATAAATGGAGAGAGTAATCGTGAAATCATCACTGCATTCCCATTATTTTACTCTTTATCTGGCAATGAAAAGAGTTAAATGGATTTGCAGGGGCATATAAGACAAAAAAGATGAGCCTCGGGCAATTAAATCTAATCCTTTTTCCCCAGCAGTTAGGTCTATCGGCTCCTCTCTACCAAACATATCTCTGTGCCAGCACAGTCAAATAAACCAAGCAGATTACTGCACACGTTCCCCTCAATGACAGAGAGCAAGGCACCATTAAGAACGCCATTTAACCTACTTTTCCCAACCTTTGCAGCTATGCTGCGGGACACACACAAAACTGAACAGTATTGTATTGGATGCCCAGCTGCTTTTTGTTTAATTTTTCTCTAAAATCTTTCTACACATTCTCCAAACAGGCTGCTGAGCAATACTCAAAAAAAGAATATATATTGCAAGATTTGTCAATAAACAAAAATTGCACATGTGAAAGGAAACCACTGGCAAAATCATTACAACCCACTAACTGAGATACATGTTTCTTAAAATAAATAAGCATTGTTGTTAAAAACATCTGATAAGTGACCATTGAAACAGAATTTTTATACCATGTTGTAATTGCATAGTTTGTCCATAAGACAGTGCACTGCATCTGCTTCTTTGTGTTTTTATACTACTGACTTACCTATCAATGTTTTGTGCTTCTGAATAAAAACATTAGTCAATATTTAATTTGATATTTAATCAGCAGATTTTTAAATTGATCATCAATAAGTTGATCAGATTGATAACTGATGTTTAGTTCTTATAAATCATATCAGATAATTGGCAATTGAAATCAATTATCACAATCAGTGTTTGGCCAGATCCTAATTCGAAACAATTTTAGATCCACAACTTTCGTGCAATAAAAGAACAAGCTTTGCTGGTGCTAAAAAGTATTAAGTACTTAATACCCACCACAGTACATCTCTTATAATTAAAAGAGGATTCTGTGCAATTGAAGTATTCTTTGTGCATAACTGACATTTTAAAACCTTTCTTCTTAAGTCTGACGGTGAGCTGAAATTGTAACGTCCGTGATGTCTTTCGGTGGTACTTGATCTGAACTGACTTTCCAAATGTCTAATGGATATTCACAAGTAAAGCTAAATTATTTACTTGGCAAAAGTGAACAAGACATAGTTTATTCCACAGTGGTGTGCGGCTTCTAAAGAAATGGGACGAATAACCCCAGTTATGCACGAATAATGTGTGTTTGCTTTGCATTAATAATAAAAAATGATTTTCACATACACTGTGCAATATTTTCCATAATATCTATGAATAAATAGAAGAATTTCTTATCCATATTCCTCCGCCTTAGACATGACAATGGTCCTAAAGCGTGATCTAGATCTAAGAACGTAACTTGGACTTGAACCTTGGCTGTGGTTGAACCTTGGCTTCAACTATTTTGCAAAATTATTATTATTATTATTATTATTTGGGGGTGAGGGGGTTGTATTGGCCTCTTGTGATGACTTGGGATTTATAACCCCACATCCAAAGTAATCTCCGCCCATGCGTGTCATGCATGCAAGCAAAACATTTATGACAAAATTTATGAGATCCTGTGCTCTAGGTAACAAACCTATACTCCTTACATTCATGCAATTTAGATGCAAAAGAGACACTGACAATTTGTCATTTATTTTCGCCTCCTGTCTTACTCCCTTTCTATTGTAACTGGTGCCAAAAAGGAATGTGTGAGCGCATCACTGATTGGACAGAAAGCTACTATGAGGACATTTACACCACATTTTGCTTTCTTTGTGTCTAAGGCCTTGGTTTCGAGTTTCCCAAACGCGTATTCCGTTCGTGCCATGTGATGAGCTGCATCTCGCTCCGCGGCCGTGGATCGGATCCCTTCTCGGGATGTTCACGGTCAGCGAGCATTACGTACAAGCTACAGTCGGTCCGAGAACCTACATCTTTTATATAGCCGCTGGTTTCATCATGGGCTTAAATGGTGTGAGGGGGTCATGAACATCCAAATAATTAAAACTGACCAATACACCCCAATCTCCAAATAACCCAAAATTAAACGAGGAATACTCCAACTACCCCCTCAATGCGAATCACAAAGTTACATCCTTAAAAGTAGCCCAGTGCACGACAATTCCCGCTGAGTCCACCGGACCGGTCCCGTCCTCGACTGTTCGTGAGAAAACTTCCAAAAGCACCCAAGTTGACACAGCTGCTCGGTTTCTGATGGTCAAAGCGCACGGTGCAACACAAAAAAAAATCAAACGCATGAATTACTGTCAATTAGATACGACAGTGTAACTCGGATCTCCTCAAAAACAGCCATAAAATGTGATGCTGATAACAACTCTGCGGTTACGGCGCGGACCCGGTTCCCCCTTTCCCTCCGCGCAGGTCCCGCTCAAGTGCGCTTACCTTCCTCTGGAGTCGGGGCGTTTAGACTCGCATCCCTGCAACCCGAGCGCTCCAGTATTCCTCTTGGTACGCCGGAGCTCCGTTATGCGTCGCCGTTAGTGAGTGACGCTCGGGCTCGCGGACTGCGCTCAGGATTCCCCTCCAACCGGGCGCACGCGCGCTATCGGTGCACGGAAGCCTAGGGTGGCCTTCTGAGAGAGAGAGAGAGAGAGAGAGAGAGAGAGAGAGAGAGAGAGAGAGAGAGAGAGAGGTGGGGCCAAAGTGGCTTCATGGACCAACATCTGTCATGCACGCAACACAACTCGATAAATAAATAAATAAATCCAAACCTATCAATGCACATCACAGCTGATCATTTGTAAAAAGAAATAAAACCAGCAGACTAATCAAGAACATCACAGTGAATGGTTACAACAAAAAAGCAAGCTTTTATGTACATAAAGGACCATACATTTACGGCGCCAAATGTGTAATTAAACCCGTAAATAAAACTTACCAATACACCCAAATGAATGAACGAAGAAATGAATAAATAATATTTTAATAACTAGGGGAAGACTTTTTTTAGCAAATATCATAGCAAAATTACAATTATTAAACCACGGTAACATGAATAATAACAATTTTCCTTCCTTCATATCATGTAGCTGACAGTACCATGGCAGGCTACAACAGATACAGGTTTTACACGCTCAGTTATTTATGCTCTGGTAAAAGCCTCCAGTTCTGTTTTATGGCAGCTATCCATACTCATCCTATCGCTTGATTGCCACAGTCAAATGAGGCTTGTCACACAAATTTGATTTTTTATGCTATCTACATGTTTTTCCTTGTGGCACTAACCTAATTTAGTCCAACACTTGCCTGCTGGGAGCCTCTTAGTATCTTTCACACAATGGACTATTTAATTCACTGGCATATTTTCAGTTATCAAATTAACTGGTAAAATCCAATAAGTGATGAAGCCTATGGTGACATTTTCACTCAAAGGAACTAACAGACACTTGGCAAAGTGTTGTACAATCATGAGCATAAAGTGTTTAGTCTAGTTTTAACCCTCAAGTCAAGGTGATTAAAGAACCACTGAGGTGACTCATTTTTTATAAATACTGAAGAAGAATGTCAGTCTAAAATCTAAAGACAGTGTCAAGAGTCACACAGCAGGAGGCATGAAGAAACACGTGAAAGTAAGGTTCTGAAAAACACAGTATTCATAACCAAACATCAAAATAATAGATGGATTTAGAAATGCTTGATTCATAACAGGTTTGTGGCTTTAACATGACGTGACATGAACAGAATTTGGCATAACCAACTACTTTAAAGTGCAGTGCTGTTTTCATATTTTGTGTTTACCTCATTTTTCTTTATTTCCTTATAAACATATACTGACATGCTGCTTACACTTGCTGGTTACAATATCATTACTCCAGCAACCCTGTATATTAAGTGTATTGTGCTGCTCCTATTTCATATATGTTATTTAAAGAGTTTGTAGTAATACACACATTATACATGTTTCCTGTATGTTGTATCAGCTTCCAGAGGTAATCATGTAAATGTATTTGTATGTAAATACAACCAACAAAATCAGTGAACATCACCACCAAACTAGGTTATTCTTCATACTTTATACCTTATCTCTGGGCAAGCCTGATGCTCTGAGAAACAAATTTGGAAAACCTGAAAAGATTAATCTCTTATTTCATGTGTGTGTATATGTTTTCCTGTTGAGCAATAGGCCTATAGCAACTGAATGTGATTTTCACAGGAAACATTCACCGCCTCCGGTGACAAATTCTCAGATGTTGTGTAAATTAATGCAGCGCAACATCACAGACTGAGTTAGCAACCTTTACACATCATGCCTGAAAATGGCTGTTTCAAAAAGCAGATTTTCTTTTAAACAAAAGTTAGGGTTTGTGTAGAATACAAAGGCTTGCTCTTGGACACAAATTCAGCACCTTGGTCAGCGACCAATTATAGCAGGCTAATCAAACAGCATTGGACACTGAACAGTGGGCCAGCGTGACCCTATAGACCATCAAATCTTAAGAGACAACAATATTATTTTCTTTTTTCTTTTCATGTATACTCAGCAAAAGACTGATGTCAGGGATAATGCTTTCACCATAGTTTTACACGAGAATGCTGACCACTGCCAAAAGCTAATGTTTATCAGAATATGATGATATAATGAAAACTGAAATGGTGATGATCTAGATTTGTGGTGATAGATCTGCCCAAGTTCAATAAGATCATGTCTGTGAATAATCTGGAATAATCTATGAAAAGGAAATGAGTTAGTTTGCATATTACCATATGACTAACGTGCAAAGGGAATATTTCTTCCTTTTCTTATTTTCGGTTTTCCTTAAGAAATATATCATAATTTCAGCAGCCATCTTATTTTCATCAGAAATTTCATGAAGAAAGTTAATATTTAAGTGAATTTGGAAATGTCACATTCACAGGCCATTGAAATCAAAACTGGAACCAGTGAGCAGGTGGTGGATTAAACTGGGATGCTATTGTATGACGCTGCAGTTGGTTTATTTTGCAAAATGGTTTTTAATTACCCACGTAGAACCAAATGACTGTAATCACTTCTAGAAAGCTTGGTATATATCAATGCTGTAGAGCATATTTTTCTTAAGAGATTCTGAGTAAATCTGGTCAGAGGTTCTTTCTACAGGCTTTTATTAGCTCAGAAATAAAAAAGAAAAGCTCACTCGTTGGAAAATATATTATTATTTCTGCTGAGACACCATTTATGTTTTTGTGATTATTATATTTCATCCTCCATTTATAGCCCCCTTTTCAGATTTGCAGCTGTCTCTTACAAGAAGGCGTAGAAGGTGAAGGTGTTAAGTTTTTTAAGGTTTTACTTTTCGCTTTTTCTATGCAGCCTCTAAAAGGAAAACCTCAGTTTGAATTGCTGATCTACTAATTAAAATGTGCTAATTAAATAAGTATTTACACAGTTGAAGATTTTATACAGGCTGCTTTATTAAAAAATTAAGCATGTTGAACTGAGCGAAAGCATAGAATTGCTATAATCGCCAGCTGGTCCTTTGAGTGCTGAATAAAATCTTGCAAGAAACAATACAATGAGTTGACAGCCTTTATTCTCCTCCATTTAAGAGTTTTGAACTTCAAGGCCCTTTAATGAATCCACAGTTTTTACCAAACCAAAGGGGTCCTGTAAAATTCACTATACATTTTATGGATTTCTTATCCAGAGCTAAAATGCTACAAGAATCTTAGCATCTACTAATTTACACCCTTCTGAGGTGTCTAGATGCTTCTGATGTCGGCATTTTAACCATTAAGAACAGAGAAGGCATTTTCAACTAAACTTACAATTTTGATGACTGATTTTTTTGAAAATACCATATAGTACAAGGTAAAAGCAAATCTTTACATTAGTGTGGAATGAATAATCCACCTGCATTTGCATATTGCAATTGTTCATGTATTGCAGCTTGTGGTTGATTAATGGCCTTGAAATTCTTCTCCATTAGGAACTGACAATAGGAGAAGGCCATATTCTAGCATATGAATATACCAAACATCTTGCTGCTAAAATTTTATGTTATTACAGTCATATTTTTAACAGTTCTTCTTTTATGGCCTTCATTGCTTACTATAGCCTAGATGCACACCACAGAGTAAAAATCTAAATTTGGAATACTAACAACTGACTGTACTGTAGATAAATGGCAACTGCTCTCATTCTTCTTCAATAAACCCCCTAACATTTGAATGTGCCTCTTGCATGAATAAATATTTCTCCATCTCTTTGATGATATTACATTGAGAGGCAAAAACAGAGAATCTTTTATTTTTTACAAATCGTTAAAGTGAGGCTTAGTAGAATGAGATGCAATTTATGCAGTATGTAGGAAATAGTATGTGATCATATGTGGAATAGGCTTCATTCATTCATTCATTCATTATCCGAACCGCTTAATCCCAACTGGTGTCGCGGAGGGGACTGGCGCCTATCCCGGGAACTACAGGCGCAAGGCAGGGATCAACCCTGGGCAGGCACCAACACACCGCAGGGAACACACACTTACACAGTCACACCCTCAGTCACACCTTACGGGACCAATTTAGAGTCATCTATCAACCCATATCGCATGCCTTTGGACTGTAAGAGGAAACCGGAGCTCCCAGCGGAAACCCTCACGAACACAGGGAGAGCAGGCAACCTCCATACAGAAAGGCCCTGTGGCCAACCCGGGGATCGAAACCAGGCCCTTCTCGCTGTGAGGTGGCAGCACAAACACTGAGCTACCGTGCCGCCCGGAAGGGGCCTTGTGAAAGGTAAAATAAACTGTCATCAGTGATAAATTGTCTTGAACCACACTCTATAAACAGATGCTATTTTTCTGTGATACCCAGAATGCTGCGATGGAAAACAACTGCTCTATTATGGAGATGTGATAATATAGAGATGCATGAAAGCATTGTAGGCAATTTAAAAATTCTTTAGCTGATCTAGCTGAGTGATGCTCCGTGCAAAGCTGGTGTGCACACACATATGACATAAAGCTGTTACAGATAATCAAATCAGTCTATGCATTCTTAAATAATGTTCTGTTATATATTTCCATTTCTAAGATGAGTTAATATTGTTATGTGGTAAAACTGTCTATTAAAATTATGAATTAGAATGCATGAAAAATTAGCATAGAAAAATCAGTTCTTCTTCTGAATTAGACTGAAAGGGGGAAGCACTTAAAAAGAGAATGCTCAGTTAATCTGCTCGGTGATGGTGAAAATAAGGGTCAGTGATTAGCTGAGGAATATTCCTCCCAACAGACACCTTATGGTCATGAGTCGCTATTTGTTAATGGCGTAATGCACAGGGGAAAGATAACACTGTGATCATTACTGTAGCAAAATCAAGATTTATGATCACAAGGGGGAGGAATAAAGTTTATAGTGTTTGGGTGTCCAATGACGTGAGGAACCTTGGTGTTGTGTGTGTGTGTGTGTACTCAAAGGCTTGAGGCTTTTTTCCACACACTGAAGACACACACATCTCCCCCCAACCCCCACCTTGTCACTCCCCCAAGTTCCGCCCATTACAGATGCACCATGCATATTTCAGAAAACCATTCTCAGCTTTATAGAGCATTTGCACTTGCGGCCCATATGACTAATTAAATCTTACCACACAGCATTGTCTGAGGCCATTATGAACCCCCTACATCCTCACAACAACAGAGCCCGTTTCTCCAGTTTCATAACTGGGAATGGAAATAACAATTAATTTAATAAATCCCCCAACTCCTTGGAGGTCTGTGCCCAATCACAGCTAAAGGTCAACTTCTGAATTTGGTAAAGGATCATGGTCTGTCTCTGCTGCCTTGCTCTCTCCAGTGCCCATAGGCCACAAAAAGACAGTGTTCATCAGTCTCTCGAAAAGCATGATTTCCAGAAGCCTGTTTGTCAGTCAAATTCTCAGAAAGGTGCTGCATATCCACAATGTATTTCCACGATCCCAACCAAAAATGCACGCTTGAATTCAGGTATTGATAAATTGACAGTTTTGTGATCAATTAGCAGAGAGAAAGAAAAAGAGAGAGGTTCAATAACTCTCTAAAATGCTTCCCTCCTGCAGCTGCCTTAAAGATTAAAGTGCTTTTCGTTCTTTACATCAATCAATATGAGTATCAATCATTCATATGTACCTGGTTGTTCAAACATTCCTCAGCGTTGTTGATCCAATTCTACTTCATTAATACACATGTTTTGGTATTGATCAGTTAACTATTTAGTACTAAACACAAATGTGTTCATCTGGGAAAAAATAACGGCAAAAAACAATGACCACCGATGACATTCAAATCTTCAGCCCTGGGAAAATGCATATTCAAGACAACAATAAGAATAATTGAAATTAATTTAATAATTTATCCAAATTTTAATCAGGGCACCATTACTACTATAATTCTACTGTTTATTTCACCTAAGCTGTAGCACGTATGAGAACTGTCGAACTGACAAAATTAGCATTAGGGTGAATGACTAAACATTGCAGTAGTGGTAGTAGTGGTCGAGACTTTGATTGGTAATTAATTAGCTGGTTTGTGGTAAATTCCTTCCAATTTACTTTTTCTCACTGTTAGAAATTTCTTTATCTCATATTTAATTTGGCTTTTATTTTGGTCCTAAAAGGTTTTTTTAATATGAGAAATAGTGAAATAAATAATTCAGTGCAATAAATATTCCAGTGTTAAGTACTTTCAATCTTCTATGTAAAAATGTTTGGGTTCACAAACCCCTCAGCAGGCTCTAACAAGTAAATATAGAGCGCCCCCTTATGGCAAACTAGGAAACAAACACACACAGTTACAGTTCATTTTTCAGAATTAAGTGTCTCTGGATCAGATAAGGCAACATTTACATTACATAGAACAGCAATAAATACAACAATGTCAGTTGCAAAGCTTGTGATGTATTTTAGAAGCTTCACGCTTTCATTCCCGCGCAAAGCACAAAGGCCAGCATGTCCTACGGGTTAAAACTCTCCATGACGAAATTTGCCTAGCCAAAGGCCGAACTTTGAGAAACTATTTTTGTCTTCATCCATCCCCTTTCCTGGACCAGGTTCCTGTGGGAGGGCCATGGGGACGCATGGGAAAGTTCCTCTCCCTCCCATTTTCTTTCCAAAAGAACAGTTGGCCGGCCATCATGAGGAGCTCCATCTGCCACAGCCAATAGCAGGATTCTCATTTACAGCATTTGTGCTTTTCAGGGAAAGGAAAGAAAACTTTCAGACGACAGACACTACAGGACCATCAAAAGACAAATCCACCCTAAGAGTTACAGGTAAGAACATCTTATAAGATTAAGGAGTGAAAAGATTACGAGCCCTAGATATGAGTGTCCTAAAAGAATATAATGCTGCAACTTTATATATCAACTATTTAATTTGTCTAGTTAAGTATAACTTTGTAGCCATTGTTATCAGATGAAAGGAAAATATTTGGCATTGTTCACTGCATTTCTAGGACAAGATTTCCCTATTTGGACATTTCCACACAGCTTTTCTCACAGGCAAAGTAGCAATTCCTACACTTACTAAATCAGTCATTTCTGAAACCACGATGCACACTCAGATGGTCGCTGACCTTAATGTTACTTATAGTTGATGTTAATTACGTGCGTGCACAAACGTTTTGCACAAACAGGTCCCGTGAGGCTAAAAGAAAAATACACAAACAGATAAGGCCAGAACAGAAATGACCCAGAGGAGAGGATGTTTACACAGATGTAAATCATTCCGACGTCCCGAAAGCCAGATCCGGGGACTGTAGTGTCCCCCCGGGGCCTGCTCAAAGCGACACGCACCCAAATGCACCCAAAAGCCCTTCACATTTGGCTTTGTGGAAGAAATGCAGTTACATGGTTTGAGCAGATAGTAGAAAATTGTTACTGAAAATTGTTACTGACTGCAAATTGTTGTAGTCAGTAACAATTGGAACAAAAGTGGTTTCAGCACAGTTAACCGAGTGGGCTAAGACATCAACTGTGCTATTACAAATTTACTATACCATGATTTTTCATTTGTTTATGATATAACTCAATACATTTAAAGTAATTTATATTATACTATCATGTAGATTTTTGCAGTAAATATCAAAATTAAATCGAAATTGCAAATATCCTGCACCTATATAGTGGTCAATGAATTTTCAATGAGTTTTCTTAACATATTTGTAAAGTATTAATTTTTGTATAAAAAGAAAGTTAATGAAACCATTTTTTTTTCTCCCCCTGTCCCCATATATTTTTTAATAATACACATTTTGTGCCGTTGAGTCTAAAAGTATACTTTGCGTACCTTGGTCAGTTTGAAAATGTGATGTACAGATGTTTGTTGATCAGTAATTCAGCCAGCTGAAGGAAATGTAAGAATAACATTTATTTTTAATGACTTGCTTCAGTGTTGTTGAGGCAAACAAACCTGGTGCTGAATCCTGACATCAGTCCATGCAACTGAGTAGCGCTGCTAATTAATGAGTCATACTTTTAATATTCCTTTATAACAAGTATTTGTGTGACTCACAGCGACTACAGATTCTGTAGGCTAGAAAATGAAAGTGAGTCCTCTGTTTATTTTAGCCTTCCATCCAAATGTCACGATGTCACAGTGCTGACATTTGCCAGCTGTCTGTTTGTGTTGACGTGATTGCCATGTTTTATTTCCTGTGTCAATGAAAGGCTTACAGTAATTACAACCCGAAGTTCTGACATTGCTGTGTTCCATAAATTTTATATAAGTCTCAAAATAGATTTCTAGTGTGGCTTTTGTGTAGCTAGAAGAAGATTTTCTAGTACTACATTATTTTTAAATTAATTTTGGTCTATGTTGACTTAACATTTACTCAGAGGTGGATGGTAATGAAGTACATTTACTTAAGTACTTTTCTTTGTCAGTTCAAGTTGTGTTTCCTTCTGAAAAATTCTACCAATTCCATATTCTACAGGTTCTACAAGCTAGTCAGAGGCATTAGGTATTGTAAGTGGTTTCTCAATAATGCAACAATGCGGTGAAAGATGTATTTTTAATACTTAAGTATTTTTAAAACAAGTACTTCATTACTTTAACTCAAATGTCAGTAAAATCTGACATTTGACTCAAGTAATTAAGTTAGGGGCTGCACGGTGGTGCAGTGGTTAGCGCTGCCTCCTCACAGCGAGAAGGTCCTGGGTTCGAACCCTAGGGAAGGGCCGTAGGACCTTCTTGCTGTGTGGCAGCAACGTTAACCACTGCACCACCGTGCAGCCCAGAGATGACACTGTGACTAACAAATTGTCCCAAATTATAAAAGCAATTTAGAATTAATGCCAAAATATTAGACTTTGGTACGTCCTCCAAATGTGAGATCAAAACCAAAATGGATAAATGTTACCTCCAAGTGGCAAATGATATATCAGTGTGTATGTGTGTGTACAGGTGCAGAGGATGTCCAGAGCTGACTGGAGTTTCCTTGAGCACCTGCTAGAGGAGGGTCAGGAGTACTCCACGGCCGTGGGGCGCGTTTGGCTCACCGTCCTCTTCCTTTTCCGGATGCTGGTCCTAGGAACAGCAGCCGAGTCTGCCTGGGACGACGAGCAGTCTGACTTCATCTGTAACACCAAGCAGCCAGGTTGTGAGGAGGTCTGTTATGACAAGGCCTTTCCTGTCTCTCACTTTCGCTACTTCGTCCTGCAGATCATCTTTGTCTCCACGCCCACCATTTTTTATTTTGCCTACGTGGCCTTGAAAACACGGAAGGAGCATGCGTCCATTGAGAATGCGGCAAAAGAGCATCAGCAGCAGCAGCGACAGGGTCAAGCAAAAATCAGGGACGGGAAGCTAGCAGTGATACATGAGGAGGTCGAACAAGATGAGAAGACGGAGGCAATGAAGAAGAAGCATGATCCTCCAAAGCTCAAAGGGAAGCTGCTGGTGGCATATGCGATTAGCATAGCTCTGAAGGTGGTAATCGAGGTGGGCTTCATTGTCGGCCTGTGGTTCCTTTACGGATTCACAATTCCACCCAGATTTGAATGCGAGCGACTTCCTTGCCCCCACACGGTGGACTGCTTTGTCTCGAGGCCCACTGAGAAAACCATTTTCACCATCTACACACAGGTCATTGCCATGATCTCTGTGTTGCTGAACATTCTGGAGCTATTGCACCTCCTTCAGATATTCATCACTCGCCGACTGGAAAAGAAGTATTGGCTCCAAGATTCCGGGACACTTCGAGTGATAGATAGGACTGCAACACCTTTAGAGCTGATGGATGAGCAGGTCCAGTCGTACCAGGAGAGGGGGCCTCTATTTCTCCCAGTAGGAAATGGCAACTATGAAATACCTGGCCTTGGTTGGCATGAGAAAGGCCGTCACCTGCCAGAGGGCACGCTCCCTTCCTACATAAACTGTATTAATAAAACTAATCACAGAGGCAATGTAAAAAAGCACATACACAACAAACAAACTAAAGGTCATGATAAGCATGGAAAGAAAGAGAAGCTTTCCAAAGATAAACACTATGTCTGAGGTCAAAATGGAGTAAAATAATGTTGGCCTTGGTCCAGTTTAATGGATCTTGTTTAGGAATATCCGTATGAGGCTTTACTTTTGGTCTCAGGGCATTATTGTGAGGATAAAGGTTATGAAGTTAGCCTGCCAAAACTTCATCAAGAAAACAAATAATTACACAAAGGTAAAGATCACAAATCCAGGGTATGGTATATAAGTGACCAAGGTACTTGGAAATGTAACTAAAATAAAATTTCATATCATAGTTTTCATTCAACTTCATACCTGTTACGCCAATATATTCGTGTTAATACACTTGTCCATATTGCCTTACAGGAAGCTCTAAACCTTTCACAATGTGTCTTATATGTGCCAGCCTATACTGAAAACATTTTATTACTAAAATACAACTTGGCTAAACAAATCCTGCTGAACTACTGGTAAGATTTAAACCCTTTTATAATGAAACAATAAGAGACTGAACTGAACAGCCAAACGTGTGAATTGAAATTTATTTAAGAATTATTGTTATTATTTTGTACAGAATTTAATATTTATTACTTTTAGCTCTAATAAAGTTATACTATATTTTTATTTCCATTCATGCTGTGTGATGGTCATAAATTACCTTGTGGTTAAAACTACTGGCTACTGGTTAGAACATAAATAAGACATCCACATCTACTGCACTACATTAGCAGATCTTCATACATGGATTGTGTTGATATTAAAGTTAAAATGAAAGTTAAACAGGGCAGCATGGTGGCACAGTGGTTAGCGCTGCCGCCTCACAGCGAGAAGGTTTGATCCCCGGTTCTGCCGTATAGCCTTTCTGTGTGGAGTTTGCATGTTCTCCCCGTGCTTGGCTTCCTCCCACAGTCTAAAAGCTTGTGCTATAGTTTGATTGGAGAATCTAAATTGACCCTGTAAGGTGTGACTGAGAGTGTGGTTGTGTGAGTGTGTGTGCCCTGCAGTGTCTTGGCACCTGCCCTGGGTTGGTCCCCACCTTGCGAACATAGTCCCGGCTCCGATCCCTGCCATCCCGCTAGGGATTAAGCAGTGCAGAAAGTGAAGGAATGAATGAATGTTAAACATAACATTGAAACAACCATCGACAACAATGAAAACAAATGACATTAGCCATAAGATGTAAAAAAGCCCATTCAAATGTAGAAAAACCACAAATACAAAATTCATTTTACTCATATAGGGTCAGTTTCCCAGAAACAATTAACCCAAAACCTAGACTATCTTAGTATTTCAGTGGTCAGTCTCCATTGTGTTTGCAATTTAGTCCAAGACTAGGCTTAATCCATGGTCAGGAAACCAGCCCATAATGTATAGCACAACATGCCTACTGTTTTATTTTTCACATTTTCTTACTATTTCCAAGAATATGATCTTTATCAGCATAATTTACTTCATTATTGTTTAGATTTGATTATGATTTTAAAAAGATTCTTCTTTCGCAGATAACATAAAATACAACTTTTTTTCTTCACTAATGATTATGCACAAACACTATAAGAATGACAAACAAGTGATCAGCCCAAAACTTTTGCTTAGACAGCACTAAAAGCAGGTTTTTGTAATCTCCCACACGTTAAGCTTTAGCAGAAAACCCCAAACAGCTGTAATCAAGTCTTCACCCCTCAGATTTTGACAGTCCTTGACATTTTATATGCCAACTAGTCATTGCAGCCAATCACATACATTTTAGTAGGAGTTTTTGACATTAAATATGACATTTTGTCTAAAATTTTGTGTGGAAACTATGGTGATGAGGCTAACTGTGGGAACATCTACTAGAAGTATAACTACTATATGTATTTTTGCAATAAGGTAAAACTGCCTGTCATAAATGTCAAAGATAATTCAAGCTGTCTAAAGAAAGTCCTCTCCACTATTTTTTATCAAAACACCAAACTTCGGAAAGCTCTAAAGCTTCTTTTCTGGTTACATTCATATAATCAACTTGTTTTGAGGACCATGTTTTCCACAGAAGTTACTTCCAGCTTTTTACTGTGCTGCCTTGGTTGTGATAAGCAGTTATCTGTGGTAGGAAATGATGGGTAATTTACTAGGTGGGACGGTTTTCTTATGAACTTTCAGGGCTCTAACCCCAGCCACCTGCCTTAAATCAAAACACTAATCAGCAAATGGAAAGGGAGAGGAAAAATATGCCGGACATTCTGACGTCTTTCGGCGAGATACTCATCAACAAAATTATTTCTTTTCTGTCTGGCTCTCTCTCTTTGACGGTATGTGTTTTGCTATCAAAGCAGAACATGTGTTTTATTAGAGGGGCAGGCTGCACTGCCGGGTTCCATCTCTTTGAGAGATTAATGAGCTGCGTGCTGTGGGACTGCCAAGCATAACCTGGAGTCTCTGCCCAGTGTGTGGTGTAGTCTGCAGCAGCTAGCCTGGAGCTGCTTGTAACCTGTCATCTCTGTCCAACACAGAGCTTTAGTAGCGCCTCGAAAGATGTGCAGGTCAGCAAACAGCTGGCGAGGGCTGACCCTTTTAGTTCCCCTCGGGTGCCAAGACAAAAGATGGACAGTACATGGGAGATCCGCCCACTGCTCAACTCCTCTCCATGCTGTTTCAGAGTTCACTGGGGTCTAAAGTTATTTCCTTTGTTTTCATATAACCAGCAATTTCTCTTCCGTAGTCTGTACCAGAGAGTAAATCATCCTGAGCTGTTATGCCAGACGTCAGTAAAAATCTCAGTTTCTATATGTAAAAAAATAAGTTAGTGATTATTTGTTATTGCGTACACAACACAGCACACAGTGCATCACAACAACATGTGACCTCTGCATTTGACCCATCTGTAAAGGAGTAGTATGCAGCTTTTTTGGCTACGCCCGGGGAGCAGTGCTTGGGGAAGGTACCTTGCTCATGAGTACCTCAGTGGTGCCTTTACCAGGCCGGGATTCAAACCGGCAACCTTCAGATTGAGGGGCCAACAGCTTAACCGTTACGCTACCAACCTCCCCATCTGTTGCTTGTATTAGTGCAGACTGGGAATTTGCAATTTACACAGATGCACAGTTCAATATTTTAAGGGACACTGGGAAAAGGAACTTAAAACCTTATACATAAAACATTATGGATGAAAGAAATTGTGTATTAGTAACCAATGTACTGTGAAAATGAGTAATTAAAAGAAAATTCACATCATGGTTTTCACTCAGCTTCATGCCTGTTAGTCCGCCAATGTATTAGGGTTAATAAATTTGTCCATATTACCTTAAACATTTAAACATCACAGAATGTCTCACTTAAAGCATCTTTTAACTGAGGAATAAAACAACTTGGCTAAATAAACTCTGTAAAGATTAACATTATAACATCATAATAATACAGCATGTGACCAAATTAAACAGCCTAAATTGTGAATTTAAACATATTTAGGAATTGTTTTACACAGAAACTGTTATTTATAACTCATTTGTATTAGAACAGTTACTAGTGCAGACTGGGATATTGAGTTAATGACAGATTCACAGCTACTAGATTTCAAATTCACTGGGAGACTTTTTGGTGGTGGTGGTGGCGGCGGCAGCGTATTGTAAGGGCACTCCCCTATGATCTGAGAGATTGTAGATTTGAATCCAACTCTATTTGACCTCCAGCACTTCAACAGCTGGGCCTCTGAGCAAGACCCTTAACCCCAAGTTGCTCCAAAAAGATTTTCCCTGTAATTAGGAAATGCATAAAACGTTGCACCACAAGACCGTTATCTCTTAAGAACTTGGGCAGTCATAACAATGAGAGTGAGTTGCTCATTAGTTACTTCCTGCGTCCTTACTGTGTTTTTGATGATGCATTCATCATTCCCAATATATGCTCAGTCCGAATGCAAACCAAAAAAAAAACAGATACGATTTGGAGACTGTAGAGACATTAATTGTGTTTTTCTGGTCCAACACTGATTCTTTTTCCATGGAACTAACCATTCCAAATATTTTCCATGGGAGTATGACCACTAGAGTGAGGCATCCTGGGGTCAGGACTCGGTGGCAAACCCCACATATAGGTGCCAATGTGAGCAAAGGGCAGAACACTTACACTTCCGGTCAGCTGAAGAGATGAAAACTCTTTTCCTGGTTATAGCCATAACAAGGAGCAGAATATACAATGTCAGCATCCAGAGAAGGGGAAGACTAAAAATAAGATAAACTACTTGCCATTAAAAGAAAACAAAATGTCTATTTTATTTATTCAGTGACAGTGAAAATCAAAAATGTGTGCTGGAAGGGCCTGCTGAATACAAAAGTCAATGAAAAGTACATTGCGACCTAATCTAAAGAATCTAAAGTGACTTCTAGTTCACTGGGCATGAGATTGACAAAAGTATTTGGCCAAGTCCTTAATTTAGACAGCTGAGAGGAAATGGGCTTGTGTCTGCTTCCTGATTCCAGCATCGCTCTCTCCAGGGACTGGAGCAGAGGATTGTTCACCCTGACAATGGAGAACCGGTGGGCATTGTTAGATTGTTTATGGTGGGCTCCCACCAGCGGTGCTGTCCTAATGTCACGGCCAACTCATCAAAGGACTTTGATAAGTGATGCTAAAGAAATGAAGATTTATTGCAAAGTAAATGATAAATCATTTAACACTTAACATTAACAAAATATGATTATATGACCATAATCCTATCTGCCAGAACAAATACAATACAACCATGAGATTCACCTGGTACCAAAACTAGAGTTTGAATTATATTCAAAACATCTCATCTGTGTTTAAGTAGACAAGAAATTCCAGTTTATAACTGTTTATATATAATTTAGGCCCGGTTCTACAGTGGGGCTGGGGGCCATGGACCACCCACCTGAGGGGAAGAGAGTGATTTTAAATATGTCATATGTCTTTTTAAATTTTTTATAATTAATAATAAAAAATATTATCGGACAAGACCAAGACCAGAGTGTGTCAAGACTGAGACAAGACCAAGACTCTAAAGGGCCTTTATGGACGAGAACTACATTTTGCGCATGATGGCGTTCCATATTAGAGTTGCGCATGCTAATGTGTGTTTACATCGTGAATAATGTAATTAATAGCTTTTTACCCAATTATTTGAGTTTTTATGCACAGAATTACTCACAAAAAATTTCACATACAAAGGAATGAATATAATGTCCATGTCCACGACAAGGCCGAGACTTTTAAAAACTGGTCTCCAGTACCACAACACTACTCTGTATATACCAAGCTGGTGGATCATAACCGGGTGTAAGTAGAGCTTCAAAATTCAAAAAGAAGAAACTGGACATAGGAAAATATAGAAAATAGAGAGTAGGCAATTTATTGAAAACTGCTTTTAAACTCAAACAAGCTGATCAAAAGTTTAAGACCATAGTCTTTAAAAGCCAGAATCTGCACAAAAATTTGGCTTTCATGCCATTTACTGTCAGGCATTTACACTGTCATGACCTCCTGATGGCAAAGGCAAAAAAGCTTTCTGTCTTGGAATGTGACAGGATTGTTGAGCTGCACAAGTAAGGTCTCTCACAACATGTGAAGTTGGAGGCTGTAACACAGTCATTTTAATTTCTAAAAAGATCCTGCGGGTTATGGGACAAAAAGGTCAAGTGCTAGACCCTAAAGAAATTCACCAGCGCTGAGTCGGAGCATCCCACTAGCTGTCCGTGAAGGCATGGGTTAGGGTTAAAGAGGGCTTAAAGAACAAAAAACATCTTTAAAAGCCACGTCTCCTCTCACGCCACAAACTTGCCCGTTTGGACCTTGCAAGGGACCACAAACAGAAGGTTTCCCAGATTACATGTCCATGTGGGATCCATGTGGCTAATATGGGCTAAACTCGGAGCCCACTTGGGCAACAACACTGAGCCAATGTATGGCCCCACTATTGTATGCCCATTTGGATAAATAAAGGGGTTTTAACGGGCTAAACCATAATTATTATAACATTATTATTTTACTATAGTAATTACTTTGTTTAAAATAAAGCTAACTGTTACACAACTACACTACACACCTGTGACAACTTGTATATATTAGGTAAAGTTGTAACGTAATATATTAAGTAACAGTACTTCTACTTGAGTACCGATATTTAGTACCTTTTTCACCCCTGGAGAAGATGTTTGACCAGGCCTTTCTAACACAACCTCCAGTACAAAGCTTAAGCAGGTCAAAGGCACACTGATTGGGCCCTGGGGGGATTTGTGGAAGTCATTTTTCCAAGCAACTTTAAAAGAGTTCAATGCGGGACAGTGGCGGTGAGTTGTGGGAACTGAACTGTGGGGCCCATGGGAAAGCAGAGGATTTAGAGCGGCGTTCCATTGTTTCTGCGGCCGATGGGAATCTTGGTAGTGAATAATCATGCCGGCATTGTGCAGTGGCTCTGTACACATCCTGACTGAAGAGGCCAGAAAGGGCCGGTGGCGTCGCTCCCTCTTCTCATCGCTCGGGAACAATGGAGTCGTATGCCTGCTGGGATACAATCGCACCTTTCCAGTGCCAAGCTCACTGTGTGTTCTAATATCTTTCCCCCTTCTCATTCATTTATGTTCGCACATACCCACCCTGAGACCATGACCGTGAGACTTGTTTATCTTCTAGGAATTACAGTTTTGCTTCTACTAAGCTCATAATCTTACTACACCTACCACCACCTGACAATTCCACTTATGTTTATTAAGTGTTACATCACAAAATGTCCGGAAGTTCCCAAAATTCTAATTAACAACTGAGAGTTTTGGAAAAAAGTGGCTTTCTGAACCAAAAGCCCATGGAACACCACGGAAATAATGAGCACCATGTCTTGAGAATCTGTTCTTTTTGGGGGGCTTTTGATGTTTGTTTTTTTTCCCTTTCTTGATGAATTCTAATAATACATTAGTAGATGTTAATATGTCACTGAGTTCAGTCGAGGCAAAATTAAGCTTTCACTCAGACAATGATCTTAATGGCATATATAGGTAGAATAGACTAGTAAAGTAAAACTCTCAACACTTCTATGTAGTCGCAAAAGGCATAACACTTGTGATTTTACTGTGCAGCACAAATTTAGCTTTTCAAACAGAATATTCAGTGTTTTGGAGCAAACCACAGGACTCTTTTGTAAACCTAGATCTAATCTACAGCTGCCAGTGAAGTTACTTTCCCTTCTAAATCCTGCTACAGTATAATTAAAAAGCTTGTTTCTACGCAGTTAACAATATATATGACAGATTTTAGTTACACATCATTTTTGTTGTTTGGTTCTACTTGATTAGCAGTTAAAAGTAAAATAAGTCAAATAAGGGTGTGCAGTGCAGTTAGTCTCCTTGGTTTTCTTTAATGAAGAGAACATTATCTTTAAAGACATTACTGACAGTGGACGGAACATTGCACCTTGCAAGCAAAACTTAATAGTTAAATAAATGTAAATTGTACAAACAAGGTAACGAATGGGGTCATATTTTAATATTTTTGCCCACTGCCACTAGTGGGGGTTTGTTTATACTGTTGTTTTCAAAGGTGGTTCTGGTTCATACTTCGGACTGGTCTGAGAAGAATAATGTCCTGTTCACATAAATTACATACTAGTGAACTTGATTAGAGACAAATTTAAGAGCAAAATTAAACCTTTCATAAATAGTATTTTGTGTCATTTCTTTAAGGCAGAACAAAAAAATAATAATTGAAAACAATGATATTTTAAATAGTGCAACACAAGATCTTGAGCAATATATTTTTCAAAAAGGCAAATGCTGTAAATAACAAACGTATTTAAAATAAAACAAGATCCAAAAGTAATTTGAACAAATCTGAGTCATCAAGAAATTACACCTCACTTCAAACGACCTAAGAAGAATGGGGCAGTAATTTGACATTTAGATTTCAACCTGAAATGAATCCTGCTCACATTCTGCTGCATTCACAACGCTGACAAGTAAAAACTGGCCAATGTTCTATTCTGAAAATGATCAGTTAGAGAATGTAATTTTGTTCATGTTACCTGTAAACTGTGGGAAACAAAGCCAATAACAGCTTGTCCTTGTGCCATTTTTAATTTTATGTCTCATAATATTCTCATAACTATTAAAAATGAATAAATAAATCAATGTTCTGTAGAACTGCAAGTAAACAAAAACAAGACAGGCACAGCATTCTAGTTGAAACATTCAAATATGAACGACTGTATATATGAGACATGTTTCACATATATAACAATTTCGGGAAATGTGATAAGAAAATTGTAAACTCTGTAGGTGTTACATTTATCCTATGTTAAGATTTTATTAGTTGACTTTGGCTCAACGTCTGTCACATCTGTAGTGAATACAGAGGAAAAAAGGCTATTTTCACATGTTCGTTCATTACCTCATTTATTATTTATAATACAAACACCTTTCAAAGCATTCAGAATTTCTATAGTCAGCCAAAGCCTCTCAAACACTTAAATAAAATCACTTTCTAATCCCTTTCGTTTGAGTTCCGTATCACAGAGACACATTTTTATGCAGTCGCATATGAAACAAAAGAGGTCTTTATTTTAGTGTTGGTCTTGTGAGTATCTATTGCAAAGCAGACATACAGAAGCTATTGAAGGTTTTACCAAACAGCCTAAAGAGTTTGGTGCTCATGTGTTTGGGGAGCTGAGCTGAACATTGAGCATAAAAGAACGATTCATTTTCACAAGACTGAAGTTCCAGCAGTAGAGATGAGTGGTGAATATTACAGCACATGGTGTCTCCATCTAGTGGACAGTTGTGTGATGTGGAATTATGGCTCAGAACATTGCACTCAAACTAGTCTTGTACTCCCGGCAGCCGCCAGTAAAAGGGAATTTCACATTCCAGATGAACATTTGTCGCGTACATAACACAGCATGGAAATCACTGTGCCACAACAGGTTACACAAACACAAGGTAATTTCCTATCACAGGAAGCTTTCATGACCCTGAGAGCTTTTCCTCACGTCAGGGATGTTCCCAATTACAGTTTCTGGCAGGTCCTTATGTAGTCCCAACTTTTTGTTTTAGCAGAAACTATACAATTTGCTGGCTGGTTGACCATAAGCACTGGACTTATTTGAAAAGTAGAGAAAAGTTAACAGACAAGAATTAAGGGGAGACTGAAGACACAACATTAAAAAGCTTGATCCGCATTTATGATGACGACAGTACACAGAGGGAACTTGTTTCATAAATGCAAAACAAAACAAATGCAAATCAAACTCTTACTAACAACATTCGTTCAACCTAAATGTTAACACTGTGCTTCAGACTTGCTTACTTTGAAGTCATAATTCCAGAAATCAAAATTGTGCAGTGGAAACTAAAGTTTGTGGCTTAGACAGGCCAGGGAATACAATCCTGGTTCCTCAACCAAAGCTTCAAGATTTCTTTAGGACATGGATTTAGGCAGAAGGGATGACTTCGGCTAGTTCTTGACCGATCTATTCCTTTCCAGCACTGCCTTAGGGGCGAACTCCAGTTTGTCCTTCAGACTGATGACCTGAGTGCTGTCCCGACCAACCAACTCCTCCAGTTTGCGATCCTCCCGGAGCTCGGCGATCCCCTTCTCCTCTCCGGGGGCCTGGGGGGTCCCTCGTATGAACCACTCCAGGTGGTATCCCACCGCCCCCACCACGAAGGCTACAGGGAAGGTCACATAGGGTGCGTACGTGCGTACGGCCGTCCACAAAACCGGCCACATGGCTGCACAAACCACAACACACAGACTAAAAGGGAAGAGACAAAATACAGAGAGCCAAATGGAATTATTATTTGACACTAACCAGTAGTGGAAAGACTACTGAATATATGTACTTAAGTAATGTTACACTGCACTCTCTCTCTCTATTCTACCACTATTATCTATCTATCTATCTATCTATCTATCTATCTATACACATTCATATATACTGTATATATATGTGTATACATATATATATTATATATATATATATATACATATATATATATATATATATATATATATATATATATATATAATATTATACTCAGTACTCCAGTAACACAAATTTAATAGTAATAAAAATTAGATTATTAACTTTAAGTTCTACAATTAGTATATATATATATATATATATATATATATATATATTTTTTTTTTTTTTTTTTTTTTTAGCACATTTTATTGTAAGCTGTATGTACAGTCTTAGTGTATGTTTTGTCAGTTATATATATATATATATATTTTGTATTATTTTATTAATATGTTTCATATGTAGGAGACTAATAGGTCTTGAATCAAGGTTATCGTTAGCATGTGGCTAACCTGAGTATACTAGTACCGGCAATATTAATACCGAAGATAAAGACTAACCATGCCAAATGTAAACCACCAAAAGCGGTGTAAATTTCATATGTAAAACATACCCAGCACACTGCTGTTTTTGTCCACTGGTGAAGGGTCAGAATCTCACATTTCTCTCGTCATGTTGCACAGACGCACGATTAGACGCGCAGTCTCAAACACTTCCGGGATCACGCCTGACCGCCGCAGCCCACGCCCCTTGCTGCAATACGTCACCAGCAGCGTCCCAAACCACCAATGCCAGCGCATATGACCCAGAGCCAGAACTGGCTTTCATGCGGTTAATAATGTAGTGCGTAGGTTGGGACAGTTGGGACACAGCCATCGTGTCCTCGGGCCATCCGCTGCACTTTCACGCGCGCGAGATGTTTAATATAGAATTAGATCGTACTTTAGACACAAACGATATTATCTGTGATATTATCTGCTTAAATTACACTAAATAATAATACCGCCTGAATTTATTTATTTATTCTGTTCATCACGGTAATATTTCTGTTTTATTTTAAAGTAATATAAATCTATTAAAGTGTACATTCACGCGACGATATTATAATGTTTTATTAATTATTTTTAATTACTAACCTCGTAGCCCATTCAGTGCAAATATCAATTCAAGACCATAGTTGGTAGGTTAATACCATCCTGACCGTCTCTCACTGTCTAGTTTAAAGTTTATATTTAATACTCCATTTCTAGTTTAAAGTGTATAGTTTGTATTCTATTTATATATTGTTTATTCTATATGCCCTATTTGTTTTTGTTCAGTTTCTTGTTGCACTGTGTAAGCTGGAGCCACGTCGTCTCGTCTCTCAGTACAGCTTGCAGCAGAATGACAAAGTTTATTTTGACTTTGCCTTATTTCCATACTTAAAAAATACATAAAATATCTATGTATATATTGTTAATACAATATTCTATTACTTCTATTGTTATTTTATTCTAAATTTCATTTTACTAAAAAGATTGTTTTGTTTACAATCAACTATTTACATATTTTTCGCACAGCACAGTTAGGTGCTCGGGGTTTGAGATTATACAACATGCAGTGCTATGCAAAAGTTTGGGCAGCCCTCTGAGTTTGCATGACAATTAGCTCTGTCTTCATAAGAGAAGATCTAGAGATATATAGACAAGAGAATGTTTATCAGATCAAAATTCTCAGTGTAGCATTAATGAGTTGTATGAAATAAAGTTTGAAAAAATGGGATGTGCAAATATTTGGGCACCCTCTCACTTGCATTACTTTGAAAACCTGCAGTCATTTATGTGACAGTTTGCAGCACTAAATTGCTTTGATTAGTTCGTTAGACCTTAAACTACAAAGACAGCTGCAACCAATAACAAAAAATGGTTTAACATATATAAACTGCTAGTGGTACTTGTCATGGTTTCCTCTTAGAAATTGGCAACATGAACCTTTAAGAACTCTCTACTGACTTAAAAACTAAGATAATGCATTTTATGAATTAGGAATAGAATTACAAAAAGATTATCACAAAGGTTTGGACAAGTCTGTCTCAACCAGTCAGAAATATAGTTAGGAAATGGAAGGCCACAGGAACAGTCCTTGTGAAGAAAAGATGTAAATGAGCCAGAAAAAATATCTCCAAAGGCACAGATGAAGACTTGGTTAGAATTGTCTGAACAAACCACAGACCACCTCAGGAAGCTACAACAAAACAACATCTGGCTGCTGATGGTGTCATTGTACATCGTTCCACAGTCCAGCGCACTTTGCACCAGGAGCAGCTCAGTGGAAGGGTGATGCGCAAAAAGAAGAGCCGAATGAGGTATGCAAAAGAGCATCTGGACAAGCCAGAAATATTCTGGACAAAAATACTGTGGACATATGAGACTAAGATAGAGTTATTTGGTCACAGCCAGAGGCGCTATGCATGGTGGAAAAAATACACAGCATTCCAGGAGAAGAACTTGCTGCCAACAGTAAAATTTGGTGGAGGGTCCATCATGTTATGGGGCTGTGTGGCTAGCACAGGTATTGGAAACTTTGTTAAAGTTGAGGGCCGCATGGATTCCACCCAATATCAGCAGATTCTTGAAAAGAATGTTCTAGAGTCAGTCACAAAGTTGAAGTTACGCCGGGGTTGGATGTTTCAGCACAACAATGGTCCAAAGCACTGCTCAAAATCTACTAAGGAATTTATGCAGAGGCACAAGTACAATGTTCTTGAATGACCATCCCAGTCCCCAGACCTGAACATCACTGAAAATGTGTGGATTGAGTTGAAGCAGGCTGTCCATGCCCGAAAGCCATCAAACCTGACTGAACTAGAGGCATTTTGGAAGAATGGTCCAAAATACCACCAGCCAGAATTCAGGGACTTGTGAGTGGCTATAGGAGGCGTCTACAGGCTGTTATTTCAGCAAAAGGAGGCTCTATGAAATATTAATGGGATTATTCCTTTGGGATGCCCAAATCTATGCACCTGCCTATTTTTGTTTAAATGAGCATTACATTGTTTCTGTTGGCCCAATAAAAAATATTTCACTACTGAATTGTTGCTATTTCCATAAGTTATCAAATATGTTAAAATTAAGTTGCTGCCTCTCAAGCTTAGCAAGTTATGAATTAATAATTATTTTTATCAGGGGTGCCCAAACTTTTGCATAGCACTGTATATGGTGTATAACGTGAAAATCAGATTTGATTTTGGTTTCTCTCAAACATACACACAGACATTGAGATAAATATATATAGAGAGAGAGAGAGAGAGCAAGAGAGCAAGAGAGAGAAAATGAAATAAAGCACTGGTTTACTAAACCATTATTCTCCTTTATTTGAACAAAATGTAACTTGCATCTTCATAAATATTTTGGCACAAATCTAGATAAAAAATATATTGGTCCTGACATCAATAAAATGGCACTTTTCCATGAAACTGCTAATATTTTGCAACCAAAATATTACAAGTGCTCAATTGTTATAGCATTTAGCACATGCTCCTATGCAGATACAGCATCATACCCACAATTCATATAAGCAGTTAAGCTAAGTTTAATGCAGTTCAAATATTACATATTAATATTAGCACGTAATCTGGTTAGTAAAATTATGCCCAGCAATAACGAAGATTTGCCATCAACTTCTGTAATTCATCGTTACCCCATTAGTGAGGTATTTGACCGTGGAGTATAACTAGATGAATATTTTATGGAAAGGGGTAAAAAAAAAAAAGAGGTATCCATATATTTATTTACTTCAATAATAATTATATGCCACATTCAAAGCTCAGCAAAATTCTACTTGTTACCATGATCTTGAAGCTTGCATTTTATATGTTTATAAGCTTAACCAGAAGAGAGATTCAAGCCCATAGTGTGGGTGCAGAAGAAGATCAAACTGGGTTGGAGTGAGGTAAGATGCCATGGAAGGCACTGTTACACTGTTAAAAAAATGGCACCTGTAACACACAGTGGACTTTGGCATTGCACATGCAGTGGTCCTCTTCCACCAATCCCATCGCATTAACTATTTGTGCAAAGCTTTACATGAGTCGTGTGATGGCGCTGGACAAGAAGTCCTCGTAGCTCATGCGTACGTTGCCGGTCATAGAGGTGTCATTCTCCCGGAAGGCCTGAGTCATGCTCTGCAGCTGGGTGCACACCTGGATGAAGCGGTCGAGCTGGAGGGTGTTGTTCATGCCACGGACAGAGAACCGATTCACCAGGTTCTGAATGAACTGAGGGCTGAGGTTATAGCCCATCTGAGAGAGTGCTGAGAAAAGAGAAAATGCATGTTGATAAAAAAGATATAATCAAAGACAAAATAATGAATGAGTGGAGATTGTCGAAAAGAAAAACATAAAGATGAAGAATGTCCTAGGGCTAAACTTTCTGAGTCCAGAGTAACCCTTTCATGAATTTTAATTAAGAGATCCAAAATAAAAAGCACACTGGCTTAATGATGCAATGCACAAACCCTAAATGAAAGCCAGTATAAACCCTGTAAACTGTAATTCCAATTTAGTTAAAGGTCAGGATTAATTTAAGCTTAATTAAATTAGAAAAATTACTCAAGAATCATGTTAAAACTACGGACAAACATAAAATCGAACTATTCCAAAATGGACATTCACAATGGTCCACATAATGTGTTTATATGACAGAAAAGGAGCTTTAAAGAATGTCTCTAAAAGTGGCGTTGTCAAAGTGACGCTGACAAATTATGAATGAAAAAAGAAGCAGTGCACACCCAATGTTTCCTATTAATATAAGCTGCTAGGAGTAATATGGCCCTACACTAGCAATATAGACAAAAACACATGCAAAAGAACAAGAATGGGAACGCTAGAGATCTAATGTCCTAATTTTACAGTTTAAGGAAAGTGAGAGCAATCAGATCTGGCCTCATGGTACCAAGCACATCGTCACACAGCAGAGGGATGGAGGCTAACCCATTATTTTTCACGAGAAATGAGGAAATATTCTTATTCATACAAACATCCTGAGGGCATGTACCAGCTCAGAACCTTTTTCCATTATAAACATTGCAATTGCAACCCTCCGGTGGAAAGTGAGTAGTTTTACAAAGAAAGACTAATAAATACAGCTGAGGATCAGCAGGTTTCCTGATGAATGTTAACCCTTGATACTACCACCTTTGTCTCAGGTCCAAAATGGCTCATCCACCTTTTTTCATTTCTACTCACCTTGGTGCATCTCATTGCTGCTGATAGAACCTGAGCGGTCCCGGTCAAACTGATTGAACATCGCCCGCCACTGCTGCAGGAACGTCCAGAGAGACGAGAACCCAAATATGTCCATACGTCCACCTTTGGTTTTGTCAAACATATCTAGTGGAAATCACAAATCAGGTTCTTTCAATTATTTCCTGCATTGTAAAACTGATATTTCTACTGAAATACTGGCTGAATTAATAACACTCCTCCATTCAGTTTCAACTTAAGGTTGTTCAACTGGCTATGAAAGCACTCATTCAGCAACGAGAGAGCAGAGAATGAAAATTTGATAGACGTATCACTGACTAAGCATCATCAGGCATGTCTCATCGTTGAAGGCCGAGTAGTTGGAGTTGACAAGGGCCTGTTTCAGCTCCTTCAGGTTGATGTAGCCACTGCGGTCGGTGTCAACTGACTGGAACCACTGATAGGCCTCTGGGCTGACTCCTGGTGGAATGTGACCTGCAAAACAAAAAAAAGTCAGATAAACAGTCAGTCAGTCACACGAAACAAATAGTGCTGAGTGATAAAACAATCTCTTTTTTCTGATAATGATGCTTAAGACTTAAATTTGATTATCGATTACTGGTCCGGGACTTGAACGGCGGCTATCCAATCACGGGGCAACTCCTTAACCTTTACACTACCAACTGTATATTAATATCATTTGCTATGTTATTGACCATATCAGCAAGCTTTATATACTAAATCTGCCCAAATAAATCTGCGGCATCCAAAGTAGGATGAGCTCAGGATAAGAGAACAGCATCATCTCTAAAATGTGTTGATTCCCTTCATTTCAGACTCTAATTAAAGCAAATTTAGCCCAGAAAAACGTGTCAGCGCTAAAACAGATTTAAACATTACACTTGTCAGTGAAATGATGGAGTGTGTACCTGTGGCCCCGAGAGGGACACAAACATGTCAGATTGGAACAAACCCAGATGGGCTGTGTCCCCTTGGGGAGGGATAATGACTGTGTTTAGGAGCATCCTGTGACTCAGGACCCACAGGGGATAATATTGCGCCCTTCGTACGGTATAAAACCATGCACACAGAGACACACACAGTCACTCAGCATTATCACACCCATCACTCTAATACAGCTATGGGCACAACTTGTACCAGATCTTTATAAACTGCAGCTGCCTGGTTCCCGGACACCAGTCAGTTAGTCATCAGTCATTCAGTTTGGGCCAGATGACACAGCTGCAGTAAAGGGGATGAAAGACCTTGTGTGGCACATCATCATAAATTCCTGTTTTCTGCATTTTGCGGACAGCCTTCGGCAACTGCACACCTGATGGAGAGGCTGCAACTCCAAGCATCAGCTTGTGTCCCTAACCTTGACGCACAGACATCATCAACCAGACTCGACTGGATCCACTGTCTGACATGACTGCGAACAGACCAAGAACAGTTATGATCTACACCTACAGAGCAGGCATGTGCGATTTTGTGGTCAGAAAAATGACACCTCGGTGTACCATACCTGATTTATGACATAATTAAATTCACTTACACAGAAAGTTGAGCTGCTAGACTCTGGAATAACCTTGCAATAATGTTGTCCTGTGCCACATATATTGGAAATATATATTAATTCATTCTTTCATGATCCAAGCCGCTTAATCCCAACTGTGAGGGTAGGAGAGAACCGGAGCCTATCCCAGGAACTTACAGGCGGAAGGCGGGGACCAACCCTGGGCAGGCGTCAAAACACCTCAGGGCACACACACTCACACAATCACATTCAACCCTTACATTTTTCTATAAAGTTTTCTTTTTTACGCTTAGATACTTGTAACATCTCTTTAATTTAAACTACTAATATCCATTATAAGGAATCTTAGGAATGATTCGGGGACTCACTAAGTATCCTACTTGTATAACTATGTGACAAATAAAGAATACTGAATAGTTCTATGATGACTGAGATGATTCTGTAACATTGAAATTGAAGCAAAAAATTATTAAAATAACTTTTTACTCTGATAAGTTTTTGGACATGACTGATCCTTTCATGAACTTTATCTAATAACACTTAAATAAGAGATCATGGAAAATGAAAACCTATTGATCCAAAAAAATATAAGTTTTTGGGCAATTGGTAGCGTAACAGTTAGACAGTTGGCCCCATGATCGGAAGGTCACCGGTTCAAGTCCTGTACCAGTAAAGGTACCAAAGGTACTCATGAACAAGCTACGGTCCCCAAGCAGGACTACTTGGGTCCTGCTCACCGTCTAAACATTAGAGGTAGGATAAAGCTGGCCTTGAACTCTCAACCTTTTGGTTCATAACAGTATCTTACCTCTACAATCTTCATATATCAATATATTAAGCAGTTCAAACTGAAATTATTACATCAAAAGCTGCTATGAATGTGAAAACTGTTAAGAGAATATATTTTTAACAGTCTAAGGCCTTATTCACCAATATTTTCTTTAGTTTTTTCTTATATTTGTTCATAAGAAAGTTGAGACATATAAATAGCATAATATTAAACAACTGTAGAAATGAAGAAAACCCTTCAGTAGCCAAACTGGAATGCAATAACATTTGCGTGAACATGCTTTTCAGCATTTGTAGCCTCTGTTCTCACCTAGAAACAAACCTTAAATATGGAAACCTTAAATAAGACATGGGTTTTAAGAACAAATTTCTCCATAATCACAGTTGGCCGAATGCTCTCACACCACCTGACATCTGTTGCCCATAGGGTCCTCCTTGAGGCTGCCCATATCCGCTGTAGGGGCCACCTGGGGCTTGCCCTCCTCCGTAAGGTGCTCCTCCTCCGGGTCCAAATTGCCCACCTGGTGCACCTGGGTGGCCGTAGGCTCCGTATGGTGCGCTGGGAGCAGATCCTCCTCCATACGGCCCTCCTCCTGCTCCTCCATATGGAGCACCTCCAGGTGCAGGTCGACCTCCATAAGGAGCTCCTGGTGGAGGATGCTGCTGGGGGGCGTTACCCCGTGCTCCCGGATATCCCTAAAAAAAAATAATAAATAAACGTTTCACTCTCTTATAACCACGTATAATATCGCCTAAAGAACAACGACCCATTATAAGGAAAATCTATTTCCTTACACAAATCGCATTTATTCTTAAAAGTGTGGCGCATTTAGCATAAGAATCACACTGCGTTGGGCATCGATGCTAATAAGAGAAAGCAGTAACGTATTGTAATAAAGCAAACTCGGTTAATCAGCAAAATAGTTTGTTTAAAGGCTATTTAAGCCTAAATATGTTCTCACCTTAATAACTTGAAATCGGTTTAGCTTTAAAGAAAGCACCTTGTTTTCTTTTTGCTATGCGATGCTACATTAGCATACATAAGCTAACTAAATGCAAAGTCCCTATAGTTAAATTGCGCTTAATATAGGTCTAGGAAACTTTTATTTCAGACAGTTACACGCTTTCGGTCACACTTTCTCCTCTTCCTTTGAGACTAAATATTAAATATTACATATTAAACGTTTCCCAACCCGGAAGCTGTAATTACCTGTCCGTAGTAGTTCATTCTCTGCTGGAACTTGAACGAACCCTCCCAATTGAATTGATTTGGTCCCGCCCCTTGTCGCTGATTGGTGCGTTCTGCTGTTTGTCACGCGTTGTGCGCGCTGTCTCTCTCTCTCATTGGTCGGAGCGGTGGAAATTCGCTGAGGCATCTTTTGCTATGACGTAATTCGGCTGGCGAGACACGCCTTCTAGGAGTTGTCAGTTTGGCTGTAGATTTACTGCATACCGAACTCACACGGAAAACATAGATTTAATCCTCATAAATTACTTTAGAAATATGAAGGGTTAAAATGACATCAATAAAAGATGATGACCACAAAAATTTTTTTTTTCTGCTTTAATAATAGCAATACATTAGAACTGCAAATTGTAAAAAATGACAAACACAAAATACAAAACAATACAAAAAAATGTTTTTGTTATATGAAAATGTTCACCAACTTTTTCTTAAGGTTTTTCGTATATTTGTTCCAAAAAATGTTGACATTTAAATCATATAATATTATACAACTGTAGAATTGAAGAAAACTAAATAACACACAGGCATGCAATATAATTTGTGTAAATGTTCTTTTCATCATTTGTAGATTCTGTTCTTACAAATCTCAAATAAGAAAACATTAGTGAATTTCAGAATCGCGTTGAAAACGGAGTATGTGGGTTTTAGGAAAAAAATTCTTTGTAAGAACGGTCGACGAGGCCCTTTTGTGGGTTTGGTTTATGTGGAATAAATCGGAGGTTCTTCAATTTTCCATACTTTTCTGTTTGTACAGCAGGGGGCAGTAAAGGCCTTTAACGCAATCTTTTCTGGCCATTCCGATACAGTTCACATGGAATACGACACATAAAGTAAATACACACATGGACTGGATGGATTAGGGCACTACAAAGTGGCGCTTCAGTAAAAGCCATAACATTGTATCATGTATAATACAGTTTTCCAAATCAATATCTCTCAAGTAAGAAAGGATCAGTAGCGCTGATTTGGTTATGATGCCTCCTCACATCTCTGTAGCAGGCATCCCAACCTGCAAAAACTCATTTCAGGGAGGTCAATAGTGTCAGGTAACAAATCTTACAGATCTTCAGACAGAACACTAAGAAAAATAAATAAATAATATTAATAATAATAATCATCATCATCATCATCATCATCATAAAAAATAAAAATACAGCTGGGGTTAATGCAAAGTCAGAGATTGTCATCATATCAGCAAATATAACAGAGCATTTCAGTACTAAGTCTACACATCAATTAAAATAGGCATCAAATGAGGATACATAAACTTCCTGGAGACTTGTGATGTCTACTGTAGCAGCCTCCCTCTTGGCATTGCTGAGGTTCTGGGTAGAAGAGGCAGTGGGATCTACCTTCCTGAACCCAGACCTTTGTGAAGGAACTATTAGCTCTTTTTGACTTGGATGCAACATCTGCTCCATCATCGCTTTGTGACTACGCTTACAAACCAGGTAGACCATCTCAAAAATGCACATGGCGATACATAAAGCAGTCGAGATCACCATAAAGAAAGTGAAGATCTTCTTCTCAGTAGGACGGGAGATGAAACAGTCCACCACGTTTGGACACGGTTCTAAGTTGCACTTGAAGGGAGTTGGCAACTCCAAGCCTTTGTAAATATAGAAGAGAATGATGAGGAAGCCACTGTCGATGGCTGCTTTAAAGATTAGGCTGAGTAGGTAAGTCCACCACAGGCCTCCACGCTTCTTGCCAGGGTTGGCATACATGTGTTTGCCTCTATGCAAGGCAGTGTACTTCTCGTCTTTATATTCTCTGTACTTGACATGGCCCACTACTAGTAGAGATGGACAGGTTACCATGATGAGCTGCAGTGCCCACAAACGGATATGAGAGATGGGGAAAATGTGGTCATAACAAACGTTGCTGCAGCCAGGTTGGGCCGTGTTGCAGACAAAATCTTTAGGTTCATCTCCCCACACTGGCTGCGCAGCCACAACAAACACCAGGACACGGAAGATGAAGACCATAGAGAGCCAGACGCGGCCAAACACAGTGGAGTACTTGTTGACGCCACTTAGTAGGTCTTCAAACGATACCCAGTTCATCTTAGCGGCTGGAGATTTGCTGTTCGGTCACAGCTAATGTTAGAAAAAGCTCCTGCAAAAGGCAAAATAAGAGATAGGTTATAGGAAAATGATAAAATCTGGTCATAACCCCATGCGCCTATGGCATATATCATTCTACACACTGAAATGTGCCTGTAATTTCATAACATCAATCAGCTGAAGTGCATGTTTATTAAAGGGTTGAGTCCAAATGACTAAAAACAATGTTATGGTCAATGATTGACACAGACTTTCCTCACAATAGGCATAAAACACAATATCTATTTGGCTATTAAAAAAATATGAAAATGAAAGCAACATTCTTTCTGCATGAGCAACTGGGAAATGCCAAACTGCCCATTTCTAAAGAAACAAAAGAATGACATACAGTTCATCCTACTGCTGTGTTGAAAAGCCTTGTGCGTTGTATGTAGATAAGACGGCAAAGTAATGGCTCAGATGTGATTATCCTACCTTCATCTTCAACATGGTTAAATTTTTAGTAAACGGTCATCAAAAGACAGGCAGGAAGGGTTAATCTGATTCTGATTCAGTTATATTTTTTTCTTAAAGTTTCTATGAGATGCTTCTAAATCTAAATCTAGTTCTAAATCTTCATGCTTTTTAGATCTAGATCTAAACGATCTAGAACTGATTGCTCAGAACTGGAGTCAGTAGTAGTAACTGGAGTAAGACAGTAATCTTCCTTAACAGATGGACAGGAATAGAATAGGGTTCTCTATGTTCATGCTTGACAAACAGCTTAAGAGCAGGTCATGTTTATTATTCACAATAATGAACGTGTGTCTAGATGAACACTCAACTCATCGGGTCATTGGGGATGGTTCTGACTTAGTGGTATTTCTGTGCAGCAGAACCACCACTAAGCCTTTAGGTAAGTCCATAAACCCCAAATTTATCATCTCTGCTATATACTGTACAAGTATACAGAGAGACGAGATGACGTGGCTCCAGCTTTAACAGTGAAAAGAACAAGGAACAAAGAGCAAATAAGGCACATATAATGGGCAATATATTAATAAAATATAAAACATACACTTTAAACTAGAAGTAGAATATAAAATATAAATTTTAAACTAGAAGTAGAAAGAGAGACAATTGGGTTACGGTACAACCTACAATTATGGTCTTGGAATTGTCTTTTACACTGAATGTGTATAAGATCTGTAACAGTTTCAATACGAAAAATTCTATACAGACAACAGCTGTTTTTTGCAAATGTTGAAAAATATATATCCTACCTTGCTAAGTTTCATGAAAGTCCAAACAGAGTGTGTCGATACTGTGTCGAATAGTCACACTGTTTTGATGTATCATCTAGTCGTGCCCTTTTCACCACATACATACATGGGATTGTCTGAAGCTTGTCAGACAGCTTTGAAGTGATGTTTTCCTGTAGGCATACGTCATGGCTTTTAACTAAGTGAAAATAAAAGACAACTCTAGTTCTATAACTGTTATTAATGCTCTGCAAGCACACTATTGTTCTTCTTAAGTTTTATTATTATTATTCCGTTCACCCGTTTTTTGGCCCGCTACTCCCCCCGGAACGTTCAAGATAGAGACACTGTTCCAACTCTCACACGTTGGGACCGATCTGGAATAGCGTGCTTGTTCACAGCGTTGTGCTATGCCTTGTCGTTTGTTCGGTATTCCCGTTTTTCCCGTGAAAAAAAGGCCCATAGGAATGAATGGGAACGATGATGTCATCCACTCCAGCTGTTAGAGTGAGAGCAGCAAAAAAGTTCAGATGCACATTAAAAAAAAAAAAACACACACACACACACACAAACACACACACACATACACACAAACACACACACTCACACACACCCACAAACACAAACACACACACACACTCAGAAACACACACACACACACTCAGAAACACACACACACAAACACACATACACTCAGAAACACACACACACACACACACACACGCACACACACATACACACAAACACACACACACACATGCACACGCACACACAAACACACACAAACACACATACACACAAACACACACACACACTCACACACACGCCCACAAACACACACGCACACACACACACCCCCACAAACACACACACACACACACACACAAACACACGCACACACACACAAACACACACACACACACAGAAACACACACAAACACGCACACACACACACACACACAAACACACACACACACACAAACACACACACACATGACCGTCTAGAAGTGAGCAAGCACACTGCATTTTCTCTGCGGAAATGCCTCTCTAGTTATAATCCCTTCTTAAAAATGGTTAAAAAATGTAGCATTATTTCCATGTCAGTCTAAGAAAGCATTTATCCTGAAATATGTTTATAATGGAGTTTTATAATTTAGAAGTTACTAACTTCCAATTAACATTACCCAAGTTACTGCAGAAATACAGAGTACATATGAAAAGTAAATATAGTGTCTTGATTAAAAATGTGTTCGCTATTTTGTATTAAGAATTGCAGTGCAAACATTTCTCCACATTCATTTATTTTGTGGTTTTGCATTTTGTGTAGTCAAAGAATTTGATCACTTGATGCACTCAGGTTGGCTGGAAGTAGTCAAGGCTGTATCAACCTGAATACAAGTACTTTTGAAAGCAGAAAGAGAGCGAGAGAATGAGGAGAGAGAGAGATGACTCAGACTTCAAAGAGTACTGAACAAAGAAAGTAATGGCTATGAGGAGAGGGCAGGGCAGGTGAGAGGACACAGCATTTTGTGTGTATTTTGCCGTATTGTCTGCTTTGGGCGGGTGGTGCCATGGTTACAGCACAGTGTGTGGCGGGTGAAAAGCAGGAGATTATTGTCAAACTGTGAGTCCTGTGAGGAATAATTGGGTAAATTTTCGCCTCACTGTCACAAGGAGATGGTCTTTTAAAATTTAATGGATCAGGCTGTCAGACTGCTCAGGCTTTGTAGCAGCAGTCCAAGTGACAACTCGTCTTCACAGTGTATGTGTGTGGTTTGAGAGAGAGAGAGGGAGGGAGGTTTTGTTTGTTACTTGCATTAAAGCTGTTGCACCGCATTTATTTCCTACTCCTTATGTAGTGAGCTATATGTGTTATAAAAATATTTTTTTACATTCAAATGGAAAATGAACCTAAAACAGGACCTTAATTGAAAACGAACAAAGCATGAAGAACAAGCTTAATATATGTTGTGCAGTAACAGCAGGAATCCAGTTTGGCTTAAGCAGTGCTGGGGAAGGCATTTTTAGTGGGAGCTTTTCAAACAACAGGCAACTTATGATTAAAAGTAGCTAAGCATTTAAGATATTTAATCTTATGATCTTAAGACACTTGGAAGATATTTTGTAGTTAGTTTCTTTTTCTATATAGAAAAAGTAGCTACACGGAAGCTTTTTCACCTCTCACTAAAACAAAATGTTTGCTGCAGATTTTTTGGCAAACTTGTGGTTAATTTGTGGCAAACTGGAGTCCACCGCAAGTTTCCCACAAACCTAATTTGCATGTGAAAATATGACCTTGCTGCAAATTTGTGGCAACATTGCCAAAGGTTAACAGCAATTTTTGAAATGGGGATCCAGTCTGGTTTTGGCAGTGCTGGGAAGCCACTTTTTAGTGGGAGTTTACTTATGATTAAAAGTAACTAAGCTTGTAATATATGAATCTTAAGATACTAGGAAGATATGGTTGTAGCTACATAGAAATTATTTCACGACCATAGATTCTTGCGTTACCTTAGCCAGGGGATGCCACTTCTGCAGATTTAACATTCAGAAGTTAAAAGTACCCATCTTTGTAAAGAGAGAAAAATAGTAGTATTTTTACATTGCTATTTATATGAAAAACAGTTTCAAGAGCGTTTCAAAAATAGCTTTTCTACTGCTAATGAAGCTAATTAAAATAAAAGTAGTTAGCAGAGCTGCTAATTTTGGTTAGTTAGTCAAATTTGGTCATATTAATGCACTAGATACTTTACTGAATTGATGATTTTCTAAAGTTGGAATGACATTTTTTCCCCCTGTCACGACTGGAAAAATTCACAAAAGCTATGTGGCATGAAGTACACTGCCTACTCTCTCTCTCTTATATATACATTCTCCTGGCCCTTAAAACTTTTCCAAAAAGAAAAACAGAGTGTCATTATGAGCTGAGATTCTGAAGGGCATATCGCTATTAAATATGCTTTCAGCTGTGTCATTATGAGGGATGATACCATATGCACATGGAAACTGAGAGAAATTCCAATCTGTCTTCTTGAGAAGGAGGGGGGAAAAATGCAAGGACACCACTAGGGAGGGCTGAAGTTCCACTGTATTATAGTCTCTGAGGAGAAGTGGCCACACTCACTCGGCCTGCAGTAAAACTCGACATGTAGCACTCAGCAAACAAGTAGTGCATTCTGTAATGCCTCCTTTTTAGAAGGCACAACCTATTCTCTCTTGAAAGACGTCATTCCCTGAGGTCAGAGCTACCGGCCTGTAGCACCTGCTGGGAGTCGAGAAGAGGGAAAAAGGGCCACACGCACACACACCTCATGCAAAATGGATGAGGCAAAAGCATTGCCAGGCAAAATGAAGGAGCCCAAATGGAGCCTCCTGTCCTCCAGTATAGCGAGCAGGAGCAAGTGAGGGACTGAAAGAGTGAGTGATGGGGATTGAACGTCTCCAGAAAACTTGCTCTGGTCTGGGGATGTCTAACCAAAAAGGTGGTGGGAAAGGCTTAGCAACTTAGCAGTCGAGGCTGGTGCTCCTCAGTGCCAGAGTGGGGGGAGGTTTGGGCCATGTCAGGGGAGGAAGAGAAGGCGAGATGTCAGACAGCCGATGTGCCTGGCTGCTTGGGAGTGCAGATGTGTCCTGCTTGGTGGATGACTCAGAAGCGGGAGTTGAGTTCCAGATGTCATGGCTGGCAACTTGGATGTCAGTGGTGGTGAGAGTAGCGCTGAAATTCTTTTGACACAGCCTCTACCTTTCTGCATTGTGACAAGCCGTGTCTGTGTCTCTGTTGCAGAATAAATGCTCAATTTGTTTGTGTGTATGTCTGTAGGTGAGTCCACTCTATGATTATACACTACCAAAGAAAAGTGAAGTGGATCCATCCAGTGAAGTATAGGTTTCATTTTGCCTTTCATTTAGCATTTTTCTTCTCATTCTTGCAGATCAAATTTCTTGTGGTTGATAGTCTTTTCCATGGGAAAATCAGTCTTTAAACGGGTTCACTAACATACGTTTCATATATTGACTACTCTTAAACACTACTGAGAATAGAACATACATTTTATTTTAGAGTGCAGTGGACATTTTCAAGTACTTATCTTGAGTTTAAATTCTTTTTTTAAATACATTATTTCATTTGATGTCTTTTTCATGCAAACAGCTACTTTGCATAATTGCCTAATTGGCGGGGAAAACATCTGATGTGTGTGGGCCACCAGCTGGAGGGCTACTGGCATCACTGAGTTGTTTCTTGACTCTATGCTTTTATTTATCTGCATCACAGATTGTTCCAGGAGTTCCACATGGAAACTGACCCTGCACTCCCCAACTTCCCTTACAGATTTTAAAATGTGTATGAGTACAGTCTTATGCAATAAAAAAGTGAGAATATGTATAAAGAGTTCTGTGCAGCACTTTTTGTTGATATAGATTTTTCCCCCCACAGGTTTTCCATCAGAATCATGCTAAAAGGAAAATGAAAGCAGTGTGAAACTAAAATTAAATTATACATTCCTAACTTGGGACAGGTCTGATTTCATCTGCAAGTTGAACAATCAAATTTAAGGATGTTTGAGATGACTCAAAGCTATTAGAAGGGCAATACTGTGTGCCTAGTATACATGATTAAACCTGTTTCAACATGGCTAACCGGTTCAGGAAAATCCCTTTGTATCTTCCTGTTTCAGGTTTGTTCCCTGAAATACTGTATTTCTAATTACTCAGACCAACTCTCCCTTGTCAAGCATCTGAACTGATTTAATGATCTGAAAGATTTTACTAATGTGTCATGGGTGTGGTTGCAGTGAGGAGAATGGAAGGGAAGGACACTGTTGCAGGCAAACAAAAGGGTTTATTGAAAGAAACGGGCAGGTAAACACACAGATGGCAAAAATAGGGGAAACGCAAAGAGTCCAAAGTCACACAAAAAACAGGAACAAAGTTACAACAGAAAGGTGAGGCCCGTGCTCCCAGTAGTAGGCATCAGGTAATGGGGGAGAACCTCCCAGAGTAACCAGAACAAGCGAGGTCCTTACGCTCGGCAGGTGAACTGACTCGGTAGCCACCAAGGCAGTCTGGCCAGACAGGGAAAGCTCACTGGGAGTCACAAGCCTGGGGAGAAAACACAAAAGTGGGTGAGTCAAAGAAACCAAAATCCAAATAGGAACATAGTCAAATCAAAATCACTCCAGTGCAAAAGTCCAAAAGGGGAAGAGCAGAGGGCAGCCAGGATATACAACAAACATGAAACAAACAACCACACAGAGTATGAGGGATATAGACTTGAGGCCACGTGACTTAAACTCACTTAAATAAGGCCACAAACTCAATAAACGAGTGCTTGCACCAATCCCAAACTCAAAGCAGAACGAGACACAGCTGAAATCAATGATGAGCATGGGGTGTTCCACACAGCCACTGACCTACTAGGTAGGGAACACGCAGTGCAAACAACATACCAGGAAGTGGGGTGTGCTCTAAACAGATAATGAACTATTCAGAAGGGCACGAAGTGCAGACACAGAACCGGGAAGTGAGGAGCAAGCTAACAGGGAAGGCTAAGGCTAACCCGAGGAGATGCAAGAGGAGTACACACCACAGACATAACACCAACAGTGAACCCAGAGCACAAAAGAGACAAACAGATACTCAGCCGGGTTCACGAGTGGCACGGTCCGGCTGGACTTTGGCGTATATAAAATGTATATAAACTGGTGGTTGTAGTGTAATCTCATATCGTGTTGTTTTCTTATGAACTGCATAATCCTTGTCACTTAAAACACTTCATGAGGTTGACTGGCTAATACGATATGTGTGCCTGCATGAATACTCTTAACATCAGATGCGTGCATCACACACAGCACAGGTCCATTAATCCCTGATAATTAAGATAGGCAGTCAATCTCACCAATCAGAGAACAGTGCAGATGTTTATAGTAACCTGCATTAAGACAATAACACAGGTCAGATCTGAGGCCTCTCCTACTTCCTAATATTAGGTTGTATAAAGTGACAGAGAGATGTATCCTTCAAGCTGTACAAAAACACAGATATTCCTTTCAAGGACCCCAAGAGATGAATATTAAATACAGCAACCTACGTTACCAAATCCAATTGTGGACGGCACTTTATCCAGACTTTATGCCCACCGGCTACTAGATTACCACTATTTAGGGAATAACTAGATATTGGAGGTTGCCAGGCAACTATGGTTTTGCTGCTTAAGCCAGAACTCTTGCAACGGCCTTGCTCAGGGTCAGGCTAAATTACAAGGTGATTAAGGAATAGTAGAATTGGCAACAATGGACACTTGCACGCCTGTATATAACTATTATTAAACTTTTTAATTAACTAAAGATTAGCTTTTCTCAGTTGCTTGCTGTCACAGTTCCCTCCCCCGCAACACCGCAAAGTTCCCCATAACTGACCACAGGAGGCTGCCAATATCACGTCTTGTGTCTGTCACTCCTTTTGTTACGCTCTTTGTGTTTCACGATTGACTAAAGGTTTCCCATTCTTTTCCAATTATCACTTTCACCTTATTTCTTTGTGTTTTCTTATGTTTAATTCTGCATCCTCTGCTATCATTGTTCGTTATTTGATCCTTTGTTTGACTAAGTTTGTCATTAGTTAGTAATGGCTCATGTTGTTTCAACCTGCACCTTGTTGGTTTCTTTATATCTATAGTTCTGCCTCTGCCCTTTATTCTTTGTATGACCACTATCAGGTTTATCTATATCTGGCATGTGTGCATGTGTTGATAAAGAAGATAGAAAACCTTTCACTTCGTTAGGCCCTCATGACTTGATTCATTTTCAAGAATAAAGTCCAGAATGCTCTGCGAATTTGCCCATGTCTATTATTTCATGCTGGACATTGTGAGACTTTTCTTGAATTAGCCAGTGCTCTAACACATTTGTAATGCCCATTAGGATTTTCTGTAACTAGAATAAGGAACTCACTGACCTGTATTCTACAACCACCATAACTATTTGTCTTCTCTAATTAGCATGTATTGTACGGTTAAAGTAGAGTATGCCTCATCCACAAAACCAGATTTGTGTTGGACAATCAGATCAAAAAACCTCAGAAAATAGCAACAAAACTGCTGCGCGGAGTTAAAAACAGAGAGGAATTACACTGGAATACATACCCCAAAATTATTTGAATTGTATTATAATACTCTGCTATTATAATACATTGCTGCATGGTTTTTTATGCATCTGTTCATACCCACTATTCCATACAGCACATGCATACAATAAATGATGAAACATTTTACATGAAGAAAGAATAGAAACAGGCAGATTCTGTCATTTAATATTACATTGCCATTTTGGCTCATTTTTTGGATGCCAGTATATAATAAATATGTGTTATATAATAAAAAAAACAGTAATAATTCCAGTTGTAGAGTTAACATGACACACTAGGGGGCAGTACCACCCTGTGACATGAGAAGCTAGAGTGGAAAAATGCTTCCACTGCTTTTGTTGTCATGTCAGTCCATGCAGTGTAGCCCACACACACACAAACGCACACATCCGACAGCAGTCTTCTGCAGCATGTAGGGGTCAAGATTCAGGTTGAGAAAAAAAGACTTGACTTACATCTCAGACAGTGCTAAGCAAGTGACACAACGCGTGACACGAATATGTTGGTTTGGTGCACATTCACAGAGCGCAGAGCTTTTTGAGACCCCTTAAGCCCTGACAGACATTACGGAGCCAGCACAAGCACCATCAAAATCTCGCAACCATTCTGATGATGCAACTCCAGCCAATTCATGCGAGCTTCTGCACCACAAATCAGTATTAGACAGAGAAGAGAAAAGAGACTGACATCAGAATGTAACTGGTGATTAGGAGTCTTAACAGGGGAGATGCTGGACGCCAGTCATTATAAGACCATTATTACACCCAGATGCACTAGTTAGCCAAAAGAAAAGGAGCACTAACACCATGACTTCACACGTCAAAGTACAGCTGGGTGGATCTTTGAGCTGATTTCTTTTGTTAGAATTTGAATAACAGAATTTGCACAAAAAATTACTAAATGCTATATCTTTTCATATGAACTGGAACATGCAAATTCCTGTTAATTCAAACTGGTCTGATTTTGTGATTTTCCCATAAAAAAGCAGTGAAGAGGACAAGACAAGCAAGATTGACTAATTTATACACAACCTCCCTCGAGAAAAGTAAATGAAGGCCAGTTTCAGCTGCTTCTAGGCCAGAGACCCCCTTACATGAATTTACAGCTGCTCTGAAGTCTCTGTGAGTCCTTTTAAGGTGTGGAACCTGTCCAGTAGCAATTAGCAGTGAGTCTAATTCACTTGTCGACTTCTTACACACATTAAATGAGCCTTGCCTAAGGTCTGCCTTCTTATCAACTGAGAAAAAAAATACCATACAGCGACCTGTGGTAGCATAGCCTGTGAAAGGTGGCAGTGACATGCATAATGAAATAAAAGAGAGAAGAAAGGAGTGTGTTTTTTCATCCCCTCTAACCCCTCACATTCACTACTTCCCCTAATTAGGGCTAGTAGGGATGGGTAGATGGAAAGGAAGAGCTGCAGTGCCTTGAGGATGTCAGCGACTACAGATTGGGAGAATCTGTCTCCCCTCCACATGGCAGCCTGGGTCTGCGGAGGTGAACTCAGCCACCTCCATGCAGTTGGCCTGATGTGAGGCAGAGCTGCAAAGAAGAGAGTTCCGCAGCACCTGAGTGGAACTGCTCACTGTTAATTATGCATGCAGTCTGCTGTAGGGACCGGGAGAGGCCCTGTAGATGATTAATGAGGAATGACTTTTTGCTGTCATCCTGTATGCAAGTAAATCTGCTGACAAAAGATGACACTGAAGCTTATGGTCACCTCCGTTTTAGTGTTTTTTCTAGATTAAAGCGTTTAAATACCCATGCTGTCACCTGTCATTACATGTCAGCTATGGTTAGGATGTGTTCCAGCTCTGTGCAGTCTCTGGAGAGATTCCCCGAATGTTCTATATTTTAGGGACCTGATATAGATCAATAATTTAGTTCACTTGGAGCATGTTTCTCACTTCAAAGCGACAAGTATCAAAAAGCATTAAGTGGTACTGTTGATTCTGACAGTTCGTTGGTGAGTAGACGCTAACCGGTTATTAGTAGCCTTGTTTCACAGAGCTCAAAAGGCAGTCCTAAAGCAGCCACACAATTTTGCCAGCAGCCAAACCACCTGAAATTCCAAGTAGACAACCCATCTGAAACTGAGCAGGTTTGGGTTTGGCCAGTACTTGGATGGGCAGTTCGGGCGTAATGGTTCGGGCCCCGTGATTGGTTGGTCACTGGTTTGAATCCTAGGACCCTCCCTGGATGCTGCCCATGTTAGCTGCCCACTGCTTCTTCACAGATGGGTCAAATGCAGAGGTCACATTTCGTTGTGGTGCTTTGTGTGCTGTGCTGTGGTGTGTTCAGAACGACAAATAATCACTCACGTTCACTTTCACCAAATCAATTTGGAAGCTGGATTTCTGATGAACCAAGGGGTCAGTAGGGGACACCATACATTTGCCAGGATTTCCCAAATGTTCTTTTCCAGAGCGACTTTCATTTTCTAATTAGAGAGACAGGATCAACTTGGGGTTGTTAGGGACACAGTGTTGGT